>JAVJAQ010002096.1:0-746028 GCA_032362365.1 Zygogramma bicolorata
TCTATACATATCAGGTAATTCTCACCTTCTTTCCGTTTTTCTGGAGCCATTGTTTGACACCCTCCAAAGCAGTGAGGGTTTCGGGGGACTCAAAATACTTTGTATTTGGTCCCCCATCCATTTTAGGTCCAATAGCTTGTAACATGTTGTTTGAAAGACGCCGCTCACTTGAAAAATGCCGACTGTGCAAATGTTTACAGAAAACTCAAGAACGGGATACTTATACCATTCATAACTTATATTTCGATGTTTTGAAATACATCATGTTGATCACCAATTGATACACATAACTATAATAATTTTTTTCCCTTCCCAAACAACTCCACTAAACCGCAGTATACCTTGTCAACCGTGTTACCGTGTTTCCTATTTCAATATTTTCGACATTTGATATTTGACAGCAAGTAGCGACCCTTTTGACAAATTCTTGTGGCATTGAAACAGCCATGTTGCCAGCTTTATGAAATACTTATCAACTCAGTGGCTGCGTGTATGATGATAAAAAGGAAAGCGCTGCCTTGAATCCATCGTTTTTTTTCATTGAGAAGATGGCGGTATTATGTCAAACGTTATTTCTAAGATGAATGAATGATTCAAATACATACTCAAAACACTTTGGAGGATAGTTACAGTATTCCACTTGATTCTTTCGTTATAATTCGTCGATATTCATCACCAAGTGGAAAAAATCAGAAATCATACAGCTCAAGCTTTCAGCAGAAAAACGTAACAATCTTCACTCCTGGGAAAAATGCAAGCGTTGGTTACGCGCTGTTAGTACATTTTGATACTGTTGATGCAGAAGAAACCGAGTCAATGATGTGAACTCATTTATTCGAATATTTCCTTAGAGACAAGTCCATTTTACTATTCGCCATTACAGCTAAGCGTCGCTAAAGAATTTTTCAGAATTTTACAATTCACCTTCATTTCGTGTGTAACCCTAGATTTCGACTAGTTGAAAATGTGCAAGCGGATTTTCCGTTTGTGTCATTCGATTGGCTTGAAGAAAAAGATCGAATAAATAAAGCAGAGTTGATGTAGGCACGAAATCTGCAAAATTTGTCAAAAAAAAAGAATGTTGCTGAAAAATGGCCAATGATATTCCAGTGTTCGACCTTCATCTCCTTTTAATTGCAATTTCCTTCCGAAAATCGTACCTACATGAATCCAGCTTAACAGTACTGAAAAATCCGAATGCGCTTTGCCACCTTGATGGTGAAAATACACTACCTCCTACCTCTTGCAGTTTGTAGTGGCTTTGAGAGCTTTGTGTGTCACGTGCTACACCCATAAGCCAATGAGAAACGTTCGCTCCTCCCTGAAAGTGGCTTGTCGCAGTTGTCCGAAGAAATGGTTGTCACAATAACGCATATAAAATGTGGTGTCTACAACATAGAGGCGGAAATTTCGACACGATACACATTCTAAAAGCTCTTATCGAATCTTTAAAGAAAATAAACACTCAATGAGCTACTTTGTCATCGTCAAGGTCAATAATCGTATTCTTTTCTTCTAGGTATGTGTAGATATGTGGAGTCGGCAAATCACGAAGCGACTAGTGCAGTTTTTTGCGTTTCACCTTATTGATGAAGTTGAAGGTTTCCTAGTGACGTCATTGGGGAAAGATATTGCGTTTTAGGAAATGATCTACCTCATTAAGTTTCGATAACTCTGTACTGTTTATAGTTGGACAATAATGTATTATATGAAAAATTTTTTAGAATAAAATAATTCTGCTTTCAATAATATGTTTGTATGTAAAGTAATAAAATTTTCAAACAAAAAACTTCAACAAAAACTTCTGTTAGTCGTGGATGATCTAAAGTATTCTACTCGCGTATAATGGCTATTATTCTCTCGGTGATTTAGGACACATTATACGTGCGAATAATATACTATTATTGATGGAACCGGACTCAATCCGTGTATAGATGTGTTCTGATTATATATGGCTATTTTGATGTGCGTGTGTGTGTGTATATCGAGCTATCTATAAAGGCTCAACTATATAAACATGACAATTTCAATATCCATTCTATTGCAAGATTCTATAACAATAAATATCATTATTGGAATTAGGAAATATTTACCATATATTTTATCATTACAGATATACTCATCAACAAATTTGGTCTGATAATGTGTTACCAAATTCTCAAATTCTGAGGATTTGATACCATACACACTGAGAATAACGACAATATTAATATTTCCGTGTCAATTGTTTTTATTATATTATATCCTTATCAATTATTTGTCGCATTACATGACATCGATATTGTTTTCGGGGGTTATATCCCGAGTGCACCAAGTTTAATCGGTTAAAATGTGTGCTGCAATTCCATGATTCTCGAAATTTTGCTTAGCAAATGACTTGAATGTATGATAATTTGATAAAATCCCGAGACCGCAGGTCGAGAGATTTTATTTCAAATTATTATACACGAAAGCATTTGCTTGAAAGCAAAATTTTGAAAATCATGGAAATGCACGCATTTTGGTCGATTGAACTTGGTGAAGGAGGGATATATGTTTAGATTATTTCCATGTAAACTCAGGAACATCAAAATCGAACACAGGAACAATATAGTACCTACCAGAGATAGTACCTGAAAAGTGATCCAAGCGCCCGGTTTATTTCGAACATTTTAATCGGTAAAGGTCTAGTGCATTCAATCGCTGTAAAACTCTGTAAAAGCAGTCTAGCCTTCAACTGTTTCATCGTTTATTCGCATTGGGGGAAATAATCATTCAAATAATAAGTATTCATAACTCATTTTGAATCGAGATCTGTTTATGTTTGGTTTATTCGTACAAATAGGAAAAAAATTGACAAATTACACAAAAATCAACCTGCTCTCTACAGCTTGTTGAATTTGATTATTATGACTTATACAAAATAGTTGAGGCTTTCGCGGCCGAGGTTTTCAGTATCACTACTTTTATTCGGGTTTGAAGGCCGTCGTTTTTTGGAATTTCTTCCTGACGTTTCGCTGGCTCGAGTGGCTAGCTTCTTCAGAGGTTCATTCATCTTGGAATTCGTCATCGGAGTGAATTCCAAGATGAATGAACCTCTGAAGAAGCTAGCCACTCGAGCCAGCGAAACGTCAGGAAGAAATTCCAAAAAACGACGGCCTTCAAACCCGAATAAAAGTAGTGATACTGATTATGACTTATATTTCGGATATTTGCAAATCCATCATAGATCATAGATTTGGACAATCACACCGATATAGTGATACTCAAATTCAATGATTCACGAAAATTGAACTTCATGAAAGGATCTACACGTGAAAATTTTCAAATTGATCGAAAACTTCATGATTATTTGTTCCAACCAATAGAAGTTGTACGTTTCGAATGCACCAGTAGGCAGCAGATTATTCTGTTTATGAATTTTAAACTGGACCTATAGAGGAAATGAAATCGAGAGACCCAATAATGACAATAGCTTTTATTATTCTGTAAATAAATTCTCACATGGGCACAAAATAACATACAACTAACTATTCAGTTCGAGAACTTCTCACATTCCACCAGTTTCTGAGCTTCATTCTGAAACAATAAAAATCAATGTCAGAGAAACGGAAAATAAATTCATCATTGGGAAAAATCAAAATTTTGTGATGATGGTGACAAAATTAATAATTGATTGACTTTCGAAGCACTCTTATCTTTCCAGGGCATATTCCAATCAGAGAAGCTATTTCTCACTTCGCCTGAGAAATGTTTCAACATAAGTATCCAGGATATTTTGAAATATTCTGAATTATTTTACTGGGTGGTGGTGCTATCTAGAAGTTACTATTCACATAAATATCAATGATGAACCATTTTTTATCCTGTAATCTAGTACGGAATGTCAGAAGGTATGTCTACTAGTCTGCTACAAGACTGTCCTGATCACCAATTTTTATTTGAGCATCTACTCGGAATATTGACGATAAAATAAAAATATCTCTCGAGTGTATTTTCGAATCTGTAGCAAATAAATGAGGTTGTCATGAAATTAGTCTTATAGCAGATCTACTTTCATCTGCCATCTTGTACTTTATATTTGTACTTTGTGATACTTCATTACAGAAAAGTTTCATTGATCGGAATGATATGAAGTTGTTGAACTAGTGGCTGCTAGATGGCGTTACCCAGTCCAGTAATATAAAATATTTAAAAAAACTTTCTGCCTTTAATAAGGCGGTTTTTTCAATCTACAGTTGAGAGATTCGGCTAGGTCTACAGGGAATCAATAAATATCTTTCAGCATCTAGTTAGCGTCAAGCCTCGAAGCTGGTTGAAAAACCAGTGTTATGAAATATTTAAGAAAAATACAGTGACACCGTCTGGATTCCGAAATGCATATCAAGCAGTTTTTTTGGTTTTATCCGCGCTCTCTGTTTCAACTGATGGTGTTTGTATTTGTATTTTATGTTTTTGGATGCTATTGAGTAGCTGGGATTGCGTGGTTATTATTAGGTACTTATTGAAATTAACAAAAATCTGTAACAAAAAAATCATCATCATAGACAAACATTTTTCCCACTCTGATGGTCAAATCAAAATTTTCAAAATATTGTTCACAGTAACGCAGACTCAATTTTTGAACTTTCCATTCACAAGAAGAGAATACTCCTGTGATGCTCAGAGAACAAAGCCAAAAAATTCTTGAAGTTATTTCCATAAAAAATTTTTTCGCTGTTCATTTTGTTTTTCATTCGCTCAAGAAATATTAAATGCATATTATATTTTGTATTATATTCCAGAGAAAGATAATCGTTGAAGGCATGAAAAAATATACGAGCTTCGAGATGAATTTATAGCTCAATAAAATAATTTACAACTAAAAATCACAATATAGTCAGAGCTTTCAGAAATTTGTGAGTGCTACCCATTCCAATAACCTACTAAGGAACATATTTTTATCATAATAGGTAAAAATTCGAAACAGTGTTTTTAGAAGTGACATCCGAAAAAATGAATGATGAAAAACTTGAGCAACTCTTTTGAGCTACATTTAAAGAATTCTAAATTACGTTTTTTGCCAATGAGAAACTCTGACATCAAAAATAATGTATGTGAAAAATTCGTGCAGCATTTTCTACCTTGGTTCAAAAAATAAAAATCGCTTGTTCTCTGCCAATGAAAAACTAACATTAAAAATATTGATTGTAGAAAAACTTGAGCAGCGTTTTTAAGGTGATTCAGAAATCAAAATGATGAAAGTAAGTAACTGCGTTTTACTGACCTGTATAATTTTATAAATGAGCATGATTGTATCCACATTCTCCCTGCAATTGTTATTGTTGTCATCTCCGGGATTGGATGCCCGCTTCCCCCAATTGGGTGAAAAGTTCACCTGAGCCGAACAATACCCAATAATTGCTACGAAAACAATAATAAAAACAACCCTATACATGTTTTGCTAGTTTTCACCGATTTTCCAACTCTCTCACTTGAAATCGTCCGTTCGAGTGAAGATTCCAAACTCCGCTGGAAACTTTTATACAGCGGGAGGGTGAGTTTCAGATTGCTGGCCAACTCCCCAATAGCCTCCCCACCCCCTCCAATCAGTGTAATTGAAGAAGCCCTTCGGTAAATATTGCAACAATATTAGGTTTGGGTTGTTTAACTAACTTTCAGAATTCTCTATTTTCGTTGTGAAAACATTAAACATTTTCCTATTTCCTTACCGCCAACGTAAGAAATAACACTTGTGAAGCCTGATAAGTTTTATTCCAATTCAATATGGAAATACCGACTTTGCCAAGAAGAATTTACAGGGAGATACTCGCGCGATGAGTTTCAATGAATTCCGTCAGATTGAACATTTTTCATTCCTATCCTGCTAGGAATCGCACGTTAGAAAGTAAGACCCCGTTAATTTTTGGCTCGCACAAGTATCGACTTCTGAGGGTTGACGTTCGTAGTGGGACGTCAGCCGTTCTTGCCATTTGATTCTTATCGTGCTACGAATCGCGCGTTGAAAAGTGAGACCTCGTTACTCTATAGCTCGCACAACATTTGATTTCTGAGGGTTGACATTCGTACAAGGACGTCCGCCGTTACATAAAACGTTTTTAACATCTTACAAACTGTAATCGTGCTAGAAATCGAATGTTGAAAAATGAGACCTCGTTAATCTTTAGCTCGCACAAGTTTCGACTTCTGATGGTTGACGTTAGTAGTGGGTCGTCAGCCATTGCACTTAACATTTTTTAGTCCTATTCTTCTAGGAATCGCTCGTTAGAAAATAAGACCCCGTTAAATTTCAGCTCGTAGAAGTATCGACTTCTGAGGGTTAACGTTCGTAGTAGGACGTTAGCCGTTCTTGGCATTTTATTCTTATTGTGCTACGAATCGCACGTTGAAAAGTGAGACCTTGTTAGTCTATAGCTCGAACAACATTTGATTTCTGAGGGTTAACATTCGTACAAGGACGTATGCCGTTACATCGAACGTTTTTAAATTCTGATTCTAATCGTGACAAGAATCGCATGTTGAAAACTGGGACCTCGTTAATTTTCCGCTCGCACAAGTTTCAACTTCTGATTGTTGACGTTCATAGTGAGACGTCAGCCGTTACATCAAAATTTTTTGGCATCTGATTCTTAACGTGCTAGGAATCGCACGATGAAAAGTGAGACCTCGTTAATCTTCAGCTCGCACTAGTTTCCACTTCTGAGGGTTGACTTTCGTAGGGAGACGTCTGCTTGTTAACGACATAACACAAAGCCTCTTCAGTTGAAAGCTTCAAAATGGGAACCTTTATTGTTCAAAGTTGTACTTTCGACAGGCCTCTAGACTCACAATAAAAAGGTGGGATAAATGTTCTCGTCCGATCTACCGCGATTAAATTACCAAAGGTAGAAAGGGTAGAAATCGCCCACTTTTCTGATATATTCCAGACGTGTGACTGAGCTCGTATTGGAAATATATCAAAAAGCAGGAGACAATTTATATTATTATGATATAATATAGCAGAAGTGACTAACATTTATCAGAAAAAAACCTTCACCGCTGTCAAAAATAACGAAGCATTCAAAATCCTGCATTATGATGAATATAAGAACTTCGCTTGAAGTTACTGAATCAACAAAAATGGCTGCGTTGAATCTACTATTTGTTCTGAATAAAATAACACCCTGTATATTTACCAAGCACTGGAGAAATGTATATTCTATGAGTAGTAATTCAGAATAATAAAAATGTCTTGACAATCCATTACAAACAGCATTTGGATAATGTTTTGGCAAGAATTCAAGTGGCAACTGAGCTTTTCATCTTTGGAGATTTTCCAGTAATTGTGTCCGAGGAAAATCACATGTTAAATAAACCTAAACGTGGTTGAAAACGTAAAAAATGAGAGAAGCTCCTATGTCACTGCGACTTTCGACTTTATGGTTTATACCTACCTTGCACTGATGAAGGGCCAATGAGCTCGAAACTAGTCTGCCATCCCAATAATTCAATATTGTTTCTAGCAATTGTATCTTCACCCAGATAACATCAATGTACCTAATTCTCGACTTGATGGTTGGGACCTACCTTGCACTGATGAAGGGCCAATGAGCCCGAAACTAGTCTGCCCATCCCAATAATTCAATATTGTTTCTGGTACTTGTATCTTCACCAGATAACATTAATGTACTCAATATGTTCTATGCACATGCCGTAAACATATAATATTGGTCTAGGTGTATCCTTTTAAGAATAGCAATTCAATTATTGGGAAGGGCACACTTGCAGACAGGATTCTTTTGTGTAAAACCTACACTACCATTTATATATAACGGATATGATTCTTCTTCTTTGTATTTGCCAGGGAAGTAGTTGTTTTCTGACAAATGTTAGCCTATCAACCTACTGTGTAGGTAGGTATTGGCCTGAACGAATTGTTTGATTGAACTAAATGAGTTTGTAAACTGACCAATTGGTATAAAAAATGAGTAGGTAACTAACCAAAGGTTCATTGATAAAATTATCGAGTAACGCGAATCTACTTCAATAATCCAAGTTTCGAAGTCGAACTGAAAGTTTTCGCTTGTTAAAACATAAAGTTTGGAGAAGAGATCGCCTCTTTATTACGTTAGAGAGATAACTTCAACTAATGAAAATGAAGTTGTAGGTAGATTTATTTGTTTTATAGAAATTGATTCACTGTTTACTCACAATGTTATTGGATTTGGAAGTTCGGCAAAGAAATACAGAATTTGAAAGGAATGGAAACAGGGCGTTTCACCTTCGAGCGTTATTATTCTTGCGATGTTAGAGTCGGGGCAGGGGAGAGGAAGAAGATAATAATTATACTCTTCTCCAAGAGTGTTCTTCTTTCACTTAATACAACTCCTTGCACAACGAATATGATTTAATTTCGAAATAATTTTATGTTTTTTGTCATTTCCCATGTACAATGAATATTTATTTTCATTTTGCGGATTACTGAAGTTTTGAGCTTTGTCAATTTCAAAGTTTATTATTTTCGGTACCTAGGGGCGACCGGGGCTAACTGGTCATAGGGGTTGGTTGAGACAACAGAGAGTTTTTGACTTTCGCTTGAAATGTTATAGACTCTTCCCCACTTCGAGTCGAATATGGAATTCGTTAGTCCGCATACATTTTCATTCTAGTTTTGAATGACAGATCCAACATTTCTAGCAAATTTCGCGATTTTTGACTTCCAACGTTATTTTTGGCATTATTAAATCTAACACTGCAACTTCAAAAGGGTGTGGGACCAACCTTTAGTATTTCAAATAATGGAACAAGGGTTCGATTGATATCTCTTTTCAAAGGACATTCATCTTTCAAATGACATCTCATTCGTGAAATTCGGTCAGATAGTTTCCGTGATAAGTATATGTTATGGTTTATAATTACATTACAATATCAATATACTAATGATGAAATGTAAAACAAAACGTACGAAACTAATTATGTACACAGATGTTCAAAATGACCCCCACCGACTTCCATGCAATGATATAGGTGTGATTCAAATGTCCCACGAACTGCCTGTAACATGTCTGGTCAACCGGCATCCTTACCATTCGCCCCCTTAGGTCATTTCAAATATCTGTGTGAATAATAATAATTATTAGTATTTTCTTAGTCGAATAAATAAATTAGAAAAACATTAGCACAATCAGATACTTGTCTGGGAAACTATCTGACTGAATCTCACGAATGAGATGTTATTTGAAGGATATAATTATTCAAATGTCCTTTCAAAAGAGGTGTCACTCGACCCCTCTTTCCATTTGGAATAGTAAGGGTTGTTCCCACCCTTTCTAGAGGGCTGCAGTTGCAGTGTTAAGAATCGTATCGGAAAACCTCCTATTTGAACAATGTGATTAAGGGAACGACCGATTTTTGTCTGGAATGAACGTGGAATTATATATTCATTCTGTATATATATAGTTCTACAGGAGGAGGTGACTCAAGAACTGACTAATTCTCTAATATCGGAGCCAGGGGCCGCACCCAAAAATATGGTCAGAGGAGAAACTGAACTAACAATGAAATCCTCAGAGATACGTAGGTAAAAATTTTCTACAAGTTCACGATCATTTGAAGGAATCGCATTGAGGCAGTAAAATGCATAAAAGTAAACTCATAAATAGTTTCAAATTCTCACACAAGTGAATTGATTAATTACCTATAAGTTTACCTTTTCGATGACACATTTCAAAATACGATTATATATTTTATATTTTCAATGTTGACATCATGGATCTCAAATATAAACAGGGTGTTGAGGCCTTGCATATCCTAATTTCAGTTACACATGATCTGGACACGTCATAAAAATTGAGAATTCTTTGTATACAGCATACTTCTATACGATCATTTTTTTGTCGCTGTAATCCTACAATCTACAATGTATATCAGTACCTACCTATAGGGTGAAAATTGTCGCAACTTCAAAATCAGTATTTTTCAAGGGGGAGGGGGGGGGGTGAACATTATTAGCTTCACATTCGACAAAAATATAATTTCAAAGTAATTTATCAACCAATCATGAAGCAAGAATTAAAACTACGGGGCACCACCAAAGAGTAATTGTCGGGACCACGAGCTCAGAAAAAAATCTGTAATTAATAATGTTTGGTGGCATAAGACCAACACAATATTTCATTCATGCAAATGGGTAGAGGGGCAGATATTCATACTTCCGAATTTCTGCTTTTTTTCCGAAATTCTGTCAAAGTTGTCAGGTTTTGAATGTGATTTCGACAGTTTTTGCATGATTTCAGATAAAAAATAGAAAATTTCATGCACGAAGATCTACCGACAGATATGTATATAGGCACTATATATTGATATGGATCTGCCGTATGGCTGCGATGCACTAAGTGCCGGTTTTGTAGACTGAGTTTGAACTTAACTGTTGGCGATTAAGGAGAATAATCCGATATATTTCGCCTGCATTTTCTGTCAAATCCGTTGTTTGAACTGTATGTCATAGTTAAACTGAAACTATAAAACAGGCCCCCTTAGTCCAGGGCTGCAATTCTTGAAATAAATCCGTATACGATTTTGTGTTGTGTTGCAGTTCAACACATTCAGTCCATATATCTCTACGTCACTCTATTCGTATGAAAATGAAATCTGTATGACTCAAGAATTGCAGCCCAGATGCCAAAGTTATCGTTATATGTTAGATGGGTTGTTCCAACGAATGGAAACAAATCATATTTTGAATGGACCAATCAATGAATATATCAGAATTTCATGGATGACGTTGAAAACTGGCCCAATTCATGATGGTACACAAGATTTCTGTAGCCGTAGATGATGTTGATACGTTCGTTTTGAGAGGTTGCCGGACCAGGGGCGTTCTCTGGCGCTCTTGTATTCAAAGCGTATCCGTTTCTCCATCTCTCTCTCACTATAAGGCTGGACATAAGGGAGAGAGAAGGAGGCAGACAAATACGTTTTGAATACATGAGCGCCAGAAAACGCCTCAGGGCAGAATTGTACCGGTGCGAGTTGGCTTCTTGCACCGGTGCATATAATTCTAACTTCTCCATTGGTTGAGAATTTACATTGGTCAAATTTCACAAACGAAAGTAGCTGTCAATGTCACTGCTAGTTTCAAATTTGTTATTGTTTACGTTTCCAGGTTAAATTCTTGAATCATGTCATTAATTTGAGGTTGGGCGTGACTGTTTTTCCCATTTATCCACCCAGTTTCACCCACTTATTTGAATCTTACGTTGAAGAAAGCAAAATTCAATTCATCAAAGATGGTCTTACTAAACTCGTGCTGGTCTCCCTGCATCTGGTCCGACAATTTGAAAACGGCATGTAACGCAATAGCCTATTACACAGGAGCTATGAGTATAGTTCTCATAACATTTATTGTATTCGATATGCTTGGGGGTGACTCTACACAACTTTACAACCCCCTTTTCGAAGCTGATGTACGACTTTGTGAGTATACAGAGTTCCACTTTTATTGTTTTAGTTTTTTCATATGTCCCATTTGTATGATTACTTGCTTTGTGTCTGTCTGCTATGCTAAGTCAGTATTTCATTTTAGCAATGCAAATTTGGGGATGGCTGCTTATATTGTATTTTCTACAAATGATAGGATCTGCTGTAATGCTTGTGTATGGCATTCATAGTTTGATCAGAGGTTTCATGGTGCCTTGGATGATAAGTTTTGGAATTGCTGTTCTGTTCCAGCTTGTGTTCGGTTTGTGGCTGATAGGCGGCTATTATATTTATGTAAGTGTAGAATTACTCAATTCATCTACTGTTGCGAGTTATTTTGATACAGGATGCGAAACTCTCTATCAATTTCTTGAATTTGTTCTGTCGAAAGTTCATTTCTAGAAACTTGCAACTTTTATCTCTCATTTTTTTGTATCTTGTAATGAAAATGGTCTATTTGCATTAACTACGTTGGCTTCTATTAGATACTATTGCAGAGTCCAATTGTTTTTAGTATACCATTGAACGTTTGCTTCATATTAGTTTATGATTCTCATGTTGGATTATTCTGGAGAAAAAAATTCCTGAATACAAAGTTTCTGATTAATTTTATTTTTCAGCTTGACGCTGTATTCTACTCATTTGTAATTTGGTGCTGGATGGCCTATAATGTAAGTAATTATATGTAAATATCCCAGAGTTTTTCAATATTGTTTTGTTGCAGGCTTACCTATGGCTGGTAGTTTTTTCCCAGTACAAAGAAATTGAGAAAATGCAGTCTCCTAACATTGAGCTGTTGTGGCCTTAATATTAATATTTTATTTTTGACAATTGTAAATTTTATCTCCGTCCATATTTAGTGACTACATCATTTTTTGTGTAAAATCATTTTTATACTGTATTTTTTACAAATAATTAGAAATATTAATGAGGTTTTTATCATTTTATGGTTATGTGAAATATAACTTTTGAAATACAATGGTTTTGAATCAAAAATCAGTACAATGCAGTACCCCAAATTCACAATGAGATTTAGTTGGGATAAAGTTAATAGTGGTGCATCTAAAATATGAAGAACTTTATTCCATATCCATTGTAGTGTGTCAAAAGGATATAGCTTATTATTATCATGAGTAAATGAATGTTAACAGTTTGCAAGTTGTGACAGTGAAGACACCATAAAAATATAGCTGAATTCCAAACCTATTCAAGATATCCAGAGCATAGATAATTTCTTGACAAAAACTAGTCGTTGTATATATATATATTAATATTATATACAGGAAGTATCTTAGTGAAAAAAAAAATTATTTGATAATGATTATGATAAACGAATAATATACAGATGCCTGTAAGATTCTTATAATGGATCACTAAACTGGTTTAGCAAACTCTTTCATGTGAAAATCTCACAGGCAATTGTTAGTTTAATATGGATTTTCATCAAGTATCGACCACTTTCATTCAGTCATTCAAAATCAAACTACTTTCATTTCTTATCCTCCATCTTTTGATAAGTAAATTCAAAAAAAGGAAAAATACCACATGATTTGAAATAATGCATTTGCTTGGTTCAAGATTTCATAAATTTCTGATCCTTCAATAAGCTAATCATAACATTTTCTAGAACATATGAGGGAAGTGTCAGCAGTTGAAAAGTGGGACGGCAATATTCAATTAAGAAGAGGCAGGACGTCAGCAGATGCCGTTTTGCAACCCAACCCTAACAAATATAACATTTATATATATATATATATATATATATATATATATATATATATGAAATAGATTTCAACGAAAGACTCAAATATAGAACTTTGTGGCATACTGAATGTCAATAGTATATGTTCAGAATTGATGTGATATTTTCCAGAAAGTCGTTTGAATTCCTGGATGGTCCAAAGGGATATATTTGTAACTTACACCACCTATAATAAGATTTATAAAATAATTTTTATTGGGGTTAAGGAATAATTACACAGTTCGTTCCATAAAATATATTTATTCGTGAAAAAGCTGAAATTTTATTTTACAATAAAACGAAATGACTGAAATATTGATATGTAATTAATAAAAATACAAATTGACAACAACAGCGCATTGTATAATTATTGTTCATAAATAATAGATGAATATCATATATATGTATATAGGGTTAATGTTAGTGCCAATTAAAATTAATCAATAAATATACAATAAAAGTTGGGCTCTATACATACAACATTAGCAAAATATTCTGAAAATTTTACAACTGCATAGATGACTAACTTTCGTTATCGTCATCTAAAAATTCAACATGTGTGAATGGAAAGTATCCTGTTTTACCATTAAGCTCCCCTTCCCATTGGCCATTTATATTGGTCTTCGTCACCGTTATTATGTCGCCAATCTCAAGTTTCAGAGCTGTATCATCATAGGCATTCGGAACCCTAACTTGCTTCACTCTTGCCTTGGCTGGCAGTTTTCGCTAAAAAAAAAACAAATGAAAGAATAATTATCTGTTGTTATAAAAACATGAAAACAAAATTAAACCCAAAGGAAAAACTTGTTATCTACCTGATGTGTGAAATTCATGAAATATATTGCACATATATCAGAAATGATGAAGTTTTCATACCAACAAACAAATAATAAACTGTCACCAGAAATAAAAACCTTGTTCAAAACGCACGTTTGTACGATTAGAAGTTCTGGTGTGATTTTCAATAGATTAATTATCTTAACAAGCTGTAAACAGTACTGACTTCAGACGAAATTTATACTCATTTTACAAATCTACAATTGGGAACTACCTACAACACCGAGAAACTCTTCTAATGTATTACTACTTATTATTTACTCCAATTAACATTTTGAGATAAGACAGAATGGGATGCCCTTGTGAGTATTGTACATAGGTCAAACTCGACGAGCTATAAAAATTCCCTTCAAAGAGCACAGTGCTCACATCTTATAGGGAAAATCGGAAAAATCAAGTGTTGCCCAGCATGCTCTGGATGAAAATCATAGAATCAGTACAGACAATTTCCAACTGATCAGAAATATACAAAAGTATTTTCAATCTTTTTGAATATCTGGAAACAATTGAATGTAGTAATTTTACTAGAGAGGAAATATCCCACCATTTACTCTGATATTCGAAATTTTATAGGAACAATCAAAAGTAGTAGTGAGTCAGAAGAGATGAAAAATTTCCGCAGTAAATTATTAGTTCCTCCTCAGGAATAATTGCTCTATATAAATATCACTAATCGTAGTTTTGTGAGTTCAGTAGCAATTTCTCCTGAAGATGCTAACTCAATTAGAGATCTCTTGTTGAGATGTCAAAATTGATGCCCCTGGAATGGAAACTCAATACCCAGATTTTCCCGATAAGTATTTTGCAATTCCATGACTAGATAGTGAAACTTTTATCAAATGTTGAGCCTCAGATGATACCACATGGCCAATATTTCCAAATTGTGAATCAGACATCCGGTAACAAAATTTTTTTTACTCAATTCTTGGTTGAAACTACCCAATGAATATATTGATTCATTCAATTACCTTACAGTTTCAACACATTCAAGCTGAATTATTTTTCAAATCAATAAAAAACCTGGTTGTTAGAGTACCTATAATGATGATTCAATACTTACTCAAAGATTATATCTGTCGATACACATATTAGTGATGACTATATATTTCTAATATGTCATTTCAAAGTAGGATGGATTCAATTTTTCACAAATGATTGATTTTCAAAACATTTGAAAACAATTTCAGAAGTTCAATATCATTTACTACACAAAATAATGGTCCAGAACATCTGTAAATATATTCACACACATTGTTATACAGTTAGATTCATTATAAACTGAAAAACAACTAAAATAATGAACTACTGTGGTTTCTTCAATGTGTGGAATCATAACATTCCTTCGATATTTATTATCACTAATGTTAATGAAATGAAAGAATATCTTTCCTGAGGTAAAATACCCACCTGCATTTGATTTCGTTTGGCTGCTTCTGATGGCAACAATGTATTATTGACTGGAACACCAGGTCCTGAGCGCAAAGTTTCTACAGGAGAATGACTTTCCTCGATCTATAAAAGAATACATCGATTTGTTGAAAGAGACTGTGTAGATGATGATGTGTGAAGAAATGCCCACAGAAAGTATCCCAAATAATATACATAATTCAATTCCAAAAGGATTTGAGTGATTATGTTTTACACACCAACCAGTATTTTTCTGTTCAATACAATGGGATTCATCAAAATCCTTATACAAATCTCCAATGGTTTGACAATGATGAATCTATTTCTGTGGAACATAACATAAAGCAATATTTCACTGAAAGTTCTGTACTGTTTGTTGACTCTGCAACTGAACAGCTGCAAGATATTTCAAATCTAAGAACTGCAATAAAGTGTGCTGAAAAAGTAGATTTGTTGATAACATGGAGGTAGAGAATGTTTTTGAAATTGATGAGCACATGTTCCACATTTTGTTTGAATTGAGATTTGAATTATCAAATTATAACATCAGTCACGATCAATTCAGATATGCAGGAGTTGGTACCAGATATTAATTTATTCATTTTTATGGCTTTGGCAATATCTTGGTTATTATCTACTTGATCAAGTTACAGCAACATTGAAGAACTGCATTTCAAGAAGAAAAAGACTCATTTTTCAAAGAGTTCAATAAAACATCACATTTGCTGCAGATAGAATACTTTTTTTGGAGCAAAGGCACATGAAATGATTATATTAGGTTTATTGAATAATTAAAATATTTTCTTATGAATTGAGTCTAGCACCATTATACAGACAAATATTCTTTAAATGAGCATCCACTTTCTTTCCTCATGACAAAAATTAATTGAGACGTGTCAAATGGATGATTCCTCATTTGAATGTGGAGGTACTTTGGGGGATGTCTATTTCAAATCACCTATTTTACAATTGTTTCAGGAGGATATAATTTTTTATAAGCAAATCTTTGATAATTTGAACACATTTAATGCGACGAAATGTGATACACTACAACCAGTTGAACTCATTCAACATATTCATATTCAAAAGCCATCATTGACACAATTTGATACAGATAGATTAATATTAGAGTCCAATAAGATATAAATACTGAAAAAAAATTTGTGAGCTAATGTCTCCAGAATTTTGGTTCTGTGGATAAACCCCAATAATCTAAATTTCTGTGTATAACTAGGTAGGTATTACTCACCTTCTGTACATATGGAACAGGTATAGATCCAGTTTTTCCATCTTTGTTTTTTGCTGTCCACCACTGCTCCTCATCTTTGAACAATATTGTTAAAATGTCACCTTTCTTGAAACTGAGGTCATCTTTTTCCTATAACAAAAATGAGAGATGTATTGTCCATAACATTTCACAATACTTCACTTACCTTGCTCTCAAAATCAAACTTGGCTATAACTTTTTCAACCTTTTTACTTGCAGGTCTAATAAGAGGAGTAGTATCTAAGTAATGCACTTTGTAAAATGCAAGAAGCTCAGGTATATTTTTGAAAAAATTATCTCCAATTTTATAGGTTGCTTGATCCTGCAGCTGGGTTTTATTGATAATGTAATGACTCACTTTACTGTCCTCCCTGAAAATCGAGATATCAGTTGCTGCATATATTATTTCCTAATCAACTTACTTCACACATAATACATAGTCCCCAATACTAGTTTTACTATCTCTGACTAAAAACACACCACCTTCTCGTTCTGACATCAGTAAATCTGTGGCCTCATGTCGACCAATGGCCCCAAAATACCAGCTGAAATTAAATAGAAATCAGGATCATAAACTCATTTTGTGTTATTGCATACTCACCAGTCCTTATCTTCATGATCAAATGAACTAGCCATCATAGTTAACTATAAACTATTTTTTACGGGTTCAAAAAAATATCATGATGAAAATTGGACTTCCTTAATGAATTAAGTTATAGAATGCATTATCCTACTGGCCTATTCACAAAGACATACTAATTAAAGAACTCATGAAATATTCTCGTTAAAAGTAATTGTTTTCAATTAATTTTTTTTGGTTAAGTTCTCTGATCTCTCTTCATAATGGAGCACAGGACACAGTATCAAGGGTTTTTTTTTAAATAACGATAACTGCAATTCCTCACTAGGTACAAAATTTTTTTTTAATAATGGGAGAAAATTATTCTTTTCAGATTCCAAAAGGAAAATAGTCTTCCAGATTCACAAATATGGCGACGTCGCTGTCAAGCAAGTCAAGCTGTCATCTCACCACAGACTCACACAGACACAGAGATCACCAAAATCATACGATCATACCCAATTGTCAGTTCTCAGTTGGTGTGCGTCATTGGTTATTGGTCGCGTTTAGCACGAAAAAGTGGGAAAGCGCTGAATGAATCGGGTTGTAACGTAACACGACAGGTTTACTGTGGTTCAACTGAACCGAGTTAAGTTGTCAAGCAGCAAAAGATTCTATTGAATAATGCTTAGCAACTGATCTCGGTTCACTTACTCATGTTGATTTGTGCTTTCATCATACAACAATTTGTCAGTTCTTATATTTAGTTGAAAAGAAATGTACCTACTCAGGAAAAACAGGAACTGTCAGATTATGCAGCGCAAGTATTCAAATTCCAGGTAGAATAAAAATTTTCATACAAGCTGGGTTCAGAACATTCAACATTATTCGTCTACTATATTTGATTGATACTTGTCAAAAGGGTGAAATGAATCAATATTGCGACATCTGCCCCCAGAAATTTTCGTTTGTTTTTTTCAAAAGGGTGTGATTTCCATGATAAAACTGGTGTTTGCCCTCCAGACATCACGTGATCTGGAATGCCTTGGTGATTTTAATTTTCATTCAGATATTTCATTTAATAATAATCTATTATTTATTAAATCAAAAAAATTTAACAGAAACCATATAATTGATATGCACTGCTGATTAAATAGTAAAAACATAAGAATTCAAGGCAAATGAGTTAGCGCAGGTGGTTGTGTGATTTCGGCTCTTGTCCGAGAAGTCGTGGGTTCGATTCCCCAATGGGGGAGTTTATCTCTGTCGTATTGGCGAATGCTTTGCTACGTTTCAAGTTCGAAGTGCCGGCTTCTGAGATATGGCGTAAGGAGTTAGTAATAAGACTTACTTGCTGAAGGACTTCGATCGAAGTCTATAGCGTTTGGCAAGAAAATATCATAAATAACATTTACTTACCACCAAAAGTTCAAAATTAGCAAAATTATTTTAAATGAGCAAAATGGCATGGTAAGCCAGAATAAAAATACAAACGTAGAAGGGAAAATTGGAATGAGCCTAAAAAAGAATTGGGAAAATTGAATCTATCAGAGGGAGAAATGTTAACTAGGAAGAAATTGAATGAAGATACTATCGAAATATAAAAATCAATCAGATTCGAAGATATTAGAAAAAAATTCCGAACTAACTCTGACACTTGGTTTTGATATTTCATCCTATTATCTCTTCAATTTCGTTCTATTTCACTATTTTTTAAAATAAGTCATTCATAGCCATTTGAATATTATTTTCAATTATTTCGTATTCTTATCACTTCAAATTATTTAATTTTATGTTTTTATCAAGAATCGTTTCAATTTTCTTGAGATTGTGGTCAATTCAAATATTTCAATTTCATTTTTTGCCAAATGAGTTTTTTTGATAGGTCATTTTCGCTTTTCGTTCCATTGTGCTCAATTGATTAGTTGTACCTATGGTTTGATTTTCTTGTTCGGATTTTATTGTTTTTGGTGAAATATCAAAATTCAACAACAAACCCTCGCTTTTCGAATTATCCTGCACTAATAATATATCATATATATCACTAACAAATTCTCCCACTATCCTGAAATAACAACGAGAATAATCATTTTCCCATTGTCACACTCTTGAAATTTCACCAGTCGTTCCATCTCGACAGTTTCATCACGGTTGATCCGACGCATACAGTCTTTCCACCCTTTCATTATGAGTTGGGCAACCTACCAAATATCTCTCTTAGAGAAAAATATATAACCTGTAGCCCAGGCTGATATGAATTCACCAAATTTCCTAGGATATCAATTCTGCACTCAGCTTTGTAAACGCAAGAAGTGCATTTTGAGCTCGTCAACTTTAAAATAATTGAATCAGATATGAAAATCGGGATGATGTTCCCAACAAGCCTAAAGAACCCGTTTTTATTTCTCTAGTTACGTTATTAATTTTGGGAGGGAATATCTTTATACAAGTTCCTATAAGAAAACCGCAGAACTCTACCTGCTAATGATTAAATGGCTATGTAGTAAAATTTAATACTACACGTTCTCCAACGCACATTTTTGCGGTGAAATAAACTAGAAGTCATACGTCGGGCTGTAACCAAACCACAGAGTATTTCCTTTGGCGTATTCAATCTAGTGAGTAATGTTAAGTAATATATCGCTCATCAGTCATATCACCCGTTTCTTTGACAAAAGAACATCGAAAAATATGATTTGCGCCAGGCGGGGCAAACGGCAACGGTGATACACTCGTTCTTCCTCAATATCAATTTCTTAGCAAACCGTATGTAGTGTGCCCATATCAGTGTTTTCTCGATTTCAGTGCACACGTGATTCGAACCGGTCTTAGTTCTTAGTTTTGCAATAAACATCAATGTGATTAATTGGCGGATTTGCAATAAGAGGTTAGTGCTATTGATGCAGTGTGAAAAATGTTTATGTTTTGTTGTGACGGGTGGATGAGTTCGGAGAGTGTTTTTGAAACGACTACCTATTTGAACGAAAAAACGCGTTTTTTTTGCAATAACGTGTAAAAAGCATATCAGATCATATAGATATGAATGTTTTGATGTTTTCTTGTCAATTGGCGTTTCGTTTTCTATTCTAAAAGTTGAATTTAGGAACTTCTCAGAAATGGATGATTTTATAGCTCGCAAGGATAATCATATCCAAAACAATTTTTATATCAGGAAGGTTATGATGATTAGTACTTAGAGATATAATATGTTTCCTTAAATTAATTATACATCTTGGTAAATATATATTCGTGTATCACAGATCACAGTGGCTGAAATTTTTATATCAACCTACGTATATGGAACAGCTGAATTTTAATTTGATACGCGCGGTTATATATTCGTTCCAGTTTTGGCCCTCCAAACATGAGAAACATGACATATTTACCTTTTTTTTGTACAATATCATGATCGTAACACACAAGTTTTTATTTGTCTTGTGTCCTTTACACCTCATTTCCCATCCAACAGTTTATTCGAATCATAACCATTTTCCAAGTGTTGAAAGAGTTGCGGAATGAGGAATGACAAATAAAAACGTGCGTTTTCCGATTTGGTGTGGAAAAGAATGCGGAATATCATTTTTTAATGAGTTAGTGAGAGAGACAGTCTTCGAAAAAATTATCGAGGAAGAAATAGTTGAGAGTTATTATTCACATAAATAAGCCAAATCAATGAAAAAAAAAGTTCTCAGGTGTCATGGGATACTTCCATTAGAAATTTTATAGAAACTAATATCGATTCACGTGGGTATCCTCTAAAATCGAAACTTATTCAGTAATAGTTTGATGAGAAAACGAACATATTTGCTGAGATACACACACATTTTTCTGATGAAGAATTTGAACGTCATTTTCAATGTTGAAACATTTGTAAAGCAATATATGTAGGTGGGTATATTCCCTAGAACTTGATTTCCGAGAAAAAATATTTTAAATTTGGTTCGCACATGTTGATGGTTCTTTGAAATCATTATCGAGGTGAATCAAACTTGAAACGCCAAATATAGAAAATTAGATGTGGGCTAAATTCCGTTTTATGCATTCATGGGAGATGGACCGTTCATTACTGAAACTTTTTTCTGGCATTATACGTATTTCCGAACGTCCCAAGCACTTTTAACTTTTTCGAATGCCATATACCGTGTGTGACCAACATTGGGCATCGTAAGTGTTAACAACTCCCGTTCAGTTTGTTAATGGACTTTTTTCATAAAAACTACCTAGGCAGGTCCACTATTCATCTATCCTTTTTCAACGAGCTTTTGTGTGAATGGTGCTTCCCGAATTTCATCCTTACCGATAGGAAGCAACCCCTAAAAAATTGATATAGCATATGGTGATTTGAGTGACGGTTTGCAAAAAAATTGGTTCTTATTAACAAGTTAATATTATTTCAGAGTTCACAATTTTGATATATCCGAAAAAAAATTGCGAGTCATGGGGTTTATTCACTGATTTTCTGTGGGTAAAAAATTATGATTTGCCTATAACGATCTAAATATAAATAATATTTCCATGCCAATTACTTTTTCTTGAATTCTCAATCTAGACACTGTGTGAATTCTACGAAAAATATTGCATCAGGCCTGAATTGCAATATGACTAAACCCACGCCAATTTTGACGTGAGCATACCTAAATGCTGTGACACTTTGTATTGAGAAAATTTTTTTTCACGGTTGGGAAGGGAGATTCAAAAAAAAGTTCGATGAGATTTATTATATTATTTCATTTTTATATTACATGTTTTATGCAATCGATTATTTCACTATAAATATTTTTTTAGAGAGTGGTAGATTAGAAACACAGAAAACTACGAAGAAAATATTCATTCGACACAAAAGACTATCAAACAGTACTTATGACAAACATATAATAACAGTTGAAGTCAAAAACAAAAATACTGATATATACTAATAAAACAAAAGATTCATAACGTGAAATGTCATACATATATAAATGTATATACACGGAGTATATACATATATGTATACCTCCTCTCAAACACAAATTGAACAATGTGACAGAACAGTGGCGGCGATTGGACATTATAAGTGTGGTAGGGAGATAAGGAAGTGCATATAACTAAATCATTCTGTTAATATTGTCAAAGAAAGTGGGCGGGAAACCACCCCTTTGTTTCCTTATCGCCGTCTCTGGTTACAAAGTCACTGACATAATAATTCCGTATTGGAAAATATATCCAAGCATGGGAAGGGATAAACATTTTGCCCCTACTTCCAAATTCAGTGTGAACCTGTCAAGTGTTTTTTTAAATTATAGCTTCAAGACTTTATATCTCTATTACGGCTCTGTAGACGATATATCCTCATTCTTCAATGTGTTTGATGCTCGCAACTCGCATATTTTTTCCATGAATCTCAAAAACAGATGATTGATTCATGAAATGAATTGACCGGAAGAGAACAGTTCCAGGAATTTCATGCTCCGGGAAGCCCGAGATTCATATGCCAAATTTATTACGTCTCCATTTTGATCACGGTTCATTTCTCTCGATAATGAAATGATCTTGTGAAATATTGATGCTATAAGAAGATACTCCTTCATATATTTGTGCCATTTATAAACTACAGGATAAGAGAGAAACATGTCATAGTTGAGGAAGTGATATA
Organism: Zygogramma bicolorata; assembly: GCA_032362365.1. Lineage (NCBI taxonomy): Eukaryota > Metazoa > Arthropoda > Insecta > Coleoptera > Chrysomelidae > Zygogramma > Zygogramma bicolorata. The sequence continues at coordinate 22,880 of JAVJAQ010002096.1, forward strand.
TGACTTTTTCCTCTCCAAGTCAATGCAGAAAAATATAAAATTTCTATAAAAGGACTAAGTTATATCGTTATGTTCAGCAAACATTCTCTGTTGATATCTTAAAATCATTCGTTTGAATCATGCACAAAACTCGGGTTCCATTCATAGTATATTTCTAGATGAATAGATATTTTGCAACAAAATAATTCATCGAGATAACATTTTATTCTCAAACCCAAACTTCCCATCTATTCAGAAAGTTCAATAATTTATTCATATGTCCACTGATCAGCTCAAGGACATATTTTTATCTGAGCGAAACTGGCCAGTTTGTTTGATTCGAGTTCAGAGTGATTAGCAAAAAAGTGACTTATATATGATTCAGCGCCTGTCGCGCCATATAGGCAGAGGAGTAGCTGTTTTAGATAGACTCTTCCTCTTTGTGAATGACTTACACATACCAACAGATAATGTTTGCTAATTATTTGATGATACTTCTTTTGCAGAAGTTTTGCACTCTTTTCTCATTGACTTGGAGAAGAAAAAGTCAAAAATCTCTTCCTCAAAACTTTTTTCTCTCCACAAAAATAATCATTTTGCTCTATATGATTTAGCTACTGTGAATATAATTATTGAAACATAATACCACAGATTTCTGTACGATTCTCACTAACACTAGGTTCGTCAAACCGCGACACGTGTTTCGCTCTACTGTAACTTCCTCAAGCAGGATGAATTTATCCTACAGGAAACTGTAGTGTTTTGTGTTGTTACTCTTGAAATATATCCGCATAGAATTCTTGTTTGGATCACTTTCGAACCTTTTAGACCGGGCGTCAATGACAGATTTTCTGCTCCAATTTTTCACAGTGAGCCTTTGAAGAAGAAAATACCTACTCTGTCAAACAAATTGTATTATGCTATGAAATTCACAAGCCGTGTGGTACTTACTTGATGCTGAAAAAATTGGCATTTTTTGGAATATACTGTACACTTCCAAACAGTATGCCCCATGAATTTTTGTCAACCCCATGATTAAAGTATTTCGAATTGTAATGGATATACTGTGAATGATTGGTTTTTGATGTATTATTCTAGGTAGGTACAAAATTATCTTTTCTATTTATTGAAATTCACCCAAACATTCTATGAAAATCCGCGTTGAGAACATCAACCCGATAATTTTGGTACTGATGAAAAATACAAATGAATTTTTGGATTCAAGAATTAGCATAACTTCATACAACTCGGTATCATTTCATTTCAACGAAAGCAAGATTTCAATAATGAAATTTCTAATTACAATCAAATTCCCCATTTTTCGTTTACTTTTTTTGTTGAAAAAACTTCAGACAAACGTTTATTTCAGTCACTGACTTAGTTTGGTTTTTATGAAAATTATTTCAACTTCACCATAAAACATGGTCTATTCCATTCCAAAACTAAATTATTAACTTCCATTTTCAAAAAAAATTGAGAAATTGATTTCAACAAATAAATATTGTTTGGAAGCAAATAGATCACATTTTCAACTGTTATTGGAGTAATGTTCCAATAAATCAAATCAATAACTTCTTCACATTTTTTTACAGAGCACCTTTAGAAATAACAACCAAGAAAAAAGCTAAGTGCATACTTTTCGTTGACCACTCTGTACAATAGATTCTTCAGGCGTGTTATTTGTCACTCGGGGAATGATGTTCAATAGCAGAGTGATCAAAAAAAAAATAGACTGATAGACAGGCAGGCAACGCAATGCTTTCAAATAATAGCTTTTTGAGCACTCGTAAATGGCATATGCGAGTACCACACAGATACAGGGTGTTTACGAACACGATTGCTTAGTGAATAAAAAAAAATCCTCCTGTTGATTAATCAATATTGTTTTCGAAAAACTTCTATTGGACATACTGGGTATTGAAAAATAAAAATAAAAAATAATATTCCCTGGTACTTCTGAAATATTGAACGTCATTTCATGAAACTTCAGATATTACCCTAAGCCACCAACAGGAAAATGAGTTTTCATTTCCTCTAGACCTCCTTTTTTAACTCCACTGATCTCATTATGAGTTCATTCCATTCCAAGGAATTCTCTGTTCGATTCTGCCCAAATAATGGTTACTCTTCAAATATGAAACAACCATCTTGTGAGAAAATTACAAATGTTATTGAGGTTTTCCTTATAATCGTTTCTGTAACTTAGTTACAATGGATTTCCTAGGGAGAGACGATTCGAAATAATTGTATTTTTAGAGTGCCACTGATGAGACCTATCATGGAAATAACCACCCAAAACTAAAGATATGAAAACATTCAATATTTCAGAGAATCTCAACGATACATTTCTAGCTTCGAGTTATTTTTCGAAAACGGTCCATTATCGAGAAAAGTTTTACCGGTAATCAATGTCACTAATAAATTAACTGTATCACTTGGGCAATCATTGTTGTGAACATCTTGTATATGTCATAAATTCAGAAATAGACGGGCGGTAGTGACAGATTTTTTAAGCAATTTTCAACAATCTGCCATTGAAGAGAAAACATTTGAAGCTGAAGTTGAACATAATCTGCAATAAAATTGGCGCTATGTTAAATTATGTTGATCTAAAATTTACATTTTTTGAGTTCGACACGCATTGCAAAATAAAGTGAATGAATGTGTTGCGATAGAATAATACATCAAAAACCAATCATTCACAGTATATCCATTACAATTCGAAATACTTTAATCATGGGGTTGACAAAAATTCATGGGGCATACTGTTTGGAAGTGTACAGTATATTCCAAAAAATGCCAATTTTTTCAGCATCAAGTAAGTACCACACGGCTTGTGAATTTCATAGCATAATACAATTTGTTTGACAGAGTAGGTATTTTCTTCTTCAAAGGCTCACTGTGAAAAATTGGAGCAGAAAATCTGTCATTGACGCCCGGTCTAAAAGGTTCGAAAGTGATCCAAACAAGAATTCTATGCGGATATATTTCAAGAGTAACAACACAAAACACTACAGTTTCCTGTAGGATAAATTCATCCTGCTTGAGGAAGTTACAGTAGAGCGAAACACGTGTCGCGGTTTGACGAACCTAGTGTTAGTGAGAATCGTACAGAAATCTGTGGTATTATGTTTCAATAATTATATTCACAGTAGCTAAATCATATAGAGCAAAATGATTATTTTTGTGGAGAGAAAAAAGTTTTGAGGAAGAGATTTTTGACTTTTTCTTCTCCAAGTCAATGAGAAAAGAGTGCAAAACTTCTGCAAAAGAAGTATCATCAAATAATTAGCAAACATTATCTGTTGGTATGTGTAAGTCATTCACAAAGAGGAAGAGTCTATCTAAAACAGCTACTCCTCTGCCTATATGGCGCGACAGGCGCTGAATCATATATAAGTCACTTTTTTGCTAATCACTCTGAACTCGAATCAAACAAACTGGCCAGTTTCGCTCAGATAAAAATATGTCCTTGAGCTGATCAGTGGACATATGAATAAATTATTGAACTTTCTGAATAGATGGGAAGTTTGGGTTTGAGAATAAAATGTTATCTCGATGAATTATTTTGTTGCAAAATATCTATTCATCTAGAAATATACTATGAATGGAACCCGAGTTTTGTGCATGATTCAAACGAATGATTTTAAGATATCAACAGAGAATGTTTGCTGAACATAACGATATAACTTAGTCCTTTTATAGAAATTTTATATTTTTCTGCATTGACTTGGAGAGGAAAAAGTCATATATCACTTCCTCAACTATGACATGTTTCTCTCTTATCCTGTAGTTTATAAATGGCACAAATATATGAAGGAGTATCTTCTTATAGCATCAATATTTCACAAGATCATTTCATTATCGAGAGAAATGAACCGTGATCAAAATGGAGACGTAATAAATTTGGCATATGAATCTCGGGCTTCCCGGAGCATGAAATTCCTGGAACTGTTCTCTTCCGGTCAATTCATTTCATGAATCAATCATCTGTTTTTGAGATTCATGGAAAAAATATGCGAGTTGCGAGCATCAAACACATTGAAGAATGAGGATATATCGTCTACAGAGCCGTAATAGAGATATAAAGTCTTGAAGCTATAATTTAAAAAAACACTTGACAGGTTCACACTGAATTTGGAAGTAGGGGCAAAATGTTTATCCCTTCCCATGCTTGGATATATTTTCCAATACGGAATTATTATGTCAGTGACTTTGTAACCAGAGACGGCGATAAGGAAACAAAGGGGTGGTTTCCCGCCCACTTTCTTTGACAATATTAACAGAATGATTTAGTTATATGCACTTCCTTATCTCCCTACCACACTTATAATGTCCAATCGCCGCCACTGTTCTGTCACATTGTTCAATTTGTGTTTGAGAGGAGGTATACATATATGTATATACTCCGTGTATATACATTTATATATGTATGACATTTCACGTTATGAATCTTTTGTTTTATTAGTATATATCAGTATTTTTGTTTTTGACTTCAACTGTTATTATATGTTTGTCATAAGTACTGTTGTGTTCACTCTTTCGCACTTCCAGTGGTCTTGATGTTTCACCGATATATTTTTGTGCACACGAACAAAGATGAAAACATTTCTTTGCGTTTACTGTTGTTATAATAGTTGTTTTAGTATGTGTCAGCATTGAACGTGAAGTATTTGTTGTTTTGAATGCTTTTCTAACATTATACCTATTGCCGATCCGTTTTATCTTTTCAGACAACCGATGGACATACGGAATAATATTTGTGTAGGTTGTGTCTTCACTGCAGGGTTTCAATTTTCAATATAAATTCAAATTTTTTTTCAAATGCTGGTGGCTCAATAACCCAAATAACTACGAAAAAACATACACTTAACTTTCACTCGGGCAATGGTGACTTGTGCCCTATCTTCCACACTTAGAGGAGGTATAGCTCAAGAGATTTTTTTCAAAAGGGGAGTTGTTCACGTACGCCTCTGCCATCAGAGGTACATAATTTCACTCAGAGATAAAGCACTTGTGCAAGATTCAATTCTGCAGTCATGGGTCAAATGAAATTAATTCCTGCATTAATAAATATTATGATTAAATCCACTGCAAGCCAGTTCAGTTCAGGGCAGAACAAACATATTTTTCCATATTTATTAATGCAGGAATTAATTTCATTTGACCCATGACTGCAGAATTGAATCTTGCACAAGTGCTTTATCTCTGAGTGAAATTATGTACCTCTGATGGCAGAGGCGTACGTGAACAACTCCCCTTTTGAAAAAAATCTCTTGAGCTATACCTCCTCTAAGTGTGGAAGATAGGGCACAAGTCACCATTGCCCGAGTGAAAGTTAAGTGTATGTTTTTTCGTAGTTATTTGGGTTATTGAGCCACCAGCATTTGAAAAAAAATTTGAATTTATATTGAAAATTGAAACCCTGCAGTGAAGACACAACCTACACAAATATTATTCCGTATGTCCATCGGTTGTCTGAAAAGATAAAACGGATCGGCAATAGGTATAATGTTAGAAAAGCATTCAAAACAACAAATACTTCACGTTCAATGCTGACACATACTAAAACAACTATTATAACAACAGTAAACGCAAAGAAATGTTTTCATCCTTGTTCGTGTGCACAAAAATATATCGGTGAAACATCAAGACCACTGGAAGTGCGAAAGAGTGAACACAAGATGTTCATCAAGAACAAACACATTGATGGTTCTGAATTATCAGAACACATTCTTGCTTACGATGGAGATGACTCAGTAGAATGAAATGACATACAAATGATAGCGAAGGGAAGCAACGGCAGGAAACGATTATTGAAGGAATCTGCTTTTATCATGTTGTCTGGAGATAAATGCATCTCAACGAGTTCGTTTGATATAAATCGCACCCACCACCATTTGAATGACAAAATACTATGTCAAATCATCTCAGAACTTTGACAGATTTTTGAAACATATAGAAGTGGAGTTTTTTGAAAAAGTTTCGAAATCGGGAACGGATTTGGTTTCCGAATCATTAACAGAGCTCCTGGCTACCCCTGTTGAATGACACAAATGCTATGTCTAATTTTATATCCTTGACATTATTTTCAAACAAAGCTAAGTTTTTAGGTTTTCAATATATATTAGTTATTTAATTTTTGTGATAGTCAAATTTACGTTATACGAAAAATCACTGACTAACAGAACGAGATTTATTTGAAAGGAATTGTTTTTAATTGATGCAGCAACTTTTCGGGGTGAATTAGAAATCTGTTCTTCTTGTTGCATGGATTCCGAATTCAATTCTTGATTTTTTCAGATCGTGATAGGTTGATAACCTAAAACACTACGAAGAAAACATTATCTTCGTTCTGTTGGGAAAGAAAGAAAACATTCATTCACCACAAAAATAATGACTTGTGAACAGTACTTAGGTGTATGTATTGGTAAATGTTTTCTGGAATAATTGGGAAAAAAATCGCAGTCTTTCCAAGATCGCAGAATCACCAGAATCTTTACTTTTTCGTTTAAACTACTGTGGCGCTTGGCTCCTATCGAAGTATTGAGTAAACCAGGATGGTTGACATAATTTCTACGAAATCGCATATCATTATTGGTTCAGATGCAAGAGATATGGATTGATTTTATCGGGCGATATATTTTTTTTTCATTGAATTCCAAACTGTTTCTGATAATACCTGAAATTTCAACTAATTCGAACAGTTTCTTGTTGATCAAAGTTTCGACTTTCCAGCTGGAGTCATTTCAGATGACTGATAGACGTATCAATAATGATTCGATCAGTCTGGTTAAAACAGTATCAACAGATCTGTGTATTGGTTCTGGAAAATGACATCAGTACGGGATTCGAAAAACAAGCAATACAAACATCTCGTGCATAGACTTCCAAAAATAATTTAATTCAATAATTTATTATCAATTAATTTAATGATTAAGTATCAGAGATGACATTTATTTCAACAAGTCAGCATCTTCTTCCTGAAAATGCTAAATTGGATAGCAATTTACGAGTATTTTCAATCTGGTTGTTGGGGTAGTTGATTTTTTCTTCAAAGATCATGCACTTTTTTTATATACGAATTCACACGAAAGGGAAGCCCTGTAATGTTCAAAGAACACTGCATGAATTAAGGGACAGGAGATACGAATTAAAATTCACTTTAAATTTCTGAAGTTTGTGAGCCTCAAGAAAAACCTTCCTTGACAAGGAGTTCCAAATTTCAACCGTTCTGTTGAAAAAAGATTTAGGTGCCAGAGAGGTTCGACAGGTCTCCAAGCTCACAACGAAGGGGTGGGAGTTCTGTACTCGTCGGGTCATTCGTGTTAATACTGCCAAGGGTGGAATGATTGACGACAATTCAGAAGAGCACCAACAGTAAAAATATGTAAAGAATGGAGACGAAATATCCAAACTATCAATGCATTCGTCTTTGTTAGCACCCTATGTAGTTGAATAAAGAAAAATGTTGACTTCGCATATTCCAATAAAGATTGTGTACATGTTGTCAGTCATTCCCTTTTAACTAATTGATAATATTATTGCTACGCCCATGTGTTAATCATCGTTCCGGTCTATAAACAAAATTTGAGGTAGGCAGTGTAGATAGGAAAGAGCATTTAGCAAAACGCGTCGGCAGCGACTGTCAACAAATTGTTTAGAATATAATCAGGATCACATTATTCATATAGATTTGGATTTGAATGGAAATACTTTTCGTATTATAATTTAATTGGATTTTATTTACAATTAATATCAACAGACCACGCATATTCCACACCAATGCGAAGCCGATTGAGAATGTACGTCCTTGAGGGCGATGGAGTTGTACATAATATATCATTTTCATTTATTATTGCAAGATAGTATGATTATTCTTAAGAGGGGCTATCTCGGTGCAGTCGTAAAAACAAGATAGAATTCGTCTATTCACATCACTACTTGTATATTTTTTGGGAAAGTTCATGGCCAACTCTCAGGACGAAAGTCGATTGAGTGACTTTGAGAAAGTCGATTTTGAAATTTCAGTTTCAATTGAAAAATGTAATTTACTGAAATGAACGTGAAAATGCCGTGAAATAATTATTTTTTTAATTGAATACGATTTTCAAACTCTGATTCTACGACAGCATTTTGGTATCACTGTAAAAATAAAATTTATTTCGATTGACAGATTTTGATCTGTCATTTATAGATTAATGACAGATTGATTATAATCTGACAATGACATTTTTAAATCTGTCAATATGTCATTGATAGATTATAATCCGTCATTGTCAGATTTCTATATGTCATTGACAAATTATAATCTGCCATTGACAGATTTGATTTGTCGATGATAGATTGATTATACTCTTTCAACGATAGATTTAAATCTGACAATATTACTCAGAATGGGAGAAAGAGGTGAACCCATAGTCATCCCAAATTCTTGTGAAAAAAAGTCATTTTTGAACTGATAATATGTTTTTTCTGTACATAGTTTTAGGATGTCCATTATGTCATCTACATTCAACTTCGTTCGTTGGATCATATTTCTATCATTGTCTTACTTGGATTTGACGATTTCTAAAGTTTTGTTGATAGGTACGTTGGTAAACAGACTTTCTACATCGAAACTTCCCAACTATCTTCAGCTTGTATTTCTATTTGTTGTAATAGCTTTCAATATTTGGAGTATGTACCTGGCCAGTTTCTGGAATGGGGATCCAATAGAACTTACGATGGGTCTCAGAGGATGACTCGCCTTATATGTTTTTGGCAACCCATAAAAATGTGTTGGTTTACTGAGTTGTGTGCATTCTTTTTTCGGAAGTGTGTCTTTGTATTTGAGTAATCTTCTGTATATTTCCTGTTCAATGGATTTTATTGAGTCCTGTTTCAGTTTGGTGTACACTTGTTTCAATGTCACTGATATGTCTTGGTTGTGTATCTCATATATGGTGTTTGTGGCAAATTCTGGGCTGCATTTTCTAAAGCTGTTTCGCTAATTGAAGTTTTCCATTGATATCTCAATACTCGGGATGATAAATTAACTACAGTTTTTTCAGCAAAATTTTGATTGGTTATTGTACTAACGAAATATGCATGCTGTTCTTCTTCAAAAAGATTTCTGAATTTCTTGATATGATTTTTTTTTCTTCTATCATTATCGAAGTATAGGGATCATTTTATTATCCCGACATTTGCAAAGAAAAGTTGAACTACTATGGAAAGTAGAGAGTTTCTTGTATAGATTCTCAAAATTTTTGAAATCTACACATTGCGGCCCATATCGTGCCTCTAAGTACTGTTGAATTGTCATCATTTAGTGGTGAATGGATTCTTTTTTCTAGTTTTTTTGGGTTCTCAACCTACCATAATCTGAACAAAAAATAAAATCAATGATGGAATCTATACAAATGTAGAAAGGCAGATTTTCAACCTACCCCGATAAGTTGCTGCGATAATTCAAATCTGCCCTTCTACACTTGTATAGATTCCATAATTAATTTATTTTTTCAGATTTTGGTAGGTTAAAAACCCAAGAAAACTAGAAGAGAGAGATATTTTTTATTTTTACAGTGACACTAATACGCAGGCGTATGATTCTATAGAGGTACGCATCCGACTTTTGTCTTTTGGACTGACTATGAATTCTTCCAGAGAATATACTGGCAGTGGAGTGATTCGACGAATTCGATTCCCCTTTTTTTTGAAAAAAGTAAGAGCGGAAATCACTTTTCTTTCTCTATTGGAATGTAAGACTCAAATTGTCTTTCATCTTTTTGGATAGCTTTGAGTTTCAGAGAAAATAGTGTCTAGCTATGACATGAGATGTCTTTTTTTTGTTTGGTATATGGCTTGAGAAGAACTCATTAGCCAGTCTTTTTAAGGTGTCAAAACAAAACAATTGAAAAATTAAATTACCTAGCTTCCAATGGGGCATGACATGAGATGTCATATCCTACATTTCATTCGTGCGAATTAGGTACACCGGGATATACCCTCTTAATGCCATTCATGCATCGAGAGAGGTAATTACTGCTGCGTTTTAGCGCCATTTACCGAGTGCCTCCATAACTGGTGTTGTAACGCTGGATCATAAGTACATACCCATGTGTTCGAATGAAAATGTCAATTGCCTGCATATGCATGTGGTGTGTCGAAAATTTAATGGCTGGAATTGCGAACGTTCCAGATCCAGAGTGATAATGACAGAATCAGGGCCGTTCTAACAATTTGGCGAGAAAACAGGTTTTACTTTAGGATTTTCTCTCCTCTCAAAGTTTAATTCTGCTCACCTTGTATGGGAAATTGTATGGGAGAAGTGGTTTTCGGCTTTTTCTTCTCCGAGCAATGCAAAAAATAGACAATCCCCATATCAGCACGAGAAACAAAAATTCATAGAAGCATTAGTGAAATTCAATGCTGGTAAAACCCAGACATGTTTCTTCTCGAAGAAAGACCATTCATCTTTATTCAATATTCAGATGTCAGGAGTAACTATTCCTACAAAGTGCTAGGAATTACGATCAGGAATAATCTCTCATGCAGAAGCCAAGTGATATCGATCGTTGGATTTCTATTTCGTGCGAAGAAATAATTCACTTCTCGTCAGCTTCTAATGATCTAAAAGGCACAGATACGGCCTGTCTTGGAATGAAGTTCTCATGAATGGAGCTCGGCACCAAAACATTCATTGAAGCTTCTTGATTCTATTCAGAGAAAGGCAATCCGTCTTGTTGGTTATTCTTCGCTCACAGACTCGCTCACTTCGTTGGAGCATCGTAGAAGAGTCGGAGAATTGTCTCTCTTCTATAGATATTTTCACGGTTCCGAATTGTCGTCAATCGTTTTACCCTTGGCAGTACCTAAAGGGATGACCTGAAAAGTACATAATTCCCACCACTTTGTTGTTACCTTGGAGACATGTCAAACCTCTCTTGCTCAGGGATCATTTCTCAATAGAACAGCTGAACTTTGGAACCCCTTACCGAGAGAGGTATTTCCTGAGGCTCAAAAACTTCAAAAATTCAAAGTAAAATAATTCGTATCCCTTGTCCCTTGATTCACGCGGTGTTCTTTGAACATTAAAGGGCTCTCGTTATGTGTGAATCTGCATATAAAAAAAAAGACTGTACAAAACCTCATCAATTGTTTCGCTATACAATAGTTTCCTTGTGAACCTATTGATTCTGAGAGTCGTACAGGAAGAAGCTGTATTAATATATTTTTACACAGTTATCAAGTACTCTAAGTGGTGTTCTACATGGATTTAGTTTCGGTCCTCTGCTCTTACTTGAAAATTGTTTTCAGCTTCAACAGTCTAATAGATTGTTACTCTACAGAACGCTTTTATATTCTATATAATGATATGATAAGCAATTATCCTGAGCTCATTATGAGCAAATGTAAAATATAATCTCATCATCGTAGAGATCGTAGCCCCATTATTTTATTGCCAACGTATTTTCGAAATATGTGACACCTTTAGGAACTTGAAAGTATTATTGGTATTGGTGAGTTGGATGGTGACAGATGCGCTGCGACCTGCTTAGATCTATTGTGTCTCATCTTCTTCTGCTATCTCAAGGTGTTCTTGTTTATAGCAGCCCCTCAAGCCTCAATTCTTTCAGTAAATTAAGGATTTTGAGGGGATCTATTCGTGGTATTTCTCCCACAGTCAGCTGGAATGGTCCCAGTATATTCGATCTCTTGTAATGTAAAGCAAAACACTCCATCAGGATGTGATGGGGTGTTTCTGGATGTTCCCCGCAGAACCTGCAGAAGCCTAACTTCCTTAGGTGTTCTTTGAGTCTGCAATGCCCCGTTAGAAATCCTGTGATTGCCTTTAGACTAATTTTGCTGAACTTGAAAGTAACTTTTGATACGAATTTGATTTCAAATGACTTCAATATATATATATGCATTTTATTATAAAAAACAATTTAATTACGAGGTACTTATCTGATCTCTAGTCATGAATGAATAAAAAAGAAACAATTTTCTTGCATATTTATATTCTTCAGTGCAGTGGACTATACCATCGAGCACCAAGAAGTTTCAACACTGATCGGAACAATTTACTTTCTGATTGTGAGACAACAATGCATGGTTTCGAATTTTTGTATAAAAAAATGTTGAAAAAAATCTCCCATTCATGAGATATTTATTATGATATTAACTTCAGGCTTAGTATTTATTGAAGATAGGTTAATATAACATATTATAATTCACAATATTCTCAAAATTAAATTATATTTCCTCTGTTATTATGGTTGCAAATCTGTTGAGAATAATGCTCATTATTATCATCATTATTAGAATCCATTTTTTCGAAAAATCCTACTGAATGAATACTTTCACAAGTTTGTCCACGAGGTTTTGTATAAATTTTCTCGAGACGCATTTTTTGTATCAACCGACTTTTTATATTAACAGACTTTTTATATTTTTAAATGCTTTCAGCTGCGATATGACCATAATCAATAGATACAGGTAGAGTTTTACCAGTGAAATGTGAATAATTGATACACATAACTCACCATTAATCAATTATAGCTACTGTGTATTTATTTCTGCAAGGCGTTTCCTGAGAAATTCCCAATACTAACGATCCCATATTTGTTATTGCAAATGTTGGTTGATTGTGTAACTCAATATGGTATCGATACCACGGTAAATGATGTAATTAGATGCCCCTCACCTGTACAAGGATCTCCTTTTGGGTGCATTTGAGGGTGTATAAATGATTTGAGTTTGCGTATCGCTTTCAAATTTAAGTGTTCTATCGGATATCGTGTTAGTTGAGAAGATCGCAATACTTTTTTTAGTTATCAGTAGTTTTTCTGTCTCTGTTTTATCAGGATATATTCGAAAGTTATAGTATTAGCATTGATTTTTTGTGTCCCTAGAGACCTGTCGAGTTATGCAGAAAAGCATGTTTGAAAAAAAAAGTATCGAATCCAACCTTTGAAGTAACTTAGACTAGTTCCTGAATAATAATAATAATAATAATAATAATAATAATATTTATTTGTATATCTGAATATTACAATCATAATGATTACACAAAATCTCAAACAAATAAATACCGTCTACACTCAATAAGTGAAACACTTGTTTTGAGTAATGAATCAAATCAAAAATTAAAAATTTTAAAAATGTCTGTCACTACACTAAAATAAAATACAACATATTAAAATTTTTTCGATCTAAAATTGAATAAATATTGGACATTTCACTATTAAAACACAAAATTTTTAAATATCTCTATCATCAATAAAATGTGCAATTTTTTGCCTTGTTTGGACAAAAATAAAACGTTTCAGAGACTTTTTGAATAGGTGAAATACATTCATGTTACGAATTAACTCCGGAACTGTATTGAATAATTTCGGCGCTAAATAATTATAAGAGCGCTGGATAATTGACTTAAGCGTCTGTGGAATGATATGGTTGTTTTTTTTTCGGGTATCATAGGAGTGAGTTGGTAGTCGGTAGCACCTGTTCTTATGGTATGTAGTTACAGTGCTATAATAGAAAAGCTGTCGAATATCAAAAACATGAGCCTCAGAGAATAAAGCTTCGGTAGAGAAACGCGTAGGCTTGAATAAAACCAATTTCAAGAATCTCTTTTGTAACACTTCTAGCGGACGAATATGGGTGTGAAAGGCTCCTCCCCAACAGGCAATTCCATAGCGTAAGTGACTTTCCACCAGGGCATGATAGAGAGTTTTGAGTTGAGTTGTTTGTAAAATGTTTTTGAGAAATCTGAATTTGTGAAGGATGAAGCGCAGCTTATTGCATAAATATTCTATATGAGAATTCCATCTAAGATGTGAGTCTATAACAACACCTAAGTATTTTACTTTCGTTTGAGGTGTAATTTGTTGGCCCACATCCAAGTACGAGAATGATGGTCTTATTGAACTGTTGCAAGTAAATGGCAAATAATGGGTTTTTTCCATGTTAATTGTTAGTAGCCTGTATTCTAGCCAATTTTTTATTGATTGAATATACCGTATTCCTCAGTTCTGACCAGTTAGAATAGGTACAATGAGTAATCAGATAAAAAAATGATTGATGTGATAGATTTTATAATTTCACTGCCATCTGAAATGAACACAATGTGCCTTTCTTTGGATATCTTCCCACTTAATTTCTATTACAATAGGTGTGCCACAGGGATAACACTTGGGTCTCTCTTTTCTACCCTTTTGACGCACAAGGAACTATTTCGATTTTTTCCGATTTTTTCAAAATTTTTTTATATGCAGATTCACACGAAAAGGAAGCCCTGTAATGTTCAAAGAACACCGCGTGAATCAAGGGACAGGAGATACGAATTAACATTCACTTCGAATTTTTGAAGCTCGTAAGCCTCAAGAAAAACCTCTTTCGGCAAGGAGTTTCAAAGCTCAGCTGTTTTATTGGAAAATGATCCCTGAGCAAGAGAGGCTTGACAGGTTTCCAAATTCACAGCAAAGGGGTGGGAATTGTGTACTTGTCGAGTTATCCATGTAGATATTGTCAGCGGTGGAACGATTGATAACAATTCAGAAGAGCACCGACCGTGAAAATATCTATAGAAGAGAGACAAGTCGAAGACGAATCGCCTTTCTCTGAATAGAATCGAGAAGCCTTAATGAATGTTTTGGTGCCGAACTCCACACATGAGAACTGTATTCCAAGACATAGAAGAAATTATTTCCCAAAATAGAATTGAAATTATGAATGACGTTCTAGATGAAATAAATAATTCTCTTTTTAACAATATCTCAGAAGTGGCTATTTATGTTTGATAACTCAGTATTAACCGAAATAGAGAGGCAATTCTTGCATTCTTTACAATTTCAGCCCCAATGAACGTAACTCTATTCCAATTATCAATTGTCAAAATTGGTAAAACTCTGCGTACAATTATTTTTCTGGCACCCTTATGATTTCAAGTTGAGCTAACGCTCATTGTTACTTTGACGACCATAGGAATCGAACTAAAATAGGTAAGACCTCGTTAATCTTTACCTAGCACGAATTTCGACTTTCTAGGGTGCCATTCTTGACCTTTCTCAAAGGTACCATTTGCAATATGGCCACATTCCGAAATTGTACATGACTTGATATTAGAATGGGCAAATACCTTCAGGATTGATGTGAGAGAAAGTCAGCGGGCTGATGGAAAAACCTATTCGAGAAATCCATTTTATATTTTGTTAGTTAGCACCTAATGTGATCATATTGTATCCCAATTGAAAATGAATAAATGTCATAATGACATCGAATTTATCACACGTTTCATTGCATTTCTTTCGTTATTATGGCGTATCTGAGTATCCATAAAATTTGCCTTTGTGAATGTATTAACGATAAAACTGCAAAAGGCGTCAATGAAAAGTTTTGCAACACCAACCAACAAAATGGTGTGAGGTGCTTAAGCATTCTCGTATATCTTTCACTTCTTCCTCGGCTTTATTATTATGGTTAATATACAGCTACCTTCACGTAGGTTGTTAAGTGGGATGCGGGAGGTAGATTATTTTTGTGTAAATCAACATTCTAAATGACTTTTTTCGAATGCGAAAATCTCTACGTAGGTTTCGCTCTGGACTTCACCGAGCATAAACAAATGTTGTGATTGGAAATAGATTGATTATTCATGGAACTATTACAAAGTTGCACACAGATACATTCGAATTAGATTTATAAGGCTGTGGTGCAAGTCTCTGGTTGATATATAGAATGGAGTTTTTAAGGCATTCAGAATACTGAGTAATTATTGTTTGCATCACATTTCTATCTTGGAATGATGTTGATAATTATGATTATATGATGTATAACTCATCTGATGATGAGGCCAAGCTGGTTGGCAGAGGTTTCCGTTCATTTTCTGACGATACCGAGTCAGTTGGTAACAGTTTGCATTCATGTGATGTTGCCAACTTGGTCGACAAACCGTTTTTATTCAACTGCTGATAATGTCAACTGGGCCAGAAAAAAGATTTAAAAACTGGCAAAAGTTTTTCAAACAACAGTTGCTAGCACCAAGTAGGAGCAGTAACATTCTTGAAAATGCCAACTGAGATGTTGGCGAAACGTCGAAAGTCAATACCGACAAACCAACGGATAAACTCGCAGAAAACCAATTTCGCATACTCAAGCATCCGTGAAAACCTCCACTGTAACATATATATATATATATATATATATATATATATATATATATATATATATATATATATATATATATTCATATCCAGTTTTTTTATATAGATCCGGTTTGAGTTTTTCTAATGGATTTTTTTCGCAGAAAACGATATGCAATTGTTTAGACGACGAAGTTCCGATCCGAACCCTCAGTTTGAAAGCTCATCGACACTTTCGGAAACTGAAGGGGATTTAACCCAATCTGCACGTGTCCCCAGCACAGAAAACGTCGCTGGAGCTTCAAAATCAAGTAAGTTCCATATACACTGACCTCTATATCTTTTACTCCATTGAAACCTCTAAGATAATTATTCTATTATTATTCACCACCTGGAGACGTAACCGAAACGTCGTGACCTGAAATTTGGTTGAACAATTTTTCTCATTTTTTTTTTCAGTTCGAAAGCTCTTTCATTTCAATTCAGTTATTCGACCCAATACACCTTTATTGAGAGCTTTTTATATTCATTATTGCTTTTTGTTAGATTTCTGCTCACATTTTCATATATTCCATTTTTGGCTAACCTTTTAAATTTCTCTTGGTCATTTATATTTATTCAAATTGCTGATTATGGTTTATTTCAATTTCTTCTTTTATATTTTGGTACTTTTAACTTTTTGTTTTGTTTTGTGAACCCGTGAGTTTTTCAAAAATGTTTTAGTCTCATCATTGCTTTTCATGTAATTACTGTTAGTTTCATTTTTCTCATTCATTGAATTTTTATATTTTAATTTGATAACCGTTCTTTCAATTTCTCTTGTATGGATAATATGGTTTTCGTTTTAGTTCAGTTTCAAGACACATCAATCTCCTCTTACTACAATTACTATCAAGGGTTATAGAGACGTAAAAGAGCAAAAAATTATATGTAAATCATAATTGAGATCTGACTGATTTTCAGGAAATCAAACTTTCTGATTCATAACACATCAATCTCCTCTTACTACAATTACTATCACGGGTTATAGAGACGTAAAAGAGCAAAAAATTATATGTAAATCATAATTGAGATCTGACTGATTTTCAGGAAATCAAACTTTCTGATTCATATTCTATACTCCTTATCACAAGACGAAGGAGGAATCAAGTCTAGTCAATGATTAATAACTGTGATTTCATCATTTGGATTATCTCTATAGCATGTTACCGAGAATGAAGTTTGACTAAACATAGAGAGATATGACAAAAATAATCATTCAAATTGTGGTTTAGCGTTGACCGCGTGATACAATGAGAAACTGCAAAGATAATAATTACAGTGGGTTTCAGCAACATATGCATATTCTTCAAAGTACGATTGCCGATATTATTTATCAGTTACGCCGAAATACCCGTATTTTATAGTTAAATAGGTCTTTGGAACTCTCTACATTACTAACAGATCCAAATTTTATCACGAAATAGCATTCAAATGTGGAGTGTTTGAGAAAATCAATAGGAAAATCATTGAACGATTACATATTCCATAAATCACATCCTTTACAATTCTTTAATATACACCAGCAGAAGCTTTCGATCTGATATTATATCCAGACAAAAATCTGAAAGTCGGAAAAGCTTTATTCTGACTTATAGGACCTGCCCTCAGTTGAACAAACTTCTATTCTAGGAGTTGTGATCAAATGAAATTATTTTTCAGGCCTTTCCGGTTGGGGAAGAACTTGGGGAAAGCTCAAACGCGGAGGATCTTCAGATCAATTACGACCCAAGAAGAAAGAAAAAAGGAGCTGGTCACCTCTCAAGAAACGAAATGATCAGAGAAATTCAAGTTCCTCTACTTCGCATAATGATAACGCCCATTTTGACCCGCGTCTTTCTAATACAGACCTCAAGAAGGTCTATGATTTGTATAGAAACATGAACGATGATTCTGAAAGAGTAGTCTCCTCCAAAAGGAAAGCGATATGCTTATCAGAAAGTTTAGAACTGAAGCAGCAGCAGTTGCTGGATTATTTGATTCTAATGAAACCAAATCCTGAAGCGTTGGATAAACTTTTCTCTGATTTGTATGACGACTCTCCACAGAACACGTCGAGATTGGGCATTGTGACCGAAGAGAAAAAACCAAAATCTTCCAAGTTCAAATCTTTTTTCACCCGTACATCGAGTAAATCTGATGACGAAGGCGATTTCAGACGACATCCGAAGAATTCTTCTACTGATAGCTTGACAAGCTTGATGAACTTCATCATGCCCAGCAGAAAAAGTGTTGCCAACTTCTCTCCAAACTTGCCCGCAAAATTGAAGTCCGATGAAAGCGGGTATGGAAGTGATTCTACGAAAGCTGCTAGTATTGATTCTCCAGTTGGTTCCATCAAGTCTCAGAGTAGTAATCTATCAGATGACCAGAAACTCAATCAAAATCCTATCGTATCTTCAAATGATTATAGAGATGATACCGACACTATGAGTGAAGACGAGGACAATGAGAAAAGTAAAACTGTTGTTCGTATGTATAGCAGTTTCCCGAAATCTTCGAAGAAGCGATCGAGGTCACTGCGTGGTGATGCTGATCCGGTGAGCAAAAACAAAGCTCTCAAATTTCAAAAATCTTCATTTCATGAGGAAACAATCAAGTCGATAAACGATTTGACGCAGAATTGTGAAAGAATTCATCTAGGTATTGATGAAGATGAAACAGGACGTCAGCCACAGCAGCAAATCAAAACTCCAATGGTGAAACAAACTTACAAACATGTCTTGCTTCATCTGGAGCCAGATGATGTACTAGGAATCACTATCGAAGAGAAAAAACGACAAGGTTCAGCGGTGTTTTTTGCAGTTTCTCATCTTATACCATGCTCAGTTGCTTCAAGGTAATTTTTTTTCATTACAACTTTTTGATGCTCGATGAAAATCCATATAAAAAAAATTCATGATATTTTCTGTTGAATTTCCAGTTTCAAATGTAAACATTTTTTTATGCAATAGCCCACATAATCACAACCAGACAGCCAGTTTGGTGCCTTCAATTTTTAGTTTTTTTTTAGGTAGTTTTTGAGAGCAGAATCAAAAATAACTGTCAGATTTGGTATATCAGATATAGTTTTCGAGATACGTAATATTGGCGCTTTTTTTTAATAAACTGATCTTATTTTTTAATTTATATACATTTTATAATATTACTATTTTATTATTTACTCCTACTACGGTACTACAAAAAAAAATAAGTAAATTATCTTCATAACATATAGACATAAAAAAGCTGGGATATAACTAAATAAAATTAATCACTTATCACTTATTTCAGAGATGGAACTTTGCAAATAGGTGACGAAATTGTAAGAGTCAACGGTGTTAAATTAAAACAGATGTCATTACGCATGGCTCAAAGACAGCTGGAAGAAAGAAGTGGAGAAGTATTAATCCTTTATTCTCGACCAAAACGAGATATCGTGAGTTGGTCCAAAGTCTTTTCAAGAAATATGCCTTCACTTCTGCAAGATTCTACTAGTGAAACAAACAATATGCGGCCATCATCGAGTAAAATGCCGTTAGATGATGGTAGACTGGTAGGTCTGTCTGACATTTTGAAAGGCAGCAATGACGATCAGGAAAGTAAAATATCCTTCAGTGAAAAACCCAGACTATCTGCGGAAGATAATCGAAATATATTCAAAAAGCCAGCACCACCTGAAGTGGTCAGGATTAATAGCAGAAATACTATCGGATTGGGAAATTGTTCTACGCCATCGCATCTATGCCAACAGAAACAAAACGATAACATAGGTGTTAGCGATAAACCTGAAACTGCTACCAAATCCGCGTTGAAGACAGTAGTGTTTCACAAAGGACCAGGGCAAAAATCTCTCGGGTTTTCTATCGTGGGGGGCAAAGATTCACCAAGGGGAGCCATTGGTATATACGTGAAGACCATCTTTCCGAGTGGGCAAGCTGCTGAATCTGGTATAATGAAAGAAGGTAAATTAGAGTTGATTCTTTATTCATTACAATGAAAAATAACTCTTAGCTGAAGATGTCATCTTTTTATAATGTGATAAAATGTCTTTCATCTCTTTTTTGTTCAATGGAGCAGATATTGTTCTATTGAGAATATATCTTTTTGAAAGTTATTATTTTGTGGTGGATGAATGTTTTCTTCGTGTTTTTTTGGGTTGCTAACAAGTTTTAAAAATACATAATAATAATAATAATAATCAAAGCAATCGTCCATTCATTTTTTTTTGTTGAATCAAATGAAAAACTGATGGTTTACATTATGGACAATAAATATATTTAATATTTCATTTCGTATTTCATTTCATGAAAAGTAAAATGGAAGGACTATGTATAATAATAATAATTTATTAGCCATTCAGGTACAGTGTGTACATATGGTAAGCCCTACAATACATAAATCACATGATACAATAAAACCTTATTGTGGGTCATTGAGTATCAATAAAATAGATAACGATCTTATGTATAAATAAAATGAAAAAATATATGACGGCAGCACACACAAGAAACATAATTAAAAGTGAAACGATAAACAGTAAAAATAAAATCATAACCTGAGTACAAATGAACCAATGAAATGTATAACTACCTATTAAACAATTCTGTATATTTTCAGGCGATGAAATCCTTTCAATAAATGGTACCTTCCTTCGAGGACTCACTCATCAAGAAGCCGTTTCTTTTTTCAAGAAAATCAAATGCGGTGAGGTCCACGTGGAGTTGGCAGCTCGGCAGCAATTCAAACCATTTGCGAGGTCTCTGTAACCTCTGAATCAATATCAAGAATAGGATTTTCCTGAGAATATTTTTTAGGTATGGACCTTTTTTCGACTCGGTGCAATATTAGTGATAATGATTTTTTAGTTCTACTTATTACATTTCGTTGATTTCCTAATGATTCTTAGGAGACTTCTGACGAATACGGAACTGTTGTAAAAATTTGTACATATACGACTCTAAAAGATTTGCTAGCTTGTAGATACTGATGTAAATGGATTGATGGCAGCCAAATCTTATAACGTAGGTATTGAATATTATCTGAATTTTTTTGGGGAGGTGGATATATTACTTGGTTGATTTTTTGGGTTTTCTTTCACGAGAGAAAAATATTCGAATTTTTTTGTTGTATTTTGGAGACGAATAGATAAATTTGTCTCGTTGAATATCAGTAAGTAACCTATCCTATATCTGATTAATTTGTGCAGAAATCAACAAATGTGTCCACAAAAATGCTACTGTGGTTGGTACAGCTATTTGAAATCTACTCGTACCAAATTTAGACACATAACATTACAATTTATTAAAATAAATCTCTTCTAACTTTTTTTTGTGCAAAGCTTGAAAAATATTCTCCATCTCTGGAAAATATACGGAATTATGTAGTAAGTATTTTAAATTCGATATCTGAAAATTTCAAAATTATTAAAAATTTCGATGCATAAGTGAAAAAACATTAAATTTTTTATATTGATTGGTCCAGCAGTTCTCTTTTGGGGTGAATTTATCAGATTTCTCTTCAAAACAGAAAATTAAAGAAAATGTTTTATATTCTCAAACAAAGGAAGATCTGAAATATAGATCAAGTGACGTAGGTACTACATAAAGATTACTAATCGACTATGTCTTATAAAATGGCTCATAATTAATTCTAGAGCAGAATTGATTGATATCGCCATTTTGAACCATGTAAAATAGGATAAATATAAAAAAAATAGTATACAAAAATCAACTAATTTTTGACTGCTTGGATAAATCCATAAAACAGACTCAAGAGATTTCTGGAGCTTGCGTATATTTTATTGTACGATTTTTGTCAAGAAAATATATTTCATTTTTGGAATTCTCTCGGATTTCTACAAATGATGTTACCCTCTGTCAGGGATGAAATGAAGGTTTCATTTATTATTTCTGACATCGGGTCAGATATATGCTTTTCGAAATTTCAAACAGCCCTTTCTGATTGGAAAAATAGATTCATAAATTTGTGAAAATGAATCAAAATCAGTAATATGAAAAAAATCATTATTTCGATATACTTGATGAAGGATTCACTAAATTTCGAAATTGAATCAAAGATACTTCGACTTGACAAAAATTAGTCGCAATTTCGATACATTTTAGATTTATTGAAAAATACTGGGATACTATACCATTTCAGTTACGCTATCTCTTAGGAACACCATATTAAAATTGCCGCTGGTCATTTGTTTGTACGTCTTTTTCGCGATATCTCATAAATTACACACACAGCATATAAAATTTCTAGAAAATGTTGAATAGTTTGTATTATCCCGCCCGGAAAATCCTGCATTTCATGATGACTGGGGAAATGAGTTCGAGTACTCTATCGTAGTTATAAGTTAGGTTCACTTTTAAATATATATATATATATATATATATATATATATATATATATATATATATATATATATATATATATAAATATATATATATATATATATATATATATATATATATATATATATATATATATAAATATATATACAGAGTGTTCCAGAATTTTCTGAACAGGCGATATCTCGTGTCCTGGAACAGATAGAATAATGAAAAAACTGGTATCATGTCGATCATCAAATGGGCTTTCACATAACACACTAAAAAACTTAAAATACCTTGTTTTCGGTTGTACCCTTAAAAATTCACCCCATCCCAATTTTTCAAAATGAAACCCCCCAATTATTTTCGCAGAAATAGAATCACTGCATCATTGATCATATGGCGACAAACTTATTTTGGCCATTCATTACTAGCTTATTGTTTTTTTAAAACTTGCTTCATCGTCACACTTTTTGTTTGTATAAAAAATGTTTTCAGAATACCCCTAATGAGTAGTTTTTCCTGTATAAATGTTATCACAAATAAAAAAAAAATTTTTTTATCTTCAACGTGCTAACCTAGCTTCTCTTCATTATTTCTCGATTACTGTGAAATAAACCAATTTTTTTCAAAATAATAGGCGTGACATAAGGAATAGAGCAAGGGATACATTGTGAAGTATCACAACGTGGAAAATGTTTCTGAAAATATTTGTTTTATGCAATCGAAAAGTGCAATAATGAAGAAAAAACAGCAAGCTAGTTATGAATATCCTAAATAAGTATATCGCCAGATGAACAATCATGTAATGATTCTTTTTCTGCGAAAGTTAAGGGGGGTCCATTCGAAAAAATAGGAGTGGGGCTGACTTTTTCAGGGCACAACCAAGAAAGGAGTATTTTGAGTGTGTTGTGTGGAAGCCCATTTGATGTTCAACATGATGCCGCATTTTTCATTATTCTTTATCTTCCAATAACCGAGATTTCACTTGTTCAGAAAATTCTGAGACACCCTATATATATATATATATATATATATATATATATATATATATATATATATATATATATATATATATATATATATATATATATGTGTGTAAGTGAGATTTCAGCAATAAATTACCACTATAAATTCATTTTCTAGATTGTGGGATGACCTTTAGTGTGATGGGATTATCAGTTTTGTTGGTTAACCTGGTCAATGTTTTAGTTTTGATAGATAATCGAGACAAACTTTCATCTCTTCTGGTTCGAATATATGAAAAAATTGCATTGTACATAGATTATTTCAAAAGGTGAATTTTCTTAGCTCATGTTGCTGTCCTTTTTTTTTTGATGGGGGGATGTTGGTACGCTGCTCTTGGAGCGACGCCTATGTCGGAAGTCCAAGTAGTCATTTTTGCACTTTTCTGTCTAACGGAATAAACTGATGTTAGTTCAGTTGAGGTGGATTCATGCAAGCCAACCCAACTTGAATTTAACTTAATTTAAGTTATCGAACATCGAACTTTTTCAGTTACTAAGTTAAATTAAATTCAGGTTAAGTTGGCTCGCATGAATCCACCTTTAATGAAGTAAAAAGCTTTCCAGGAGCAGGCGTACCAACAAAGAGATTCGATACGAGAATTGTTTCTTTTTTTTTTGAAATGGTACCTATAATTGGTGACAGTTTGGTTGTACTCCTTCCTCTTGGATGTAAATATTAGTCGTGGTTTAATCTGAAACATCGTAATTATAACTAATGTGGAGTTGAATATATCTTTTATATTTTTGTAAAAAAAATAAATAAAAAATTAAACCTACTAACTAAAAGTTGTTTCATTTACCTGTATCTCCCATATTCTCGGCGCTGTAATTCCAACGTGATAGTTTCTCTGAGGACCGTAGCCAATAGTCGTTCAGAAAACGATGAAGAGTCATTTATTTTCTCCCAGTTTGCACCAAAAAACACACACTTTCACATTTGTTAGGTAACAAGTAGGTCCTGATATTTATCGTGATTTTTAAATTTTTTTCAACATCATTCGACGATTTTCTAGGTTTTTTATTTTTGATAAATGAAGGTGACCCCCCGAAAAAAATTTGAAATACTTTTGGGAATTTTTTCAGGCCGATGCGCACCTTCCCATATTTTTAGGATTTTTTTTTCGTAAAAATAATCGGAGGGGGTCAGGTGGGACATCAAAATTCATAAAAAAAATTCGTCATCCCCCATATCGGGATAATTGATTTTTTATCTAAATTTTTCAACGGTTTTTATTCAATTCAAAATAAAACCTTTAGAGGGGCAACGAAAAAATGGGGTCAAAGTTATTTTTTTCTATCATTATTATCATCGAGGGAAATTATTCCTTATTACCTACCTTGTTAACACTGGAAAAACAAACGTACATCTCATCGCGATGTACGTTCGTTTGTTTTTTCTAACCCTCAATTTAGTATCTGTTATTTGGATTGGAGTTTTATGAAAAATGGTCATAAGGTGGAGAAAAGTGTTGAAGAGAATGTAAGGAGCCCCTGACGAATAGAAACGCGTTATATCCGATCGTCAAATTGTGCAAAGAATGCATAATAGAAAGTGCTGCGTCTTTTATTCTATTTAACGCATCGAAATACGTAAGTTTTAGTCCAATTTTTTTTCAAACTAGGTGCAGTGTGTTTTTGCTAGAGAAACGAGGGCAGCATTCAAATTTTGCATTTTTTCCGTGGAATAACTAAAGTCGTCAGAATCACAATACAAAATACTCGCAATGGAAATGTTTAACATTTACAAATTGACTTCCAATCTTTCAAAATTCCCTTAACATCTCTCGTTTAACTATGCATTGATACGTATTTAAAGTTGCCTAACGTAAAGTAAGCTAACCAGACACTTACACGTTTTAAGAGTTGCCTAACGAGTTACTTATATATCCGTAGGTAAAGAAATATCGGAGCAAGAAATAGTTTTTTGCTTTGAGAAAATATCGATTTCTGTCTTGAAACAAAGGCTCACAGATTGGAAATTATCTCTACTAATCGCCATTCATTCGCTTTTTTCTGGAAAGAATTCATCTCAGTTGAAATATTTCGAAATCTTGTTCGATAGTTACTATGAAATAGTTCAATAGTTGCATTGTGTTAAATCAATCAACAGATTCGATATAACGATATTTTAGTTTTGGAATTCTATTAATTGGTGAATTTTCTGTTGTCTTTCATAATTTGTTCAAGTTTTTATCACAACCATTTCAAATATTGATGAAGTTAAGTACACTTTTACGGAAAAAATAAAGTGAGAAATAAATCCTATAATTCTTCGTCTGTAATTCCATTGTAATGGCTTTCTTTTCGACCAACAATTATACAATGATGTGTATTCAGAGTTGCCTGACTATAGTAATGTATCGGAAAGAAGGAAAAATATCCCTTTCTCATTAGATATCTATTAGATATCATTCATTCTGTTTATCTTTCTAATGGAAGTCTAGCCGATTGTCTTGTAAGGAGTTAGGTGTTGTTATAATTAGGTGAATGAAATATTATTGGCCGCATGTCATAATTGATATTTTGCGTCACCAGTCTATAGCTAAGACTGTCCACTTGATTCGAAAGTGATACATATTCTCTTCCAAAAAAAAATGAAATTACTTAGATCAATGAAGAGATCAGCAGAAATATTCACAAAACCAGATTGTTGAAGGAACTTAATAATTTTGTAGAAAACTGCTTTCTGAGTGGTAGGAATTGGTTCTGACTTCCATTCTTTATCTAATTATAGACAATAAGCAAACGTAGAACTACTCTCTATTTTCGATTTTGCAAAATGCACAAAGAATCATGTTACTTTTATCATCAGCTTGTTTTTGGCTATCCCTGTTGAATAAATTCATTTTCACTTACAAAACTATTAGAAATACAAGCTCCTTGTTGTGATATATTATTCACCACGAGCCATTTTATTCCGCATGAAACAGTACTCAGAAACAGAGTTAGGAGCCTTTGAATGTCTTGTTTTCATTACCATAAACGTTTATGTTGCTACAAAAGTAGTTGATGAAAACATCAACACAGATTTCAGAATTCTGGTATTCCCGCACATTCACACTAGAACAATGAAAGGTTTCCATGATCTTCGATACGAAAATCCACTCAATATGCAATTCACATTCATGAAATTCTACACCTAACTACTTCCGTCCGGATAAAAAGAAGACTTGATTTGAATTTTTTATAATGTTTTAATGTCATTGATTCCGCCTATAAAACTCCCGTAAATGTTTTGGAAGCCACATGTACATGGTGGGTCAAAATGGATTTTTGGCGAAGCCTGATATAGTTCAAATTTGTTATGGTGTTGAATATTTTGTTGTTGGAAAATTCTCATGGCGGAATTCCTAATGGATGTACTTTACAGATTAGTATTTTTCAACAACGTTTCAATACCCAATATGTTATATGAACAATTCTATTTTAAAAAAATCCTGATTGTGTATGTATATCTCACGTAATTGACGTCTATATCTGGAATCATTCCAAACAGTGATTGAAATATTTTCGTTTTTTTTTTTCAATTCCATTTCATTTGATTCGTTTTGAATATGTCCATTACTCCTTTTTGGCTACCCTTTTTCTTAATACCTATCAATTCATTTTGAACTTATATTTCCCTGTGAACTTGATTTTTCCATTCCACTTCAATTTTCTTTTTTTTTTATACACTACTCATCACCCCTGACGAAATTTTCAATTTCTTATATTCAGATTTCCAAAGCTTCAGGTACTATTTCATTTTCTCAACCCGACGAATTTTCAAATGGGTTTCAATGGAGTTCAATGATACCCTAGACCATGAAAGTTTTACAACAAATTGTCAACAACTGTAGCTTACAAACAAGTAAAGACCTTTCACTCAATATTGAATTCATTTCAATTATAAAAACAAAGTAAAGAATTGAGAAAGTGTCATATTTTTATACAAAAAATTTTGGGTTGTCAAAATATTGGTTGAACGAATCTGGGATGGCAATTACTACCTTATACACACCCTAAATGACTAAAAACAGTGAGTAAAAAAAGGGAGAATGGAATGAGAGTAAAAAAATATATGAAAAAAGCTCAGCTGAAACTTTATATGGAACACTCATTTTTTTTTATAACTTCCAAAGGAGTTAGATAGTGAAGACAATTACGTTGCACTCTGTTATATTGAGAGCAACCAATAAAGAGTTCGTAAAAATATTTAGGACAGTCAGAAATATCATTAATTGGAAATACATTTTTTGTCATGTTACTGTTCTCATTCATATAATATTTGTTATTTTGAACTTCCACTTCAATTTTTGCACTGCTTCATCATTCTCACAACCGAGAACTCTCATTATAAATCTTTTTTCAGTAATAACTACCTAATGAACACAGTCGATTCTAATTCTCTAAAATCATTCGAGATTTACTGAATGAAATGGTTCATCTACAATCCTTCGTTTTGTATGTACATGTCTACATTCTTCAATTTCAATCCAATCGATTCACCAACTCATACCCTTCGTTTTCGTCTATTTTTCCTGGTACAATAATAATAGTCTCCGGCGCGTACAAAACAAATGTCTTGACAGCAAGCCAATCCTGCGAAACATACCTCAAGTTCTAAGGCGAATATGTTTAAAAATAAAAAGCCCGTCATTCTATTTCTTTCAGGCTAATGTCACGTCTCTGCTTGCTCATATATGGGCTATCATAGCATACCGTTACAGCTAAAAGTTTTGCGGTACGGTCCTGATTTACTGTTTACGCTCAACAGGCGTATCGTTGAGTCTTTCCTGTGTATTTCGACAAATAACTCGTGAATGTTATTGTAGTGGTTTTATTTATGTGTTCCAAGGCACTCTTCAATGATTTTTCTGATATTGGTAAGTGAAAGACTGTTTGTATTTTGATCGAGATAACCACGAAGTTTTAATTCACGGTTTTTGTTTTTATCATTTGAAAGCGCGCCGATTTGTTTTACGATTGAGGTGCCTACCTTTGGCATGAGTAACTCTGCAAGTATTCATATTTACGTTTCAATACCTAGAGGCGAAGACGACTATCACATTCTTTTCTCAATAAACACTACAGTTGGCTATGACAAAATAATTTATTCAATTTTTTACACGAATAACTTTTGACGTCTACATTTCGTTTTGGTGTTGTGTTATGAACGTGATTTCTTCAGGTGGTATTAGGTAAGTTTTTCATAATTTTGCAATTACAATTTGTTATGTTCATCATATTAAAAAATCATCGTGCGCAGGAGGAATCTTCTATTGCGAGGGTGTCCGCTACCTTGAGGTTTAATTTTGTGTTAATTCACAGTTTGATTTCAATGTTTACCACATGAGTTTCATTTCTCTTGGCCTGTTCTTATCGAATAGCTCTTGCACAGTTATTATCATATTTTGTGAACATGAAACCAAAGAACGTTAAAAAACAAGGTATGCTACTTATTATTTTTCGTATTACACGTAGATAGTTTTTTATTGGTTATTGGGGTGACATCGCCATACACAAATTGTTATTATTGTTATTATAGAGAATGAGCAGTTTTTATAGTACTTATTATTGATTTATACAACTTTTTAGTTCGATATATAGACTAATGAGGAAGGTACTTAAAAATAATGAACCTTGGTCGGTTCATTACGTACTTCACATAACCGTATTCAAGAAAATTTATACCTTGGGTGGAAATACTCATTTCAATTTTAATTAAACCATCATTTTTCTGATCATTTCCGATACAGAGGTACTACTTGAGGTACTAGATTTGTTTATCTTCCCGTTTCCAGTTTGTATCAGGCACATGTTTCTATCCTGTTGAACTGTTTATATTTATCTTTCCGTGTTTGAGGCTAGACAGACACTTTTGCAGGTGTTGTTGATTGTTGAAAAGTTTCACTTACAATTTTCTCAAGTAGTGTTGGTTTTTGGTTTACCCATCCTCGATTTTCATTTGCAAGTTATAATGCGAAAAGTAGAAAAAATGTGATAAATTCAAAGAAATGTCTATTATAGTAAGATACCTAGAGAAACAGATAGAGACTCGGGTGAATTCAATATTTTTTGGATGCGAGGAATTTGCTGTATTTTATAATGTATGCAATATCAGTAATTTGGTATTGAGAGCATTGCTTGGACTATAAAAATCTGAAACTTCGGATTGTTCATGAGATATGTCAATTTTCATTACCTATATTATGCACTTTCTTCCGAATAAGGTTTCTTGAAACGTCAGATTGAAATGCAATCAAAATTTTTTCAGTACATATATTTTTCACATCATCTACTGAAGCTCATTTGATACTAGTTGACCTGAAGATGACTACGAGCCGAAACGTATGTAGTTGGTGTAAAAAAATATGTACACATTTTAATATAATATTATTTTTTTGAGGGAATCTATAGAGAAATATGAAATGTTCAGAAACAGATCAGTAATACGAAATATTCAAGATACGTTTTGTTTTACATTTACCAAAGACATTCTGAAATCGAATGTAACTTTATACTTGATGATCATCCTTATTGAAAAGTAATGATACAGGTTTGAAGGGATTTTCATTCACTTTGACAAACTTTTCTCGATGAAGCTGTTGTATAACGAAATACGAGCCGCAGTTTGGTAAACCTTGTCATTCTGATAATCTCACAGAAAATTGTATTAATATTTATCAAAGACATTAGATTTTTCATTAGAATCGAAAAAATCTCGACAGTTCTAAAACAAATGAAATTGATTTTGACGTTTTACTCGATTTCTAAATAAAGTCAAAAAATACAGATCTGGATATTACCCAATTATTTCGTGATATTATTTCATTTTCACTTTTGTCGACCATCATATTTTCAGGGTTATTTGTTGTAGAATATTTGCTATCAATGCTTGTTTATTACCATATAGAGGTGAGTAAGTGGGTAGAGAAATCATTCCGAAACAATTTCATAAGAAACATGATAAATTTGTGTTGTTCAACAATTTTTTCAAACCTACTAAAATTTGTTGAGCGTCATTTCTACAAGTTCAAAAGTTTGTTCGATTGCAATTTCGCAAGTCTTTTCTGTAAAGGCATACTTCACAATATGTAATACCTTTCTTATATTTATTTACCTCCGAACCTCATAAAATTGAAAAGAAAAATCCTTTTTTGGCTCCAACCTTATAACAATAAGATATTACCTTCCATAGACTGCGCTTCTTGAAATATACCTGCTTGCATTCATAGTAAAATGGTTTATGTAGGTTGACCTTTTGAAATTGTGTGAAACGAATCGAAGATCTTTGTGGAATCTTACAGGGTCTTTAAGTGGTCGAATGATACTAATAAAACTAATTGGAACCGTTCTATCGGAATTAGTCAGGTCGAGTTTACTTTTTGAGTCGTCTGACTCTGTTGTTTATTATTCCAATACTTTGTATTAGATGCGTTGATATGAGTAAGTATTTATTCATATTTGATCGTTGAAATAACAAATTCTCAAATGGTATTCTGAAAGAATAAACATTTTGAAGTAATCTCCATAACACTTTTTAAGTTGAAGCGATTCATCCTGAAAAATTTTGCTATAATTGTCTGAACACTTTCAAGAGAAATTTCAGTTCTACACCAAAGTTTCAATCATACCTACTTATGAATCATTTTTTCGATTTTTCTTCAAATAACAATCAAAGAAAAAATCATTTCAATAAATGAACAAACGCATTTTTTTAAGTTTCTGAAGCTCATGTAGATGGCGGTATTCATCAAATCTTGATGATTTTCTCACGTTCCACTTATTTCAAGAAGTTGAATTATCCAACCTATTATCATCATATAATATCATATCGATCATATATTTGACTGATTCTCTAAATGAAGAAAGAAGGAATGACTATACTTCTTAGTTTCATGGTGATCTGGGGTACAAGTATAATGTTCTAGACTTTGTATTCGAAGTATTTGTATTAAAATTCTAAACACATAGAATCGACATTATTTGATGTTTCACAATAATTGTCAAAATATTCCAAAATTATCTTGTTTCCTTTGTTTTCATACTCATCAAATCTTACTGTTTATAATCAAACTGTGATCGATTTGTGTCTGGAAAGTTGATAGTGATACTGTTTCTGTCTGAAGATTCTTTTCTTTGAATATAATATGTACAGTGTGTAACAACGAAAACTTAACAGAGCCGTTTTTGAATATAAAAAGAAGAGTTTTGAAAAAAGCTCGGACACGTCGATTCCTAATTAAAGGGGGACACCTTTCAGACTAATAAGATATTTTGTAGTACGCACCCCCTCGGAGGGGTGCGTCCGACGACCCTTATTTAGATAGGGAAAGTAGGTCGAGTGGCACTTTGTTTCAAAGGTCTTTCGAATACCTTTACAACTCTGTTGGAAGAAAATTTTTGTAACGATTGGTAACCAACCCCATCACCCGGAAAAAATCTCGTAATAAACAAAAAATACGAAATTACATGGACACGTATTAGCAGGTTGTCATACAAAGCAAAAATTTATTTTTTATGAAAGTTCTGAACGTAAATTATACTTTAAAATCAATTTGATTTATTTTAAAAAGCGGTGAATTCAATACAAATACCTTTAAAACTTCAAATTATCTCGAAAACCAATCGTCACAAAAATTTTCTGTTAACAGAGTTGTAAAGTTATTCGAAAGACCTTTAAAACAAGGTGCCACTCGACCTACTTTCCCTATCTAAATAAGGGTCGTCGGATGCACCCCTCCGAGGGGGTGCGTACTACAAAAAATCTAAGTGGTATGAAAAGTGTCCCCTTTTAATTAGAAATCGACTGTCCAAGATTTTTTAAAAAATGTTACTTTTTATATTCAACAACGGCTCTGTTAAGTTTTCGTTGTTACACACTGTATGATAATTCACCCATTGCCAGGAGTGTATTAAAAATCATTTGCAGTTACTGCTTTCAGTCATACCAACAATTGTTATTTGGGTCTTTTTATTCTTTGATTAGTGAAATACCCCTTCGTCTTTTCCAAGACTGCGCCTATGGTATTCGCCCGTGAAACAGGTTGTTTACAACATTTGCTACCATCTTCGCTTCATAATTATATTTCAGGTCTTTTTATGAAATAATTCCATGTTTTCCCCTCAATGGGATGTCACGAATCGGTCTTGAATCGGCTTCAAAACGGAGTCGTTCTCGTTTCATAGGCTGATGCATGGAATCGATTACACAGATTGATCTTTCTTAATGAAGCCTACTTTTTATTATTTGTGAAATCAAATTCATTTTCTCGAATTACACTTCTGATTACACGGTCAGTCGTGGCCTACTGAACTTGCTACCAGTTTCATGAAAATGACCGTATTTTACTAATATACAGCGTGTTGGTAAGAAGGCAAATGCATATTTCTACAAATGATGCTAACAAAAATTAGGTTTATGATACCGCGACAGGTATCGCTATATACAATAGCTTTTATATATATATATATATATATATTTTTTTTTTATTTTTTATATATATATATATATATATATATATATTTATTTTATATATATATATATATATATATATATATATATATATATATATATATATATATATATTGTCCTTCATGTTTTTATCAAAAAAGGATTATTAACCTCCCATTCGTAAGTAAGCACATGTTAAAAAAATTTCTATTCTTACAATTTTTCCCAATTCATTGTAGAGTTCCTGATGAAGAGCCAATAAAGACTCGAAAGCTTGAACAAAATAAAGAGTTCACTTTGTTTCAATTCCTTGTTGACTGCACACCCGAATATTAAAAGGATTCTTCTTCAACTTAGACAGTCGTCTAACCTTCTCACATTATATATATATATATATATATATATATATATATATATATATATATAAATAGATAGATATTCACACGAAAGGAAAGACCTGTGATGTTCAAAGAACACCGCGTGAATCAAGGAAGGAGATACGAATTAACATTAACTTTATATTTTTGAAGTTTGTAAACATTGGAAAAAATCGCCCTTGGCCAAGGGATCCAAAATTCAGCTGTTCCATCGAAAAAAGATCCCTGAGCAAGAGGTTCGACGGGTCTCCAAGCTCACAACAAAGGGGTAGAAATTGTGCACTCGTCGGGTCATCCGCGTTGATACTGCCAACCGTGTTGACGACAATTCAGAAGAGTTGCTCCAACTAAGTGAGCGAATCTGTGAGCGAAAAATCACCAACCTTTCTCTGAATAGAACCGAGTGGCTTTTTGGTGCCGAGTCCCACACAAGACAGGACGTATTTTTGTCCTCTGCCATTGAAAGCTGACAGGAAGTGATGTATTTCTTGGCACTAAATAGCGATCCAATCTTATGGGAAGCACCTTTAGCGATCGATCCCACATGGTTTTCCCACGAGAGATTATCACTGATCGTAATTCCTAGCATCGAGATACTTGGCTTTGTAGGAATAGTTACTCCTGACATCTCAATATTAGATAAAGATAGATCGGCTTTCTTTGAGAAGAGACATATCTGGGTTTTCATAGCATTTTATCCCGCCAAGTTGAAGTCACCCCATTCTATTGTTTTCGCCAAGTCATCGTTAAGACTATTAATGCTAATGCTTCTAAGAATTTTTGTATTTCGTGCTGATGGTACTCTGCAAGAGAAACTAGTGTGAAAAATTGAAGGGAATGAGTTTGATCGTGAATTTGAAATCCTACATTTCCAGAAGAAAGGTTTGAAGTTCGAGCAATATTATGAAAAATAATTTTCTTGTGGCGTTTGGTTCAGTTCTGACATAGATCAAACTGAGGATACATTCAAATAACGTATGAATGAATAGGGGAGAATTTTTCTAAACGGAAAGGAAGTATAATATTTCTATCTGCTTCTTGTGGAGTGCGATCTTGCAAAAATATAATATCCTATATTTCTGGGAAAATAATTCAAGACTCAGTCTTCTGAGAAGCTTATTAAAGATTTAATGATAATGAGCTTATATTAATGATTTCGAGGATATTCAATCAATAGTTTCTCAATGGTCAAGTAGTAAAACTACTCGCACTCATTGAAAGTCTATTGTCCAGGTAATACCTATAATAGATTGGCTGTATTTTGATTTATGGCAGGTCACATTACTGAGAAACTTTAAAAAGTCATTATACTTTATTGTTTTATTTATATGAAACGAAATAGTAATTCATAGTTCATTTCTTGTATCACTGACCGACGAAGCAATTGTGAAGCGGAACATTGGTATTTGTAAGAATCATTCCAGTAAATATAATGTTGCCATTTTTTCTAAAGATTGATTACCTACGCTAAAAAGTAAGCATCTTCAGGAGAAGATAATCTATATGAAACTGCAACGTATACAAAACGCTTGCATGCGATTTGTTTGTTGTATACCATTCGGAGAGCACGTAACTCCGTATTTACTGAGTATGGAAGAATTAAATGTTAAGGCTAGGGTTCAATACCTAACAAGTATATTTCTGTATAAGTTGCTACAAACTCAAACTCCTAAGTACTTACATAACTTGATAAATAGACGATCTGATCTTCATTTAGTGAATATCAGGATAGACTCTCTCAATATTCCCTAACACAATACTTCTAAATTCGAAGAATGTTTTTCATTTTTGGCTCCTTCATACTTAAATTATATCCTACCATTACTGGATCTCTCGATTTTTCCTTTAAAAAAAAAGGAAATCACAACTGAGTATCTCCTGATATCACTTGTTCTCTCGTATATTTATTAACCTAAACTCATTATTCTAACATTTTGAGACAAATCCTGTGTAAATAAAATAATTTATTTATTGTTCCATAGTTGAGAGATAATAATGAGTTTACTTTACCAATGCATTTATATTGTCAAAAATACATGTCAATTTTTGGGAAGGGTGAAAGATAGCTTTTGGCTAACCCTTTTTCCCTTTGTGTGTAAGAATTATTTTTTTTATGCACAATAAACGTTATTATTATATTATTATTATTATTATATTATTTCCAAAGACGTGGTTAGTTATTTATACTCTTGCCAATCGAAGGTAGTACAAGAACAACCTGCAAACATTTATCTTAGTCCGTCGTGGCCTTCGTCTATCTGTTATCAATTATTCTAATTAATTTCTCAATAATAAACTGATAAGCGAGCTGAAGGATAGACCCTTTGTCACCATTCAAACAATTTTAACATTTTGCTATTTTTAGTCTCTCGAATACAATGAGCAGCTCTGTATTAGGCATAATCGAGGAGGAAACATCTTTCAATCTTGTACACCTAAAAATTTCAAGTCATTTAAGTCATCGTTTTAAGTCTTTAAGTCATACTTTTAAGCCTTTAAGTCATGCGTTTAAGTCTTTAAGTCATGTGTTTGAGTCTTCAAGTCATGCGTTTAAGTCTTTAGGTCTTTGAAAGATTTCAAATCTTGTACAGATTTCAGCTAGTTGTTTCCCCCTCGGGCATAATGTGAAAATAGTCTGAATGGTGATAAAGGGCCTATACCTGTTAGCCCACGTTTTGGCTGATGAATTAATTAAAATGAATGATAATCAACAGACAAGTTCATATCGGACCAAAAAAAAACTTTACAGGTACTTAGCTCTTGCACTACTTTAGATAGAAGTGAAATTTCGTGATCCAGTTCCTGGCAAAGGTTTCATGAGTGAATCACATCCCAAACTAAATATTTGTCGATCACGGAATATATAATAGTAAAGAAACGACAAAATTCTTTATGTTATTTTACTGTGCGCGCATATTAACATAGGAAGTACAATATTTGCATGTCTGATAGCGGCCGAAAGAAACCATTGTATATTGTTGATTTCGGGGAAACTTCCCTTTATAAAAAACCGCATGGGAATCGGCTTGAGAGATACGAAATATACAAACAAAATGACACAAACAATGATAAACGCTGTAGTTTTATTCTAAAAGAACCTCTATTGAACATTAGCACGTTTTTATGAATTTATTGTCTCATTCGAAGAATACATTGGCCAGAGTCGATGAGATGTAAAAACCTGATCTAAGGAACATTATTCACACATAAGAAGCGGATCAAGGATGGTCAGAACATCATCAAATATCAGTTTGGTTTTAGGGTCATTGATCTCTAGAAAAAGTCTTGAAAGGGTTTCACAAAACCGCGACACCTGTTTCGCAATACGATAGTTTCTTCAAGCAACACGTGTGTCGGTTTTGTGAACCTAATTGAAGTGAAAGACTTTTCAGGAAATTGTGTGAGATTTCCTTTCTTTACTCCCCCTAATATTTATAGAGTTGATAAAAATCAGAATCACATTTTGAAAATCGCTCTTTTGTCTTAGGACCCTCCATATTAGCAAGTCCGTGAATGATTGCAGCGAATGAATATTCCACACATCGTGTTTCGAATGTTTTGTCACTATCTCTTATCTGAAGGTTATGCGCCCTATATTCATTAGAAAGAATAACGTTCAGGCAAATCGACCTCATTAAAATTCTTCCTGTGAAATCGTGTTATTTGAGTTCTTGAAATACCTGGTATAAATATTGTGTTAATATATCACATATTTATGATGCAGTTGAAAATGATTTATGTTTTCAATGATCTAATATAATTTTAATCGTTTTCTTTCCTTTGTTACTATTTCGTTCTCTTCTCTTGCTATTTCACTCGGTTGAGTCTGTCTCTTTCGTCCTGATGCTCATATTCCTGAACATTCACTGATTTGTGTAATATGAATATATAAAAATTTGTAGTACTCAATGATACGCAATCAATGAACAGAAACGATTCAGTTTTTGCCAACGTTTTTTTTATCTTCAGGAGAAGTTAATTTATTGAACCCTGAGAATTAATTCAATGAAATTCGAAATGTTGCCGATGAACTAAATTGTTTCTCCATGGCTATACTTATTTTTCAGCCAAAACTAGAACATTCGCGAAAAAAATCGATATGGCCCTGAACAAACCTGATGATAATGTATCATGATACCGGGTCGGAAAATGAAGTTTATTACTTTTATTACAATATGCTATTTTCATTTGATTTCGCCGTGAATTCGTGAAACATTAACACTTCCGACATAATGTACGATAATTTGACACTGAGAAAAGAGATAGCGAACATACGTTTACATTTTTCCATCAACTCGGCTTTTATTAATACTTTCATCCGTCTGAAAATCTAATTAATTCATTAACCTCAATCAAGAGGGCCATTGCATGTTTCATTCATATTTGAGATGAAGAACGGCGGGATATATCCACATTTTTATAATTGAAAGAATAGTAGGCGTTTCCTTTCGTTCAGTTCATGCACTCGGCGAACTGGAAGTGGAATTAGGGAACACGATTTGTTTTGTGCAGAGAAGGAAGTTTTGAGGAAGTGATTTTCCTTCTTCTTCTCCTAGTCAATACAAAAACATAAAAAAATTTCGTTAATATCAAATATTCAGCAAATATTCTTTGTTGATATGTGTGAAACATTCATAGAGTTTTAATTCATTCACAAAAAGAAAGAAAGAGTCTTTCTAAAAGAGCTACTTTCCTGCAGCATAATTTGTATACCAATATTTCGAAATTTGAATGAAACAGATACCATTTATAAGATATTCCTACATTGCTAAATAAATCATTCCTCGAAATAACATTTCATTCTCAAACCCAGACAAGCTTGTCTCGCTCAGAGGTTCAGTAGGCATATGGATAAAACATAGAAATTTTTCCCTATAAAGCGAACATAATTGAAATAGACGATTCTGAGCTAATTTGTTTTGATTAAATTGATATTTCGATGACATACATTCGATTTTTTTGTGGGAGAGAAGGAAGTTTTGAGAAAGCAGTTTCTGGCTTTTTTCTCCGAACTGTCTCTCTGATATATTTTATTGGCTAGAATATTGGAAACAACCGTCAGAGAATGACTACTTGCCTGAGTTATACCACCATGGATATTTTATCGTATTCTTATTCGGAAAGTTCAAATCAAGCCTTTGACTACCCGCATTTAGGGTGCTAGTTAGTACAGGGCAAGAGAATATCAGCAATATTAACAATTTTCTGGTGCTCATCAACTTTCTTTCCACTCGCCCTTCGAAAGAGTGCTTCTTCCTCTGTGGAAAATATTTCTAATCATTCGAAAATCCCTGTTTCTATCTCGTTTCTTAGCCTGAAGACCTCTTTTCTCTAAGGAGTTCGATTTTTAACCCAATGGTCCAACCAAAAAAGTCATTGCCAAAGTTCACATGAGTCTTCTCAAGTTTATATAACGAGTTATAATATTTTTTTTTCGCGACTGATCATTTTATTCCACCAGACATAAAGCATCACCTATTGTTTCTGATTTTTCGTCTTCAAGGTTAACAATTACTTGATATTCCCGTCCATATACATCAATCACTATGTATGTCAGAAATAACTTGATCATTGTACTCCGAAAGTGAATGATGCCTGTCATCTGGGGAATTTTTTTCGTCTTGTGATTTTCCCACCAATTGTTTCACATTCCAAGCATCAGAATACACGCGGAATCGTCATTAATTTAATCTCGTCTCTTATTTCCATACAATACAAGAGAAATTCCGGAAGACATCGTTTCAGGAAACCTCCAAGGATGAATTAGTATGTGGAAAAATGCCGGCTTGTCGGAATCAAATTTTTTTCATAAACAAGGCATCGAAAACTATTCAATTTGAATTACTAGCCATTAATATGTGCCTGAAAAAGGAACTATATGCTACGTGAAGATATAAAGTGAACCCAAGTTGATAATAAAACAATTGATGATGGAGCGATTGATGAGTTTGATAGGTGAGTCAAGATATGTTCAATTTCGGCTTCAAAGTCACAATCGTCCAATTATAATATTGCAAAATCCATCCTATTCCTTTAACCTACTTCACAACTGAAAATGGACATTGTTGAAAATGTTCCAGCTATACCATTAATATGACGAGTTCTATTTTTTGTTGAATCTAGTTCTATCGTATATTATACCTACTGAGAAAAAGATATGATGTTGATAATCAACAAATATTTTATTGCAAACGTGAAAACCATGTGTAATGGTTCTTGAGATTTTTCGAGAGATCAACTACCCTGACAACAAACTGATATTATTTAACAAAATCAGAATTTCCATGTTCCAAATGATTGCATTCACAAATCCAATGCCAGACAGCTGTTTCGACCCACCAGGTCTCATCAGTGACACTTGGCGGGACTGTGAACACAAACACTTCGAACTATCTACTCCTTACAGATGACCCGACGAGAGTAGAGTTCTCACTCCTTCTTTGTGTACTCGGAGACCTTTCGAACCTCTCCTTCTCAGTGATATTTTTCCACAAGAACAGCTGAGCTTTGGAACTCCTTGCCAAAAGAGGTTTTTCTGAGGCTTACAAACTTCAAAAATTCAAATTGACTGTTAATTCGTATGTCCTGTCCCTTGATTCACGCGGTGTTTTTTGAACATGACAGCGTTTTCCCTAAGTATGAACCTGCATATAAAAAATATTCAATGAACAAGTAGCAATCTCCCCATTTCCGTTCAAAAATATACGAGTAGCCCCCTAGAGCTTCCTTTCCGTTCCATTCTGTCCTCTCAGGTTGATACTATTTCATTTCACCATGTTCGTACCTTTTTTTCTTTGTTGATATGTGTCCAGCTAATTTCGACTGATCTACTCCTCGTCTTCTCAACATGTATTTGTGTTCAGCTGTTCTTATTCTCAATTGTCTTGATGTTTCGCCGGTATAAACACTACCACATACAGATGAAATACTATAAACTAATTCTGTTCTCTGTTCAAAGATTATCGAGATAAACTGGACTCGTGGAGATTTTATTCATTATTTAGTTACTAGCTTAGCGAATTGGCTGTCAGTTTAGGCCATCTTCTTTTCAGGGTTTCCTTCGTCTACGTTATTTCATGGTATTTGATCATCCAATCTTGCCATTGATGAATGGAAACCAGTGAACTGTTCATTTGCGGATGCTCTTTCATATCCAAAATGATGAAATTGTCAAGGTTGCGAACGGGCATATCACTCGAACATTGCTAGAAACGAATTCCGTGAAGTTAATGTACCTGATCGGCAAAACAACTTTGGTCATCGCTAGCTAGCTGTCCGCAAATATTCGAAATTGAATCAGCAGGCTTGGAATCGAAAGATAAAACCACATATTCCTATTATACATTTGTTCACGTGAATGACTGATTCAAGATTTAACAGTTTTGAATTAGTTCATTTCATTTTTTCATCCCCAGCAACCACGATTAGGGTAGATCCCTCCATTTAAATAATTCCTTCCTCTTGC
Source organism: Zygogramma bicolorata (assembly GCA_032362365.1). Taxonomy (NCBI): domain Eukaryota; kingdom Metazoa; phylum Arthropoda; class Insecta; order Coleoptera; family Chrysomelidae; genus Zygogramma; species Zygogramma bicolorata. The sequence goes on from JAVJAQ010002096.1 coordinate 63,654, forward strand.
TAAGATTTGGGTGTTATTTCATCTTTGTGATTGTGATTGCTATCAGTTCTGAGAATATGTTCCGATAATTCAGAAACAATTCGCTCTCTGTTCTTGATATATACTCGGTGTTCACTTTTTCGCAGTTCTGAGGATCTTAAGGTTTCTCCAATATAATTTCGACCGTAAGAATAAAGCTTTGGGTGAACGCGTTATATCTGTTTCTGATCCCTTCTATCTTCTCAGATAATCGAAAATATCTTTGTCGTGTGGTTTTTGTCAGTTTTGTCTTCATTGCATGGTGAATTTTGTTTCGCTTGTCAACAAAAATCGAATTATCTGGTCGGTTGTCAGCAAAAATCGAATTATCTGGTTATCCATTTTTGTTTATTACGTTTTTGTGTGGTTGATATCTTAGTCATTTTCTTAGATACGTTGTGAACTATAACATCGATATCTTCAAAATTTGAAAGTTTGAACACTCTCGAGTTATTATATCGTTCATTAGTTAGATCATTGTTGGAGTACGCTTCAATAATCTGGTGCCTATACTATGAGATACACAAAAACCAAATTGGAGCTGTACAAAGTACTTTCCTTAGGATTTGTGCATACAAGCTAGGTCTAAGAAGAGGAGAATATGCATACAACAACATTAGAGATTAGAGATCAGATGAATCTATTATCTTTGGAGAATAAAAGAATCATTTTAGATGTATGTTTTTTAAAGAAAATTTTATCTGGCAACATCAACTGCGAAGAGATTTTACCTTTAATCGATTTGAATGTCAACAGATAGACCAGTGTCAGTAACGAAATATACAAAATACCGTTTCATTCCACAAACTATGGTTTTTTCTCTCCTAAAACCCGAATGCTCAGAAATGGAAAAAAGTATCAACAGGTTGATATCTTTAGCAGCTCCACAAATACCATTAAAATTGAACTGAGTCGCATTATTTCCTGAAACACTTCCTTTCATTGTTTTGTAGTATTATTTCATTATATGGTTTTGTACTTTATATTATATTTACCACTTTATTGTATTACCGTTATATTGTAGTGTGTTCTATATTATTGTATTGCATTATGTATTTATCTTTAGTTAGCTTTGAGATTTTACAATTTTTTTTGACTCAAAACAATTGTAATTGGGACTACCCGTTAAATAAATAAATAAATAAAAAATAAATAGATAAAATTATGTGAATTTTATTGTTGGTTCGAGTTTTCCTAAGTTTTGATTTATGCTTTTAACGTCATATGTTTCGATGGAAGTCAATATTTTTGTGTAAATGATGGTATTGAAAACTTTGGTGGGAAAGTTTGAAACTTTGCAGAAATCGATTACCCCAACACAAAACTGATATCATTTGCACTCGAGGTGCGTTTCGCTTATGGTTAGCATCTTCAGGAGAAAAAAATTGATATCAGATCTGAAGACTACTGTTACTCATTCATATATTTTGCAATCAAAGGTAATGCATTACTATCAGGAAAGGTTTTTTGTTCTGATATGGACTTCGTATGCTAATTATCACAAATAATTCCTCAACAATAAACTTAATTGCGGACTGAAAGCAATAGGCCTTCAGACTCTCGAATGCATTGAGTAACCTTGTATCATGCATTTCTGATCACTCTCAGATTTCTTCAACCAATTCTATGGGCACTGTCCACGGCATGCTGGGTGACACTGGACTTTTCTACCCTTCCGTATCTTTTGTGTGCGTAGTGTTCTTTGAAGCGTGTTTTTTATTCCTCGACGACTCTGGCCAATGTAATCATTGTTACAATCCCGACAACAGATTTCGTATATTCCTGACTATTCTGTGTTTTCAATTTATTTTTTGGATAACTATGGAGTTGTTTTGTATTTTCAATTCTTTACTCGAGTTTACTTGGATGTTAATAGAAAACCAGTGATATGCCAGGAACCAGATAAACAATGTGGAGCAAAGTTTCCGATATCATATTTGCAGAATATATATGTTTTGATACGGAATCATCTGACACAGATAACGATTTTTAAGCGTAGTGTCTTTTCGTTCGTGATTCTATAGGCATTATCAAAACAATAACAACACGTTATCGAAACCAAACAAAGATTGGTGCGTACCAGAATCGTTTTCGACGATCCATAATCAGAACATACCAAACATTTTCAGTCTGTTCCATCGCGATCGAGAGTGAAGTGCTGAAAATCAAAAGTTATAATAATATCTCACAGTTTGATCTCGCTATGGTACTTAGTCACTGGAACTCGTATCTTCCACGGACGATGTAATATATTCAATAAGAAAAAACGCATGGGTGATAAGGGAGTTATTGACCTTGTTATTTAAACAGCGAACTCTGAAATTATTAATTTTTCTGATGTTGTGAACCAAGAACTGTTATAATATTCGCCAGTTGAGTGAACATCGCTGCGAATTGCGTTATTTGAATCATGCTCTCCAAGATTTTCGATGGTATGTGTTGAAAATAATGTTTGTATTACCGTATTCTTCGCATAGTCGATGAGACAATAATTTGGAGAATATTTTAGTTGATATTTTTTTCATATGGAGATTCACACGAATCACCCCTCACACCTGTAATGTACAAAGAACATCGCGTGAATCAAGGGACAGGAGATACGAATCAACATTCACTTTGAATTTTTGGAGTTTGTAAGCCTCAGGAAAAACCACCTTTGGCAAGGAGTTCCAAAGCTCAGCTGTTCTATTGGAAAAAGAGCCCCGAGCAAGAGAGGTTCGACAGGTTTCCAAATTCACAACAAAGAAGTGGGAATTCTGTATTCGTGTATATATTGCCAAGGGTGGAACGATTGATAACAATTCATAAGAGCACCGACCGTGAAAATATCTATAGCAGAGAGACAAGTATTTCTTCGCACGAAATAGAATTCCAAGTTTCTGGGAAGTACCTATAGCGATCGATCTCACATGATTTTCCCATGAGAGATTATCACTGATTGATATGATTTGTATATAGCACTGTACCTATTTCAAGTTTGTTTGAAAAACTGATTTCAACTTTCTCTTCCTCGTTTTGATGTGAAATATGAATAAAATATCGAAAAATAAGCGAACCCCCTCTGTTGATATGTATATATCATTCACAGACAATTGATTCACTCACTAAAAGGAAAAAGAAAATCATTCCTTGAAATTAAACGACGTTCATTTCTTGTACCCTACAGCCTTTTAAAGGGTGTTGTATAATGAGTAGAATATTTCGATAATTATTCAGAGGAGAGAAATCAAAAGGATGCAAAATAAGAAGCAACATAAATGAAAATAAGATGAAAATGTAAAATATTGAGGAAACTAGTGAATGAAAGAATTTTAATTAGAAACATATTGAAACAGAACTTCAGGTTGTGTATACTCACATTTCGATTGTGAACTCTACTTGAAATCGTTTTGAAAATTTTTCTTCAGAATTATGCGACTTCTTTCATTTATCAGTAATTTCATTTCATATCTGCTTCATTTCTCATTGTTCTGATGTATTGTTATATTTTCTGCTCATTTGTATTCATTTCTCATTCTTTGTGATACTTGTAATCTGTATTTTCTCTTTGCATGCTTTCATATGCAACCACTAAAAGGCAATCATGTGGTGTATATTGTCATATCATCTTTATGAATATAGTGTAATTACCGTCACCATCAATTTTCAACTCTGTGTTGAGAAGGCATTATAATGGGGTACTTGTTTGGAACTAATTCAACATTTCATTCGTATCATAAGAACCAGATGCAAATCGCATAGCAAATTTGCTGTAATTGAGTGTCTACTTGGCGATAAAGTATCTATCTGAGATTCCTTCTGAGATTCATGAATATATTATTTTCCAAGAATATTTGACACTATTGAACTTTTTGAAGTTCAAAACTGAAACAACTGAAACAACTGTTGACTAATGTTTTTTTCTTCCAAAGGAACTATTATAGATTTTGTCATATTATAATACATCAATCCGTACAATTCATCGACCCGTATGACAAACATTGTTTTCCTTTCAAAATATTCACCCATATCTTTATCTACCGTACTTTTATCACTTTTTGGTTACACCGTTCACGATTATCCAAAGTAGAGCAGTGTTTATCGTAGACAGGTGTTCATGAGTAACGAACATTTCACGAGAGTGATGATCAAACGCAAACAGGTGTTGCTGGAAGCATCATTGCGCAGTATTGGACTTTTCGAAATATCATTCTCACAACGAATGCAAAAGAATATCGGGGAGTGATAACAGTTCATAATGCCCTTGACGTTAAAAATCTATGCTTCTTATACGGATGTGGGAAATAGCTATCTACTCATGCAAGATAAATGGGGTGTGAACGAGGGACTATCAACTATTCAATTGGACCACCGTGTACTACTCTCTTACGCGACGCACTGATACGTAGGCAGTCGCCTGCGGACTCGAATGATTCAATTATCCGTTGAATATCTGTTTCAGAAGAACGGGTTTCAATAGTCCTTTGTTTCAGAACAAACTGCGTTGACAGAAAAGATCACAGATTCCTGTACAATTCTCACTTACAATAGGTTTATAGAACAGCGACACGTGTTTCGCTATACAATTGATTCCTCAAAAAAGAATCGTGCAGGAAACTGATACATTTTTGTCTACGCAGTTTCTTCAGGAACAAACGATTAAACCATTCATCCATTCGACGTGGTTCAGGAAATTAAATGACTATTCAACCACTGAAGAATACGACGGCGTATTAAGGGTCACTGTAAAAATAAAAAATATCTCCATTGACAAATTTCAATCCGTCAATGACAGATTTCAATCTGTCCATACGCCATTGACAGATTTTGATCTGTCAATACCCCAGTGACAGATTATAATCTGTCATTGACATTTTTCAATCTGTCATTGACCTATTTATACGTTTATATCCCGTTAACATAAGGTTGGACACAATCTGTCACAAGAATCATGAAAGTTTGAATTCGAATTCATTTGTTCAATAATCATTCATAACAACTTGAAGTCTTGTACCCTGAACCACCGAAAAAAAACTACTTACCGGCAATTTTCAGTATCTGTAATGACTCCGTTTATATCAATTGAAATGTGAAATGTCAACAAACAGTTCATCCAAACTATCTTACAATTCCTACCATCGAATTGAGCTTGATTCATTTATACGCTTTTATCCCGTTGACGTATAAGGTTGGCCACGCCACGCTGCGCTGGTAATAGGTTTGTTCTAGCACCAATTCCCAAACGGTCTGAAGCAGTCAGAGGCATGCGCAAAATGAATTTCGCTCTCCAATATTCATCTTGCGCATGCCTCTGACTGCTTCAGACCAATTTCCAAACGGTCAAATGTGTTGCTAGAACAAACCTAATATGACACAAGAATTTGACATCATGAAAATTTGAATTCAAATTCATTCGTTCAATAATTATTGATCACAACTCGAAGTCTTCCAGCAGAATATTCGAAATATTCACTAATTCTTCCAACGAAATCAATAACTGTAAACCTCCCATTATCATAAAATCGGCGAATAAAGCTAGAATAGAATTGCTACCCACCTCTTTTTACTATCAAATTGATATTTCGACAAATCTCAAAATCAGCGGTTGAAAAAAAAATGGGTTTAACTGGTACAAAAAATATTTTCTACTGAAAAGTACCAAAAATATATGATGGCGTATTAGGGTCACTTTAAATCTGTCAATAGGCCATCGACAGATTTTGATCTGTCAATACGCCATTGACAGATCATAATCTGTCATTGACAGTTCAATTCAATTCAGTTCAATTTTGCCCGCACTGTACGTAAATAACGTTTGTTCGTTCTTAAATTACAATACTTTGTGATTGATTTTGAATATTCATTTGACACAGTGCTTGTACTATTGAATGAATGTCCGTAGAATCGAAACGATATTCAGCCGACGTAAAATATTAATTTAAAATGATCTCTTTGTTCCAGATATAAATGGCAGCATTTCCCAAAAGTGGAAACGCCTTCGAAAATGCTGTGCATCTCTCAGAGGCGTTAGTGTACACAATTCGGAAACATCTAAAAGTACATTGCTCGAAACGTCTACGCCACACATTCTAGTCAGCACCCCCCATACCACTTCGTCCCTACGCATACCAAACACTAGTAAGAAAAGTAGCGTCCAAGATATCTTGAGGGCGAAACTAAGTCAGATACATGTAGGTGAGTATAATGAGTTCCTTGACACTATTTGAGCTTCGATGATTTTCTGTGATTGAAACGCCAGAGGGGCCTGTTTCAAGAACGTACAAGTCTTGTAGCTACAAGAAAAACACAAAGAAGGACAATGATAAATGATTGTTCTTTATTCGTTTTTTACCTGTACCTGCATTGTCTTTCCCTTGTAGCTACAAGACTTGTAATTTAATGAAACAGGCCCCTGGGATCCTAATCTTGACAAGTGACCTTTCAGAACTTTTTTTTAATCGCATTCTAAAAGCCATTGTTATATAGTGGAAGCCATCACTGAATATGATATTCAACCCTCTGATTGAAAGATAAGAAATAGGTTATCGTTTTCTGTTACATCTCTCTGCCCTTGGGATTTTGTGCCCTATGTACAACCAAAAGTAAAATCTCTTGGTATATTTCCGAAAACCAAGCTTACCAACGCATTTCTCTCAAACTTCGTTGAATTTCAGGTCTTTGATGAGATGCATAACAACCAATTATCTATCAGGTATTGTTACATTCATATCTTTACACAATCTCCTGTGACTGTTTTATTCTTGGGGTCCTAATGTAATACGTTTTCATCTGTACAAGTGATCTTCTTTCTATGACGACTCATTTATGTATAATCCATTAAAAATTGGCCCTAGCGCAGAGCCTTGTGGTAGTCTCTAGTTTTTATCTTTGACAACTGAGCGAGGGTGTCACTTATAAAGCTAATAAACGCAGTGATAGGGATACCATGTTCCATTTTATGTTAGCAAATATAAAAAATTTTCGGGGTTAGTTGAAATAAATGAATGTTGATGAAAAAGTGGTATTGAGACGCGACAGATGTGTTATCGTTATATAATTACCAGCTATATGATACTTTCGAGTTCCTGTCTGATGACAGGTGGCTGAATTGTAACACGCACCAGTTCATTGGAGGTGAACATTTTGTGCAATGCCCTGGCAGCATTTGTTTTTTATTTCATCGATACTACCGATCTTCGACATGTTCCGCTAATATTTCAAAGATTCGCTTGTGAGGACAGAAAATAAATGAACCTTATCAGAACAGCAATAATTCATACTGAACAATATTGAACTAAATGTGCGTCTACCCAACCAAGTTGATGACTTCAGAAATAATGTTCGTTTCATTTTTAATTCAACAACATTAGGGAATGTTAGATACGATGTGATTTCCTGTTGTTTTGTATTGATTGTGTGATTATGTTCTTTGAGACGAGTTTGAATGACCCTTCGACTTAGATCAATGTAATTTTTACACAGTTTCTATATCTGATTGGTGGTAATGGTTCTGACCCCAATTATATAGAGTATAGTATTTGGTCCATTGAAAAAGTGCATTGAGTTATTCTCAGTATAACGAAGGGATCAGGTTAACATGACATTTTTTTCGTGATGTTTATAATAGGGCACTCAAGAATAATTTGATGTTCTTGCGTATATTTGTATGAGTATTTTCATATTATAAAGGTGCTTCTTTCCCCCTTTCAAGTCAGATTGAGTATAAACATGTGTTTAACCCTTTGATCTTCCCAGAAGCACCTTTTAGAACGTTTTGTGTTTTAATTTTCCCAGGTCTAAGGAAACGTAGGGCTTTATCCGTGCAAGAGTTTTTCCACAGTCCAAGCCAAGAAAAACCGACAACTTTCTACGTTCCATCGCCGAGTCCCGACGTAACCACCGCTCAAACGAGGAGGCCCAGGTCCAGACAACGAGCAGTCAACTCCTTCACCTTCAGTCCCTCCCAAAGCAAGGAGTACATAAAGTGTCATAGCGGAGAATGGGACCGGCTCCCGTACGAGCCCCCGCCCGACTACGATGTGGACGAAAAACCGCCGAACAGACGGTGGTCGGTGGTCACCTTCAACAAGGCCCCCGAAAAAACCACGAAGACTAAAATAGAAAATGTTAACATCAGGATACCGAAGACGAAGTTGAATAAGACGTCCGATAGGGCAAGGTAATATCAGCACTTTCGCCTTTGTCGGTTCCATCGTGGGCGACACAACGAGGGCAATCTTCCCACCCTCTTGTTGTGAGGCGGTTTCTTCTCCGAGTCATGCAAAAAGAACATAAGACTTGCATAGATATGTTTATCTCTCTCTGTTGATATGTGTATATCATTCATAGACGTTTGACGCATTTACAAAAAGGAAGGCTCTTTTTCAAACAGCTTCTGCCCTGCATACATGGCTCAACGGGCGCTGTATCACATAGAAGTAACTTTTTCTTGCTCAATTCGTTTACCTATCACACGGAACTTGAATCGAACAGATACCATTTATAAGATATTTCGACACGACTAGAGAGTAGTTTGCAAAAAAATATTCATCGAGATAACATTTCATTTTCAAAGCAAGACAAATTAGTTTCGCTCAGAGAAAAATGATCATATTCCTAACTCCTCATCTTTCATTATTCGCAAACAGTACCCCCTTGTGTTGGCGATGGAAAATGATGGGTCTTGCCAACGTTTCGAAATTTAGTGATTTCATCATCAGGTTCTTTGCACATACGTTATTGTACAATGACAATTTACCGAAAATTGGTTTTATGACATTGAATGAAAGCAGGCTTGATCAATTATGTTTGATTTTGTTTATTTCATTTCTTTCGACCTGCGAAAATTATTTTTGTGTGAGAAAAATGCTCATAGGTCCCTGATGATGGAATTGGTGAATCTCGAAACGTTGCCAAAGCAGCTTTTCTGCGAGCAAACCGATTCTCATCCTGACTGATTTTCAACATTTTTTCGATACACTGTTTTCAGGTAATACGTGATATCTTCTTCCAATCTATTCTAGGTCGCAGTCGCCTGGTTGCCACAAAGAACAAACGAAATCGATTAGGTGCGAACAAGGGAACAGGAGAGTGGCCAACTCTAGGAGTCATTACGAGCTGATAGGTGCTAGACAAAAACCGGAAAGCGGAAGGGCAAGCGAACGTGAGCAACAGGTAAGTGATTGTTTCGGTGTACAATTAATTCTAGTCGTATAGTCCAGTCGAGTTGTATCTTGAAGTGGACACCCTGTGTGGATTTTTGTTGGAGACGCTGAAAAATATCATAACTCGTGACTACCAAGCGCCTTGAATTTTTTCCCGATGTACCGGGTGACACGGAACCAATTTACTCCCCTGTATCTTAGTTATTATTTTGTACGGATGTTTCAAATTCGGTCTATTTGAATAGCAAGTATCAAACCATTGCCTTATTGACAGATTAAAATCTGTCAATGCCAGATTGAAATCTATCAATGACAGATTGAAATGTGTCAATATGCTATTGGCAGATTTTAATCTGTCAATGCCGTATTGTCAGATTAAAATCTGTCAATGGCATATTGACACATTTTAATCTGTCATTGACAAATTTCAATTTGGCATTGACAGATTTTGATCTGTCATTGACATATTTCAATCTGGCATTGACAGATCAAAATCTATCGATGGAGATATTTTTCATTTTCACAGTGACCCTAATACGCCGTCGTAGAAATTTTCTGTTGCGAGGTGAATACAAAATTTTGTTTTCATGAAATCTCAATTGTATCAGCAGATTTTGAATTGAAAGTAATTAAAAAAACTTTCGTGTTTGCATTACTATGATCTTCCATTCAACTGACTCATAAGAAATAAAAAAAAATTGGACTTCATCATACCTGTTAAAAAACGAAGTGAGTCCGATTTTTTTTGTGCCCTCAATATTGTTAATATATTAATATGTTAATATATTCAGGAAAAAAAAACTAATCAGCTTCAGAATGAAAGTTTCATATATCAATTCCCTTCTGAAGAGGCTATCGTTGTTTGCGAAATGCGCGTCGAGTGCTATCAATTTGGTGACATATTGATTGATCTGTATAAATTATTTCAATTACCCTATCATCAAATTGCCATCAGTTTGGTGGTAGGGTAATTGATCTGTATAAAATGAATCCAATTACCCTACCGTCAAACCGATATCAATTTGCTGATGGGGTTATTGATCTGGATAAAATTAATTCAATTACTCTATCACCAAAGTTTTATCACTCAAATTCGGCGCGCGTTCTGCTAATGAGGTTGAAATCCACAGGGAAAGAAATATGATCATTTTCAGCAGGAAAAAATCATACATCATTTCTCTCCTGAAGATGCTGACTTTGTTATCGAAATGCGCGTCGAGTGGTATCAATTTGGTGACATATTGATTGATCTGTATAAATTATTTCAATTACCCTATCATCAAATTGACATCAGTTTCGGTGGTAGGGTAATTGATCTGTATAAAATGAATCCAATTACCCTACCGTCAAACCGATATCAATTTGCTGATGGGGTTATTGATCTGGATAAAATTAATTCAATTACTCTATCACCAAAGTTTTATCACTCAAATTCGGCGCGCGTTCTGCTCATGAGGTTGAAATCCACAGGGAAAGAAATATGATCATTTTCAGCAGGAAAAAATCATATATCATTTCTCTCCTGAAGATGCTGACCTTGTTATCGAAATGCGCGTAGAGTGGTATTAATTTGGTGATATACCAATGGATCTGATTGGCATTATCATCAAACTGATATAAATTTGGTGATAGGGTAATAATTAATCTGGACAAAATTATTCCAATTACCCTATCAGCAAAGTGATATCACTCGTACTCGACACGCATTTCGCTAACATGGTTTGCATCATTTACATCTTTAGAAGAATATTTATCAGTTTTGCATGTGATATCACTATGGTGATAGGGTAATGGATCTCTATGTGAAGTTTTATTATTACAAATCTCAATAAACCATTACGATTATACATGCAGCAACAAGAGAGATCAGGTTTTGAAAATTTACTTCAGCATACAACTGATATTTCAAAGGAAAAATATCGATAAGACTGGTTTTCATTCTCGATTTGAATTACCCGCGAGATCATTCTCATTATTTTAAAAGCGCCAAAGGAGTTATTCAATCTCAAAATCGAAAATTAGGTCCGTAGCTGAATTCAGTAAAATCGGTCCTTCTATGATCCCTATTTTTATGACGAATGAACTGTGGGAAAGCAAAATAATGGACTTGGGACGAATCAGGTTACCAGCGTGTCACACTTTTAACAACATCACTGGTAATGAAGACATCCGGAACATTTCTTTGTCCGTTAAATTCTAGAGGTGATGTGGGAGGAGATTCATTTCAACTAATTATACAGAACATCAAATTTGCGGAATTGAAGCATTGTTTCTTGTTGCTCTATTCCAAATTCAAGTCCATGAAGTCCATGAAGTCCATCGGAAGTAACTATTTTACGATTTGGTGAATTGGTACAATTTCAGAAGTTTCCAGTAAATGAACACGTATATTTGAGATGGTGTGCATATTTCAGTAGGGATATGATCGATTTCCGCATCCCAATGTGCGGAATGAAGAAAACAGTTGAAAAAGTGGGTCGAGAAGTACTTTTTCGACCTCTTCTTCTTCTTAAATATCAATATGATATTAAATAAATAAAAAATAAATACTAACTTCCATTGCCCAACAGATATACATTCAATTCTGGGACAACAGTTTGATTCTTCTTTTTCAAATTTCTGAAAATGTCGCAGTTTGATCCGATTTCATTAGAGCACGTGATCTAAATGTGACACTCGATGAGAATATCAGTTCTTGGCACGGTTAGGTGGAATGTTGCTTTATATCTAGCATTCAGTCTCGGTACAGTAAAGTTAATGCCTTGTAATAGTGCAATTGAGTCCACTGAATTATGTATTAGTTTATACGACGTTTTTCGAGCGAAATAATATCGAATCGAGTCGGTGATCGTATCCGCATTCAGGATAAAAACCATATATTCTGAAATTGGGATATTTCGAAAAACGCCTCTGTATTGCTTCCAGTGGCAGTTTTTTGCAATCATTTACAGGATTCCGGATAATTGAACAGTATTCCAACTGAGTTCTTACCAACAGAAGGTACAATGTTCTGACAGCTGTTTTATTCGTCTCATTCGTGTGTTTCTAATCAAGAAACCTTTCTTTCCACTCTTGCAGCTGTCTTATTCGTCTCATTCGTGTGTTTCTAATCAAGAAACCTTTCTTTCCACTCTTGCAGATATTTTCGATATGATGACCAGAAAAACTAGGCTTGTTATCTTATCTTCATGAACGAATAACTTCCGAACCTCAGAAAGGTTAGAAACTTGAATGATTGTAAAAAAATGAATGTTAACTTTGCAATAATTCCATTGGCTCTGTCATACTCTCCACAAAAATGACATTTTTCTAAATATAACATTCCAAGTACCGCTTCACGTTCACTTATTATTCTAGCTATATCGTACTCGTGCGAAAAAATATTCTACACCACTTATAACTGATGTAGTAACTTCATAGTAGTGCCCTTTTTTTTTCGTAGTTTGTTGGGTTATAACCAGCGTTGTGAAGCACTGAGAATCCCAATAAAATCCTATCATTATTGTAGTTTTCCGAAAATTCTGTATTCAGAAATATATGAAATGTCCCCTCAAGGTTGAAAAATGCCATTCTCGAACGTACATGCAAAGTGGCCTTTTGGAAATATTACGAAAAACTATTTCAAATACCTCATCTCCCTGTCACCCCCGATAATAAAGTAAACATTTCGCATTTACAGACGATGTATTTTTTGAAACTTTTCCTAGAGATCAATTACCCTAACACCAAACTGTTTGGTCAGTTTGGTGTTAGGGTAATTGATCTCTAAGAAAAGTTTTCAAACTTTTACACCAAAGGTTCCAAAACTCATCGTTTATGATGTATTTTCTATTGGAAATTGCATCCTTTTTCAAAAAAAATTACCTACGCCTATGCTCTGTTTTCGCCTTTTCCAACACAGAAGTGCACATAATTATACTTTGTGAATGAGAAAAGCTTACTGTTCGGTGTTCAGTTACCGTAAGTACTAGGAGAAAAATTGTTCGATACATGTTATGCGATGTTGAACATGGGAAAGAGTAAGTATCCATACGGCAACGAAGACATCATTATGTTTCTTTCACCTGGCAATGTGCGAGGGAGGTGAATATATATTTTTTCGAACTGGGTGAGGTGTGCGAAGGCCATTATTTGAATAATAATAGAATGACGTGCCACAGAGAAACCCAAATACCATTTACATATTTATCACATTTGGCCCAAATATTGAATGCATTGAAAATGTCTCTATGCCATTCAATATGGGATCGGGGTAACCGCCTTAGCGAGTTGAAACGATGAAATGTGCAATAAGCATTGGCCCCATTTTTTTTCAATTTATTCATCACTACCTTTTGCAACCTCCTTCTAGATGAATATGTGTAACATTTCGATGAATGAAATCATTGCATTCACGCCACCATAGGTCTCGTCAGTGACACCCAGCAAGAATTGCTACTACTATGATTTGGAATCTAGAATCATTTTAATTTTTAGTAGAATTCGTGTTCCCAATCTGAATCACAGTCTTATGTTCTTTCATTCGTATCATGAATTCCCTTTCAGTTTGACCTACGTAAAACTCACTGCATAATTGACATGACTGTTCAAAATTCGAAATCTTCAAATTGAGTTGGGCTCAATTCGTCAGAATAATCGTAATTTTTTTGGAGTGGTAAATGATGTGCTTCAACAGTGAGTCAATAACTTATTTGAAAATGTTCAGAAAATGAACTAACTGTTCGATGGACTGAAGTCTCTGAACTCCTCGTGAATGGTAATCATTATGAGTCATAAGTAGGTATATTCATCTGAATTATTAGCATACACAATTTGGTTCGATTTCAACATAGACGACAAACCCAACTTAACCGCATCATCATTCTTATTCATTCTGCATATTAATGCAGTCTCGATAATTAATTGATCTCGAGAATGGTCAGTCAAGTTAATGTGGGATGCATTTGAATTTAGATGTACAATAGTATTTTGCTTGATCTTGGGACCTTTTGTCATTTCCATCCAATGGAAAATTCTTTTAAGAGTACAGTTGATTACTTCCCTACCTGAAAGAAGGGTAGAAATTAGCACATTTTTGATTTTGAATACAAGTTTTTCCTGAAGTTGAATTGAAATATCTGTATCATCTTCGACAGCAAGAAAACATGAAAGTTTCTCTCGAATATGAGGGGAAAAATTAGGCATACATACATTGTGATTATTGATGTTGGACCCATGCCAAATGACTCGCTATTATTATTGTTAGAACGATTGCATGACAGCTTCTAAAAACAACACTCCATCCGATATCAAATGAGCTATGAAGACGACGCCACCAAGAACAACGAAGGTCATGTCCAATATCTTTCCCCTTGACATTTCTGTCAAGGCGTTGGATGTGTTGACCATGCTAGACCAACAGCACAATAGTTGCTCCTATGAAACCAGTCGTGTATTACATATCTCGTTTTGGAGAAGAGATCCTCCTCTTCATGATGATACTGGTGCTTTGGTCATGTAATTAGATTTGACGATTCCTTCGTATTTTTTTTCATCTTTCATTACAGAAGACTTATGGAAGAAGGAAAACTTGTGAGAAATCTATAGACTGGAACGAACCTGAGTTTGGTTACGAATATATCTGTCATCGTACTTCATATCAGAATATTGAAATAAATTTCACTGAGTTAGCAAGGAGATGTAGAACCTGAGACGTTCTGTGTTTGCTTGAAAACCTCCCAACAGTTGGCCACATAATTAGTAGGTTTCGAGGTTACAAAAGGTTCATAAGAACGTATATGTCTCATAGGTCAATGTTGAGAATCTTCGAAAGTTGTCTCAGTTCATCTTGATACCAAAATATTATGGTTTGGAAATGGCAGCAATTGGGAGCCTAGAACACTATTTTAAGTTATGATGACTGCTTGAGGATTACCTGTCCTCAAATCTTACTCTGCTGTTTCAGTTCACTTATATCAGATGTCAACGATAGAAATACAATACATTTTCTGTACCATAATCAGTTGATACACTGTTATCAAGCAGTTGTAAAAAATATAGATACGGAAATTATTTTGAAAATGCTGACGTGTCTATATATCCAGAGTCAGCTGTTTTCGTTCTGTCTGCTTAACAGCTCTTGAAATAAGAAATGAGCTGAAGAAGTTAGTGTTTGAAATAAATAATGCTAATAAGATATGAAAAATAAGTGGAAAGGTATCTAGAAATATTGTAAATATACTCACAGGTAAAGTTTATGTTTCATTGATGAAAAACAAGTGGAACTAAAATTTTTAATGCCGGAGTAATCCAGCTCTTCTATCAAATTGACATTCCATGACATGCATTTGAGAAAATTTTATACATCTATTATTTAATATTCGTTACTTCAACCCATTTTAGCTTTGAGTATGTTTCCAATATTACTAGATACCTTTCTGCTTATGTTTTATATCTTATTTCATAGCCTTGAAAAAGACAAAGTTTGTCGAAAGAACGGCAAAGTAGAAAAGTGTTTTATTTTACAAGCCAGACTGAATATCCGATATATTCCGAATTCTTGAAGTAAAATCGAAAAGACTAGAAATACATCATTCAACAAAATGTTGATCTATGTTATAATCGATCCAATTATATTGATAGGAACAGGAATACTCCCATAACTTACGAAGAGTGTTACATCATGACATCAAAACCGTTAAAACATAAAGTCTGCCCGAATCTCGAGTTTCATATCATGTATGGTTTTCCTGGAGGTAATTGTGGGAATAGCCCATTAAGATAACAAAGAAAATTAATTATATATTTCATTCACTGAAGCCTCCTCTGTACACTAAGTGGTTCACCTAAATGAATCATTATCTGTCTAATAAATTTCCGTGATGCGATGTATTAATTACAGTTGTTATCATCGCAATATGGCGTAAGGTTTGAAGTCATCAGTTTATTTCAATCACATCGAAGGAACTACTAGACATTTATATGAAACAAATGCCCACTGATGAGCTCGGGGGATATTTTGCTCTGAGGGGAAACAAGCTTGTCTGGGTTTGAGAATGGAATGTGGTCCCGATAAATGAATTATTTTGTTTCGCATTGGCTTGGAGAGAAAACTTCCTTTTCACTACGAAAATATACATGTTTCCTGATATGTTAATCAGGAATCTAATATTACTAGGTTTGAATTTGTTTCATGTTGAATTCTATGATTTATGTGTAAGACTCACTGGTATCTTTATTATGGTACATTTTCTGTGGGCAGATCAGGATGGCCGTAATAGAAAGAACAGAATTCCATTACATAAGCGTCATATTTGTTTTCGTCAGTAAAGACACAATGTTAACGTATGTAAATAATTACATAAACTGTGCCTCCACTTCTTATCTTCCCACATGTGTTTATTGTCCGGGCAGCTGCATCTATTAAATTTTATCAATTCTGTATACACCGTCAGTTATTTATGCATGCAGAGGATATTGGCCGAGAAGAAAATACTTTGCAGTTCATTATTTTCTTTTTTCTTTGATGTGCAAGGGCAAAGTTCATGTTGTTCATGAATTCAAGAATTTTCTATACTGCACTATTTTTCTATCATCATTTTCTAAATCATTTTCTAAATCTATATGTAAATTTTATCTATTTGCAGACGATACATTGATTTATTATCATCACAATAATTTTGAGGGAGCAGTTGCCACTGTCAACATTGAACTGGAATTGTTGACACATAAATCAAAACAAAATAAATTGAAATATGGAGCTGAGTCTGTCTGTCTTCTGGTATTTAACGATTTCCCCACTTCCAATGAACTTGGTGGAATTTAATGCTCAGAAAACCAAGGCATGTCTCTTCTCAAGGAAAGTCAATCTATCATCATATAGTATACAGATGTCACGAGTGACATCGGTGATTCTTCGCTCATAGACTCGCTCACTTCATTGGAACATTGTAGAAGGGTCGGAGACTTCTCTCTTCTATAGATATTTCCACGGTCTATGCTCTTCTGAATTGTTATCAATCGTTCCATCCTGGGCAATATCTACACGGATGACTCGACGAGTACAGAATTCCCACCCTTCTGTTGTGAATTCAGAAACCTGTCGAACTTCTCTTGCTCAGGGATCATTTTTCAATTGAACAGCTGAGCTTTGGAACTCTTTGCCGGAAGAGGTTTCCCTAAGGCTTAAAAACTTCAAAAATTCAAAGTGAATGTTAATTCGTATCTACTGTCCCTTGATTCACACGGTGTTTTTTGAACATTACATGGCTTCCCTTTCGTTTGAATCTGCATATAAAAAAATGCAATTACTGAGTAGACTAAGGTAGGGTAGGGTGAGGTAGGGTAGGGTAGGGTGAGGTAGGGTAGGTTAGGGTAAGGTAAAGAAGGGGAGGGGAGGGACGACTAAAGTAGAGTATGCATTTCCAATTCTAGTGATATATACATAAAAACGATATAAAACGTAAAAACTTTGAGAATGTCCAGTGTATTGATACTAGTAGTACAAGTACTATTAATTTCATTTTTCACAAAATAGGTTCTAATCGTTTTTTCATCACTTCACGTGATTCAAGTTTGAGTCTTTCCGTTGAATCCTGTAGATCACACCATGTGCTCCTTATAAGTAGTATACAAACCTAGGTTAAAGTTCCATATTTGTCTCGAGAATTTGTTCACCTTAGTCTGCCACTTTTCTCTCGAGATAAATGATACACTCTGCGCCCCGGTATAAAATATGCTATATCTCGATCGCGATTATGAAATGTCAGGGAAATGTGCGGTTATCATTTGATATCTAACGCCTCGAATCAGTTTTTTCGGAACGGTGTTCGATCATTCTTTCACGATTGACATGGATTGGCGTTCGTGTGAGAAGTCCCTGATGGGAAATATGTGTTCGAGTAAATCATTGGACCGTAAGACACGTTCTAACACAGAAGCGGTTGCCTAGTCGATGTACCAGGTGACAGAAGTGATGTCTGGCTCAACAGAAATCGAAAGTAGTTTCCTCATCGGAGTGTGATGGAAGTTTTTCGGGTTCTCACGATATGAAATCTCCTGTAATGTTCAGTAAATATCGCTCGAACACAGCGAGCGAAGATATAAATTCACTTTATATTTCAGAATGTTGTTGCTCATGGACTACGAATAATTCGTTCAGCAGCCATATATTGTTTTTTTGTATAATTCACAGTTCGATTTGTTGACTAGCCATAAGCGGCAGTTTGAACTGTTTATCAGCCAAAATCAGCAGTTCAAACTGTCTATCAGCCTTTATTGACAGTTAAAACTGTCGATTATCTATGTCAGTTAGAACTGTCACTATGGATAATCGACAAATCATACAGTATTTTAGTCATAATCGAACTGCGTATTAGCCTCAATCGACAGTTGAAACTGTCGATTATCTATAACCAATACTTCATACCGTCTATCAGACATAATTTACAGTTCTGTCTATTAGCGGCAATTGGCGGTTCGAACTATTAGCCACATTTGATAGTCGATTACGGATAATCGAATGTTCGAACTGTATTTTAGCCATACTCTGTTCTGTCAGTCACAATCGATAGTTAGGACTGTCTATTAGCCATAACTGACAGTTCAAACTGTCGATTATCTATGTCAGTTCCAACTGTCACTATGGATGATTGACATATCAAACAGTATTTAAGCAATAATTGAACTAGGTATTAGCCATAATCGACAGTTCAAACTGTCGATTATCTCTAACTGGACGTTCAAACTGACTGTCGATTACGGATAATCGACTGTCCAAATTATATTTTAGCTATAATCGAACTGTGTTATAGCCCCAATAGACAGTTCAAAATTTCGATCATGTACAACGAAGACTTCAAACCGTCTCTCGGCAATATTTAACAGTTATATTAGTCACAGTCGATAGTTCCGACTATCTATCAGCCATAATCGACCTGCGTATTAGTCATGATTGACAGCACAAACTGTCGATTACGGATAATCGACTGTTCGAACTGTATTATTGGCCATAATCGAACTGTGCAATAGCTCTAATTGACAGTTCAAACTTCCGATTATGTATAACCAAGACTTCAAACCGTCTCTCAGCGATAATCAACAGTTCTGTCAGTCACAATCGATAGTTCCGACTGTCTATCAGCCATAATTGACAGTTCAGACTGTAGTTAGTTAGTTAGGAAAAGTATTGTGTTTCTGTGACTCAATGTCTGGCGAATCACAATAAGTGGGCAGTAGATAGCTAAAATGACTTTTTTCACGTTTTGCTCTTTGAATCAATAGTTGTGTCAATTTATATCATTAGTATTCTAATTTTTGGTTACCCGTGTATAGAGTATAGAGAATATTCCTTTCGAGAATTCATCTTTGTGCAAAATGATGATCTGTTCGGCATTTTGACTCCCACACCGGAGTCATCATGAGGAACTCACATATCTATCGATGCAGGAATCCAACTCATCAACCCCCTTTTCAAATTTACCAGCAAACTACAATATGGCCTTCGGCAGCTTGTTTTGCTTTCGAGTTACTGGTATAAAAAATACTTCTCTCACAATTAGGTTCGACCGTTGAAAAAACACTTTACGAATTCCATCTGTCAAACGGCATTGCTCGATCAGATCTCTCGTCGTTCTCCCTGCCCGTTCAGGTGTGGTACTGAAATGAATGTTTTCACGGACGCTGGAATATAGACAACAGTCCTTTCGTAAATTAATCCATTTGCAATATGATGAAATTTTCTATGTTTCGACTCCCAAACTGGAGTCATCATCAAGAACTTATATACATATCTCTATCAATGCAGCAATCAAAATGCGAATTGACCAGTTGAACCACAATATCAACTTCGACAGTTCGTTATATTAGTGAGATAATTTGTTTGACTTGTGGAATGTTGTAAGTTCAAGTTTATTTTTTTCATATCTGGATACTACATCAATCTCTCACTTTACGAGTATAACCGCATTATAGTTCCGTCAATTCATAGAGTTGTCCGAACATTTCAACAAATAAATTTTCCATAAAAGTCTTGTATTATTATAAATAAGACTAATCATGCATGGAAATTGTTCATATCTTATATTCGAGTGGGTTCAAACGATAATAGTTGAGCCAATTAAAAGTTGCTGAAAGTCAAGTTCACGTTCATAATGTGCAGCTAGTTTGACGGTTATTCACTCAAAAAAATGTACGACTCGCCCACTCAATATGACGGTTTTGTTATCTCGGTGTACTTAAGTCATGAAACCAAGGTATTAAATTCATTTGATCCTGTGACTACTGGTATATTTTTTGGTAAAATTTATAGTCAAACAGAAATATGAAAGTCGAATGCGGGTCTTTATGAAATCAAAATTTTGAAATTTCAGTTCCAATTGAAAAAAATATGATATTGAAATAAACGTGAGAATGCCGTGAAATTAATGAATTTGGAATATTTATAATTTTCAACTGAGCTTGATTTTCAAATTCTGATTTCATAGAGGCGCGCATGTGACTTTCATCTTTGAGGTTGACAATGAATTTTACAAAAATATATAGTATCAGTGACATGATAAGACAGAATTGACACCTTACGGTTTACCTTCTCAAATGTGTGCTTTGTTGAAGAGTTTTTTGCCTGATAGGTCTCTATATGGGGTAATTGATGCAATATTATCTGATATTCTCTCTTCAAATGCAGATGTTCCACAGGGTTCAGTTCTGGCGCCCACTATTTTTCTGCTTTACATCAATGATTTGCTGAAAAAAACAGGTTTGCGGACGACAGTACTCTTCGTACTAGTCTCTTCCAAGAGCCCTCACATCAGCACTAGAAACAAAAATACAGAGAGCTATCAGCGTCATTAGTACTAACGATGATCTGGCAAAAATAATATAATAGGGTAACATCAGTTTGGTGGAATTTAAAGCTGGGTTTACCCAGGCATGTCTCTTCTCAAAGAAAGGCGATCTATTCTTATGATATTCTCTCCAATATTCAGATGTCAGGAGAAACTATTCCTACAGAGTATCTCGATGCTAGGAATTACGATCAGTGAAATCTCTCATGGGGAAACCATGTGAGATGCTTCCCAGGAGCTTGGATTTTCATTTCGTGCGAAGAAATCTTTATTTCTCTGAGTGGCACAGATACGGCTTGTCATGCAATACAGTGTTGGGTTCGGCTTCAAAACATTCATTGAAGCTTCTCGATTCTATTCAAAGAAAGGCAATCCGTCTTGTTGGTGATACTTCGCTAACAGACTTGCTCATTACGTTGGAGCATCGTCAGGGTCGGATACTCTTCTATTTATATTTCTACGGTCGGTGCTCTGCTGAATTGTTATCAATCGTTCCACCCTTAGCAGAATCATCACGGATGACCGAACGAATGCAGAATTCTCACCCCTTTAGATATTTCTTCAATAGAACAACTGAAATTTGGAACTCCTTGCCGGGGAGGTTTTCCTGAGATCTACTCCTTCATTTTTCAATCGAAATGTGAATTTTGAGTCCCTGTAATGAACAGATATTCAATTCACTTTCATCTTCGTGGATAACTCTGAGCTTCAGAAAAAAATCCATAGCTACGACGTGAGATGTTTTGCGAGTTCGTTATACCGGGATATACCCTCTTAATGGGAGTAGATAACTTGTGGTTATTGTGACTGAGAGGACGGTATTCAAGCGAGGAGAACATGGAATTTCTATAAACGGTAGCACTTTGGTCTCGCTAACGGTACGGTTGGTTATACGGAAATGTGGGAGTGAAATGAACGATCAGAAAAACTAGGTCGACAGTCTGCATAGGTCATGTTTCCCCATCAGGAACTTGCTGGCTACCTTACGTCTCGATTATTGAAAAAAGAATTGAAAATATATTTCTAGTACTGGATTCCCGTTACAAGTAACAGGTCAATAAGTTTAGAATCAACAAACGAACACGAATATTTCCCAATATTCTATATTCGCAGAACGGCTTTCAAAAACATAAGCTGTCCCTTGTCCGCACAAAGATCTGCCTTTTAGACGCAATCAGTGGAGTGTTTGACAAAAGGTTATGCAAAATGAAAACTTCGTAATTCGCAAATACAAATCTCAACACATCTACTGTTGAAACTTTTCACGCCTACCTGATTCAAAAACCATTTTCTCAAGCAGGAATATCGAATTGTTTCGAATGCTGTATAATTGGTATCGAACCGATTGAGTTTTTAGTAGTCATGCGTTTTTGTGACTTGTTCCTGTCAATGGTGCCTTTTTCTTCCAAAAAAATTGAGAAAATCATCCAATCTTAACATAGATAACGAACATGACGGGGCCCTAGTGCGTTCCGTGTGGTACACCTGATGTTATGGGAGTTGATGTTGTTGGAAATTTATAAAGTGAGATGTGTTCTCAAATGGACCAAGTCAATAGAATACCTCCCATTATCATAACCGAAGGCTCGACTCAGTAGTCATGAGAAATAATGTCATCAAATTGTCATTTTATTCTGACTACCTCGAATTTGATTCGAATATGGAATTATTTCAAATGCTCTATCATTCATGGCGTAAAGAATGTTCGACAATACAACTCATAATCAATCCTCCATGATTCTATTCGAATTCATCATTGTTGTCAGGCTCAGTTGGAACTTCTCCTAGAGATCAATCACCCTAACACCAAACTGATATTTATGTACTCGACGCGCGTTTCGCTAACAAGGTTAGCATCTTCAGGAGATACTATCAATTTTCTTCTCTTTGTCTCTTCTAGGTTAATTGATCTCTAGGAAAAGTTTCAACTGAGTCTGGCAACAATTATGTATTCAACAAGTATCAAGTCGGATTGATTATGAGTTGTATTGTCGAACATTATTTACGCCATGAATGATAGAGCATTTGAAACAATTCCATATTCGAATCAAATTCGACGTAGTCAGAATAAATTGACAATTTAATGACATTATTTCTCATGACTACTGACCCGAGCCTTCCGTGATGATAATGGAAGGTATTCTATTGACATGGTCCTTCTGAGAGTACATCTCAATTCATAGATTTTCTGCAACATCAACTCCCATAACATCAGGTGTACCACACGGAACACACTGAGGCCCCGTCATGTTCGTTGTCCATGTTCAGATTGGATGATTTTCACAATTCTCTTGGAGAAAAAAGGCACCATCGACAGAAATAAAAACGTATGTTTAGTCTAAAAACTCAATCGGTTCGATACAACTTATATTCACACTCACAACGATTTCCTTGAAAATATTTTCAAATTTTTATTTTATTGTTTAGGAATCCATTGAAGAGTTGGATGAAATCGAAGAGGAAGAAAGTAAATTCTGCACTCTACCACGAGGGGGTAACACTTTCACAATCCGTCAAGTGATATTCCAAAAAGGTCCGGAATTCAAACCTCTTGGATTCAGTATAGTGGGCGGTAGAGATTCTCCGAAAGGAAGCATCGGTATTTATGTGAAGACAATCTTCCCAAATGGACAGGCAGCTGATAGTGGTACTCTGAGGGAAGGTCAGTATATAAGATATTTCAACTATTATAGTTTCGAAATTATGAGGGATATCTTAGTCAGCGGTGGAATTGCCTTGGTAATTTCGATATCTGAAAGGAAGTGATCACCATCACTTTAGTTGAAAGTTCTCGATCAACTGATAAATAATTCAGAAAAAGTGAAGCAAAAACTTTATACATTGATTTTGGGTGGGGAAAAGTCATAAATTGTTGGATACTTCGTTCTTACAAGATGATAAATTGCACCATTGCCATTCTCAACCATAAGGTCGAGAATTATTTCATATACGAATTGAAGGATACAAAAATAGTTCTGGCATATCCAGTAGATCCCTTGAAATAATCAACATAATGAACCTTTTGCACATAAAAATTCCAAGGGATTCAAAATGTGGTTGGAAGAGAACACTTCGTACCGAAACGACTTTATACTCATGAAATGATAACCCCAAGGATGAGACAGGATCGAGCCTCATCAGTTCTTTTTTTGCAGAACAACACTTTTTGTTAGTGGAGTTCATTGAAGATAAATAGCCATACTATGGTTGGTATGAAAATATTCCATGCATTTTTCCCTATACCCAAAATATGATAGTTAAGAGAGAGTAAGTATACTCCGCAATGTTGATGGAAGGGTTCAGAGTGACACAGGATATTATGATCTTTTTGAATCCTTGGATCTGTCAAGGTTTCCACTTATTCGTGATGATCCAAATAGTTTAGAGAAGACGTAGGTAGTTAGAGCTACTTTTTACGACTTCATCAATTTCCTTAGACCGGCAAGGCTGATGAATTCCTCGGTGTGCTGTCCTTAACCAAAATGGAGAAAGGGTCGATGGGCCAAATTATTTTTGAGGTGGACATCCCCAGATACAGAGGCACAGAGCATTCAACGTATTGATGGGTTATTTGGGATTGTAACTCCAAACATGGTTATTTTGACAGCGTAAGATTACATTCCTTGAAGATAAGACGTTTTGTAGTTGCTGGCATTAAGTTTCATTAAGTTTTGAGTTTCCTTTCCACACCTTTGCCATCAGAAGTGTTGTATGAACTTGTAGAGAGTGAAGAAAGAAAAGTCTGCGGTGAACATGGAAAAGATTGTGAGTGGTAGAAGATATATAATGTTCTTCTATCAAAACGATCATGTACACATTACCCATTCCTAAATACGATCGGGTAGTCTGGAGAGGGTTTTTCAGTAGGCCATAGAAGGCGTGAATAAATTGGTGTGGTGGTGTTCCTAGGCAACGTAGAGAAAATGTTTTTGAGACCAAAGTCTAAGCAATGAATCGATGGATTATTTATTTGGTACTATAATTGTAGATATGGTTATCAGTGCTACTGTGAACTGAAAGATCAGAGAAATACCAAGTTGTCACTTGCCGAAATTCTTCCATTCAAGCTATATAAAGTGATTCTTGGACTCATAGTCTCTGACGGCTTACTCTGCAAATGTGGAGAGTTGTCTTCAGGTGTGTGATATTGTAGAGCCTCGGTGGATCTGATTATTACCATTATCTCTGCTAGATGCTGAAACCTGAAGATAGTATGAAGTTTCCCGATTCTTTATATTCCTGTTTATCACCCCAAGATGTGGATAGAACATACTCTTTACCTTGAGCTGGCATCCTGATTCCAGGATAGTTTTGAGCGAGAAGAGTTCTGATGATATGCTTTTCAGGTGACGAGATTTTAGCAGTCAACAGCAAACCCCTCCACGGTGCTTCCCATGGCGAGGCAATCAACGTCTTCAAGCAGATCCGAACGGGATCGGTCCTTTTGCACATTGGCCGACGTCTGATAAAGAAGCCCAGAGACAAAGTTAATTAGTTCGATTATGTGAATGACTTTTAATGAGTACCAAAGATAGGCGTTATCAGCAGATATGCTGCAGCATATTTGTTGGATAATGGTGTTTAGTGTTATTGGTTGTTGATTTGCATTTTTTAGTCCATTTTACACTCTCAATGAACCGTAACCTTATTTATCAGCATTGCAATGTTAACTAACTTTAACATCACTTGTTTTAATGCATGGGGTTATCTGTGCGAATATTAATTAGAATAATAATAGTGTATGAGATGTTGATTGCAGCTACCTTTTAAAATATGTGATAATACGTATTTTTTGAACCCATTTAATTATGATTATATTCTTTTTTATTTTACTTTTCATTTAAAAATAGATACGTTTTTGTACTGTGTTCTTTCTTTTCTTATTGTCGTTTGGTATCTTTCTGGTATAAGGAGTGAGCTTGGAACCTGAAAGGATCGAATCGATAAGAACAGTATTTTCGTAGCCTCTTCTATTTGGTACACTAGTCTTCTAGATGTCAAAAAATATAAAGAGCGGCATGGTCAGAATATATCATGTTACTACTGCCGTTACTTCACCGCGGTGTACAAAAGAAATGCAATTTTAGTAGTTCCCGAAAATATTACTGGAATCTGCGTTATCGGGGTGATTTATCAAGAAATAGAATAATAAAAAAATGGAATTACAGAAATCAATCATTATTGAAAATGGATGAAAATAAGGAAACAATGAAAATGAAATCCAAGAATATTGAGGAATGTAAAATCTGACTGAAATGAATTAGAATAATTTACAAAATATAAAATTGAATGTAGTTCGATATGCAATTTTTCTTTCACCTATTGGTGAGTGAGTACAACCCATTCGATATATTTGGTATCATTTATATTTGACATTTTTCAAATTTACGATTTCAATTCTTTCCATTCCATTGTTCATTTTTCCAGCAGAATTTCACAGAAGGGTATATAGAAAACGATGGAAAATTCAAGGGTTGTTTGTTAATTTTTATGACGAACAATGAAAACCTAAGCGATACTATAGGAAAGCTGAACATGGAAAAATCCACGAGTTATAATAGTAGCTATTTGTATAACAAGGGAGGAAAGTGATACTTTTCCTTCCGAAGATGAGGTAATCATCCAAGGGAGGAAAAGGTACTCCCCCATGTTATACATATTATTTTTCCGCTTCCCTCAAATAACGAGTCATGTTGAATAATTCATTTATGAATCTAACGGAATAAATTTTTTCGAAGAACTAAAACTAAGGAGTAGGTACAGTATAGCATGCTCCTGAAATTTAGAAGATAAGGAAAAACTATAAAACAAAGGAAAAAGAATAAAAAAAAAAGTTGTTGCTCTATTATAATATTTGCCGTTAACTCTTATTTTCTTGATATATTTACTTCCCAAAAATATCCCTCCTTCTTTACCGATTTTTACAATTTTGCACAATACGGGGTGTTCTATAAATAGACGGTAAAATTGATAGTTATAAAATAGAATATAGTTTAGGTGGTCAATGCCGAATAAGTTATTTCATTGATGACGTACCATGACGTCACTCACTTTTTCTCCCTAGAGAGAAAAAGAACGACTTTGCTCCCTACAATGAGGCCAGGAAATGTATACTTTGGATAGAGGTAGGCAGAAAAAACTTCCCCCCCTGCAGTTCCTTTGCTCTGCTTGTAATGAAGTGGTCAAGAGTGAGCAAATGCACTCCATCTTTTTTTCATTCACTGGCACATTCTGCAATATCAATTTGGAGTTCTGAACAACCTCTCCAAAGGTATCTGTATTTCGTTGCTACAGTGTTGGTCTATTCATCGCTAGATGGCGAAACATGTTATATTTTTATAATGCAGGGCTTGCTTCAACATTTATCAGGTGATTCTGTGAAGTCTAGGTCACATCTGTAATTGATTCATCGTTTTTGCCAATGGATACGAAAGCAGTCTGATCCTTCATTGTTATCGTTATTGAACAGTAAACAGCTGGGATCCCTTGATTTTTATTTTATGGGAGAAAGTTTTGTGTATTCTCATTTGAATATTTCATTTGCTAAAATTTACTATTGTGATTAATATAGGCTCTGGCAGCGTTTTCTGAGAACTTGTAGAGCTGTGAAAAATGGAATCTGTTTATTTTCATGAATATGGAAATTTCAAAACAAATGTAATGTTATGTTGAGAAATAAATTCACTATTCAGTGAATATAAGCACTAAGCTGGGACAATTTTCATTTCTTCTTCCAGTGAAGTGGATTTCGATTGAAATGGAAAGCTTTCTATCGTTCTAGCATGTTAAATGATTGACTCATATCATTCAGATTTGCTTCTGTGAATAAGCACGATATTAGATCATCAATCCTTTCTTCTAGCAGTATGTGAAGCAGATGAATAACTTCTATGTAATCTTAGAGTTTACAAATTGCCCTTCAAGTACTTTCGAAGCATAACATTCTCCCAACTAACTAGTTGTCATTATGTCGCCTGTCACTAAATAGATGAAGAGACAATTTCAATTTATCTCTGCGATTCTTATAACAAGTAAAATTCTAGGTTTACTTCGGTTGGTAGCCGTGCTAACGAAGGTTATTTAGATATTTCTCTCTTGTTTTTCCGAGTTTTCTAGAGCAATTGTGCTACCGGAAAAATAAATAAGTCGCCCTGAATCATTAGCTGTTCCTTGTACGAAAGAGGGTCTTTCTGACAAAAAGGTTAAGGCTTTCGCGGCCGAGGTTATTAGTATAACTACTCTTCTTCGGGCTTGAAGTCCGTTGTTCTTTGGAATTTCTTCCTAACGTTTCCCTAGCGCGGAAATGAGTAAGCCTCTGAAGAAGCTGGCCACTCGCGCTAGCGAAATGTTAGGAAGAACTTCCAAAGAACGACGGCCTTCAAGCCCGAAAAAAAGTAGTTATACTGAGGGTCCTCCTTCTGGGTACACTCGTGAAGTTATACACAAGGGTGGATATTGAAAAACACTTCCAGTATTGTGTATCCTACTGACAGTTTCTTCACGCAATTGAAGTTGAGAAGTGTAAAGCGACCTTAACAAGCGGCACTGTCGCGGTCTCTTTTTTCGTGTCGTGTTACTCAAAACGTACCTTAAGTTGATCGATTTAATCTCTTGGAGATGGTCAAACTTTCTGACTTCATTTCGAGGCAGGTAACCAAGATATTCACAAGAAAGTAAGTACGAAACTCACTACTTTTAAAACGATTTATTTAGCTTAAATATAAACATTTTATTCCACATTGAAATAATATCAACAGATTATGTCATGAACAAACAGAATTCAACTAGTAACGTTTATAATCCATATTAAATTTCAACCGAACACAATATACGCAGGCATCTATTAGCAACATATTTTTTTGACATTTATAACACTACTGCTAATTATTTTTTTATACAGAAGGTGCAGGCCCGTTGAATAGATAGGATTCAAAATATTTTCTGTTGTTGGGCAGATATACAGGGTGTAACAAAACTTTTCAAGGCGTGTTGTCGAGGTTAAACTTCCAAAACAACTGTGAAAAATGGCATCTTAGAGAGTGCATTTTTGATTCCACATTCTTAGAAACTTGTTTGATTTCGAGAATGAAAACATGGCCTGAGACTCATAACAGATAGTTTCACCCCGTATAATTTTCAGCTTCGGTTTCCATTGTTATTTCATGGATAGGTACAAGAAAAGATCCAGATTATGGAAAAAAGAAACATAACCCAGAAAATCTCTTCGGAACATGATTCATGTGAGCTGGTAACATTTTATAAAGTATGAGGCATATAGAATTTTCCAAGAGATAAACCGTATATGGTTATCCGTGCCTTGAAATACTCTCTGTGGCCCGTTAAGGCAAACCCGTGAG
This sequence comes from Zygogramma bicolorata, assembly GCA_032362365.1. Classification (NCBI taxonomy): domain Eukaryota; kingdom Metazoa; phylum Arthropoda; class Insecta; order Coleoptera; family Chrysomelidae; genus Zygogramma; species Zygogramma bicolorata. The sequence goes on from JAVJAQ010002096.1 coordinate 92,994, forward strand.
AGTTACCTAATGGCTGACCGGAATAATAATCGGGAAGTTGCACAAAATGGCAATTGTTTCGTGAATTTTTGTTCAACAATGATATATCAGTTCAATTCAGCAAAGTGGTTCATAGATTCAAATACACAAAGAAATTTCGGAGTTATTTTTCCATTACCATTTTTTGAATAACATGAAATTGACATGCTCCGTAATTTCTTCGGAATATTATAGTATGATGTAATCATATCGATCGACAGTAGCATATATTCATAATATTGGATCTAATTTTTCATGAACTTCAAGGAAAGGATTGCCAAATCAATACAGAATATTTTTATGATTATTGCATGTATAAAACAAAGATTCTACGGAACTGAAATATCAGTTTACGGAAAAACCTTCCAACAAAACATCCACTGGCTTATAGTAGGGGTGGCGGACACTCTCCCTGAATGCCAATTTTTACGCCACCTATTGATCAAAAAACACATTTATTTCCATTTTGGAATCCATCAGAAGAATCTCATGTAGTAATTTTGCAACCCCCCTTGAAAACATACTGTATGATAACCTTTTCAATCTGCCAACAAGTTGAATATTTCAAGAAACATCTCTTCAAGGACTACACGATACACCCAGCTTGATAGTACAGAGGACCCATCTCATTAATATCGGGAAAAAATCGAGGCATAAAGTCACTTTTATTGCGCAGAAGGAATGTATGAAAACGATCCATTTATGTCACTTGGAGGAGTGCGATTTGATGAAAATTCTCCTACCTTGATCTTAATGGCAATTTCCCATTCTTCTGTTAGCCCTTTCGAAACGGTGGCGAATTTCGAAAGTGCTCTGTCAAAATCTGATTTAGTTGACTTTGAATTTCCTTCACGGACTGAGATGTTGGACATAAATATCAGATGTACATCGAATATATTCTCAAATGAGATGAGAAGAAGAATTCGACTGTCATTTGTTACTTTTTTATCAATTCGAAAATTGTAATCAGGTAAAGAGAACAAAAACTCAAAGATTTTTGTTCGAGGGTAACTCAAAGTGTTCAAATATTGTGGTCTTGTTAAAATTTGTCGTTTGATGCTGTAGCACTTTATGCCTCAATTTTTTGAATTCTACATCGCTGAAGATCCTTCCAGCTATGATTGGCGAAGCACATGTAGATTTGGCACATATCACATAATTATTACACTGTGTCCTCGCAACCCCGATTTGCGTCAGTAAAATTGAAGCAGTATCAGCAAAACGGGGTACAGTCTATGGATTCGGACTAAAGAACATGCCGCACTGACGTTCAGCGGCAAGTTGTTTTCTTCGACCTCTGTCAGGGGACCTTGAAAACCGTTGTGTAGACGCTTCTCGTTGTTTTCGGTGTTTTCTTCGGATTGTTGCTCAGTCTCTTCCAGAACGTCATCTCGTTCTTGGATTTCCACTTCTGCAAAAAGAAATTTGGTAATGAATAAATGGTATTTCCTCACATTTGCTAGTGTTCTACATATATGAAAAAACATTCGATATAGTCGATGAGCATACTGGAAGACTGTCGTTAAATCAAATAATCTTTTGAACTATTAGCCTGAACTGAACGAAATGTTCGAAAGATGATTTTATTTAACGACAGTCTTCAAGTATGCTCATCGACTATATCGAATGTTTTTGCATCTGCAGCCAAAGCCTACTTCTGTAGGTACTTTGAGACTGGCCTGAACAAATTGTTCAAAAGATGATTTTATTCTACATGAATGATTGAAAACAATTTCCATAGTAAACCAAGTAATTTTATTACGAATTTTGAATCACCATTTATTTGTGGATGGAATTATTCGTGATTTTTTCAAAATTAATTAATATCTGTGGAATTCTAAACGATTTGCAGAAAAATAATATGTTTACCTCGTAGAAAAAGCCATATGCCTGGACTCTGTCTTGCAATGTACTATTGTGGTGGATGATCGTATTCTTTGATTTATTTTTGGGTTAATGACTCGACTTTTTTCTTCAATTAATCATCTTCAAACTTACCATCTTGATTTCAATGAAAAATTCATTCAACTTATTCAGTTTTTTGTGAGAATCCCAAAAAAATTTTTGAAGGCGTGTTCCGTATTGTTTTTGCAAAAATCTCCCCCTTGAGTTTTGAATGGGGAAGATATTAGGATCGGACAGCTTGTTGAAAAGGACTTTCAATTCTATATCCAACACTGTTTCAACTTAGGAAATTGATATTCGATATTGGGAAATGAACCGTTGTTGGATTTAACATTGAAAAATTCAACAAAGTATCAAAAAACACCCACTACCATTCAAAAAAAGTTGATATTCCTTTCTTCACCATGGTATGTTTCACGATCTACCTTATTTAGTTTTAATGACTTCGTTCGGCATTGATCATATCTCATAAATTTCCATTGTTTCACGAGGATTGTTGCAAATAGCAACATTTGGAGTAGATACTGGAATATTAACGGCATTTTCGACTAAAAAATTTGACTGCCTTGAGTGACGAGAGCGCTGAATCAAGTATTTGAGAAAATGGCTGATGTGACGGTGTAGTGCCATTTTCGGAAATATTGTCTTAGCTAGTGAAGAGATTTGTAGTTTTTAAAGAAGAAATGAAGAACCTAATCGAACCTGACAGTAGGGTATTCCAGATAGTCAAATGAATCAATATTGAGGCATCTGCCCTTCAGAAACATTCGTTTGTTTTTTTCAATAGACTGTGTTTTCCATGTAAAACTTGAGTTTGGCTCGCGGACATCACGTGATTTGAAATGCCTAGTAGGTTAGAAATAGGCACATTTTCGAATGATTGTGGAAAAAAAATGTTTTCAAAAATCCTTTCCTCCAAAACAAGTCAGGTATTTATCATCCCAAAAAATAGTTCGGGATTAATCGTGGATTTTACGTTGGAACAATTATCCACAAGCTTAGCTTCAATTTTTTTTGTACGAATTGTGACTCGATTCTATCTATAAAACTATGCAGTGAATTTGTTCAACTGTGTTGTCGCTGTCAAGTCAACACCTGGTTTGAAACCTAATCTGTTGAAGAGGTACGCTTTATTTCCAGCCCATCTCGTATGAATTGAAGGAAATATTTTCCACTCTATTGTATGTTTATTCTCCTTTCAATAAAGGAATTCAGTTCGGTAGAATGGAATTGTTCACGGATTTTTCCGCACAAGGTGAGATTCTGAAGGATCCACAAGAAAGATATTTTCTATAAAGCTCGTTCAATTCCAGTTGTCGTTCATATTATTCGAATAGGTAAGTTGTTTATTGAATTGTTAACCAGAAAAGAATTTTATCTAGATTGCCGAAAGAGAGAAGTGCAAACGACTACGAATGCCGTGAAAATGAAAGAGAGAAAAGCTTTCGCTTTGAACAGTTAATGGTAATATATGTATTGGCTTTGAGGCAAAGAATGGATCTGACACAAAACAGTTGTAAGTGAAATTCAGCAATTTTTGTAAAAAATCCAATTCCCTTTTATTGTCGACAATTCCGACGGAAGTCTCATCAACATTTCATAGTTTGAGAGCCGTAAATCAGAAAGTAAGTGGAACTTGGAATCTTGGCTCACGTGGAGACGTATGTCGGCTTCCGTACATGCGGGGAAAATCTAGGTGAATGGAATATTTGATCTTAACTAGAGATTTCCTTTACTTTAGTCGCATCATCAATTCACGATTGGTAGTGGCTTTTTGAGTATCGAATTGCATTCATATATCATTTGAGCAGAGTATAATATTAATATTGTAATGAATAGCTCAACCACGAGTCGAAAAATGTCAATAAGACTACTAAAGAGCTAATCAACTCTGACATATTACCAGATAAAACCATACGCTTTATATTGATTCTCCTATTTCGGGTACATTCTGATTTGAATTTTTTGTGCCATGAGATATTCTGACATTGGAAATTGTCATCACTACATTGTATGAAACAGTCTCTTTGCACCTGTCCCAATGTATGCTCAGATTGATTGATTGATTGATTGATTGATATTGTACACCTTGAAGAGGTCTACAAAAAAGTCCGCGTTGGTATAAATCTATCTCTTAGAAATAACCCACAATAACCATTTTTTCTCCGTACCAGATTTCCAATCATTCATCGAATCGGAATATGAGAACAATATGACAGAAAAGATCTTATATTTGCAATGAACCCCTTTATCATCCTGTTTGAGGGGGTGGACCTCAAACACAATGAAATCATATAAAAGGTCCAGAGTAATGATTGCTCCTGTTGAGCGTGGAATTTTGAGTTTGCATCTGGAAAAAGGAAGAATGGGTTTTCCGTTGAATAGTTGATCATTCTGAAACGACTACTTTCCCGTCTATATGGCGCGACGGGCAGTGAATCACATAAAAGTCACTTTTTCGAATATAATATTCATACACAATATAAAGGGAGATAAAAAGCTGTTGGCATTAAATTTTTTTCCTTTGCTCAGGATGAATAATGTGACCCAGACAAGCTTGTTTGTATCCAGAAAAAAATCTCCGTGAGCTCATTAGTGAGTATATGAAGAGATGATGGAACTTTCTCACTAATAGGCCAGTAGATATAGACAAGATTTTTCCAAAATTCAACAATAATAACAAATGTACTGAATTTTCAGTAGAATCAAAAGTACTTTCAGATGATATTGAGTCTGATTTTGCAAGCCTTTTTTCTGAACGGAACATGTTGAAAATCAGGATTTTGTGAATATCCGCATTATTTGTACGGAGATATTTGCAAAAGAGCTGCAAACTTTCGAAGTATTGCGAAATGGCAGTTCACATCTTCTGGTAAATTCGCAACCATTTAAACGAAACGGAACGTGTCGTTTTATCGAAAAAAATTGGTGATAATCCTAATTTTTCCAAAAAAATTCCAAAAGTTCTGCAAACTTGCATAAATAACCGAAATATGTTCTTGGGGAGTACTTCAATTTGCAATCTTTTTCATTAAACGGGAAATATATTTTTGCAATAAATTGTTTAATGTCATCAAAACAAGATTCGAAATTTTAGCATAAGATCTGCAAATTTGTGAAGTGTGGAGAAATAGCTGTTTACATCTTCTGATGAATTTGCAACCATTCAAAAAGAACTGTTTGTTTGAAAAATAATCAATCCTAGTTTTCAGAAAAAAAATCCAAAGGTTCTGCAAAACTTGGAAAAATAACCCAAATCTATTTGTTGGGAAGTACTTCAATTTGCCACCCCTTGCGTCAAGCGGAATATATATTTGCGCAATGAATTGTTCCTTTTCATTGAAACAAAAGTAAAAATTTTCACAAAAGTTTTAGATTAAAGTTGAAAATGGAGAAGTCCTCCCGTCGAATGTTTTCGTTGATTTGCAACCACGTCCGTAACATGGAAATAAGGGTAAAAATAAAAGAAAGATAATTTTGTATTTGTACTTTGTTGTTTGTTGTTTGTACAACTACACAATATCAAACACTGGTACCTACTAACAGTAGGAATTCAGATCCAATAAACCAGTACAATATGTAATAGGCATATTCAGCTGGATAATTGTGATGTGAGTCCCTTCCTGGGGTTCTAAAAATGCGATTAGTATTTGTTGCAATAATTAAGGTTCCGTTTTGAGTTCGAGGTTGCGATGTTTCATATCCACTGATACCGATTTTATCTTCATTTGCAACCACGTATAAAAACTTTTTTGTAATTATCTCAATACCTACTCCTGTGTACTGGACATGGCGGCGTTGAGGGAACAAGTTTGATAAATACATATTCCGTTTTTCAGAAATGGTTGCAAATGTAAGTAACTATGTTGAACATTTTTTTTCATTCACTTATGAATTTTGCAGAACTTTTGTAATTTTTTTAAACAAATTGCAATGGAAAACTACAACAAATGAGACAAACATAAGGTTCCGTAACTGTAACAAGGTTGCAAACTTAATGCATGTTGTAAAACAATATTACTAGCGGTATTCCTAGTTTGCAGAACTTTTGCAATTTTCTGTGCGAAAATAAAGCATTAAAACGTTTTTGGCCATTCAAACAATGTTCCGTTCATCGCAGGCTTATGCAAAATTTTATAGTTTGTTTTCATTCACGCACTAACATACCGGTAAAGTTTGAAAACTTTTGGAATTCTTGTGAATTGATTGTCTATATCTACTGGCCTATAAGTGCAACAAACGTGTGGCGAATGAGTGCATTTTTAGCTAATCTGCTAGACAGTTAAGAAAACTGTCACACGTGTTTCACTCTTCAATAGCTTCTTCAGACGTGCTCTATGTACTACCAGTCGTAAAAAATCACATAATAAAGTGTTTTTAAATCACGTTATCATAGATTTTCAATCAAACTCTATGTATCTAAGAAAATTCAAATCTGTACTCCTTTGAAACCTGTTATTTCTGTAGAAAATCGAGGACAGAGTCAACCTTTGCTTTCAGTAGTTTCTCCAAAGCATACAAACCTGTCGTTAGTCGTTAGTGGATATGAATTCGAAGCTAGATCTTAGATTTGGTTCACACGATGGTCTCTGAATATTATAGGGATTATCCTTTCGTGTGAATCCGATTATTAAAAAAAATGCTTCGAAACGATACAGCAATGATTCTAAATTTCTAACGAAAAATTATATCATATTGGGAAAGGCATCTACTGAAGAAATAACTCACCGTAAAGTCTTATATTTCCTTCGGCATCTCCGATGGAGTTCTTTGATATGCACTTGTAGCCACCAAGGTCTGATTTCTGAAATCGCCTGATGATGAGTTTCATCTGTACGCTGTAGTAGGAATTGTTGATTTCTGTCATGAAGTACTTTTCATTTGATATGATCATTTCTCCTACAAAAAAAAAGTTTGCAGTTCAATTGGATGATACCCGCCAAGAAAAAATACGAAAAGACAATGCACTGACATTCACTATTACAAGGTTATTTGCTTGAATATGATTGGCAACGTTCCATTGTCTATATATTCCATTACAGGTATGTCCTTCAAGAATGGTGGAAAGATGCAAGTAGAGAATTATCGTCCCATTTCAATTTTATGTATGTTTTCTAAGGTCTTCGAGATAGTTCTCTAGAACCGTATTGTTACGTCCTAGCGCCGGTCCTGACCAGATCGTAAACGCAGATGGGAATCGCGTCGCAGCGAACGTCATTTTCCAGGAACCCCGGGAACCGCCTGGAGAATTCAAGACGCGTCATCGGGGATTCTCTCGACGATTCTCGATTGGCACGCAGATATATAAATACGGGACAGACTTCGCCACAGGGGGAGAATTTGTATTACGGAGAGTTAGTTAGTCAGATAATTGGTATTACAGAAAGTTAGTGATTCGGCAGTTTCATTCAGAGCTAAGTGACGAGAGTTATTGAGATCTAAGTGGAGCAGAGCTTTGTGCGGAGGGCAGAATTTTTAGTACAGAGAGTTTAGTGCCGAGCATTGGAAAGTTATCAGAGCGATTTAAGTGATTGTGTTGTACTGTATTGTGATAGAGAGTTATAATAAAAGAAGTTTAGTGTTGTTTGGTGTTTCAATCGAGGAACCCAAGGCGTATCGTAACAGTGGTATCAGAATTGAGATTTTCCAAGGGATAAAACGTAACAGTATATATATATTTCAGTTCAGCGACAACTTTCTTTACATCAGCATGGATTCATAACCAATCGATCGACTGTTACAAATCTCATCACCATAACGCAATATTCTTCAGAGGAATTGGACGATAATAGTCAAGTGGATGTTATCTACAAGGATTTCTCGAAGGCTCTCGATGAAATTGATAATGGTGTCTTGCTCAATAAGTTGAATAATTTCGGTTTTTCAAACGATGCTAAGCAACTAATGAAATCTTATTCATATTGTAGAAAACAATATGTTTCATATAATGGCTATGATTCTGAAATGTATACTGCTACATCTGGTGTTCCCCAAGGTTCGAACTTGGGACCACTCTTATTTTTTTTTATTCATCAATGAATTATGTGAGATTATGGGAAATAACTGTTTATGCTTTGCTGATGATTAATAATTATATTCAAGAATTGACGACTTGCATGACTGTATAAATCTTCAGTCCCAACTGGATTAATTGCAAATTTGGTGTACGAAAAATGAATTGAATTTGAATGTGAAGAAATGTAAAGTAATGACTTTCACTAGAAAACAAGTAGCGTGTGATTTTTCATATTCAGGAAGCTACTCTAGGACGCTGTAACACAATTGCTGATTTAGGTGTTATTTTCGACAGCAAATTGAATTTTGTGGACCATATTTCATGGAAAGTGTCAGAAGCTCTCAGATCCTATGTTTTCATAGTCAGAAACTGTAGAAATTTCCACAACATAAACTCTATGAAAACGCTATACTTTTCCTATGTTCGCTCAAAACTCGAATATGCAAATATTGTCTGGAATCCGTTCTATGGATCTCACAAACTTAGGGTCGAAAAAGTGCAAAAAAGATTTTTTAAATTTTGTATATTCAAGTAAGATGGTATTTATCCGGAAAGAGGTTGTAATTATGACGAACTATGCAGTCGTTTAAATCTAATGAGCTTGGAACATCGTAGGAATTGTTCGGCGTGCATATTTCTCTTTGAGTTGTTGAATAATTTCATAGACTGCCCAAATCTTCTTCAAAAAATTGATTTCAACATTCCATCCTATATGTCACGTCCTGTCTTACTTTCAGACTTGTAGTTGCAAGAACAAATATGTTAATGAAATCACCACTATATACTATGTGCAGACAGTTCAACGATTTATCTCCTTACTGTGATTTATTTTTTGATTCTCTCAAACAAACAATTAGGATAGTAAATATACATTTGAATTATACGATATATTGCTTATAAACAGTGTCTGTAATTAGATATTTAATTTCCTTTTTCTGTTACTATTCAATATATACTTTGATTGTGGTCTCGGTAGTGTAGTGGTTAGCATATCTGCCTATAAAGCGGAAGGCCGGGGTTCGAATCCTCGCCGGGCCACCGTGCTGGGTAATCGCACGTTAAAAGGTAAGGCCTCGTTGATCCATTGCTCGCACAAGTTTCGACTTCTGAGGGTTGACGTTCGTCAGCTGGTTAACGAAAAACGAACAATTTTAAAACGAACAAAAAAAAAAATAAAATGATTTTCTTGATACATTGTCTTGTAAGTGGGACAATAAAGCTATATTATTATTATTATTACATTGACACCTGTTTAAAAACTTATAAGATGGAAAAAAATGTCAATTCAACCAATAATATAGGAATAATGAAATTGGGAAGAAAAATTTGATGACTAATGCAGTCAAATCTAAATGAAAAGATTGAAATGAATTACAGCCGAAGAATAAAAATAAAAAATGTAATCAAAAAACATTAATATGGTACAAAAAAATCAAAATGTCGAACATGTAATATAGTGGAATCAAACGAATTCAAATGAAGAAAAATGAATCAATATGATTATGAATCATTCCGAAGAAATGTAGAAATTGAAAACTCAAATGGTGGAATTTTCAGAATTCCAACGCCAAGAATTTCCTTCAAGAACTTTTTGAAGAGTAAGTTTTATATATGAATACGCCTTCACATGAAACAGTAACCCCCCCAGTATTTTTCTAAATAAATTTTCACTATAACCAAGTTTTATCTATTTCTTTTCGTGCATAGAATATAATGATTTTTCACTCAACAATGTGATGTTGCCTCTTTCATAACTAGAAGTCACCACAACTATACCACACGTAACTCCTTGATAACACAAGTAGTCCCCGTTTATGAGAGACTTGGCAAACTGGATCTAGTGAGCTTAAGCCCCGCAGCTAGTGTTTTTTTAGGTGAAAACTGGTTAGATATGTGGGTGAAGGTGAATGAAGTTCTGAGATTGAGCTGAGGTAAATCACGACCTATCATTTCGAATATAATATCAAAAATCACGAAGTGGCAATAATTGATTAGCACCAATTGTTACTTTCTTTGCCGATATATAATCAATGATACTGGCCAATATAAGATTGATGATGACTGTTTGAACGTCATTATTATGTGGTGGATCGAAAATATATCGGTGAAACGTCTCGACCATTGGAAGTGCGAAAGAGTGAACACAAGATGTACATCAGGAACAGACAGATAGGTGATTATTAGAACACATTATTACTGCCGATGGAGATCACACAGTAGAATGGAATGACATTAAAATCATGACGAAAGAGAGCAATGGCAGGAAACGAAAATTAAAGGAATTTACTTTCATCATGCTGTCTGGTGAATAATGCATATCTATGAGTTCGCTTGATATGGATCGCGGATGGCTGTCCCTCCTGAAGGACAAAACGTTATGTCAAATTGGAAATATTTGACAAATGTCAATTACCAAAATTGTCTACAAGAGATATTCGGATCTGTACAGGAATTCGCGTATAAGTTTTGAGAACGGAAGAAGATTTAGTTTCCGAAACGTTAACGATAAGTATTTTCATGTATACATTAGTTCTTATTATTTTTTTGATAGGTAAAATTTGAGTTATACGAGAAGTTGCTGACTAACTGGAGTTGTTCTGGTACTGGGGAGTTATCCGGGTTTATTTGCCGTGGTCTACAGGTTTTTATTCCTGACGTTTCGCCCACATCTGTGGTGGGCATGATGTGGGCGAAACGTCAGAAATAAAAACCTGTAGACCACGGCAAATAAACCCGGATAACTCCCCAGTACCAGTTACTTCCAGTCGTGGAAGCTTACGTTCTTTGAACTTGTTCTATCCAGAAAGAACTGTTTTTCAATAGACGCAGCAACTTTTTGGGGTAGATTGAAAATCCGCCCTTCTGCAATTGTATAGATTCCAATAATAATTCTCATTTTTTCACATTGTGGTAGGTAACAAACCCAGGAAACTACGGAACAAAGATTGATGATATTTCCCAATATTCTCGTAATATAAAACCAATATTGGTCTAATATATGTATGATACTTGAGCCTAGTATACGCATGGCCGCAACCCCCCCCCCACCCCCCCCCCCCACCCCCCCCCAGCCCCCCAAACAGACTAACAGAACCCAACCTCGCCCACCCCCGCCCAACAACCCGAACAACCCAACCAAACCAAACCACCAAAAAAAACCCAGCGCCCCGGGACACCCCAACCCCAAACCCCACTCAACGACACCAACCCCACAAACAACAATCTCAACTGAAGAAGAGGCACCTTCGTCAAATACGTTACTTTTGCTGCAGCACCCGCTTATATCTTGCTGAAGTAAGGAACTAACAAATTTTTTAATGATTTTCGCGTCACAAGATAAGTGATTCTTCTTTAACGAACCACTGGAAAAGCACATACTTTTATCCACGGACGCCACATACTGCCTATTCTGTACGTTGGGGTAAAATCTTTCAAAGTCAAAACAAAAAATAAAAATATGCACGCCGTAACACAAGTAACACCCAAAAAACAAAACAAAAAACAAAAACAACCCACAACCCCCAAAACAAAAACCAACCGGCCACAAACACCAACAACAAAAAACCCACAAACCCACTACAGCGGCACTGCATTCGACTATGAAAATGACCTTGTGTCATTTTAGAGAAGTTTTCTCTCCTATCATGAAACTCAACTGGGGCAACCTTGTATATTTTTTCTCGGATATGCCGCTCAAGATTACACCCGAAGCTGTCTGTTCCGAAAAGTCGGATCAGAAAGTTATAATACCTACGACGACATCGCCTCTCAAAGAAAAGAGGAAACTACTTACGGCTCGAAACACCAGAAAATGAAATATCCGTACTGGTTGTGGAGTGAGTTTTCTTGCAGAGTACGGTGTGTGATGACGTTTTAGAAAAGTTATCCATAAATGATAAGGTATGATTGGGTTGAAGTGGTTGTTCAATAAGTTCTTGTTTTGAAAGTAATATGTATACGTATGTAGATCTATGGCAGAATATATTATATAGCTCATTCCTCGGAAACAACTGTTTGAATATCACAGTCTTTTGGAGACTATTTCGATGAAATGCATGCTGAAATTAGTTGGAGACTAAACAAGTTTCGATGCCCTAAAAAAACAGTAGTTAACAAAATTCATAACAAAATAGTATCAGCACCATAATTACTGGGTTTTAAGTACTGTTTGAACGTCATTTTTTGTGGTGGCCCCCGGCGCCCGACGCGAAAAAACCCAAACACCACAATCAACAAAAGTTCCCAACGAGACGCCCAAACTAGGTGCCATTTTATTACTCTAGAGACCGTGTAAAAAGTATGGGGATCGACGTAACTAAGACTTTTGGACCACTGCCGTCAATTTCTGGTGGCCCGATTTCACGCCATAATTAAATAAACATTGCACCTGGAAACGTCATTACTGACGGCATACTGTTTATATTAACAGTAGTAGTTAAAAATTGAATTTAAACTTATTGTCGTCAAAAAAAAATGGCACCGGAAGTCAGGAAAAATTTTGAAAATTTGAAAGTTGAGTATCCATTTTAGTATCAAATCATTATTGACGGCAGTAGCATAATTTATTATACTTTTTGATGTTATTTCGTGTTTTATTAATGTCGTCAAAATTTACTGGCACCGGGGTTGAAAAAAATGGTGGTCACCCCAACCTCGGGCACCCTGGGTGCAGAATTTTTGCATAGTGTTTGGCACTTACAAAAAAATTATATTTCACATCAAAATCAATAAAAAAACGATTTAAAGTTGGTGCCGTCAAAAAAAAAGTAAACGAAGTCAGAAAAATTGTTTATTTACGTCTAGTAGAGGTACTATTTTTGTATCAAATTATTATTGACGGCAGTTGTAAAATTTATTTTATTTTATCATGTTATTTGATTTTTTATCATCGCCGTCAAAATTTGGTGGCCCGGGGGTTGAGAAAAGGGGGTGGACGGCCGCCTTTGATGCTTGCAGCCTAAAATATTAAACTAAAAATTCGGAAAAAACGAAAAAGTCAGGAAGACGGCCTTTTTCTAAGTAAATTAGTTAAAGAAATTGCGTGGATTAAGAATCTAGGAATCTGAACACCTACCGAGGGGTGCTATTATTTATAAATAAACTAATTCTAACAAAAATAATTTTTCTCTCAACATCTTTTTCAAATCTCTACATGGAGAGAAGAATTTTTTTTCAGCACCTACAAAACTTTTTCTACACATAAATCCATTTATAGGTTTCTTTTTTTTTCAAAAACATCAAAATTTTTAATTTTTTTTTAACGATACTGTTAATTATTGAAAAATAGTTTAATTTCTGTCCTAAACATGTGGTTTCTGTTTTTTATAACTTTTCTTTTAAATATTTCAAGTGCCATAAAAATATTTTTGACGGCGTATCACGTCTTGTACGCTATAAACTTTTTTTAATTTTAATAGCCGTCGGTGCCATTAAAAATTGACGGCACAATAATTTATAATATTGTATTCTCAAGTAGTTTAATAATATTAAAAAAATTTTTGTAATGAAATAATACTAAAACCCTATTCAACGTAAGGGGTTACCACCCCCTTTTTTCAACCCCGGTGCCAGTAAATTTTGACGGCATTAATAAAACACGAAATAACATCAAAAAGTATAATAAATTATGCTATTGCCGTCAATAATGATTTGATACTAAAATGGATACTCAACTTTAAAATTTTCAAAATTTTTCCTGACTTCCGGTGCCATTTTTTTTGACGGCAATAAGTTTAAATTTAATTTTTAACTACTACTGTTAATATAAACAGTATGCCGTCAGTAATAATTTTATACAAAATGACGTTTCCAGATGCAATGTTCATTTAATTATGGCGTGAAATCGGGCCACCAGAAATTGACGGCAGTGGTCCAAAAGTCTTAGTTACGTCGTTCCCCATACTTTTTACACGGTCTCTAGAGTAATAAAATGGCACCTAGTTTTTGGGCCGTCTCGTTGGGAACTATAAGTAACTTTACACTGGACTAGAATTCACATTGAAAATTCTGTAGACAGACTGACGTTTCTGAACGATCTTATTCACACTTATGATTGAGTGATTCCTGAGTAAGTGGCAGCTGAAAACCTTGGCAATCAGGTCAAGGGTTCATCGCAAATGTAATCTTTTTTTTTACTTCTTGAACGTCATACTTTTTTTTTGTGGTGGATCAATATTTGTTCCATAGTTTTTTGAGTTTGTTATGTCAGATTTGAAATACTTGACAAATGCCAATTACAAAGAGATATTTGTAATGAACAGGAATTTGCGTATGAGTTTTGAGATCGTAAACGGATTCAGTTATTGAAACGTTAACGATAAGTATTTTCATATGTATATTAGTTCTTATAATTTTTTTGATTGGCGAAATTTGAGATAGCGAGAAGGCTGACTAAGTGGACTCGCTTTATCCAAAAAAACTGTTTTTCAATAAACCCAGCAACTTTTCGGGGAAGATAAAAAATCTGCCCTTCTACACTTGTATAGATTCCAATATCAAATCTCATTTTTTCAGATTGTGGTAGGTTACAAACCTAGACAACTACGGAACTAATCTTCTTTTGTTATATTGTGCTCATTTACCGCTTTTGTGAATGATTTGAAATTTGGTATACATATAATTGGAATTCATTAATGCCTGCAATTGAAATGTTCAAAACATTGTCTATATCATGGTCTTGAAATGGACCAAATGAATTCAAGGGGAACTTCAAAGATCAGAGGAGTTTCAGAGAAAAAGAATTTCCAATTTTGAAATATCTAATAGCATAAACATTCGAACTAAGGATGTACCTGAACAGAAAATTACTATATAGCGTGTTTAAGATTTTATTGAGCTCACTGAGTTTTGCAATGGGACAGACGAGTTGGGAAAACATACAACGTATAAAGTATTCATCTTCGAGCAATCACTGACGGAATCCAGGATTCATTTTATTTCATACTGTCCAATAAATCTATTCACCCTTGACAGATTTGCGGCCGGTAAATTGAACATCACGGCATCTGATAGCGTGATGTATTGTGTTGCAACGCTATCGTGTTGTTATTGAAGGGCAATTGTTTTTCATCGAACGTTTGACTTTTTCTCAGCCAAAACCGTGAAATTTAATTTGGAATTACTATTGATAACTATTTGAATTAAAGATTAATTTCCTATTCTTCGTTCAGTGAGAGAGGTACAAACATGGTATAGAATCCAATAAGTTATTTTTTGAAAGTAATTGTTTGTGTTTTCTTTGTTGTTAACCTACCACAATCTCGAAGAATGAAAATTTATCATTGGAATCTATACAAGTGTAGAAGGGCAGCTTTCTAATCTACCCTAGGGTGTTGCATTCATTGAAAGATTGCTCCTTTTTGGGAAAACACGTCATATCAGTTAACAAATTCTCCTCAACTAGAAGTAAATGAATGATCATCCAGTATTTTTCCAGTTATGTTCATATCAATGATCCAGTAGCAATTACTATCTTCCGCTGCGTCAAAAAATTCTCCTTCTTGGAGGGTGCTTGTCAAAAAGTCGTCGCCATTATTGGGATATAAAGAGGTGAAATTCGACCAAATCAATTTTTTTTTGATCTGTGAAGTTCCTTCGCCATCAACTGTGTAATATGTTATTTCAGAGAGAACGGGGGTTGACACATTTTCTGGTAAAACAGTATTGACATGGTCGAGTTGTATCTCTGTGTACCCTAACCTGTAACGTTAATTCATCGTTAAATGTATGATTTTTTGTCATTTCAGAGAAGACAGGGGGTGGGGGTTGAATTTTTTTCGTGATATGCTTGGTCTAGTTATTTTTTTGTGTACCCCAACCTACAAGAATTTTTGACAACCATCATTCATTACTTTCATTCAGATTGAAGCGTAATTTGTCATTCCTGATAGTATGGTGTTGGACATTTTTTTGTCAAAGAAGCATCGATAAACGAGTCGTTGAATTCAGAAATTAGGAGAAAGTTTCTTGACCTGCAGACCTGCAAAATAGAATCTCTCTTGTTTCAATCTGTCAAAGTGGAATTCTCTTTCTACAAATATCACTGCTGAGATGAAATATATATTTTCTTTAATGGTCAGCTGCAATTTGCAGGCAGTGCAAGTTTGGTGCTATGCAAGAAATTCCTAGCAGAGCATTTGCATGCCTCTGTCATATATTATGATTTTTTGTGCAAGATTCATTTGTTGTGACAGTACATCCAACTCAAATTATAATTAATCAAAGTTCGATTGTTGATTATTCCGAATTTACTCTCGTTCCCCATGATGGCATTTCATGACGAAGAAGAATTGAAAGAAGATGCAATAATGACAAACATCAAACGAGTAGCAGTACATCATTGGCCTGATAACTGGTTGGGAAGCAATGTTGATATCTTAGTTCGGGTTGGTATTCTGATTATAGCTATAAAAACTACTAGAATTGCACGGGTCTTGCATGGAACTTAAGAGCCGTTATTTCGCCTGACTTGCAAGGAAATTGCACGCTCGCCAGCATACAATTGACCAAGAAAAAAAATGAACTGCGACATGAAAGGAAAATGTTGGTGTGACTCTAACCTCTTCGCACTCAAAGTGTCAAAAACCAGTATATTATACTGGTTACATAGAGAGCCGTAACAACAGTAGGTTCCTAGGTGTGTTCATTGCCAATAATTTGGAATTTGGAGAACACGCAACGAATTCAAACAAAAAACTGGCCTCTGGTTGTTTTGGTGCGGGAATGGTGTCACAGGAATTGGTATCTTCTGCTGCAAAAACAGTATACCATGTGTTATTCGAAACCTATCTGAGATACGTCCTCTCGTTTCAAAGTGTATACATTAAAAAATGATATCATGCTGAGCATCTTGATTATACGAATAAGAGTAATAAGATATATTTCTAAAGCAAAGGTACGTGATCCATACAAACGACTTTTCGTCTTCCCTGAGTTACATACTGTTGTTGCCATAGTCATAGCGGAAACAGTTTGTCTGAATTAAATACTGAATATCTAAGTATCTGAATAAATTCAATACGTCAATACCGAATTCAACTTTGGTGAAAGACTCTTCACTTTCAATCATTTACCTGTTTTTATAACAGAAATTAACACCTTGGATAATTTCAAAGAGGCTGTTTACTTCTTGCTGTGTAGTAGTCCATATTATACTTTGGAAGAATTTGATGCTGACACCTCTTCATTCAATTATTTTTGTACCCCATTTTTTAAACCCAACTATCCTGTATGTCGGTAGGTGTGGCCAAGCGTTCTAAAGCGCAGTCCTTATATTCAATATGGCTACTGATTTGAACCGCGGTAGAATTTTTCTGAACGCCTCGGTGCGATAGGCAATTGTTAGTTGCCTAAATACCTATCTTGGTAGGTGGGATATCTGGATTTAAAACACCAGGTAGCACGGTGGGTTTTTCTGGGTTTCCCTACCGTTGAAATAGCAAATGCACTACCGTGAAAATCGGTAAGACGCCCCAGAGCGCTTCGGAACCCAAAATGATTAGCCGACCCTTGCCCCCACAAGGCTCTGCCTTCTGTGCGCACTAGTAAGTGTGTTTAGCAAACGGAAATATACTACTGTGCCGGAATCCTTTGTTTTGCTTGCTTTATTGTTCCACATATGTAACTGACTTATTGTAGCTTTTGGTATTTCTCTTTACACGAGTGCTTTGTCCACAGGAATTCCTACGTTTTTTTATGACAGTAAAGTATTGATTGATTGATTGAAGCGCGCTGAAAATTTTTGACTTGCATGATACTTGCATTGCATGAAAATTGCCCACTTCTTTTCAAACACCCGGTGAAATAATAGTGAAAAACTTACTCCACATTGAACACCAGAGGATTATTCAGCGAACGTGTCCCAAGTGGATATTGAAGTCTGGTAGGAGAGTAAAAAGGGACTGCAGATGGATTCTTTGGAATTCCGCCAGTGGCGTACCCGTTTCCCAATTGATTCGTTTTCATGCAATTGCTCAAAAAGGAACAGAATAGGCTTCAATATTGTTTTTTTTTCATTTGAATTGAATGATTCAAAGCTATAAGATTGAATTAAAAAACGGACGTTAACAATGACACATCAAGTCTAACTTTTCTTGTTTGATGTAAGTGCCGGAATTTTTGTCTAGCCAGAACAATGTTTGTTGAGTTGTTATATAGCTTGAGGAGAATTTATTTGGTATTATTGATTAGATTGAACTCTAGAGTAATTCTCAGATTGGTATGTCGTTTGGAGAACTGAAGATTCTGGCAGACCATAAAAGACTGATTCTTTATTGAATCCTAGGTTTCAAAAATAACTGGCTACGAAAAAGCTAGGGGGTTTGCTAGATATTAGCACCACATACTGGCCGACAGTGCAGTCTTATAAAGCGATGATACAAGGATTAGGTGACAGGACGAGAGATATTGTTGGGAAATTTCTTTCACATCCAGTAACGCTATTGTACGAATTTCTGAATGAACCCTCCATTGTAGCAGAAGAAACAGCTGTGAATCATAATACGGCTACTGCCTAGACTTTATCCTTACAAAAGGTACCTACCTGAACAACTGAGACCCTAGCTGCAGACAATGAAGGCAAGAAACTTACAAGCAGGAATTGGGTTCGTGAGGTTTCGGATAACAGAAGGCAGGATATATAAAGACCAGTTACAATGAGCCCAGAGGTATATGACCAACATCAAACAATCGACCTGCATGTACTTGTACAGGGAAAAATATTTCCAGATTGGGTGTCATGAAATAACGTATAGTGAGAATGGCACGAATGTCTTTAAGTTCATGCGAGGTCACATCATTTTGGCATCTTCCTTTCATGACCACCAGATATCAGTGATTTTTGACTATGCAACTTCAATAACTATATACTTTTCTCAGTAAAATTCAAGGCCAAAATATTCTTCAGGCTCTTGAAAAAGGCTGGTAGACATGTATGAAAACCTATCATTCCAATTAATCACCATTTTAGCTCATCACCTCTTAGAATACTTGCTCTCAGTCCACTCAGATTACCAGTCCTAAGGTGTTGTGAATTTGTCTTCTAATATAATGTGGAATGATGATATGATAAGATGGAACATTGATATACTGTAATTATGATGATTCTCTCCCGTATGAAATGAATATGGCGGGTTTTATGGGTATGTCTTGTAACGTTGTCTTGTGTTATTTAATTGATCATATTGGTTAATGATTCAATTTGGAACGCATTCATATTTTGTCTGAGTTGGTCATCTGTGTATTTTACACAAGTTTCAGTTCTCACGTTGAGTGTCAGGTGTCATTCACATAGAACTCGAAACCATATTTGGTGTTCTGTTTAAACAACAAGTATCATCGACAAATACATTTCAGAAAAAAAAAGAGATGATTCAAACGAACTGCTCATCCGATATGGTCTATTGTATGATTGTTTCAGTCTGTTTCTATTCGGTATCATAATGATTGGTTGCGATTTCTAGTGTTTCATTTGGGAGGTTTTTACGAAATAGCCGAAGGGAAATGCAGGAAAAGTATTATAATTGCCAGTTTGAACTTACAATCAGGTATAATTGCCAGTTCGAAGTGAAAATTATAGTGATAATTGCCACTTTCAATTGGAAATAATAGCTATAATTGCCAGTTTGAACTGGCAGTTATACATTATTGTCAGTTTGTACTGTCAATCATGTATAATTGCCAGTTTAAATTGTCAGTTTGAACTGACAATCAGGTGTAATTGCCAGTTTGAACTAACTGATTAAACATGATTGCCATTTCAAACTGACAATTATGTATAATAGTCAATTCCAACTGGTAATTATACCTAATTGTAAGTTCAAACTGGCAGTTATGTATAATTGCCAGTTCAAAGTGAAAATTGTAGTTATAACTGCAACCAGTTTGAACTGGCAATTATAGCTATAATAGTCAGTTTGACCTGGCAATTATACATAATTGCCAGTTCGAACTGACAATTAGGTATAATTGCCAGTCAAGAGTGAGTGTTATAATTATAATTGCCACTTTCAATTGAAAATTATAGCTATAATTGTTAGTTTGAACTGGCAATGATGTATGTATAATTGCCGGTTTAAACTGGCAATTACAGCTATAATTGTCAGTTTTCATAATTGCCAGTTAGAACTGACAATCAGGTGAAATTGCCAGTTTAAACTATTTATACATGATTGCCATTTCAAACTGACAATTATGTATAATCGTCAATTTCAACTGGTAATCATACCTTATAATCAGTTCAAACTGGCAATTATGTATAATCGCCAGTTCAAAGTGAAAATTACAGTTATAATTGAAACCAGTTTGAACTCGCAATTATACATAATTGTCAGTTTGTAATGGCAATCATGTATAATTGTTAGTTCGAACTGGCAATTACCACTGATTGTCAGTTCAAACTGGCAGTCAGTTCAAACTGGCAGTCAGTTCAAACTGGCAATTATGTATAATTTTCATTTCAAAAGAAAACTCTGCTGTACGTTCTGTTATGAGAATTAGCCAAAGAAATGTCCCTCAGAAATGTCGTTGCAATGTCACTGTGTAAGTGACGGTCAGCGCATTGTCAAGTAGTATTCTCTACTGAGACTCCTCTACTCACCGCTCTCTCTAGTCCAGTAGTTGATTGCTTTTGGGGACGCCTCGACGTGACACTGTAGAGCGACGTCCGTGTTTACAGGGGCTCCCACTAGTTGGTTGCGGACTTGAATCAGCGGGTGAACTGCAACAACCATCGTTAAACTAATTAGCGTCTAAGAGCATTTAGTGAGTCAAATTGGAGATCGCCATAGTGGGTGTACACACATGCTGTACTAGCCACTACATGGGAGTAATTTAGTGGGCTCCTTGTCCTGGGAGTGGAATGTCCAGCACGCGCCACCTTTTGACATTCAATCTTTGCAAGGAGCATATACGGTCAAGGAGAAATTCACGATCATTCACCATCGTTATCAGTGGTTTCAGGAAATGTTAAATTGGTGTTGGGATGCACGAAATGAAATGAGAAAAAATTTAGTAAGATCTGGAATGATACAAATCAAGTAAGGAAATCAAATCCAAACGAGAGGTTGAAATCGATTTCTTGGTCAATAATGAAATTAAGGTTTGATTAATCAAAGAAAATAATGTTGTTACAAAAATCGAGATGTCGAATATGAAATATTGAACAAAAAAATTCAAATAAAGGAATCAGTGAAATAATATTGTGACGAGAAAACTGAGATATCGAATGTGAAATATTAGTCAATTGAGTACACTGAACTTGAAACTTGGTTTCAACATTTATTCATACTATTTCATTTATTTCCTCATTTGATTTTTTTTATAGACAATGGAAGTCCGAACCATTCTCATTTAGGTGAATCATGTCTGTCGAAAGTTTCCACTTTTAGATCATTAAAATACGATTTCTGGTCAGCTTCCAACAGCAATAAATGGAGATGGTTGAATTGGCAGGGGCCGACCTCACTCATGGCCTGCACGATCGCCGGTTTTGAACCTACTGGATCATTTACTACGGATCCATCTGTTAGTATAGCTGTATAGCTTGTCAAATGTAGCAAAAAACAATTAGGAATTTTGTCTTCCTATACTCGACAACTGTAGTTTGTTCTTTTCCAGTAAAAAATGTGGAAAAATTGGACAATCATATAATTGCTAGTTGAAGTTCAATAAGAGATGACGTTGGTGTTCTTGAAAGAGTTATAAGGATAATATTCTATAACGTAATTGAAAACAAAACTTCATTGTGTGGTTTTCACTAGACACTTCACTAAACCGCTGATATGATTGGATTCATGCACCTTTGTGGAAAGCAGTCATTTTGACCTGTTATATATTGAGAAAATTCACATTTAGAGAATGTTTGGTAATGAAATACTATTGATGTAGAACATTGCTTCTGTCCTGGGTCCTCGAAATTCTTTCGAAATATCATTGGACAAAATATTCCTAGTGTTCAGGGGATATTTCCCTAACTTTGTGCAACATGTCTTATGGATACCCTGTTGTGATTCGTTATAATTGGGTTTATTTTCATTCTCGAATTGTCCTTGTTATGCCAGGGTAATGAATCAGTAGATTACTCATTCATAGATTTGTACTTAGTACAAATTTTTTTTCAATATGTATTTTCAGTTCACTAGGGATCGTTGTGAATTTTTCCAGATTTTCTCCTCAGGAAAATCATAGTTCCAATACCCCCAAAGTTCGTTTCTGACTCTCAAAATCGACTAATGAAAACGAATAAAAAAAAACTTTGCCCACCTCAACACTTAGGGGCCGTACATAAAATACGTCACACTAAAATCAGCTTTTCTTGACCCCCTTCCTCTCCCATTGTCACGCTGTGTCACACTTTTTGTGACCCCCCTTAGAAATATTTCGTCACAAAAACTAACCCCCCCCTACTGAGTATAATAAATTCTAAATGATAGTACACAAATTCTGAAAATTAAAAATATTTATTTATGGATGGCCACAAATAATATACATATTTCACATAATCATTCTCAATTAAAAATTCATTCGCAAAGATGGAGTCACTATAGATTTGATTAAAAACTCTGACGAGTTTAGAAATTCGTTAGAAGATGTCGCACATGTAGATTTCTACCAAAATCCACTGAAGATTTCTTTCATACCAAAATTTTTCAATTTTCGTCAGAAATCTACTAAAAAAGTAGATTTCTACCAAAAGTGGTCACGCTGGCTTCTAGCGCTCATGTCAAAAAATAATAAACGGCGAACGTCACGTTGCCGTATACCCCCGCCCCCCCTTGTCACATCTTGTCACACTCAGCCAGACCCCTCCCCTCCCCTCCCCTTGTATGCGAACGTATTTTATGAACGGCCCCTTATAATTTTCATGCCTCTATACAATCACTTTCCCCGAGTAGCAGAAAATTCGAAGGATATTTGATTTGAATCCAGATAACATTCCGTGAATGAGTTTTCGCGTGAAGTTCATTCAATTGCCGGAGTATTTGATAAAAGTTTAATGCAAGACGAGGAAAGTCGAGAAGAAAAAGTTAACGTCAAAAATGATGTAAATCTCGGTTGATAAACACACGTTATGCACATTTAACTAACTTTCCTTTTAAGCCGTCGCCATTAGGACGCCATGTCGGATTTGTCAGAAACACGGCCGATTTTCGCATTTGAGAGGAACTTTGGAAACAATTTCAATTTTAACATTTGAGAAAAGTCGGCTAGTCAATCAATTTAAAGCACTCGTTATCAGTTCGGAGTTCGCTACCCGCGCCACAATATGGTGAATAATTTGATTGTGCTTGAAAGTTTTATCGGCGAGGGGAACGAAATTCGGCAACACATCGAGCTTCACGCCCCACTAAATATATTATGTAAAGTCTGAAATTGAAAGTCATCTCTTAAGAAATGTTAGTGGAGTGCAAGAGACCTTTTGCCCTTGTGTCGGGTCGTTAAAAAGCGTGAGAAATTTCACTTCTCTTCAAGCGCTTCTAACTTATCGTCCTCGCTATGAATCACCGGTTCTTCTGGCGCCCTCTTCGCTCTAATGCAAAATACCCACTTTCTTTTCACTCACTGGTTACATGAATTGAGTGGAAATATGAAAGGGGATCGCAGATTTGGCTGTTATCATATTTCCGACTATTATCGTCCTTAAATATTCGAAAAGAGAAACGTTTGCTGGAAGTAGCGGCTTATGGATCGCTACAGCATCGGATTCAGGGTTTCTTGAGCTTCTTCGATTGACATTGAAGCTTGATTTCCATAGTTGGTTCTTGCAACAATATCATTTCGAAGCTCAGGGTCAACAACCACCTAAGGCGCTGATGACTGTTATTTTATGCAGACTCAGACTGAAGCTACTGAAACGTATACTTTTATGAGGCTGTCAATTGGCATTGACGTCGATCTGACATGTAATGTGATTTTGAAATTATGGTTGCTGTGAGGTCTAAGTTTCTTCCAACTTATCGTCTTCGCTATGAATCACCGGTTCTTCTGGCGCCCTCTTCGCTCTAATGCAGAATATCCACTTTCTTTTCACTAACTGGTTACATGAATTGAGTGGAAATCTGAAAGGGGATCGCAGATTTGGCTGTTATCATATTTCCGACTATTATCGTCCTTAAATATTCGAAAAGAGAAACGTTTGCTGGAAGTGTGCTGGAAGCAGCGGCTTATGGATCGCTACAGCATCGGATTCAGGGTTTCTTGAGCTTCTTTGAGTGGTATTGAAGTTTGATTTCCATAGTTGGTTCTTGCAACAATATCATTTCGAAGCTCAGGGTCAACAACCACCTAAGGCGCTGATGACTGTTATTTTATGCAGACTCAGACTGAAGCTACTGAAACGTATACTTTTATGAGGCTGTCAATTGGCATTGACGTCGATCTGACATGTAATGTGATTTTGAAGTTATGGTTACTGTGAAGTCTAAGTTTCTTCCAACTTATCGTCTTCGCTATGAATCACCGGTTCTTCTGGCGCCCTCTTCGCTCTAATGCAGAATATCCACTTTCTTTTCACTAACTGGTTACATGAATTGAGTGGAAATCTGAAAGGGGATCGCAGATTTGGCTGTTATCATATTTCCGACTATTATCGTTCCTAAATATTCGAAAAGAGAAACGTTTGCTGGAAGATGCGGCTTATGGATCGCTACAGCATTGGATTCAGGGTTTCTTGAGCCTCTTTGAGTGGTATTGAAGTTTGATTTCCATTGTTGGTTCATGCAACAATTTTATTTGGACTCTCAGGGTTAACAACTTCCTAAGGCGCTGATGACTGTTATTTCATTCAGACTTTGATGAAGCTAAGATGGTTTAATTCGACTTCTCAGAAACAAGTATGAAAGAGTGTGAAGAGGGAATGAGTAGTTTTGTGATCCAATGATCACTTTCCAAAAGGTTTTTGTTAACGTTTCTATGTCAATTCAATTCCTCCTCACGACTCTACGAGGTTTGTAGGTATTGAAGTTTGCACAAGACCCCATAACAAAATGAAATGGAATGAATTAACACGCGTAATACTGATCAATGTTCAGTTTCTCCTTATTTGTATATGTGCCATATATTTTTTAGTTTATTTTATTTATTTATTTCAACTGACAGCTTCCAAACAGAATGGGGTTCTGGTATAAGGAAGTTAGAATACTAACAATGATAATTATAAACCTAATAATACATTAACAATTGTAGCTTGTACTTTGATGAACATCATTATTCTAGTAGTTTGTTTTTCAATTTTGTCGAACATTTTTTTATGGATCTGGAAGATTTCATTTCTTCTGGTAATTCATTGAATACTTCTATTGAGCTCGAGATAGGATTGTTTCTACCCTTATTGGTGTGAATAATGTTTAGATGATAATTATTGAAAGTTCTAGTATTATAATTGTGTACAGTAGAATTTTTAAAGAACAAAATATTACTTTTCTGAAGTTTTTCCGTTGATTTGTATATATATTTGGCTTTTTCGAGTTTTATCAAACAGTTCAACGTCATGTTATTAGTCATTTTGTATAATCCCGACGATGGAGTGTCCCATGGTTTTTATAAATTACTTTGATTGCTTTGTTCATTAAACGATAAACTATATTTTTTTGTTTTAGATTGCAAGAAGACCAAATTGTGATTAGGTACCTTATACATGAAAGAATATATGAATTATATAAAAGAATTCGTACATATTTATTCAAGTAAGGCATTCTTTTGATTGCTCCTAGAAACGAAACGACCTTTTTTTATTTTATTTATATGTTTTTCAAAATTCAATCTATTATCGATGATCAGACCTAAATATTTATGATTTTAAACTTCTTTAATTAGCTTATTATTCATTTTTGAATCAAGTTTCACATCATTCATATTTTTCTGTTTAAAAATTACATAAACCGTTTTTTCTGGATTAATTGTAAGATTGATGTTTTTTTTTACATTTTTCTATCAATTCCATGTCATTTGTTACTTCCTGTTTTGAGTTGGTGATATTTTTTCCAGAGTGAAATATAGCAATATCATCTGCAAAAGAAAAGTGCTTTCTATATAAATTGAGTTTCTTTATACTGTCTACATATAATAAAAAGAGAATTGGAGCCAAAACAGAGCCCCGTGGAACTCCAATTGTAGATAATTTTTCATCACTTGTGCAATAATTATTGATTTTAACATACTGTACACGAATTTCAAAATAATTTCGAAATAAATTATGTGCATGACCTCTTATACCGGAGTTGTACAGGATATCTAATAAAATGTCATGGTTGACTGTGTCGAACGCTTTTTTCAAATCCAGAAATATTGTTATCACATAGTTACTTCCATCTAGACTTTCATAGATGTGATTCATGAGGTCGGTCACTGCAGATTGTGTGTTTGAATTTTCTTGAAAAGCATATTGGAAGTTATCAAAGTTATTATTATCACTAATGAAATTTATAATTTGAATTTTCAGAACTTCTTCGAAGATTTTGGCAAATATATTCAGAAGAGCTATAGGACGGTAATTTGAGGTGTTTTTTCGTTCACCACTTTTATAGATTGGTTTCAAAATGGTTCTTTTGAGATAATCTGGAAAAATGGCTTCTTCAATACTTTTATTCATTATGAGTGATAGGGGTAAACTTATAATATCGGCAATATCTCTCAAATTCTTGGTGGTTATTTGATCTTCACCTGGAGCAGAATTCATTTCAAGAGATATTATAATTTTATAAATATCATCAAGATGGTTTCAAAAATATTGAATTGAAAGAAGAAGGTATGAACATGTTTGATTTAGTTAGTTCTCTTCATATTATATATGAAATATGTTTTTCCACGACCGTACATGAAAAAACAGTATTTTGGTGGTGGTATATATCTACAAATTCATAACTCCGGTGCTATAGCGCCTCTGATGACGAAAATAAGTGGTAACGTGGGCGAACATTGCACTTTCTTTATAATGAGTGACATTCCTTCATGGAAAATCATAATAGTTTTTTTCGATACGAGAATTCCAAGTGTGCCCATAGCAACACTTGGAAATCAATTGTGGCATTTGTATTACCAAAAGCGTATGCAGGAATTTATTCTGAGAATAAACCTGCCCTGGCACCTGTCGAATATGATTCAATGCCTTTCGTGGTGTTAGCCGGGGGAATAGTTGTTATTTGACAGGTCTCAGTTCATCAACCTACTGTGTAGGCCTGAACAAATTTTTCCTGAATGATTTGATTCCATCGAAAACTCATCATTTCTCCCCGTTCATTTGTAATTCGTGGAAAATCTGTTCAGAGATTGAGTGATCAGTAGTCGACACTGGCGCAACGTGTAGCACCAGACCTCATACAACATTACGTGAAAATCGTACACGAAATTGAACATCATCAGCATAAATGAGCGGAACATACAAACATAAATAACTCGATTGGATTATCATTATTTACATGAAGGGCGCATCCTGGATATTGGGTTGAACAGATAATTGTGTACTGACTTAATAAGACTGGAACTCTTGATAGACTGATAAAAAACGAATCAACATCGCGATATTGGAAAACTTGAATATTTATTCGGCCTAACCGTAGGGGTAATATCCTGCGAATAAGTGGATGGGAAAATGCAAATGCTCGTTTAGAAGGTGACCGATGAGAATACAATGTTTATCAGGATTCGCACTGTTCGAAAAAGCCCAAACACATCGCTTTAACTTGTTTGACTTTCAGTAGGTGCTAATTTTTTAATTGCAATATTAGAGAAGCAAAATGCCTTTTGTTAGTGATTCTTCGCTCACGGACTCGCTCACTTCGTTAGAGCATCGTAGAAGGTTTTCTCTTCTATAGATACTTTCACGGTTCTTCTGAATTGTCATCAATCGTTCCACCCTTGGCAGTATCAACTCGGAACCCTTAGAACCAGTATTTTAGTGATTCTGTCAACCACAGCTTCTACCAATTTTTTGTGACGTCGGTCTCTCTTGCTCAGGATAAGTCAAATTTCTGAAGAATTTATTACTCATTTGTGCTTCGTTCTACCAGGTAAATTTCTCAATGTGGTTGATAGGGTTTCATCTGATACCTTACGTATGAATGAAGGTGTTCTACAGATATCATTTTTAGCCTCCACATTCTTTCCACTTCGTAGGAACGATTTGCTGAAAGAAACTTTTATTTTGTTCGTTCTTTGCATGATTTTGCAGACGACAGAGTTCGAAAACATCGAATAATGGAAACTCTGATACATGATTCTTTTTATGAAGAATAGGTGTGAACCATTTTCAAAGTCACTCTTGTTGGTGGGTTGAAGTCGTAATCTTTGGTACTTGAAGGTGTCCGAAATCAATATCGATGGTCTTTCATTCTAGTGGTTAGTAACAGTCTAGTCCACAAATCTGACACTGGAGACCTGGCAAAATTCGAAGCTGGAGCCTCCCAAAAGGGCCTCCAGTGAGAATTGGAGGACAGCGAAAACAGTGGTAGATGTGGAAAAGACAAAGTGGGCCATTGACTCATTCAAACCATATAAATCGCCGGGTCCGGACGGCATTTATCCCGTACTCATGCAAAAGGGACCGGAACTTTTGTATCATAAACTATGCATATTGCTCAGAGCCAGCTTGGCAATGGGCTATATACCAAAGGCATGGAGAATGATAAGGGCCACATTCATACCGAAACCTGGGAAAACTGGACAAGAATCGGCGAAAGCTCTAAGACCAATAAGTCTTATGTCATTCATACTTAAGACTCTCGAAAAGATGCTTGACAGACACATAAGGGACAGTGTTTTGGCTACCAGACCACTGCACAAGAACCAATATGCATACAGATCAGGCATGTCAACAGAAACGGCATTGTGCCGAATCACCGAACGGGCAGAATATGCCCTTGGGAACAAGGAGGTGCTGTTGGCGGCGTTCCTAGACATAGAGGGCGCTTTCGATAATACCTCTTTGGAATCGATCGTCCGAGCGTCAAGGAGGAAAGGGATTGATGAAACAAGCAGCAGGTGGATAGACTGCATGCTTAGAGGACGACTAATATATACAACCATCTCGGGCGAATCCATAGTGGCACGGGTGGCAAGGGGATGCCCGCAGGGGGGAGTTCTATCCCCACTTCTGTGGAACCTTGTTATGGACGAGCTTCTATGCTTATTGGACCGAAACGGGCATGAAATACTAGGCTATGCTGACGACCTAGTCATCCTAGCACAGGGCAAGTATGACAGTATAGTGAGAGAGCGCATGCAGCAGGCCTTGAATACTGTAACTAGTTGGACCGATAAGGAGGGGCTTAAAATGAGCCCATCTAAATCAGTGATAGTGGCATTCACCAGGAAAATCAAGTTGGAGGGACTTGGACCTCTGAAACTCCGAGGTGAGGAAATAAATCTGTCAGGTGAGGTTAAATATCTAGGAGTTATTCTAGATTCAAGATTAACCTGGAACCAACATGTGGACAGAATGAAAAGGAAGGCGGAGGTGACACTTATAGTGGCCAGGCGCACTTTTGGAAAGAAATGGGGATTAAAATCAAGCATGTTGTACTGGCTGTACACAATGATAGTTAGACCCATGAAAACGTATGCATCTCTGGCATGGTGGTCAAAGACAAAACAAATATCTGCTATGAACAAACTGAGCAAGGTCCAAAGACTTGCCTGTCTGGGCATAACAGGTGCAATTAGAACAACACCAACAGCAGCAATGGAGGTGCTCTTGGATCTTCCCCCTTTACATCTTGTGATAGGTGGAGAGGCAAGAATGGGCCATTTCAGGCTGAAAAATTCATCGGGATACAAAAGATCGGTGAAAACAGATATCGTGGGACATGTGGAGGGACATGTACTTGACATGAATACGGACCACATGGTACCCAAATTTACATTCAACACGAACTTCTCAGTAATGATAGGAGATCGTGAAGAGTGGCAAAAAGACAATGCCCCTGAAATCAAGCCCGGCTGGAGCAACTGGTTCACAGATGGATCCAAGACGGAACAACGGTACAGGGGCCGGTGTATACTGTGCGGGGAGGAACCTAGGGTACAGCTACCCGCTCGGACAATACACATCTGTTTTTCAAGCCGGAATGTATGCTATACTCCAATGCGCGAGAACAATCAATCTGAGGTCCCAACGAAATGGGAGGATCAATATTTTTACGGACAGCCAAGCTGCACTTAGGGCATTGAAAAACCCCAGAGTGACATCTAGACTGGTATGGGAATGCCGCGAGGAACTGAAAAATCTGGCAGACCATAATAGACTTACGCTACAATGGGTCCCAGGTCACACAGGTATCACAGGCAATGAAAAAGCCGATGAGCTTGCAAGGCAAGGATCATCAACACCATATACTGGACCCGAACCAGCAGTGGGGGTACCCAAAACGATGGTACGGAATCATATAAGGAATTGGGTGAGAACAAAACACAGAGATTACTGGGAAAATCTACCTAGTAGTGCTCACGGGAGAACTTTCATAAAAGGACCGTTGAAGAAAAAGACTGAAGACCTGCTCCAGTGTAACAGGAATCAGATCAGGATTATAAGAGGGCTACTGACTGGACACTGTCCATTCAAAGGACACCTGAACAAGATAGGGCTGTACAACGGCGACCTTAGCTGCAGACAATGCAACAAAGGGACGGAGACAGCTCGACACGTACTCTGCGAATGTGAGGCTCTGGATCACAAAAGGCAACAAATATATGGAAAACCAATTCTGGATCCAGGAGAATATGACAAACACCCAGCAATCAAGCTGCACAAACTTGTGCAGGGGACTAGGCTGTTGGAATCGGTGTCATGAAATATAGGGAAGTAAAGCGCAATAAGCCCTAGAGGCTGAGGTGCTTTCCGGAGACCTGGTTGTGAAAGGCAGGTCAGACGGCTTCCACGGAGCGACAAAAAAAAACAGTCTAGTCTGCCCTACATACAGAATATAAAAATGCTTCTTTTTAGACGAAGTTGATTTCTTTTTCTCTCAGTTATTTGTCTTCGATGTTTGGAAGGAAAAAGCAATACGGATGTGACTGGTTTCTGACTGTTGAATATTTCTCCAATAATCACCTTTTTTTTTTAAATTATAACACATGAAGGCCCTTTTTCTTTGAATATTGAAATTATGTCAAAAAATTTGATATTGTACATGAAGGACGTGATATATTGTTTTTCAACATTGAATTTTCTGGGGAACCTTATAGCTCAGTGACAAAACACAGGTGGCTTGAAATTCTAGTTGTTGTTTTTTGAAGGATTGTTGTTGTTGTTCGTTCCGTTAACCAGCTGATGAACGTCAACCCTCAGAAGTCGAAACTTGTGCGAGCAATGGATCAACGAGGCCTTACCTTTTAACGTGCGATTACCCAGCATTTTGGAAATCAGAAACGATCGTCTTTCATTCTAGTGATTTGTGGGAGTCTAGTCTGCCATATATGATATATGGAATATAAAAATGCTACTATTTATAAGAATTTTTATTCGTTTTCTATTGGTTGTTTGTCTTTGATATTTTGAAGGTAATGATGACACTAGATGGATGGGGTCGATATTGTTTTTCATACTTAGTTTTTTTGATTCTAGACATATCATTGGATCGAATCAACTTCAGCATGGAAATATTCAGAAACACCAACATTCTGTTGATGATGAAGTATGCTGTCATGGCGTTGTCAGTATTGATCAAGTGAGTAATCCATACAATTTTAATTTCTCATCGCGGAAATTCATTATCTGCGACGTGTGCAGATCAAGGTTAATTATCGAAGTGACATTTCGGTATGAGCAGAGACAATGGAAAGGGTGAGAGAATGCCTACAGAATTTGCAGTTTGATTATAATGGAAAGTCGAACGGAGTCTAGTTGCAGCGTGGCATTTATTTTAATTAGCGCCGGGAAACATTATGGAAAAAGGAAACGCGTATATTGGACATTCTCAAAATGTTCACGTCGGCCGAGCGGAAACAAAGTGGCACGAAATGTGGCTACAGCTGTATTCGGGTGTGAGGATCTTGGCATAAGTACACCAGAGGATTCTTGAACATTTATTCGATGAAGTAAATATCAAAGTTGCATATAATAGAGTATTATGCAACGATCATGTAATGATGGTTATTAATATACGAGCATTAACCGGGATACGAAACGATCCGAAGGTGAGTTTCATATGGTATATGCGGGTGTATTGATAACCATTACATGAGAGTTGCATACGCTATTTTATCTGCAACCGATAAATAGTAAAGAACTACAAATATTATAATTTTCTTGTATTGCACACAATCATACTAATTGAACGCATTTCTTTGAAAAACGCTACAAAATTGTAATTAATGGTATTACTTCGAGAAATAAAACGATGAGAAATGGAGAGAAGATCAAAAATTGATAAAAAAAAGATTACTCGAGGCCGGAATCGAACCCATGTCTCTTCCAACTAGTCCAACTAGCTAATATAATCTCAGCGCCTTGGACCGCTTGCCTACGGAGAGCTCAGAAAATTTTATTGAAAAAATAAAGAAATGAATCATGCATTTGTCGAATGAAAAATTCAATCATTCTTACTGTTTTTCTGCCACTGAAGGTGTCGAAGGCGATTCTCCCATTTTGCTGGTATCAGACATTTTGTTATGATTAACGAAGTTTGGCTATATTGTTCAAAAATTCAATACCTATACCGATTTTGACTTGACAAACGTCAAATGCAGAGCATGCACATCATGCTTGATTGAAAAATAATGGGTTTCTATTGGTTGAAAATCTGTATCGTAATGGATTCCATTAAAAAACGGGTTGTGGGCATATAAGTCTATTATTAGAGTACGGGTGTAGATAATAGTATATTATGCAACGATCATGTAATGATGGTTATCAATACACGAGCATTAATCGGGATACGAAACGATCCGAAGGTTCAAATGAGTGTATCAATAAACATTACATGAGAGTTGCATACGGTATTTCATCTACGCCCGATAAATAATGAAGAACCATTGTTAATTTTAATTAATGGTATTACCTCGGAAAATACAACAATAATAAAATGAGAGAAAAAAAAGCAAAAATGAGAAAAAAGTGAATACTTGAGACTGGTTTCAAACCTGCGACGCATATAATGGTTCATTTCGGATCTAGAGCCTCAACCCGCTTCGCCACGAGATCTCACTTAGTTATAACGAAAATAAAGAAATATATCATGCATTTGTCAAATATAAAATTCATTTATTTTGTACTGCATTCTTTGCTTTTTTCCTATATCTGTGGAGGAATCCATGGTAATTCTTCCATATCGCCGATATCAGACATTTTGATAATGTAATTATCGAAGTTCAGCTATATTCTATGAAAATTTATCACCTACCGATTTTGACAAACATCAAATGTACAACATGCATGATTGAAAAATAATGGGTTTCTATTGGTTGAAAATCTGTATGATAATGGATTTCATTATGAAACCGATTATGGGCATATAAATGTATCACAATAGAACGGCTGTAGATAAAACTTCTTATGAATTACAACAGCTTCTGGCTAATCCAAAAGATGAATTATAAAACAAAGAGAAGTCGGGGATTCACGAAATAATTTGTCAAGATTGCAACGATATATACATTGGCCATAGTCGACGAGCTATATAAACCCGTTTCAAAGAGCATTTTGCATACATGAGATACGGGAGGCTAGGAAAGTTCAGTGTCGCCCAACATGCTCTTGACAATGACCACAGAATTGGTGAAAGCAATCTGAAACTGATCGAGCATGTCCATGAGACAAGGCTATTCGATGCATTCGAAACTCTAGAAATAGAAGAGTGTAAAGATGACATGAATGGTTACAAAGAGACTATGATTTTCAGACCGTTTTTCAGTTTATTGTTGGGAAATTCATTAGAATAAAAAAGTCCATATCGGTTACAAACCCAGAAAACTACGGAACAGTTAAATTTTCATTTCGAACTGCGTTGTATACTACTTATAATTTGTCCCATCACAAAATCTATTATTTATGTTCAGTTACTCTCTTTATTATAATGCATGATATAAGGTTGAGTGTGAGAGTAGCTATAGCTCAACTTCGCCTATTATGTAATATTGAAATACTAAATGAAGTCGATTACTATTATTATCATCAATGGTATCTGTTTTATTCAATTTTCGAGTGATTGGTATAGAAATTGAGAGACTGGTAGAGAGTTTTTGCCAAATATCTGATGTTACTTCTCTTATAGAAGTCTCAAAACTATTTATGAAACTAATTCCTTTTTTTTTTGAAGTTTCAAGTGAGTTATGATTTATACTCAGAGCAGTCAACACACCTATGCCCTTTTCCAGGTTGTAACCACTCCATTGAGAAGTATTTCGTTTGATGTATCACTATCCAACCCGACGTACAACCCGATTTCCAAGGAAGTTTCCAACAATTTGGACGAGAATAGGAGAAGGTTTTTGCCAAATATCTGATGTTACTTCTCTTAGGAAGTCTCAAAACTATTTATGAAACTCATTCCATCTTTTTTTTTGAAGTTTTAAGTGAGTTATGATGAATACTCAGAGCAGTCAAAACACCTATGCCCTTTCCCGTGTTGTAACCACTCCATTGAGAAGTATTACCTTTGATGTATGTGTGGTACTTCACTATCACTATCCAACCCGACGTACAACCCGATTTCCAAGGAAGTTTCCAACAATTTGGACAAGAATAGGAGAAGGTTTTTGCCAAATATCTGATGTTACTTCTCTTATGGAAGTCTCAAAACTATTTATGAAACTCATTCCATCTTTTTTTTTTTTGAAGTTTTGAGTGAGTTATGATGAATACTCAGAGCAATCAACACACCTATTCCCTTTCCCGTGTTGTAACCACTCCATTGAGAAGTATTACCTTTGATGTATGTGTGGTACTTCACTATCACTATCCAACCCGACGTACAACCCGATTTCCAAGGAAGTTTCCAACAATTTGGACAAGAATAGGAGAAGGTTTTTGCCAAATATCTGATGTTACTTCTCTTATGGAAGTCTCAAAACTATTTATGAAACTCATTCCATCTTTTTTTTTTGAAGTTTTGAGTGAGTTATGATGAATACTCAGAGCAGTCAACACACCTATGCCCTTTCCCGTGTTGTAACCACTCCATTGAGAAGTATTACCTTTGATGTATGTGTGGTACTTCACTATCACTATCCAACCCGACGTAAAACCCGATTTCCAAGGAAGTTTCCAACAATTTGGATAAGAATAGTAGAAGGTTTTTGCCAAATATCTGATGTTACTTCTCTTATGGAAGTCTCAAAACTATTTATGAAACTCATTCCATCTTTTTTTTTGTTTTAAGTGAGTTATGATGAATACTCAGAGCAGTCAACACACCTATTCCCTTTCCCGTGTTGTAACCACTCCATTGAGAAGTATTACCTTTGATGTATGTGTGGTACTTCACTATCACTATCCAACCCGACGTACAACCCGATTTCCAAGGAAGTTTCCAACAATTCGGACAAGAATAGGAGAAGGTTTTTGCCAAATATCTGATGTTACTTCTCTTATGGAAGTCTCAAAACTATTTATGAAACTCATTCCATCTTTTTTTTTTGAAGTTTTGAGTGAGTTATGATGAATACTCAGAGCAGTCAACACACCTATTCCCTTTCCCGTGTTGTAACCACTCCATTGAGAAGTATTACCTTTGATGTATGTGTGGTACTTCACTATCACTATCCAACCCGACGTACAACCCGATTTCCAAGGAAGTTTCCAACAATTCGGACAAGAATAGGAGAAGGTTTTTGCCAAATATCTGATGTTACTTCTCTTATGGAAGTCTCAAAACTATTTATGAAACTCATTCCATCTTTTTTTTTTGAAGTTTTGAGTGAGTTATGATGAATACTCAGAGCAGTCAACACACCTATTCCCTTTCCCGTGTTGTAACCACTCCATTGAGAAGTATTACCTTTGATGTATGTGTGGTACTTCACTATCACTATCCAACCCGACGTAGAACCCGATTTCCAAGGAAATTTCCAACAATTCGGACAAGAATAGGAGAAGGTTTTTGCCAAATATCTGATGTTACTTCTCTTATGGAAGTCTCAAAACTATTTATGAAACTCATTCCATCTTTTTTTTTTGAAGTTTTGAGTGAGTTATGATGAATACTCAGAGCAGTCAACACACCTATTCCCTTTCCCGTGTTGTAACCACTCCATTGAGAAGTATTACCTTTGATGTATGTGTGGTACTTCACTATCACTATCCAACCCGACGTACAACCCGATTTCCAAGGAAGTTTCCAACAATTCGGACAAGAATAGGAGAAGGTTTTTGCCAAATATCTGATGTTACTTCTCTTATGGAAGTCTCAAAACTATTTATGAAACTCATTCCATCTTTTTTTTTTGAAGTTTTGAGTGAGTTATGATGAATACTCAGAGCAGTCAACACACCTATTCCCTTTCCCGTGTTGTAACCACTCCATTGAGAAGTATTACCTTTGATGTATGTGTGGTACTTCACTATCACTATCCAACCCGACGTACAACCCGATTTCCAAGGAAGTTTCCAACAATTCGGACAAGAATAGGAGAAGGTTTTTGCCAAATATCTGATGTTACTTCTCTTATGGAAGTCTCAAAACTATTTATGAAACTCATTCCATCTTTTTTTTTTGAAGTTTTAAGTGAGTTATGATGAATACTCAGAGCAGTCAACACACCTATGCCCTTTCCCGTGTTGTAACCACTCCATTGAGAAGTATTACCTTTGATGTATGTGTGGTACTTCACTATCACTATCCAACCCGACGTACAACCCGATTTCCAAGGAAATTTCCAACAATTTGGACAAGAATAGGAGAAGGTTTTTGCCAAATATCTGATGTTACTTCTCTTATGGAAGTCTCAAAACTATTTATGAAACTCACTCCATCTTTTTTTTTTGAAGTTTTAAGTGAGTTATGATGAATACTCAGAGCAGTCAACACACCTATGCCCTTTTCCGTGTAGTGACCACTCCATTGAGAAGTATTCCCTTTGATGTATGTGTGTACTTCACTATCACTATCCAACCCGACGTACAACCCGATTTCCAAGGAAGTTTCCAACAATTTGGATAAGAATAGGAGAAGGTTTTTGCCAAATATCTGATGTTACTTCTCTTATGGAAGTCTCAAAACTATTTATGAAACTCATTCCATCTTTTTTTTTTAAGTTTTAAGTGAGTTATGATGAATACTCAGAGCAGTCAACACACCTATGCCCTTTTCCGTGTAGTGACCACTCCATTGAGAAGTATTCCCTTTGATGTATGTGTGTACTTCACTATCACTATCCAACCCGACGTACAACCCGATTTCCAAGGAAGTTTCCAACAATTTGGATAAGAATAGGAGAAGGTTTTTGCCAAATATCTGATGTTACTTCTCTTATGGAAGTCTAAAAACTATTCATGAAACTCACTCCATCTTTTTTTTTTTCGAAGTTTTAAGTGAGTTATGATTAATACTCAGAGCAGTCAACACACCTATGCCCTTTCCCTTGTTGTAACCACTCTATTGAGAAGTATTACCTTTGATGTATGTGTGGTACTTCACTATCACTATCCAACCCGACGTACAACCAGATTTCCAAGGAAGTTTCCAACAATTTGGATAAGAATAGGGGAAGGTTTTTGCCAAACCAAATATCTGATGTTACTTCTCTTATGGAAGTCTCAAAACTATTTATGAAACTCATTCCATCTTTTTTTTTTCGAAGTTTTAAGTGAGTTATGATGAATACTCAGAGCAGTCAACACACCTATGCCCTTTCCCGTGTTGTAACCACTCCATAGAGAAGTATTCCCTTTGATGTATGTGTGGTACTTCACTATCACTATCCAACCCGACGTAAAACCCGATTTCCAAGGAAGTTTCCAACAATTTGGATAAGAATAGGGGAAGGTTTTTGCCAAACCAAATATCTGATGTTACTTCTCTTATGGAAGTCTCAAAACTATTTATGAAACTCATTCCATCTTTTTTTTTTCGAAGTTTTAAGTGAGTTATGATGAATACTCAGAGCAGTCAACACACCTATGCCCTTTCCCGTGTTGTAACCACTCCATAAAGAAGTATTCCCTTTGATGTATGTGTGGTACTTCACTATCACTATCCAACCCGACGTACAACCAGATTTCCAAGGAAGTTTCCAACAATTTGGATAAGAATAGGGGAAGGTTTTTGCCAAACCAAATATCTGATGTTACTTCTCTTATGGAAGTCTCAAAACTATTTATGAAACTCATTCCATCTTTTTTTTTTCGAAGTTTTAAGTGAGTTATGATGAATACTCAGAGCAGTCAACACACCTATGCCCTTTCCCGTGTTGTAACCACTCCATTGAGAAGTATTCCCTTTGATGTATGTGTGGTACTTCACTATCACTATCCAACCCGACGTACAACCCGATTTCCAAGGAAGTTTCCAACAATTTGGATAAGAATAGGGGAAGGTTTTTGCCACCAAATATCTGATGTTACTTCTCTTATGGAAGTCTCAAAACTATTTATGAAACTCATTCCATCTTTTTTTTTTCGAAGTTTTAAGTGAGTTATGATGAATACTCAGAGCAGTCAACACACCTATGCCCTTTCCCGTGTTGTAACCACTCCATAGAGAAGTATTCCCTTTGATGTATGTGTGGTACTTCACTATCACTATCCAACCCGATTTCCAAGGAATTTTCCAACAATTTGAATAAACCGCTCCATCTGTTCACCGATTCAAGCCGACGCGACGCCGGTAAACTTAGCGAAGACTAGATTATTTATTATTTATTTGCCTGATTGATTCGGATGCTGACAGCTTTCTCGGAAGTTTAAGGAAACGGTGGACGGTGCTGTTCCATCGATGCGAGTGTTGTTGGTGTCTGTTGTTTCCGTAATTATCGCGACGGATTACCAGAAAGGCGTTCTCATTATTTATTTATGAATTTTCCGTCACGGTTTATTTTTCTTATTATTCGGCGTGCTCATGACGAGAGAGTGTTGATTGATTGAATCTATTTTCATTTTTGGGCTCCCAGTAGTCGCTGAATAATATGTATATCGGAGGGCCTTGCAGCTTCAAAAATATATTATTTTTAGTCGATTTTGTTGAGAACCTGCTTCTTTAAAAGAACATGATCATTCTTGTGGAGAGCAGGAAGTTTGAAGGAAGTGATTTTAGGCTTTATCTCCTCGAAGACAATAAAAAAAGAATTCAAAACTACTATAAAAGGACTAACATAAACTATTTTATGCTATACACCATTTATGAATACCAATCTATGTTATTTACTCAGATGTATTATATATTATGATGATTACTTTTCAGCTTTCACTCCTTTGACCTCTACGTACGTGAAATAGGTATTGGATGTAAAATATACTCTCATCATAAATGTATCATTTTTTTTTCACAAATACTCATGGGTATGTTTGAAAACTGACATCAAATCAAATATTCTGAATTAACATCCGACAGGTGTTAGCGCAGGATTCTCCACAGAAGAGGCCAAAAAGCACAAAACCGGTGTGCAAGTGTGACCAGTCAATTTGTATATAAAAAGGTCGAAACTTGTATCAAACTGGGAACATTTATAAGATATTTCTTCACAAATGAAGAGTAGTTTGCAAAAAAATCATTCATCGGGATGAAATTTCAAACTCAAAAAGAGACTTCCTCTATTGTGAGATTATTCTATAATTCATTCAATGCCCACTAATGGGATAATTGGATATTTTTCTCTGAGCGAAATAAGCTTGTCTGGGTTGAGTATGAAATAATATTATTTCGATGGGTGATTTTTTTTTAAAACAAAGTTTTGTCAATGACGGTTCATTGAATTGCTGATTAGATACTTCACTTTGTATATGCATATTTAATGAATTTTGAATCTAGCAGTGGTATGAGTTCCTACAATTCATTTAGTAAAGATGAATTTGAAATTAGGTCAAATTGACATATTGCCAATAATAAATACGAAAAAAGGTGTGAGCAGATTTATTGATACACTGAGAAGCAGAAAATATGTTTCTCAACTCGATCTCATAAAGGAAAAGTAAATGAAATCGGACAGAATTACGTATCTCCTGCTCCAGGAATCTGCTTACGATCTGTAGAATCCCGAAAAAAGGTTCCCCGAGCTTGTCAAAAATTCATAACATACTGCACAGTTCGAGAATTATTATACACGCTTGTGGAAATATCAAAGGAGGCGGTAAATAGATCATGAAATGCAACTGGCCGGAACATTTATTTGGTAATTCGCCTTTTCTGCATCACCGTGCCATGTTTCCTTAATAACCGCAATTCTATTAACTATCTCCTTTATACGGAGTGCCTGCGAATAAGCTGTGTTACTCCCTTTTATCGTCATTATCATAGATACGAGGCAATTGTCGAGATTCAAGTGTTTTGTTTTGCGCTCGGAAAGATCCACAACACTGCTGACTTTGTATCAATGCTCATGAAAGGTGGATTTTGTCTATTCGCTTTGAATTCATCTATAAATTTGAATTATCAGGATGCTATTTCTCTTATATTCCACTGGTGTTGTACAGATGTCAACTTTGAATACACGAATAAACGATGATTTTTGGAACCTTTGGTGTAAAAGTTGAAACTTTTCCTATAGATCAATTACCCTAACACCAAACTGATATTTTTGCAGTCGACTCCTGAAGATGCCAACCTTGTTAGCGAAACGCGCGTCGAGTGCAAAAATATCAGTTTGGTATTAGGGTCATTAGCCAAGGGTTCGACAACCGTAATTGACCCGACGGCTGATGAAACGGATCATATCATGTATATATTAACCTTCCTCTAGTTTTACAGATTCGAGCATACATAGGGACAGACAGACAGCGGCAAACGACTTTCGATCTATTCCGTAGGGTTTAACCAGTGTTTGCAATGTAAGCGTAAAAAATGTGTTCATATACGGCATTAAATAGGAAACTTCTGAAATTATCAGCGTTTATTGACTATATTATGCATTTGTTATATCTTCCTCTAGTTTTGAAGATTCGAGCATACATAAGGTCAGACAGACAGCGGCAAACGACTTTCGATCTATCCCGTAGGGTTCAACCAGTGTTTGCAATGTAAGCGTAAAAAATGTGTTCATATACGGCATTAAATAGGAAACTTCTGAAATTATCAGCGTTTATTGACTATATTATGCATGTGTTATATCTTCCTCTAGTTCTGAAGATTCGAGCGTACATAAGGTCAGACAGACAGCGGCAAACGACTTCCGATCTATCCCGTAGGGTTCAACCAGTGTTTGCAATGTAAGCGTAAAAAATGTGTTCATATACGGCATTAAATAGGAAACTTCTGAAATTATCAGCGTTTATTGACTATATTATGCATGCATTAAATCTTCCTCTAGTTTTGAAGATTCGAGCATACATAGGGTCAGACAGACAGCGGCAAACGACTTTCGATCTATCCCGTAGGGTTCAACCAGTGTTTGCAATGTAAGCGTAAAAAATGTGTTCATATACGGCATTAAATAGGAAACTTCTGAAATTATCAGCGTTTATTGACTATATTATGCATGTGTTATATCTTCCTCTAGTTCTGAAGATTCGAGCATACATAGGGTCAGACAGACAGCGGCAAACGACTTTCGATCTATCCCGTAGGGTTCAACCAGTGTTTGCAATGTAAGCGTAAAAAATGTGTTCATATACGGCATTAAATAGGAAACTTCTGAAATTATCAGCGTTTATTGACTATATTATGCATGTGTTATATCTTCCTCTAGTTCTGAAGATTCGAGCATACATAGGGTCAGACAGACAGCGGCAAACGACTTTTGATCTATCCCGTAGGGTTCAACCAGTGTTTGCAATGTAAGCGTGAATAATGTGTTCATATACGGCATTAAATAGGAAACTTCTGAAATTATCAGCGTTTATTGACTATATTATGCATGTGTTATATCTTCCTCTAGTTCTGAAGATTCGAGCGTACATAAGGTCAGACAGACAGCGGCAAACGACTTCCGATCTATCCCGTAGGGTTCAACCAGTGTTTGCAATGTAAGCGTAAAAAATGTGTTCATATACGACATTAAATAGGAAACTTATGAAATTATCAGCGTTTATTGACTATACTATGCATGTATTATACCTTTCTTTAGTTATGAAGATTCGAGCATACATAGGGTCAGACAGACAGCGGCAAACGACTTTTGATCTATCCCGTAGGGTTCAACCAGTGTTTGCAATGTAAGCGTAAAAAATGTGTTCATATACGGCATTAAATAGGAAACTTCTGAAATTATCAGCGTTTATTGACTATATTATGCATGTATTATATCTTCCTCTAGTTTCGAAGATTCGAGCATTCATAGGGACAGACAGACAGCGGCAAACGACTTTTGATCTATCCCGTAGGGTTCAACCAGCGTTTTCAATGTAATCGTAAAAAATGTGTTCATACACGACATTAAATAGGAAACTTCTGAAATTATCAGCGTTTATTGACTATATTATGCATGTGTTATATCTTCCTCTAGTTTTGAAGATTCGAGCATACATAGGGTCAGACAGACAGCGGCAAACGACTTTTGATCTATCCCGTAGGGTTCAACCAGCGTTTGCAATGTAAGCGTAAATAATGTGTTCATATACGGCATTAAATAGGAAACTTCTGAAATTATCAGCGTTTATTGACTATATTATGCATGTATTATATCTTCCTCTAGTTTCGAAGATTCGAGCATTCATAGGGACAGACAGACAGCGGCAAACGACTTTTGATCTATCCCGTAGGGTTCAACCAGCGTTTTCAATGTAATCGTAAA
Organism: Zygogramma bicolorata; assembly: GCA_032362365.1. NCBI lineage: Eukaryota > Metazoa > Arthropoda > Insecta > Coleoptera > Chrysomelidae > Zygogramma > Zygogramma bicolorata. The sequence continues at coordinate 135,742 of JAVJAQ010002096.1, forward strand.
AAATGTGTTCATACACGACATTAAATAGGAAACTTCTGAAATTATCAGCGTTTATTGACTATATTATGCATGTATTATACCTTTCTCTAGTTTTGAAGATTCGAGCATACATATGGACAGACAGACAGCGGCAAACGACTTTTCATCTATCCCGTAGGGTTCAACCAGCGTTTGCAATGTAAGCGAAAAAAATGTGTTCATATACGACATTGAATAGGAAGCTTTTGAGATTATCAGCGTTTATTGACTACATTATGCATGTATTCAATCTTTCTTTAGTTTTGAAGATTCGAGCATACACAGGGACAGACAGACAGCGGCAAACGACTTTTGATATATCCTGTGGGGTTCAACCAGCGTTTGCAATGTAAGCACAAAAAATGTGTTCATATACGACATTAAATAGGAAACTTCTGAAATTATCAGCGTTTATTGACTATATTATACATGTATTATATCTTCCTCTAGTTTTGAAAATTCGAGCATACATAGGGACAGACAGAGCTGTAAACGACTTTGTTTTATACTAACTCAAGTTCAATTCCCAACCTGGAAAAGGGTTGAGATGTCATATTTTCAAATGATTAAAGTAATTGAAGTAACGGCATGTCCAAAACACACGGTAATTATGACCATTCGGAATCCTTCTTTCGCACCCTCACTTTCTGCGTTCATCTGTACTGAAACGGTAATTCGAACGTCAAATGAAAAATAGCTTGACCATATAAAAAACGAAGTGCTGTGAAGTTGGCCGGTATATGCAGATTGAAATTATCGTTTCGAGCAGTAATTGTAATCAAGCGATGAATTAAATTTTAATTCGACGTTCCAAATGAGAAAATTAACAAAGCGCCGACTGAAAGAAGAGTTTGTTATTATCAAACGGTTTGCAGGTGAACGATGCGTGGGGATGTGGGGATTCTATGAGAACGATTCGGAATTGAAATGGGTTGGCCTTTTGATAGCATTATGCAGTGCGTACGTGAACGGTTCTCCACCCTCTCAACTTTTGAACTGAACTAGATAACGAGGTAGGACGAAACTTTATGTGAAAAGGTGTCATTCTTCAGTCCTTATTTATGCAGAAACTATCAATAATTTTTTCGAAAAGAAAGGTTAGCATCTTCCATGATATCAGTTTTGGTGTTGGGGTAATTGATCTCTAGGAAAATTTTCAGAATGTGGTAGGTTAGGAACAAGCATGTGTCCCCGAATTGACACCAGTACTTTGCGAATTATTCAACCTTTCATATAACTTGGGGGTTTTTCCTAAGTCCTGGAGGACAGCACGAAATCAGCCAGTTCCAAAAAAAGAGGAGAAAACTTCACCTTGTAATAACAGACCAATTGCATTGCTTTCTATCATTTCCAGAGACATGGAAAAGGCAATCAATACGAAGCTTAGCAAATATCTAGAGGAATCAGGAATAATTAATGATCGACAATACGGATTTCGCCATCAACGATCAACCAGTGACTTATTGGTGTATGTTTCTCATATTTGGCAGCATTCAATCGAAAAATTCGGAGAAACGATAGCTGTTGCACTCGATATTTGAAAAGCGTTTGATCGAGTTTGGCATCGGGGTCTCCTTTCTAAACTGCCGTTTTATGGTTTGCTTCCTCTGTATGTGGTTGTTGATGGAGTATCATCTGATATTCTCCCAATGAATGCAGGTATTCCTCAGGGTTCAGTTCTGGCGCCCACTTCGTTTTGCTTCGTATCAATGATTTATAATAATAATAATAATAAATCGCCTTTATCCATTGAATTTGCAATTACAATGAAGAGGTGAAGTTTCAGCGTTATGCTGTTTTTCAACTTTACCTAAACTGATAATAAATTGTTCAATCTTAAGAGAAATTGATGATACTTGTGTGAAGAACGGGTAGTTGAAACCTTAAACTAAAAAATATAATACTCTTTTTAACATAGGCAAGCTTATTTTTGAGAGGAATCCGTAGTACATTTGCTTTAATCAGAAACATGTAATAGAATGAAGCTTTAATGAGTTTTTCAATCTCGACTTGAAATTGAGGATAGAATAATTTCTAAACTCTACCGGCAAAGTGTTATAATGCTTACTAGCGAAATATATGAAACTACGCGTAAACATATTTGTTTTGTGCTTGGGAATTTTCAATAGATCTCGTTTCCTGGTATTCACATTATTTTCTTTCAGGAATACGAATTTATCAAATAAGTACGATGGCTGTTTGCTTATTATGATTTTATGGGCTAAATTCAGTGCATGCAAAAAAGCATTTTCATTCAAATTCAGCCAGCCCAGTTCAGAAATTTTACTTGATATCCTGTCGTATTTCCTGAGTCCTGAACAAAAACGAGCACATGCATTTTGAATCCGTTGTAATCTCTGCCTATATTGTGACGTTAAAGCTGGACTGTATACTGTGTCACAATAGGATATTCTAGAAAAAATCAGGCACTCACATAGCTTCCTTTTCAAATATGGTGGTATGACATGCCTTTGAGGGAAAAGGTGTCGGAGAGTAGCATATGAAGATTTACAAAGACTCTGGATATGTTTGGTAAACCTCAACTCGGAGTCAAACCATACACCAAGATTTTTACAGACTTGTACAATTGGTAATTCAGTATTGTTCATTTCTATCTGAAGTGTCTGTTCTGCAATGAGTCGCTTGTTATTACTACCGAAAAATATGATTGAAGATTTATTTGCATTGACTCTGAGATTATGAGAAACTGATATGTCGAACAGATTCCGTAGGTCACTGTTTATTTTCTGCTCACTCTCTCTCAATTGTGCTGGGTGTATTTTCATAATCAATTGGGTATCATCGGCATAGTTGAAGATTTTGCAATGTTCAGTAAACTTGTTAAAGTCGGAAATGTAAACAGAAAACAGGAGAGGACCTAAAATGGAACCCTGTGGTACACCAAAAAGCACAGGCAGAGCATTCGACACATTTCCATTCAGTCTGACTTGCTGAGTTCTATTCGATAGATAGCATTTAATGTGTTGTACTGCTCTTATATTGAACCCGAAGTAACGCAGTTTTTCATACAATAAATCATGGTCAATGGTGTCAAATGCTTTGCTGTAGTCGAGAAGAATTAAGGAACTCAAATCACCTTCATCTACAGATCTGTAAATTTCATCGGCGATATTTGCAAGTGCAGTGGTGGTATTGAATTGTTTGCGAAACCCCGATTGAGAATCTGGAATGATTCGATTAGTGAAAATGAACTCAGCTATTTGATTCTTCATGATAATTTCAAGAACCTTGGAAAGCGTCGGAAGAATGCTGATAGGTCTAAGATGACTTAATTCAGTGGGTGAAGACGTTTTGGGTAGGGGTATGATACTGGCCTGTTTCCAGGCCGAAGGAAAGGTACAGGACAGAATTGCTGTGTTGACTATAAATGTTAGGTGTTTTATTAGGTGTTCAATTACAATATTCAACATATTCAGAGAAATTTGGTCAGAGCCAACACAATTACTCTTGATATGATTGAAAGCTTCCCTTACATCATTTTCGCTGACGGCACAAAATGTAAACTCTATCCGATGGGTAACTGCTTCCCTATATTTCGCGAGCAGCTCTTGTTGCTCTATAGTTGCATCTGTGCGAGTGAAACATCGAGAAAACATCTTGTTCAGTACAAAGTTTTGAGGACGACAGTACTCTTCATACTAGTTTCTCTTCCAGAGTCCCCATACCAGCACGAGAAACAAAAATTCAAAGAAACATCCACGTCAATGAAATCAACGATGACTTGTTAAAAATAATAGAATGGGGTAACATGAACTTGGTGAAATTTAATGGTAATAAAACCCAGGCATGTCTCTCCTCAAGGAAAGCCGATCTTTTATCATCTATTATTCAGATGTCTAATGATCTAAAAGGCTCAGATACGACCTGTCTTGGAATATAGTTCTCATGAGTGGAGTTCGGCACCAAAACATTTATTGAGGCTTCTCGATTTCATTCAAAGAAGACAATTCGTCTTGTGGGTTATTCTTCGCTCACAGACTCGCTCACTTCATTGGAACATCGTAGAAGAGTCGGAGACTTGTCTCTCTTCTATAAATATTTTCACGGCCGGTGCTCTTCTGAATTGTTATCAATCGTTCCTCCCTTGGCAATATCTACACGGATGACTCGACGAGTACAGAATTCCCACCCCTTTGTTGTGAATTTGGAGACCTGTCGAACCTCTCTTGCTTAGGGATCTTTTTTCAACAGAACAGCTGAGCTTTGGAACTCCTTGCCGAAAGAGGTTTTTCCATAGGTTTACAAACTTCAAAAATTCAAAGTGAATGTTAATTCGTATCTCCTGTCCCTTGATTCACGCGGTGTTCTTTGAACATTACAGGGCTTCCCTTTCGTGTGAATCTGCATATGAAAAAAAATAGTAAGAAAAAATAGCGTATGAACGGCAAAGAATGAAATTTCTCTCTCTCGTAATAGCACATCTTGGCCTTCACCCTCGGTAAGCTACATATTCCTTGAAAGAAATGATTCACTTTCCGCTTCGATATGTACTAGACTATTTCATTTCTTGCGGATTTGTGCAGGAAATATCGATATCAAAAAGATTTCTCATCATGTGATTGTTTCCATTGTGTAAACCCATTACTTCTTCGATGATACTCCAAACACTCCTAGCTACATGCATAATGATGAATTCTTCGTGGGGCCTCCAACTAAATGAAAATTCAAATGGATTTTTGTTCCATTTTATGAAATACGCGCTACTGCCTCTCACGCATAATATTTTAATTAGAAAGTTAAATTTACATCTTCACAAATTCTAAGCCGAGAATATAATTTTTGAATTATAACCTCAACTTGAATGGTATATATCATTCCGAAATTTTTAATAAAAATGCCACTGGGTCAAAACTGGTTCGGCTAATTTAAAATAGCAGCGATTCTTATAATAGCATAAATACTTCGAGATGATATTAGAAGGGATGATTGTCTAGTTCATAGGGTGATGATTTTTCTAAGATTACATTCAGGGGTGAATGCTTCAGAGGTAATTTTTTTCATCAGATGGATGGTTTTTCAATGCCCTTCGTGATATTTGTCAAAGGATTAGTTATTTTTTCGATGAATGCTGACTCTCAGACCATTTCAGCAGGTTTAGTGAGCCTCGCATTTGAACTTATTTTAGGGAACTTCTGAGTTTGAAAATGCTCATCTCCTTTCTTCAGGTACACTTCTCCATTCTATACTTCAGGTGATGGAAATGTTCAAAATGTTTACCATTCATTTTCTGGTAATGAGGCATTCTGTTCGAACAAATTTCTCCCTAACAATATTTCTAGGAAATTCTGCAGTTCTGGAGTACCCTTTTCATTTCTTCTAGTTTTTTCAGGTTCACATTCTACCACAATTAAATCCCTTGTTCGTCCGGTCAAAAATATATCGGAGAAGCGTCCAGACCTCTAGAAGTGCGAAAGAGGGAACACAAGATGTACATCAGGAACAGACAGATTGGTGGTTCTGAATTAACAGAGCACATTCTCACTGCCGATGGAGATCATACGGTTGAGTGGAATGACACTCGAAGGATAGCAAGAGAGAGCAGGAGTCGAAAGTTAAAGGAATCTGCTTTTATTATGCTGTCTGTGGATTCTTGCATCTCAAACACTTCGGTTGATATGGATCGCGCCTGGCTGCCACTCTTGAAAAATATATGTCAAAACTCCAATTTCTGACATTTACGAAAAACGAACCTTTAAATGAAACAAGAAGAAAATATTTGTGAGAGTTTTGAAAGCGGAAGTTGCTGACTAACTGAACGTTTTCCATTCAGAAGGAACTGTTTTTGAATTATCGCGACAGCTTATCTTAGTAAATTGAAAAATCTGCCCTTCTTCACTTGTATAGATTCCAATATCGATTTTCATTCTTCCAGATTGTGGTAGGTTGAGAAACCAAAAAAACTGGAAGAAAGAGTCATCCACCACAAAATAATGATATTCAAACAGTACACAATTTATTACCTCACCATATGATATGAAAATCTGAATCACTGAGAAGCATCTCAGAGCCATTTCATATTCAATGATATTGTTACGAATCTCCTAGCGCTCTCCTAGCGCCGGCCCTGATGAGATCATAAACGTTAGATTAGGGATCGCGTCGTAGCGAACATCATTTTCCAGGAACCCGTAAACCGCGTGTGGAGAATTCACGAAGATTATTCATAGGCGTACGCAGGTATATATACGAGACAGACTTCGTCGCGGGGAGAATTAGTTGAGTGGCAAGTTTTTATTCGGAGCAGAGTTATTCAGAGCTATGTGGAGCGAGTTTAGTGGAGCTAAGTGGAGAGAGTTTTGTTATTGCTAAGTGCAAGTAGTCGGAGTGTAGAATTTTTAGTACAGAGAGTTTTAGTACCGAGCATTGCAAAGTTATCGGAGCGATTTAAGTGGTAGTGTTGTATTGTATTGTGATAGAGAGTTATAATAAAAGAAGATTTGTTTTGGTGTTTGGTGTTTTAATCGACGAACCCAAGGAATATCAAATAACAATACAAATAAAAACAATATAAAAGGAGGTATTTCAGAATCATAACAATATTATCGTTGGTAGAAAAATGACGAAATGTTATCTGATGATCAACCCACTTTTTCCTTCAATTTCTATTTCTGCGATAGTTTTTCAAGCATTGTAGTAAAATAACTTTCCATCATCTTTTATTTTGGCATATAGAAAAAAACCTCAAATGTCATTAATAATATTTGGTATAAACTGGTAAATTATTACTGAATAACACAATTCATACACAACTCTACTTCCCCCTGCTGCAAACCGTTCTTCATTTCATTATTATCGTCATTTGTCACATGGATTTATTTAACACAAGAAAACCACCGGGACATAGTTCTTATAAAGGCTCAATAAATTATACTTGGGATCGTAAAAATTGACATTAAAGAAGGTGAAGTGGAAATCTTCACAAGAGAAAGTCTCTTTTGCTCGAGTGCTTGATTCAGATTCAGTGGTGTTGGTGTTGGGCAATGGAGGAGTATTTTTGAAAAATTGTCACTGTGTTTTCATACGCAGGTTTGCGCATTACACATTTCATATGATGGTAATGTAGATTAGGTTCGACTCATCCATTGCAACCCTGTAGGGTTTATTGTATTATATCTGGGACAGCACAAAACGAAAGTTCTCTTACTTTCCTTCCTTTTTCTCAGGGCATACCCGTCAGATGACACATAGTAAAAGTCATCTGACTTTTCTAACTTTCTCATGCGACCATCCTCACTAACAATGTAAGTGAGGAAAAAAAAAATTGTTCATTAACATTATTTTGTAGCTCCCTGATGATGACAATAATCGATTGTCGAAATATTGGAAATATATTATTATAAGAGTACACTTTCGCTTTTGCTGCTGTCCCAAATTATAATTTTATAATTCACGAGTTGTTCTTAACTATATATATATATATATATATATATATACATATATATATATATATATACATATATATATATATATATATATATATATATATATATATATGTTCGGATAGGTTTCCGCGGTTTATATATATATAAAACGTATTCAAATTTCTTTCCGATTTATTTTCTTCATCAGGTAGACATTTGAGAAGTCTATTAGAATATCAAATTTCATGAATCAGTCTTCCTTTTCAGGATTAGCTTTCATTATTTTTGGTAACAAAAATCGAAAAAACATGTTAACGATAGTTTTTTAAATCTGACCACTCCACAGGGTTCACGTTCATATCGAAATTATGTCGAAATACGTTAGTCATCAAAACACTCCCACCAATTCAAACTTTTGAAAATCATGACTACTCCAGTAGGCTAAGTGGGTTCTTGTTTGATGATGTAATAATGAAATTCTAAACAGACAGATAGAAAAGTTGCAAATTAAAGTGGTATGGTCAGTTTCGCAAATTTTCCATTATTATTTTTTTTAATGATGAACAGAGTTTGATGAAATTCTGGACTATAACTTTTTGAAGGAAAACGCATTTTGACTTGATTTTGAAATGAACTATGATATAATAAAATGGTGGATCAAGTGGTGTGGTCAGATTTTGTTTGAATTTTTCGATTTTTGACATCGGAAAATGATAAAAGTTGGCCCTGAAAATGAAGACTCATTCATCAAATTTGATGTTCTAGTAGGCTTCTGGAATGTCTACCCAATGAGAAGAGATCACTCTATTCAGTCGAAAAATATATGTTTCACGTGGGCGCTTCCATTGTAGTAGATGAGTCACACTGTATATAATGTCTCATTCCGTATACTTGAAAGTTATCTTCGTGCCCACGATTCACCGTAGTTTTTCATTACCGTGTATTGATACCCACTATATATTAATCGGTATCGACACTTTCAACTTTCCTAATCTTCTAATTTGTCATCGGCGATGACACTTTCTTAGTTCATGCTCGAAAAACTTCCAACTCCATCTCGTACATCTCGGGGGATATCCACTAGAAATCGACTGATGACGAACAATCCTAATCGTCGAAATGATTCCTTAGGCTCGTTGACGAAATTCAGATTATGCAAGACCATTGGATTAGTTTTGAGCAGATTATATATCCAATCCTCTCAGATTCGACTTATATCCGTTAACATTCCGGAATTTCCCCAGGAAGTTCTCGGCGATCATTTACCGGAGAATTTTCATCGATGTGACTCGGGCTTGAACTTTCCGAATATAAAAGGCGATGATTAATTGTTTTCCGAGCTCTTATTGGCTGAGTGAACATTTGTTATTTTAACAAACTAACCTTACAGTAAATTGAATGTTCAATGGAAATTCAAGATATGTCTGACATTTATTAATGCCGCGCTATTATTTCATACTAATTTCCATCGGAGGCGGCCTGGAAGCAAATCGAGTCTGTGGGTGACGACTGAAACTCCTCTAGTAGCGTTCTTTCTTTGTTGAAAGTTGAAAGTATGGAATTATTCGAATTTTTGGTACCTCAAGACCTCCTTCCACAATGTGAACCCTCAAAATGGACTTCAAACGGAGGTTACCCTATGAATTTTTGTCTCCCAGAGTTCAACATTGCCTTTCCTCTTTCAGTGCGTACCTATAAAGGTGTTTATAACGCGTAATAAAGACACATTATTATTATTACTTTCATTAAACACATTGACAGGGCGCGCTGTCGTCATTACCCCTACGCTCGTGGGGTGAGTGATTATTGGGTCCGAGGATCATGTGCCCTGAGTGATGAGCAAGAATGACAGCCTTGTGTCTCTGTCCAGGTGAGGCCTCGTTGATCCATTGCTCGCACAAGTTTCAACCTCTGAGGGTTGACGTTCGTCAGCTGGTTGACAGAAACGAACAATTCAAAAACAATTTAAGAGGTGATGAAGTATTTAGCATAACAAAACTAGTCTTGTAGCTTCAGCAGAAACGCAATGTAGGTAGTGGAAAACAACAATCACCAAGCATTGTGTTTCTCTTGTAGATACAAGGCTTGTACTCTTATGGAACAGGTTCCAGAAGGTTGTCGATTGAGGCCAGTTTTATAAAGTGTGGTGATCATAATTGTTACATATTGTCACTTAACTGTCATGGTTAACTTATCTATTGAGCTAAATGCCTGACCACCTCTAGTGAAACAGATGTTAATCTGTGAGTTTGGAAAGTTGAAACCATGTAGAGATCACCAAACTGATTTCATTGGTGCATTAAGATAACAAAGTAAGCTTCAGGAGAAGAAAAGTGATACCCATCAATTTTGAGTATCAATTTTTAGTGTTAGTGTGACTGAACTCTACGAAACTAAATCTTTGAACTTAGCTGAAACTGACTCCAAGTGACCATAAAAATCAGCATACTTAGTAAAGCTGGTTTTTACTCTGTTGGTCTTAAAAGGCTGCATCAAGCTCTTTGACTTGTATCCCACAGAGTGTGGAGAAAGTCTAGTTCCAATAGATATATTTTTTATCGGAATATATAAATTTTAATAAAAAACAACATAGTCCACCGGATCTGAAATTATATAGAAATAGTATGAAGGAAAGGACATTATGCTAGGATTCAGAATACCAGAGGTCTATTGGACATGGAAATATAGAAATATAGTTTTTTTCCTCTGGTTCCAGTCTGTTCGAAAGGTTTCAAGACATTCTCTATGGGGTGTGAATTTCAACTGATATCATTCGACAGATAACTGATAATATCAAATTATTGTGCGGACTTCCAGTGGTAACTCTTTGATACTATCAAAGTTGACGAAACATATCATTCAATCAATTTTGGTCTCGATAGTGTAGAGGTTAGCACGTTCGTCTTTCAAGCGGAGAACCGGGATTCAAATCCTTGCCAGGCCACCATGCTGGGTAATTGCCCAAGTTTCGATTTCTGAGGGTTAACCTTCCTCAGTCAGTTGGGTGATGGAACGAACAATTTTAGAACAACAACAATCGTCTGAGAATTGAAGCAGAACTGAGATTTGATTTCCGAACTAGCAACGATCCTTCATCCAGACACCCCAATTGAAAATATCCGCAGGACACAAAGATATCATTCACAAAAAACTTTGCAATTATGGCATTGCAGAGAGAGATATATGAAAACAGAAAACACGGGATATATGCAAAATACGCTTGTTACAAAAGTTATGTGTATATCCCTTTGTGAAAAAGTGGATGTGGATCTTTTGATGGAAATGTGAACGCAAAGGAATTCATTAATAGATGTTAAATATTCTAGAAAGGTTATCAGCGACCATTTTGCAAATGTCCTGCTCTCGTCCAGGACGGTACACACATTTATTTATTCAATGTGATGCATAAATTATCGTTATGTGTTGCGTAAATGTATGTTGTGCCACCGAAACTACGTATGCAGGCACTTAAATCGAACGCGGTTTATATTTATACACGGTGGGGTTCGATTCGTTCAGAGTTTCAAAAAACATTACGTGTGTGAGGAACATTTCACAAAATCCAAACGAAAAATAACTAACAACAGTTTGAACTGATTTGGAAATCACCATTTTTTCCCTGTGTATTGCTCACTATTCGTATCTAACAAAAAAATTGTTTCTTCGGCTGACCGACATGGTTTATATACCCTCGTTGATTCGAAAAACTGGTGGATAGACTTAATCATCGATCTTTAAGTAGTTTGCATCCACTATGAATTTTTTAAGGATTCTAGATAATTGAGTTTCCAACCTTTGCATGCAAAATTTCCGTATCGTTTATATTCGGGAAATTGGGATTGCATTCAAAGGAATGATCTGAAAACTTCAAATAATTTTACCTAGTCTGAAGGATCTCTGATATTCTGCATTCCGTATCAAAAAATGTCTACCACAGAGCTGTTGCATTCCGAACATTGGAGCTTATGAATTCTAGATTTCTCTATCTTTTCTATTTTATCTTTGGCATTGAAGAGAAAATTATATTAACTGACGTGTGACCTGAATACCACTTCCACTTCGTTCCTTCCTAATAAATCCCCTGTTCTTTTTTCCAAATGTGTTGAGGTTACGCATTTCTTACAATCTGATATTGGTCTATACCCGACGATAGTGAATTTACTTATTTTTATTCACCAATCTTCATTCATTGAAATTTGCCCTGGACTTCATCATTCCGCCAAGGATTTGGAAAATGTGAATTCTGGGATAAAAAACGATGTAGTCGTTGTAGCATGTACCTTTGACTATTGGTTAACCCGACTGATACATTTTATGAGAGAATAATAGATTTGATCCTAGAGACCCCTCAGTTGAATATCGGATATGTACCGTAACATTTGGGTTGTTAGCAGCTCCTGGCTTTCAGCACGAATAGCCTGGGACAGAGAGCTCAAATTTTCTATCAGAGTACCAAATCTTATTATTCAGTGCTTATGTTGATTATGTTATTGGGGGTTGTGACCCAGACGAGCCGTTAGAAATTCGAATCTGGTTGATTGCAGTAATGGTCAAGTAATAATATTCAGTTGATAACAGAACTTGCCTGACGGTTATTCGTATATCTAAAGTTATTTACTTGAGAGAAAAACTGAATCCACAATTAAGTTTCAGGTTTCAAATGGACTATTACCAGAGGCTAGTATCAACATTGAATAATCGTAATATTCCTCCAGTACTAATAAGTGTAATATCAAACGATCATAAACCTCTGATTACCCTTGTCAATTTGATGTGATGCTAAAAATTGCATGAAACCACCTACATAACTTGCCTGTTCGTAACAAGTCTGCGTAATGTAGAAAGCAGCAATTGGTGATTCCAGATTTCACCAAATAGGTGAAGGAATCTGTATGAGCACAAGACAATTCTGGTTTTAGCTCACAAGACATGTCCAAATACAGATAGCATGCCAGCTGGGTATCACTTTAGTGATCAGGATAAAGAGATTATTATACGATGAATGAAGCAATTAGGGAAGGAGTAACATGGCTTAAGCCCTAGCTTTCGAGGTATCTTTAAACCTTTCGAAATCAACCCTCCCGTCTCTCGAGCCAAAATGCATTTTTCAGTCGAAAATGTGAGGGCTTTAGCAATACAAATATTATAATTCCATCTGACAGCCGAGTAGAATATCTTCATCATCATCATGATCTTCATTTTCATTTCCATTGCACACATTTCGCGACCAAATATAAAAATATATTATCTTTCTCTTTATCTTGCCCTCTCCCTCTTTCCTTCCACATAAGTTGATATCACTCACCACTGTCACTACAGTACCTGGATGACTGAGCTTTGGTGGGTATTTTTTTTGTAATTAATTATATTCAGATACGAAATACATTCTGATGGAATATGAATGATATTTTTTGATCTTACCAACATATAAAAAAATGAACTGGTGATCTGAATAAATAATCATGAGTGCGACGTTTGCTAAAAATGAAACCTGGCTAGATCGGTTCATCACTCCCGAAAAACCCTGCATACCAAATTTTATGAAAATCTTTGGAGCCGTTTTTGAGATCCAGATTATATATAGAAATAGATTATTATGAACAAAAATTTGCCGATTAAAGGTATTAGATTAGGTAGGTTTCAGTGAACACGTAATACACAATAATATACGTAAATAATTGTTACGAAATCTCCTAGCGCCGGCCCTGGCGCTCGTAAACGCTGAACAATATGAGGGGTCGAAGAGAGAACGTCACTTCTCCAGAAACTCTTGATTCGCGTGGAGAATTCGATACACATCATCGAGACCTCTCTCGAAGATTCTCCATAGGCGTGCGCAAGTAGAAAAGGAGACACTTCATCGCGGAGGGGATAGTTATTCGCAGATAGTTATCAGAGTTTCTAGCTTAGTGGAGAGGCGGAGAGTTTTTATCGGAGAGAGATTCTATATTCTATTAGAGAGAGTTTTAGTACAGAGCTTGGATAGTTAGCGGAGCAATTCGAGTGATTGTATTGTGTGGCGATAAAGAGTTGTTATAAAAGTAGTGAAGTGTTGTTTGGAGTTCCAATAAACGAACTCAAGTAAAGATCGTAACACGATTAATTTTTTCGTTTCAACATCGAATGAAAAACGCATTGGCTTAGTGTTGCTCAAAAACGAAAACGGCATCTACCAGATAGCTTCAATGTTTTTGTGACGTTAAAGCATTTAGTTGCGCAATATATATATATATATATATATATATATATATATATATATATATATATATATATATATATACATACATATAAGAATTGCTCATTTAAATGTATCAGATTCCCATGAAAACTGTGATATGACTGTGGTTGAGTGGAATATCAGTCAGAAATTAGTTCTAGTTCAAGTGTCGAGAAAATTTCCAAGGCCCACTGACGAGTTTTCTCAACGATTAAATCACACCATCCTCTGGGATATAATGCAGTAATTGGATTCAGTCCGCCTTGTATGATGTGATACCGTAACATTGCAACGCTTAGCATATATACGTCGGGAAATGATTGAAGTTGCCAACGTTTGTATTTATGGTTATGTTCATAATCAGCCATTGTCTACTTAGCACAGAGCCATTACCCCAGGCTATTGTATAGAGTGCATTCCACCGCATCCATATTCATATGAGCTTTTAAAACAATTGTTCGTTCTCGCCTTTGTGCAACAATATAAATACTGCAATGCCGGATAGGCCGTCGTCGACGTTTCGTTCGTATCGCTACCTGTCAGATGTTGTGAACGCTATTCTCCTGGCTGATACTTATTGCCTTCCGAATTGTAAAAGACGTGTCCCACCGAAATTTTCATGTGAACGATGACATAAATCATATGTGGAAGGATGGAGATGTTTTCCTACGACCACAAAGGAAAGTGACACATATCACACTTTCTACTTCCATGGAAAGTGACCTTCATTCTCACTCGTGCGGAAAATGTACTTTCCGCACGGCTGCCAATAAGCCGTCAAATCCGTGAATCCTGTAAGATTCACAGATGTAATTAATAATTGCTCTTCTTTATTGATATTATTGATGTAAAAACTAATTAAGCATTAAAAAAAAAGGAAGAAAAAAAGTGTTGACGCCGAAAATCGAACCCACAACCTTGCGGTTTTCTTACCGGATACTCGGTTAGTCGATTTTTGATTATGATATGTCATGCTGTTGCATTTCATTAATACAAAATTCAGCTATTTTTCAACGAAAGCTCAAAACTGTTGATTTATAATTATTTCAGTATCTAGTTGGTTTCAATACGACCTACCTATTAATTATTGTTATTTCTTCATTTTACTATAGAAGTGATTGTAAATTCATGTGCACTTTTCATAGAAACAATATTCAAACATACACTGTCACAAATAAAACGTAAGATTAGTCAGGCAACTAGATATACACTATTCGATATTTACATATTGTGAAAAAATGGGTGGTTTTAGGAAAATATTGTACATTACTTGTGTGGAAATCAATGTAATGAACTACTATTATACCGAGGCGGAAAGTGAATCATTTCTCACGAGGGGAAAATAAGCTTACCAAGGCTGAGATAGAAATTCCATCTTTCGCAGAGGTATGTGGACTATTTTATTCACAACCATTAGAAATGATTTTATGAAGTTATTGGAAAGAGGATATTTGCAAGTCTTATTTCAATATATTTTGTTTTTCGAGTAGGCATTGCACATAAACGAATTTGATGACGCTCCCACGTATGTCAATATTGACATTATTTTTGAATGGCATTTGCCTACGTAGAAGTTGGAAATATTAGCGGCATAATCGACTATAGAAAAGGTCTTGTCTTGAGTGAAACTAGTCTGCTAGTTATTGAATACGTTTGTAGTTTTAAGGGAGAAACGGAATAGGTACATTTATCTTTTCCGTCCAGTTGGTACTGAGATAATAAGTAATGAATGTAATATTATCATATGAAATGCCTTAATGACAAACCTTCTTCCAAATCCAGGTCGCAACATTGACACAGTTTCATTGCCATGGGTTCGGAAGAACATCTAACTGACATGCCAAACATCACATCCAGTTATTCGAATGTGTTATATAAGAAGTGTCGTGGCTCTGATTCTGAGATTAAGAAATGAACAGATCGAAGAGAATGTAGTCAGTAAAGACATTCTGCCCTCGGGCATGTAATTTAAGTGCTGTTGAGTGTTAATTTTATCAGTATGGGTTTCAATAAATGATTGTCGTTTTTGTGTGAATGTGGAATTCAATAGAGTTTGCATTTTCACCCGCAAACTGACATAAGACCTTTACGAATTATTCCACACTCTCTATAATTCGAGTATTTTCCAACATCCAGAAAACAGTCAGAATTCAAAGGTAGGGTAGATTATTCTTCACGAAGGCATTAAGGGACAACAGGTGTTTTTCTTGTATATTCAACAGGTTCAACTATCAATTATTAGCTACGATTCACACTTCTAACTGTCGACTAGCTCTAATCGACAGTTTGAAGTGTCGATTATTTCTAATCGATATATTGGAAAGTCGATTAAACAAAAAATAATCTGTTGTCTTTCAGCGCCTCCATAAAACTCAATATACCTACATATAATATAAAGGTAAGTATCTGCTCAACTGTGAGACTTCAACCTCGGATCTTCCTAGACTATAAATTATATCCGGAAATGTGTTCGACTGCGAATTTTATTTAAAAAAATTCTGAGGGAATATCAATTATAGTGGGTTGAAGGAGTAACATCTAATATACATATATCCATAGCCATTGCTCTTGTGGAATATCATCAGTCTTATCGCTTTTGACAGTTCCATCGAGATTGACCCAACCTGTTCAATCTTCCAATCCTTTCGCTGTGAGCCTCGAAACTCTCTTTCTTTCTCTCCTCATGAGAGGTTCCGGCAAAAAGTAACTTAGGGGGTATTTCTTCGATAACTTCAAAAAAAAAACTGAAATGTGGTCGAATCACTTCGATAATTATTGTTTCTCTAGCATTTCTTACGAACTTTCAATTTATAGAAAACTGCAATCTTATAACGCGTAGTAGATTATTATGAGCACCGTTTACCTTTGGGGATAGTTATCCCACGGGAGAGGTCAGAGTATAACTTGCTAGTATTAATTGAAATCTTCGTGATCAATATCATGAAAGTAAAAATGAGGTTATTTCGCTGTTCTCGTTAAATTTGATGAATCATAGGTTGAAGTGAATGCAAGATATAGCAGAGGAAGTTTGAATCAGTGTGATGAATGATGGGTTAGATCGGTGCATGAGTTGTTCGCGAAGTGAGGGAAAAATGGAACCAGAAACATACCTTATTTCCAGGAGATATCAATAATTGAAAAATTCTTGAAAGAATAATTAGGGAATCCAGGAAAATCAGGAATATATGAAATCAGTTGTCAAGTCGGCAACATGAAATACATCGGGCAGAGCCGAAGAGACATAGGAGCCCGCTTTAAGGAACATTATGCCCACATATAATGTGAAAGGGTAGAAAAATATAGTGTCGTTTAGTTTGCACTGGACAGTGGCCGTAGAATTAGTGGAATCAAGTTGAGACTGACCAGGGATGTGCCTGGTACGAGGCTGCTCGATGTATGCACACTGAAAGTAGGAAAATGTAAAAATGAAATGAATAGTGACAAAGGGTCCTATTCCATTTGAACAGCTATCCGGTTCCATGTTGAGAAATCGATTACAATGATCAACAGACGAAGATATAAGAATAACTCATCACATGCAGTCAGATTTATTACTAATTTTTTTCTTCTCAATCCACCGGGTTCATCACTAACTGATGTCTTGTATATTTCCACAAAAATACCATTCTTTCCGATCACAAGAATCAAAATCTGGGGATATAAATAGAAAAAAACCTTTCCTTATCCCCGAGGATGATCTGCATGAGATTTATAAATCTCCTTCCGAATTCCTGGGTAAAACTATTAACTCCCAAGTTTCCATTGTAAAATTGCTTTTTAAATTGTGTTATGTGAAAGCATATTATACCTCAGCTGAGTTTGATCCGGAACTTTAGCCCTCCTAAATCAGCGAGGGCCGATCTTAGATTTTCTATACGGTAATAAAATCCTGTGAACATTGAGGCTAGAATTTCAATATGTTTCAATTAGGTGATTCCACAATTGGGTTGTGAATTGCTTTTGTGGCTTCGGCTTGGATCAAAGGGGAATATGATTAGAAATATATCAGTGATGGTGGCAAAATACGAAGATTGTTTTTATCTGTGGTTGAATGAAATAAAAAATCAGATATTGTCACGAACATGGCTCAAATATTGAATATTCGGCGATGGGACATTGTGAAGTTTCCTACGTTTTGGTGGAAGGGACCTCTAACGCTATATATGCAACAGCGATCGGCCGGCAAGGAAAGTTTTGGTGAAACCGATGAAATGGTAAGAAAAACAAAGCGGAATTGTGGAAGTGTAGACCTGTGATTTCACTCGAAGTATCGCTTAGGATTATTGAGTTTCAATAAATTGTTCTCTTTCGGATCCTGTCAATTATGTCACAAGAAACCCACGAGTGCAACCATTTTTCACCTTTATTCAACGCTCAAAATGGGATCCTTGAAATTTGAAAATGGTTGGGGGAATTTGGAGTTCCTAGGACCCTTCCAAGAACTTTTCATTGAATCGCTGCCTACTCTTTATAGCAGAATCGAAAACAAATACTCATGAAATGGGCTTCAAATACATATTTGAAATGTTTGTTTTTTTTAAGGCATTGAAAAAAAATCAGCTCAGACGGTGGGTTTTTTGTTTTTTTGTTCTTTGGTTTGGACTCGAAAACACTATCTTGATATATCTACAGATATTTTGCAACACGCCTACTCCCAATGACAGCTCGATTACCCTCATGAACTTTCGAAATTTGACCAAAGAGCGAAATCAGCTTTTTGATCATTTTCAAATTATCGCCTATCACATGCTCTTTTTCAGGGTATGTTAGAAAACAAATAATTTTTCTGATTGTTCGCATCGGATGGGCGCGTAATGTTATTCAAAACGAGTTCCAATAGCTCGCTCACTTTGACCAATGCTAAATGCATTGATCTGAGAACAAAATAAAAGTTCTCAAATGGAAACAATTTCATTGTCTGAATAACAAGAAATTTTAACTTGAACATTCAATTGGTAACTAGGTACTTCAGTTGGGAACTAGTCTACTCTAGTGAAAGAATAGTTCTTTTCCACGACCACTTCCAAATTTTACATTTTTCCCAATGATTCACAAACGATATCAAATTTCTTGAATGAGAATTCTACAAAATATTCATGAATAAACTCTTCTTAGTACTACTGATCAACGATGATAAATAAGAAGTGGATTTGATCAGTGTAGTAATAGTACGCAGAGCGTAGACACGGCTTACTTATATCGTACATTCTTTTCAATTTAAATGAAATCACTTTCATTCATATGAATGAATTTCGATTATAATTTCGAGAGTTGAAAAATATCATAATTTTTTGTATTCAAGGTAAAGACTGATTGGAGGATTGTTGTTATATTATCGTGAGGTTATGAGAATCAGTGGAGTTAGTCAATTCGTTTTTAATTTCTGTTTCTTGTGACTGTGTTTTATATAGGTGAGTTTAATTTGATTCACCTACATAAATCAGTTATACATTATTGTCAATATCACATTGAACTTGTGCATACAGGTATGCAAAGTTGATATTCAGTCACGATCAGATTCGAATATTTGAATGCATCATTGGTTCAGTTATTGAAAATGAGATAATGATGCATAAATAGGCCCTATTAGTCATGCATGATTCAAAACTAATGACACCTAGATGTTAATTTCATAGCTGTCAGCTGTCACTTGTCAAAATTATCACTGCTAGTAGGAAGCAAATTATCGCTTTTATTTTGTGTTTTGGATGCCTTGACTCCAACCTTTTCCCCAGTTTTTTATATTGAGGAAAATAATCATGCTGATATATATTGAAGTTTCGTGATACGTTCGTCTCTCTCATATCTGCACTGCATGGTTTCAGTTTTCGACAGCGTGTGACAAAACACTCTCCCAACTACACCTGAACGCATAATCCCATCCATCCACACAGCTTCCACGGCATTCAATTTCCTCTTACATTATGTGTTTCCGTTTATTATTGAAAATGTGACTCGACTAAAAAACGAGCGTTCGCGCTAATAAAAAGTTTAGATTCTAAAACACGTATTTCGAAATATAGGACGATAGTATTCTATCAGTGGAGAGATAAAACACTTATTTATTACGTGACGGCTATTTCACAATGTTCAGCTGTCGGGCGATCCGGAAAGGGCGGAAAATCTTTTAAATTTTTTAGGCATAGCTTATTTAATGACAGAAAGAGATATTGGGTAGGCGTTCGAACATTTATCCGATCTTTACGCGTGGATCAATGATCGAGTGGCTGATTCGTTTTTCACTTTGGGGGTTACATGAAGGGGTAATTCGGATTATGTTCAGAAAAATGAGGGAGATATATGATTTCGTATTCACTGACGGTTGTGAAACCTGGCGAGCGATTCTATAACTTGGCTGGTATCTGGGCTTCACAACAAGAGGTGGAAAGATTCCACTCGTCAGATCTAATTCGATGGAACTGGTCATAGCACCAATATGATTGATGATTGTTCAGGAAAACAAATGAAGAAAAAATTGTTTAAAAGGGGAACCAGTCGCCAATTCTTCTGCAGTATTCGATTAATGTTCTTTTTTCCATAAACGTTCATTTATGCTTGTGTGAAACTTTCTTCTCATATGGAAAATCGTATCCCAAGTTTCTAAGGAAAAAAGATCCATTCTGGGCTTGAAATAACGCTCCAAAAATTTTAACAGGTAGTTTTTCAATAATTTGTATAAAAGCTCAGATCGGTTTGGCTGTCTTTCGATTCCATATCAACCGTAGTTACTGAAAATGCGTTCATATAAGAATTCTTAGATTTTAAATCTGACTTGATCTAGGATGCCAGGTATGAATCCTTCAGAATCCCAGTGTGAGAGCAAATACTGGATTTAGTTCAACACGACAAAAATTGTTGTGTAGTGGTAATATGAAATTTACAATGGGTTTTACAGCAAATAAGATAACGTTAATATTTCTGTAAGGAATAAGACAAAACTTGACTCGTTCATACAGAATAGTAAGATTGAATGAATATTGAAATAACGGCTTTTTTGATCATGAAATTCATGTCTACTATCGATTTGAGTCATTAGTGGAAAACATAACATTTTTTCTGCACATGCGCAATTTCCAAACCAATGATAAGGGAGTGAATAGTGAGTCCACTATTCACATCCCAGTGTGCATAAACGTTCCCATTGAATTACGTGTGTCTAACTTTCTTCGCTTAGTCCTTATTTTATCTAATTTGCTGTTAAACCCACAGTGACATTGTCCTTTAATCCCCGAATGCTATTCTCACACCATCTCTGGCAATTTTATTAAGAAAAAAGTAGAGAAAAACAATCAAAATCAAGTTAGACCGTCTCGAGACAATAATTACCGTTTCCGTACGTGCTCAGTGAACTCCAGAAGTGAAATTGCAGACTTTTCTCAAGAATTTCACGGAGAACTATCGATATTTTTCAACGTTGAGATGATTTGGAGGAGAACGAAATTGGTTCGTTATTGTTATAGTTCAGAAGTATCTTAATAAGTAGTTTTCAGATTCGATTCATCGAAAACGTAGGTGGAATCAGTGCAGAAGGATCAATTAATGAAACAACAACTGACTATGAATTCAGAATTTTTTTTATTGGATGATTGGCTTTTTTATCGGTGAAGAAGTGAAAAAAGTGGAGGCGTAAATTATTGCTAGAATTGTGTTCAGTCATAGAGTCAATCGGGAATCGTAAATTGAGGAAAACTTCTCGAAAATCTTTCCGAAAATAAGAGGGCTCTCTGGAAGAAAAACAACGAAAAAAGAAATAACGTCTACAGTTTGTCGCTTTTTTGAATTCCTGGTATCGAATACCATTTCTTTTGAACCAATACCAGCGCAGGAAAAAATGAACGTTTTTGTAGGCAGATTGACTCGAAGGGGAATCCCTGTAATGTTCAGAGAACACCGTGTTACTCCTGATATCTGGATATAAGATAAAGATAGATTGGCTTTCTTTGAGAAGAAACATGCCTGGGGTTTTCCATCATTGAATTCTACCGAGTTGATGTTACCACATTGTATTATTTTCGCCAAGTAATAGTTGATATTATCGACTCTACTTTGTTTCTCGTGCTTATATGTGTCAGTTGTTTTGCTTACTTTATAACACGGTCTTTGTTAGTTTTCTGCACATCTCAGAGTCAACGTGAAATTTGGTAAGCTGTACTTATTGTTGCGAGATTCAATAAATCAAATGAATAAACCTATCTTGGTCACAAATTTCCGTTTTCTGGTAACTTCTGGTAAGCATCGTTGATGAAATTCTCTGGAGTCATCCCAAAGGAATCAAGAGAATATTGAAACATTTTCGAAATCCTATTCGAGTATGAATATCTTGGTCCAGCGGAAGTTCGAGGTTAAGTCAAGAAGTTGACAGTGTGAAGCGAAGTAGGCAGTGTTGTCAAGCGAATTCCAGAGTGACTTTTGTGTTCCTTGTGTATTAGTTTACGGGATATTTTGTTCTGTGGAATTCGCAGTTCAGTGAATACATCCGTTGTGTTTTCGTCATATCTAGTGTTATTTCTTACCAAAACCACAGAAAGAAAGTTACACTGTTTACATGCAAAGTTGATCGCATGGTGGTCTAGAAATAGAAGAGAGAATATATACTCACAATGTACATGAAGCATCATCCGCTTGCTGACAGATGGCGGTACTCCGTTCGCTGCTATACACAAATAAGCTCCCATTTCGGACCTCGTCACTTTGGTCAGTGTGAGAGTCTCTCCTTCGACGGAAGTCAGCCTTTCGTTTTTCGAATTTGCTCCCGTACGAGAAAGTATGGCACCGCCATCTTCCCTTCTCCAAACGACGCGCGGTTTGGGGTAGCCTCTTGCTTTGCAAGTCAATTTTGCCGAACCCCCTTCCGGTACCATCATGTCACCGGAGGTTTCTTCGTATATTATGTCGGGAGGAATGACGACTTCTAGGAATGCAGTCTGAAAAAAATTGGGTTAAGTCAGCGGAACATATACAGGGTGTCAAAAAATCGTGGTCCAAACTGAAGGGGGTGATAAAGGTGGTCATTTGAAAGAAACAATGAGTTTGTAAGTGATTTTTTTTGTTAGACAATGGAAAATATTGTTTCAGTTACAAGAAACTATTGTAACAAATCCAAGTACATATTTGATAGTTTACCTAGGAGTGAGTAGCAAGTTTGTTGGTCTTTCATTTTCACTATGTTTGAAGGAATTTCAGGGATATCAGAGAATCTGGAAGCTTGATATACTTTTTAAATTCAATATTGCGGAAAGCGACAATAGATCAAAAAGCATGCAAATCAAACCAACATCTATCATCTCCTGTAGTTTGGGACATAACTCATGAGACACCTGCATGAAAAATTTGGGAATATGTCCAAGATAGTACCCAAAACAATAATGGTGAAAATTAAAATCAAACAAGTAGTTACTAATAATTATTAGCATTGCACCCAGATTTAGCTCTAGATCTGCTTTCTCAAACAATAAAATTATATTTTTTTTTATATACAGATTCACATGAAAGGGAAGCCCTGTTGCACCGCGTGAATCGAGTGACAGAAGAAAAGAATTAACATTCACTTCAAATTATAGAAGTTTGTAAGCCTCAGAAAAAACATCTCTCGGCAAGGAGTTCCAAGGTTCAGATGTTCTGTTGAAAAAAAAATTCTTGAGCAATGGAGGTTCGACAGGTCTCCAAGCTCACAACGAAGGGGTGGGAATTCTGTACTTGTCGGGAAATCCGCGTTGATACTATCGAGGGTGGAACGACTGACGACAATTCAGAAGAGCACCGACCGTGGATATATATAAAGAAGAGAGACAAGTCTCCAACCCTTCTACGATATTCCAACGAAGTGAGCGAGTCCGTGAACGAAGAATCACCAACAAGACGGATTGCCTTCCTCTGAGTAGAATGAGGAAGTTTCAAAGAATGTTTTGGTGCCAAGCTCCACACATGAGAACTATATTCCAAGACCTAGTGCCTTGTAGATCATTTGACAAGAAGTGAAGTATTTCTTCGCACTAAATAGAGACCCAAGTTCCCAGGAAGCACACATGATTTTCCCATGAGAGATTGTTGCTGATCTCAATTCCTAGCATCGAGATACTTGACTTTGTAGGAATAGTT
The DNA here is from genome assembly GCA_032362365.1 of Zygogramma bicolorata. Lineage (NCBI taxonomy): Eukaryota > Metazoa > Arthropoda > Insecta > Coleoptera > Chrysomelidae > Zygogramma > Zygogramma bicolorata. The sequence continues at coordinate 159,457 of JAVJAQ010002096.1, forward strand.
ACTCCTGATATCTGAATATCAGATAAAGATAGATCGGCTTTCTTTTAGAAGAGACGTGCCTGGATTGTCCCAGCATCAACTTCCACCAAGTTGATGTTACCCCATTGTATTATGTTCGCCAAGTGATCATTATTAGTATTGACGCTACTGCTTCGCTGGATTTTTGTTTCTCGTGCTGATACGGCGCTTGTTTTCGCTTATTACTATTTATCAATTATACCAATCCCATTCCAAATAAGTTTATTTTTCGAAACATTCATGCACCACCCAGGCAGTAGGTTCATCTCTCTAGGAAAACAAAACGATTTCCATCGAATATTTCTCTCACACAATGCAACATACCTCGTGTTGACGGTAAGAGACACCGAACGTTGTGTTAATTGCTGCGAGTGCTGAAAGATTACATACATATTAAAGACGTTCTCCCCAAACTAATTGTTTCTGCAAGGGGACCGTTGATACTGACACTTGCCGTCGCTTCTAATGACGACAAGGTAAACTTGCACATAGTTCGTCCCGCGAGAGACCGCCACAGGGCTTGGCGTGTAGATAGTTCCGTCGTGTTGATTTTGTCGAGATAATTTTCAATTTTCATTCATGGGAATCGTTTGTCGATGCGTTGCGTTATAATTCGTATTGACACGATGCTTGCATATAGTTTATTAAAGAGGCGGAAAGTGAATCAGTCCTCTCCAGAGAAAAATCTAGCTCGCCGAGGTGAAAGCAGAAGTAAGCTATTTCTCGAGAAAAAAAACATTTATTTTTTCGGTCATGGTCGAATTGAAATTGAGATTTTTTTGGAATGCATTAACAACCAAGAACCAACAATAAAATTCACATTGGAAATAGAGAATAACGATCAACTTCCTTTTCTAGATGTAATCATAGAGAAACAAAGTGAATAACGAAAGAAACATACAAACAGATATCTTCACTATGACTCAAACCACCACACAAATCGTAAAAGGTATAGTAGAATGTCTTCATAATAGAACAAAAATAGCATACAATTCATTAGGAAAAATTAATGAGGAGATCATGAAATTAATCCAAAAAATGGATATCCAGATGATTTTATAGAAAAACCATTGATGGAATTTCCAAATCGCAACATACCTCGCATACCCCTATATATTGAGAAGCAGAACTCGAATTAATTAGTCGAGTTCGGAGGTCGAAACTCAATCATCACCTAGAAGATGGCAAATGAGACTATATATATATATATATATATATATATATATAAACAAAGCTAGGTTTTCAATTGTCGATTCGACAAAGATACTCTCCCTAAATTTTATCCGACTCTAGAATAAATTTCGAAAAAATTGGTCACCTCAGTTGCCATTCTCAAGACGGTATATGCCACTCCCAGCACAGGCTTGAAGTTGCACGAATTATTTTTGGATAAAAATTTGTCCCCCTCGATATCAATATGGACGTGTTTTTGTATTTTCGTCAAAAGATTCAGTTTGTCGAGAAGGGGTGGTGCAGATTTTCGTTGGGACACGCTGTATATCAAGTATAGATTTGAATTTATTTATTTCAATCCTCTTCCGCAATATTTGAATAGAGCAAAACTATCGGCCGTTAAAAATTGATTATTAGAATCCATCAGAAACGTTATTAAATTATCATTGCGGTATATAACCATACAAATAAATCAACGAACCTTTCAATTTTTCTTCTAATTCCGACTATATTCATTGGGAATAATGAAATGCATGTGTGTGTTGCATTAATTTTGGACTCACCTGCATTTTCATGGGATCGGTGTTCACTTGGCACATATACTGTCCTCTATCCTCTCTCTTAACACCCCGTATATTCAACGTCCATGTGTTGAAATCGTTGTGGGTAACAGATAATCTTGCGTTGTTGGTAATAACGTGCTCGTGGATGGCTAATATTGCCTTGGTATCAGCCTTTATCCAAGCGACCTGATTCAAAATGAAATGTGAACAGTTGTGGTGAACAAGCTTTTATTCGATTATCGTCTATTTCAACGTGAAAGTTCAGTTTTTAATCAACGCGTTCTTTAACCTCGCAGTGTTGATGTCCACAATCGAGAATCTGAAGAAAACGATATAGTAACGGGTTCTTATTTCAGGGGGTAGGTTGCAACACTGAGAAAAAATGTTTGTCAGGCTTATTATTACGATTGCACAATCATGATTTCAAAGGAGAGAGATTTATCGCTATCGGGCCTTCGAATGAAATCAATTAGATTTTCGACTTATGTCAACTGTACGCCGTTCTACTCAGCGTTTTCATTTATATCCGAACATATCCTGAATATTCATTAACATTTTTCTGACAGGCGATATCTAATTTAATAAGAAAAAACAAATCGAAAATGAAAACTGGAAGGAAATAAATCTCGGACTTTTTCCGAGAAAGTTCAATTCAATCACCATGTGATTGAATATCACCCCCACCTTTCTCTTACAAATGATCCAATCCTATATATTATTGTGTACGGAGATAACCACCACCATCTGAATAGAACGACTGTTTCAAGATCAAATCAGATATCATCTGATCTTTACCTCAACAAAAGATAAAAAAATATTGCATAGTTTCTGGTAATTTTTGTACTCCGGTGTATCAAATCACTAATAGGTATATAGGATCATATATAGAAAATTAGAGGAGAAATTATGAGGAAATTATGGAGTAGATTTCAATGATAGAGATATCGTATTTCTATCGTATTCTGTAACACATATATGTTGAATAATGAATTTTTGTTATGAACTTTCACTGTTTCAAAAAAGAACTCGAAACTGTTATCTCTCCAACCTTGATCCTACAGTTTATATTCAACAAACGAGAAATTATGAGGAAATTATGAAGTAAAGTCTGTGATATATCCTTCATTTCTTCAATGATAGAGATATCGTATGTATATCACATTCTGTAACACATATATGTTGAATAATGAATTTTTGTTAGAACTTTGGGTGATTCAAAAAAGGCACTAGTAAATGTTTTATCTCCAACCTTGATCCTACACTTCATACCTAACAAACGTTACTCCTTACAAATATCTTGGAATGAAAATCAATTTCATCTCAAGGAAAGCTATGAGATATGAAAAAACAAGTGATAGTAGACTCATATTCTGGATACCTAGCAGAATGGCTCCACAGGAAATGTAAATCACCTACTTTTCCATTATGTAATCCGTTAATACAAACCACAACCAAGTTGCAACGTTATAATGAAATAGTGGAAGTTTGCGACTCGCTTGAAAAAGGATTATTCATTAGAGCCTCACCAAAGTTTGCCAAAGTAACTGCTATGAAAAACCTATTGAAACCATACCATTGATATTCTGCTATGAGATATCTTCCAGTGTTCTCCCTTCTCATCTTCTCATTCGGCTCAATCCCAAAAAATGCGATAACCAATGATGATAGAAAACCATTTATGTTTCAATCACTTTGGTGTGGTGGGAAAACTTTATTCCTCTCAAGAAGAATGTGATTATTGTGATCAAGTAATCCATCATTAAAAGATAAAAATAAGTAGTGAATGAAGTACACTCAGATAATTATAAAAGTTCTATCATTGCTTCTCAGAAAAAACAGAACAAAAATTAATTGACAACAAGAAGAGTCGGCTGATCAAAAGAAAAATATTGCAATAAATTTGATATAAATCTTGTCACTACATCATTTTCTTCAGTTTTAATTGTATGTATTGATATCGATGCAAATATCTAAAGTAACTTTTTAATAGCTACAAAAATATCGAAACTCCCCAATCAGTACAGAAATTCAAGATTTCTTTGTTCATTTGATATAATGGAAAAATTCAGCTACCAATATTTTTAATGAATTTCTGATGCTAAACATTCATTGTGAACTCAATAAAGCAATTTTTGCCTCTCAATCGATACTGCACATTCCCCAAGTTTCTTGTTGATTCAGTATAAGCATCTGTGTGAGTATTTGTTCCAACAGCCTTCGAAACATGTGAAAAAAGCTGAATACAACACCAACTAGGGAAAAGTGCTCCGTGCAAAGGTGGGTAACCACTCTTCAATCAGTCATGGAGATAGAACGGGTATTTCATCTGAGGATAAAATAGAATTGAATCCTGCGAGATAGAATGATAAATCAATATTTCAAAAAATACTTTCACTGGCAACGTTTCTAAAGCCAGTCTGTCTCCTTCATCAAGCTTTTTTGATATTATCCTACAGGATTTCTCTGACCCGTTATATCGCCATAATTGTTATATTTATTTGATTCATTTTGCAAGAGACGATCAAATGCATTTGCACGATATAGATCTTGACCTGTATATAGTTATCAACATTTGATCATCTACGTAACCTAATGTATAAGTGAATATTTCTCTACCTGTGATAAAAAAATCAACCTAACCAGCCAATGATCGTCATATATACCACCAAATCATTTTAATGAACATCCAATTATCGAATGAAGCATATGTGAGCAACATTTCGTTCTATACGAAACAAAACAGTATTTATATTTCAACGTAAGTCATCAAGCATTTCCTTTATAATTTGGAATGAAAATGTGACTTATGATTCCACCTCTTTCCTACTAGAATCGAAGAAGCCAACTGTCCGTGCTTGACTGACAAGTTAAATTGATTTTGCAAATTGTATTTCAATTTCCTTTTAGGAACTAGTTTCTTCTTTCACTCACTGGACAGCTTCTCATTGGGAGTTTGGAAAAATTAGTGCATTTACCTGATTTTCAACGGGTTGATTATATCTTTAGAAAGAGAATTTCGTCATGTTCGGAGAGCATCGCGTGAATGGCCGAAAGGAAATATAAACTTCCATTCGAATTTTGGGATATATAACTGCAAAAAACTTATGAATTCGAAAAAATCTAAAGTAAAACAATCAATTACGAAATATGCAATTCTATTACATGGTAACATAATCAGATATGTAACTGTCAAACTTTCAAGATGATTGAGCAGAAGTTGATCGAGAAGCAAGAATAACGATAAAAATAGTCGTTAAATAATTGGCTCAAAGGAAAGGATCAGATGGGACATTCAAATCCAAACCGGGAAATTGAAATGGAACTATAATAGCGATGAAAAACAAAATTGAATGTAAATACTTTCACAATGAACACAATGTGAGTGAATAAATACGAAATATAAATAAACAAATATTGAAAGTAAGTTTCAAGTTGAATGTATTCACGACGTTTCGATCACTGGTATCCGCAATGCTCTTCGGACGATGACGTTTTTTGCATCAGTAGAGCTAGTTATATAGACAATGGAAGTCCGAAGCAATATTACTCAGTAATGAACATTGTCAACCACATCCAAGCATATATACTTTGATGAGTTCTGAATTTCGACACCAATTATTGAATGAAAGGCAGCTAACTCTTATCACAAGTTATGAACATCTCAATTCCCAGCATAATGATATGAAACCATTCCCGGGTTGTTTGTTAAGAACCACAATTTTCACAAGAAAAATCTGGGAAAAACATATGAAGACCATTTCAGTCGACTGCCTTGTAGTTTTACACTCGCTGTGGAAGCATTTCACTACTTTAAGTAAAACCAATCCATACTGACAGTAGCTCGGCTTCTTCTTCAGTTGCAAAGTCGTGATTCAGACAATTTATGAAGAAAAAAAACACCTACTATGAACGAATTTCGACATAGTAGAACACTTATCACGATATCGAGTAATTAGACGATTCAAGAGAATGATTTCTGAAGTCAGGTTTCCAGAACTCCATTTCTACGAGAAATTGAAGAACGAAACGGAAGTATACATATCACGTACCAGAATTCGATTTTCTTTTATCGTTCAGGAAGCCTTATTGCAAGTTGACGCTCCCAACTACTGTAGTAATCATTTTTGATGTAATTTCATCGACACCACACACTTCTGATTCGTCGATCATCAAAAAAGTGTGAATTTCTCATTTTCATTTTCCAATTGTACCTATTTCTCCTTCTAAACTTCAATTCATTCAGTTTCGAACTCATTTTTATTCCAAATGTTCGAAAAGTATAATGAATTATGTATTCACCACTTCCATTTCCCTTCACCTCCACCATTCCATGAATACCCACATCATCCTTGAATACTTTCCTCATCTTGTCAAACATTTTGAAAAATATTCTCATTCACCTAATCTGAACGATATATCCAGAGTTTCAGATATAAATATGTACATATTTCCGCAGGTTCCTGCATTTTCTCTTTCAGATAAGTGTTCAGAAGATCTGATGCGGCTGGTGTCGAAGGTGAATAATGGTAATCTTGTTTGCATATGAAAGCTATGCTATACCGTTCTGTTACGTTCGTTGTTGAGACCCGTACTTTCTTCAACCTCGACACTGACGTACGTGGTGGAGAAAGGCAGGGGTTGCACGTTTCTGGATGGAATCTAGTGATTCTACTAACCTACTATCCGCGCCGGATATTGATATAATATCTCGGGCGCTAGCATAACCTCATCTTTTAGCGAGCATCCATTGAGAACAATTCTGGATACTCTCTGGTGAATTGCGATCAATATTATTCAGATGTAGTAGATATACAGGCCGCTTTTTTTTTCTGATTCCACCATTGCAATATCCGACAAGGTCGGTTGAATTGGGAAAATGTTTCCTTTTTTGGGGAATTATAATAGTCTCTTATCAGATCTGGATTATCACTGGATTATCAGTGGTTGTTTTCAAAATATTCGCCAAAAACTGTCAAGCGTCCATTTCGAATGATATGAAAAAAGAAACTTTCAATATTCGACAAATTTATTTGTAGGTGATCATCATCATAACTCCTAGGTGAATCAACAATTGAAAGCTTATAAAGTTTGCCCGAATGCGGTTAAGAATGTTTCTTGCTGTGACGTCTTTGTTGAATCGCCTCCTCTTGAAAAAACCGAATGAACTTTCGATTGTATCTATCATGGTTATTATTTTCATTTCAGTTAAACCGGAGTTCTCAGAATCGAATTTCCGGCCACACTGGAAATGCTGTCTTTTATCTGCTATTTACTACGCTTCATCGATTCTTGCAAAAAGGAAAGGGACATGAAGTTATTGAAATTATGCTATGGAAATCTGCACTGGCTGAACCAAAAGGCCTCTCATTCGATGGTCGAATCGATGAAAAGCTTCCGTGGATGTTATCGTCAAATCAGAGTGCGTGACAGATTCCAAAAAGCAAAGAAAATAGCCTGCTCGCTGATACCTTTTTGATGATGGTCACCAGTGAGTATTTAAAAATTCAAAATACACAGATGGTATCAGGAATCGACATCCATTTTTATATATTTGAATATTTCGGGCATTGTTATTCATCATCATCCAGTTATTACAAAAACTGATTTCTAATTGATTACCTGGTGATTTACATACGACTTGTGATTTTTTAACAACATTATATTGAATGAAATTTCAATACGAACGGCTATGTTTCGTTATCTTTTGAAGGTACTGTGTGCGTATCACAAGAAGTGAATAACAATTTCAAATGAATCTTCTGAATATATTTGAAGGAAAGTCATGTAAGTTGCACTATTTATAACTCAAGAACAGCTGAACCGATTTGGCTGAAAATTGGTGGGGAGATAGCTCAGAACTAGGAGACGGACATAGGATAGGATATTCTATACCGTTTTACCGTGATTTCGGAAATTCCACCCCTAAGAGATTGAACAACGGGCGCCAAATTTGTATAGAACAACGTGATGCCTTGGTCCAATCTACTTCAAATTTTGCCTAAAAGTTCTTTCGCAGAATTTGTGGAAGGCGGGTTTTGTATTTCAATAATAATAATAATAATACCTTTATTGCTTCTGAAAACATGGTTTTACAACAAGAGTCAAGTGAGAGGGAAAAAAATACACAAAAAGAACCAACAAGTGGCACAATATCGTATTCTTAAGTTAATATATATATATATATATATATATATATATATATATATATATATATATATATATATATATATATATATATAGAGGACACAGAAGATTATTCATTATGTATAAAAGACCTGAGCCTCAGAACAAAACTAGAAAATTGAAATCAATTGCCCAACGGGATTGAAAAGGGGTAGAAAGTTATTTCAGGGGTTAATCAGCGCACAGCCCAAACCACTGATCCTAGAGATCTAGAACTTGAAGGGTTGTGTTCTTTGTATGACGTAGGCATCCGATGAAGAAAGGGTTTTTCGAAAGTCCACCCCTAAGGGAGTGAAAAACGGGATCAAAGTTTGTATGGAGCAACTTACCCCAATCTACTTCAAGTTTTGCAGAAATATTCTTCAAGAAATGTTTCGTATTTTATTGAAATTCATTAACATGGGGTTTATAACATTTTCGACTTTTTTCAAACGTTCTTTCGCGCACAGGAGACAGAGCTGTGATGACCTTGGTGAAACTTAGTACTAAGAACTACACAATATAACTGCACCACAAAAAAAATTAACTCCTAACGAAGTGGGCACGGGTCAGCTAGTTTTGAATAAATCAAAATTGTGAATTGCAACGAAACATCAGAAAAATACTGGTTCAGTACTTTTGTCTACATTTTCATCAAGTATCCCGTCGAATCCATTTCGATAAAGAAAAACCGTTATGTTGGCGGCCATGTATTGCCCGTCCAACCTTCGCGATAGTATCGCATCCTTTGCCTCGACGGCCACCGCCAACAGCGCCTAGAAAATGTCCTGAAAGGGCTCATTACCTAAATTATGAAATGAAGTTTCTGTCTGCGAGTTTCAATTCACCGTCACCGGTTTGGAGTTGGACTCTGTCGGATAGAAGTCTCTGTGTAAGGGTCATATAGTTCGAAGTGAAATTCATTCAGGAGCTTTCCTATTTTTATGATTTCGTGAGGAGAGGAGTTGGAATACTTCTCAGGGTTTTATCTTCACTTGTCGTTCAATAGTTTTTTTTAATTTCAAATGATTCATTCTACATAGGTTCTTAACGAAAAATGTGATTATTTTCCTTCCATGAAATCATTGATTGGTAGAAATATTTTCAAGTGACATGAAAACTTTTTCAGCTTTGTTCCATGCTTTTATTATCGTTCATGACATTCTTGAATTGAATTTTTCCAAACCCAAGAACCACTTCAATGCAACTTTGTATTAAATATGTATTTCACATACACGAAGAATTTCCATGATTATTATAAGAGTTCAATATCATTAAATTTGTCTCATTTTGACAACCATTGTCTTCAAGTCAAGTTGAATATTAATAACGTAATTGAAACTCACTTGAAATATTGAAGCTGTGATAATTTCCATGTTCGCATGATGAAAAATATATTATTTGAAGACAACTGTGAATGATTGGTCGAAATCCGTCATGATATAAGTCGGAAAGTACCTCGGTGTTGTGTGCAGTGGTCCAATTTGCTGATAAAAAACCCCACTGTGATTCAATTATTCATGTAAGCTTGAATTTGGTACCCCATCACTATTTTTTATACTTCCTTGTATCGAAATTTCTGCTAACCAGTACCCAGAATGTCAGTTGAGGGTTGAGGAAAAATCCACTTTTCATCCTAACAAAGGGGTGGATATCAAAAATAAATGATGAGAGATAAAAACTCATCACATCTGGAACAAGAAAAACAAATCACCCGTATCATTGTGTCTAGAAATCAATTTTTTCATACACTTTTTCACTATTCTGTTTCACCATCAATTCTGACCATAATACTCTAATCTCTACCTCTTGTCAATAATTATTTGAATTTTTCACTTACAAATTTCGAGTTTTTTTTTATTCATACTTCTTACTATCAAACACCCTGCGCCCTGAAGGCAAAGCCTTGTGCGGGCAAGATTCAGCTAATTATCTTCAGTACGGTACTGAGCGAGTAGATTTAATTATTATATGAAGTTTGGTTCAATACCACCCACTAGATCCCTATCAAAAAATACTCTTATTGCCTTAACTGAATATTATCAATTGTTTCACCTCCAGCCGTTTCATCCAGATCGACACGACGAACATTGTGTTCCCATCATTCTTCAGCTCCAATAATAAAAACGGTAGATTTATTTTCGATTTGTAAGACTAGTTCCTTAATTTCCTTGTACGCTTTCAGGTTTGTGAGTTGGTTCTATTTGGATTACATCCACCCAATTTCCCCTGAGCTTCTCAATATTTTGATTAATCCCCAAAAAAAGTGGAAGTTTCTTCTAATTTTAATATGGAACAAAAGGAGCGAAGCTCACCATTTGAGTTCATAGCGTTTCAGTCACAAATTCCCGATGAATAAGCTAAAAGGGTATAGTATAATTTAGCGATTCATTGATTTGAATAACGAAAAGTTGAGACTACGCTCATTATGAAGAGGACTGTTTCTCAAATCAGATTGCTGTTCGAGTCTAGGTTATCTTGGTTCTTTTAAATATCAATTTAAACCTCTCACACCTCATTAAGTTTCAATTTTACAGCTATTGTCCCATCTGGGTTATAGCTTGGGGTAGCATGCATTGGAAATCTTAGATGGCACGTGTACAACATGCTCTGTTAACCAATTATACGGGATGGTTGAGGTACGGCGGTGGATTTTGAATGGAGAGAGTAAGGATAGGAATAATACAGGTTTTGTGAATACAGTTCGCATGATATTTTTGTGGTGGATGAATTCGTATTGTTGTAGTTATTTGAGTGTGTGATCAGCTACGGAGGAATGAAGATTCAGTATTTAAATTTTTGCTTTGAGTTTATTGGCATAAAAGCTCAGTCTTTTTGCCACAGAATGTGATAATGTATACTTTGTAGATCATGATTTGACTCCAGAAACTGTACATTGACATTGAAAATTCGGTTTTTACGATCGGTTCATCGTTTCTTATGGATTTGATGATGGTAATGATGAAATTGGTTTCTGATTGTATACAGGTGGTCCTTTATCGTGTACCTCATGAGTTCACTTCATACAGGAGATTGAGAACTTGGTTTTTTAGTTTCGTTCATGAAATTGGGTACCTGTCGATTAGTTGTCCTTTATTTTGTAGCTCATGATCTTCTTCCGAAAACGATTTGTTAAAATTGAAATTTCGTTTGTTTTTTCGAGTTGTTCATTGTTTCTTCTTCATTATTTACGGGTAGTCTCTCAGTTAAAAACTCAACGATTTCACCACATTTACTCTCAGTTGAGTTTCAAATTGGTCTTTGCTCCATTCGTTCACACATTCATACGATTTGATTTGGGGAATAATGGAATAAGTGTTTTTACATCATTTATGGATAGTCCTTCATTTTGTAGCTCATGATTTCTCTCGATAAAGCTTCGTTGAATTCGAAAATGCGTTTTTTTCAATTTGTTCACCGTTTCTGATGCAATTGATGGAGTCAAGTGCTTTTACATAACTTACGGAAACTCCTGCATTTTGTAGCATTTAATTTCATTTTCTTGTACCTTTTGAACGTCACAAGGTACGCTGATTGTACCTTATTTTGATTATAAGAACACCCGGATCCCCATGCATTCAAAATTCATATTTTCTGTCCGAAATTCGTATTTTTCATCCGAAATTCTGTCAGAATTTCGGACGAAAGGTTTGAAAGTCGGATGCACGAGGATCAGCCCTAGCTCTGAAATTGCCTCTGGCATAACAGTTGACAGCACCGTCACAGAATAGAAGCTCTATCATGAAATTTGAAATATCTTGTCTAATTCAATTTTGCGCTTGCGCAGAACGCGAAATAAGGATGTGCCTTTGTTTTTCAATGAAGTATCCCTTTTTTCACACCCTGTGCACCTCTATTTGCTCCTATGGGTTGCCAACACTGTTCGAAACTTGAATAGTCGTAAACGGAACCAACAGTGAATTGGTGTGATGACACTATGATGAAGGAAATCTCTCCTCGACGTCGAAGCTCAGAAACATTGAAAAGAGGTGTTGTAAGGTTCAGAAGCTCTCATCGAATAATTCTCTTTCGGAGAAATATAACGCATATTCGTGGGGGAATGTGGGGTGCTCGAGTATTCCATAATTTCCATGTGAAACTTTTGAGTGACTCGCCGCGTATCGAATTTCCTTGTGGCGTATTGTCTTAATAAGATTTCCCAAAATGCTATGAAGTTACATTAATACAGGTTACGACCTTTGGAGAACGTTTACCTGAAATATTAAATTGAATTTTAACAGTCGACTTCCCTCCTGAGAGTGTACGGAGTTGTAGGGCTTAACCTTGAAAAATTAATTTCGGAACACGGCGATGAGTTCCTGTCAGTTGTCTCTGACGTAGGTATTAAAATGTAAAACTTGACTGATTTCGATATTTCTCATTTCGGTAATTGACTACTTGACAACCGATACGATGGAATCACGGTTCAATGGAAATTTGAGATGGGAGGAATTTATAATATAATGTGAAAAATGAACCATTCTCCAAAGCTAAATGAGTTGTATCAATTTCAAGAGGGTCTTTCCAGGTGCACTCAAGTCGTAAAAACAAGATATCGAATTCGTCTAATTCATAGTCATAGAAAGTATCTATTCTTTTTCTATACGTATTTGTATTAATGGTAATGATCCGGACTTCCATTGTCTGTATCATTAACCCTATTGAAACCTGTTGCTAAGAACACGGGAGGATGAAAATGCAAACCAAGTAGGAAAATCAAATTTTTGGTCAACAATGAAATTAGGGATAGATCGATCAAAGAAAAATACTGTTGTTGGTGTGGCCGTGTTTAGGATTTTGTAATCAAGGAGTTGGTTTTTTCATTCATCTTATTTATTCGGTGACATATGCAACAGTAACCCTAGGGGATATCTGGTCTGTGGTTCACCCCTACTGCGCAAACATTAAACATTCACGAGTCAATGGCCGCGTCTAACAGCTCACAGCGCTTGCAGCCGCTTTACAAAATTTGACATTTCACCATGGAAAACTGTCAAATTTTGTGCAGCGGCTGATGGACGCTGACAATGGGTTCGTTCAGCCGTGCTCAACCGTTGAGTGATGTGCCAACTTGTTCGGCTGAACGGACCGCTGCACCATTGATCACTCTCAACCGTTGAGCAGCGGCTCAACACGTTTACTGATTTTCTCAACGGTTGTGCACCGCTGAACGAAGCCATTGATTTCATTTCTAACCTATATCATGCGTTATGAAATCGGATGTAAAATTCTTTGAGAGAGCTCAGTTAAGGTATTATAGAAGAGGTGGAAAATTCATATGGTGTTGAAAGAAGGTTCGACCAATTTCTTCTGTCATTATTATTTTTCACTCAACAGATGTTTCAGTTTTGTTATTTTGAATTTTTTGTCTTGATAACTTTCGAATGTATTTAACACTTTTCATCATAAATTTTGGTAGAGATCATGCGATATTCTGTTATATTTCAACTCTTGCATATTTTTTAATGTTCTATAGATCTACTGATAGGACATTAGTATAACCGATATTAACACGGTTCTTTCAGAATTTTCAATGGTTTTTTCAATTTCTCTCCTGAGTATGACAACTCACGCTGTTGATTCATACATTATAATGTTATCGTAAATTATAACTCCAATCTTTTTTCTTTTCACAATTTTTTTTTCTTGGCCATATTCCAAAACTGGATCTTATGTCAGTCTTTCCCTAATACAGGGTGTAACTGAATAAGTGTAAAATATTTAAGGAGGTGTTACCTCATCGAAAAAAAAATAGGATCTTTCATCTAAAGAAACGTCATTGGAGCATCCCTTGTTAAGATAGAGCCCCTGAAAGGGGGGACATAAAATTTGTATAACAATTTTTTTCACAAGCACTGAAAAAGTTACAATATTGAGATTAACCTGACGTTTTGTACTACCAAAAAGACACTGAGCCAGTAATTGATTTGGTTTACCCCATGGTTGTAAGGGGTGGAAAACGCAACCCCTAAAATTTATTTCCAATGTAACTTTTTTCTTATTATTTGTTTACCATTTAAAAATTTATTTCCGGTAGCAAAAATGTCTCTTGAGTTTTTTGCCCAAAATAAACCAGTTCGCAGCAAAAAATTATTTTACGAACAACTACAGAGATACATCGCCATAAATGCGAAAATACGAAACTAATCTATCTAGTAGGTCACTATTAGCGATAGTGACAATAAAATTGGTATGACGCTGTTAGTTTGTGAATTTTCTAAATTGAATTATTACTAATTGTGTGTTGTTGTTTTGTTCTTAATTTGTTACTTCAAATTTTTTGTACCCCGTTCAAGGGGCTGTATGTTAACAAGGGATGCTCCAATGAAGTTTCTTTATATGAAAGATCCTATCTTTTTTTCGATGAGGAATCACCGAATGTTGAATGTTTTACACTTATTCAATTTCACCCTGTATATTTTGATGGCTTGTTCTGTTCCAAAATGTTGTTCTGAGTATTTTCGAAGAGTTTTTTATCTTTCTATCGAAATATCGAACTCCATAATATTCGGAACCCAATTTGAAAAATTCGTGATATTCCATCGATTAATGGGAACATCCATAATTGACATTTTCCGAAGTATATAGAGATATTTGCCTTATTAGAATGCAACTTAATATCCCTCGGAATATTTTTAATCAGTGTATTACTTCTTATTCTCGGAGCGAAATTTGTGGAATTTGTATTTTTAATCTCAAGGAGTTGTAGACTACTATGGTATGATAAACACAAAACATCTTCGGAATTTTAATTGTGCTCGTAGTTGAGTTCAGAACGGACGGACTCTGCAAAATCCGCCGCCGATTCAGTTTCATGGGGAAGTTGAAACTTTCAGTTTATTTGCGGACCGCAAATTATCCACAAGTTATCGGCTAAAGCCTCGTTGGGTTGTGATATAATTGAGAGCGATGTATTCCACAGGTTTTTATTCACGATAATTCGATAGTTACTAAGTCCGGCATACCTCCTTGAAAGGTGTTATGAAAGTTAAACATTTTCCGTCATCTCGGAAACCTTTTTTTTATCTGCGGACTCCAAAATTGCCGGAAGTATTGCGCATACAATTTTTCATCTTCAGTCTTTTTATCTCTTCTAATGAGAAGAATTGAACTTGTTCTATCCAAATGGAACTGATTTTCAATTGACGCAGCATCTTGTCGTGGTAGATAGAAGTCTACCCTTTTACACTTGTATATATTCCAATATTAATACTTATTTTTTCAGAATGTGGTGGGTTAGAAACCCAGAAAACTACGAACTTTGAGTTAGTTGTTAAAACGTTTCTGTTATAATTTCGTGAATATTTTATGACGGTTTTCAGATTTAATT
The DNA here is from genome assembly GCA_032362365.1 of Zygogramma bicolorata. Classification (NCBI taxonomy): domain Eukaryota; kingdom Metazoa; phylum Arthropoda; class Insecta; order Coleoptera; family Chrysomelidae; genus Zygogramma; species Zygogramma bicolorata. The sequence continues at coordinate 174,703 of JAVJAQ010002096.1, forward strand.
TTATAAACGTTTCTATGACAAATTTCAGTATTACTACTTTTCTTCGGGTTTGAAGGCCGTCATCCTTTGGAATTTCTTCTTGACGTTTCGCTAGCACGAGTGGCTAGCTTCTTCGCGCCAGCGAAACGTCAGAAAGAAATTCCAACGAACGACGGCCTTCAAACCCGAAGAAAAGTAGTAATACTGAAAACCTCGGCCGCGAAAGACTTAACCATTTTGTCTATGACAACAACAATATTGTGTTCACGGCTCGTCTGATATGATCAATTAGCATTTTGGAAGTGATTATGAAATACTATCAAAATAAAACTGTTGCAGCACCATGGAGTTGAAAACAATTTTGCTGGTTGGCTCTGAAATTAGTATTAGCTGGTTCTTCTTAAATGTTGCATTTTATTTTTGGCGATAGCAAATATATATTCACGGAAGCAATTTGGTTTTATAACAGTTATTCAATTGTTTCGGAATTTTAGTAAATATACCATTCTATAAAATAGTTGGGAAATTATCATTAAAGTGACAATATGGTAATAAAAACAAAATGGTGTTTGAAAGCATTCCAATGAAATAATTTCATCGAATCTATAGGAAGCAGTTATGAAATAAGCTTGTAATACTTTCCTGAAGATCAAAAACCTCACAGAAAAGTGCTATGGAACTGCTTCCAAACAATTTACTTTTATTGGAAAATATGTTTTAGAAGTGAGTTTTAAAAACTTTTCTGTGATAGTTTCGTAACTATTTCAAATTTTCATATAAAAACCAGAGATTAATGAAGTGACCTTGATTGAATAAATCTGAATATAACTTTTTTATTGGGATAACGATATATCCTCGAATTTATAGTCATATCTTGGTAATATTAACATTTTTTTTTCTAAGAGATATATTCAAGAGTGAAGTTGATTAGCTATTCAATTACCACTATTATTATTGACGTTTTTTTCTGTTTATTCTTTTTTTTTCCAAATTAGTCTTGAGTTTATGGTTGAGTTGAAAAACAGCTTATGCTGACACTCCGCCTATTCATCTTTGTAATGTAAATGTGTTGTATCTCATACTACTGATGATGAATGAAGTCGATTTATTATTATTAATTTAATCGAACTGGCCGAGTCTTGATGAAAATCCTTAAAAAATCATCAGTTTCCAGGATGATTCACGCTGACAATGGTTTCGTGAAACCGCCACACGTGTTTCGGTCTACAATAGCTTCCCCAAGAAGTCTGAAAGATACTTGAGGAAGCTTTTGGGTAGTGGAACACGTGTGGCGATTATGTGAATTCGGTGAGAGTATCCTTTTATCGTTTTCGAATTCTGAACAGGCTCTGTCGATCATAAACGCAGAATAATATGGGGGGTCAAAGAGCGAACGTCATTTTTCCAGGAACTGTTGGTTCGCTTGGAGAATTCGATACACATCATCGAGGCCTCTCTCGAAGATTCTCCATAGGCGTACGCAGGCATAAAAGGAGACACTTCATCGCTGGACAGTTAGTTATTAGCAGAGACAAGTTATTCAGAGAGAGAGAGAGAGAGAGAGACAGTGGAGAGAGCTTTGGTATTGCTAATTGCGGAAGTCGAAGTAGATAATTTCTATTATAGAGAGTTTTAGTACCGAGCGTTGGAAAGTTAGCGGAGCAATTTGAGCGGTTGTATTGCATCGTGTTGTGATAAAAAGTTATAATAAAATTAGTTTAGTGTTGTTTGAAGTTTTAATCAACAAACTCAAGGAAATATCGTAACAATATTTACAATATTGGGACAATATTTCCTTCTTGGGACTCACAACTTCATTTGCAGCACTCATTGATTGAATGTCCATGAATTGAACACAAATATACTGAATAGCTCACATTCCATCAGTCGGTTTCGTATTTGATGGAGTCGTTACTGATATTTTATAAACCTCATCATCGGGCAAATGTGTATAGTAGACTTTAGGGGAAGGTGGAAGTGCTTATTCATACCAGTGACGACATTTTACTGCCTGAATACAATGGAGCCCGAAAAGCAACTTTGTTGCTGAAAAAATGAATTTGTCTTGTTCAAGGTGAACGTGAAACAATATTTGATGAGGTGGGAAAAAGATGGTTTTCAGTCTTTCAATTTGATGATGTTGATTACCAGAAATGGATTCTGAACTCAATGTTTCTGAGAGGTACTAACGATCTGCTGAAATCAACTTCTTATTCTTGTCCAGGACTTTCGTGTCTCGTGGAATAAAATATATCGATACAATAAAAATCGTGGTATTGAGAGACATTATTAGCAGCAAGTTTTTCGAATGTCATAACATTGTACGCAAGGGAACTAGTAGATTACTAGCTGACCCGGCCACGCGTTGCTGTGGCTGAAGTTTTTGTTATATTACATTATAGTAAACAATCTAAGAGGAACAATAAGAGAACATCAGTCACGGAGTCCACTATGCTTTTTCACACAGATGGTATTTGTAAAAAAATATGGTGATCTCCTTATTTGACTTTCTACTACTATAACCCTTTAGTACAATGAAATTATTTACGAACAGAGACGAAAATGTTGATGTTGGTATACAAATTCACTGGATTGAGATTTGAAGGGGAAGTACGTTGAACACAATTAATTAAAATGTTCTTACACTTGATACTAAGCAGAAATCAATAGGTACAAAATAAAAATTTATCAGATTTATTATTTCTATTTAATTTTATAACAAATATAAGTATATTACAGTATAATACAGTAAATAACATGTGACGCTTAAACTCATGAATGAGGTAGGCAAGGCAGACAGTCTTAAACTTTTAAACATTAATATCTATTTTTTTGAATTATAAATACTATCAATTTCAATTTAATTTAACACCAATCGGTGCACAATGTTTTTGGTTAACCTGTCTTTAGCTAACACAAATAGATTCGACGGTTTCCCAACACGTGAACACGCAACATATAGTTGCCCATGAGAAAAACATGGATTTTCCAAATCTAAACCATTTGTGGTTGTGCATGACCTTCTGCTGTCCTGATTCTTTGAGCTGGATTTCTTGATTCAATTTGTTCTGCCAACTGATGGGCTCAGCAGCGCCATCTATTGATTACTTACTCAACCCAGTCGACAGGTATCGACATCTGTTAGAATCATTTGGAGTTAACAGATAATTGTGACTGTCAAATAATAACAGACAAATAATTAGCAATAAATTAAAATTGCGACTATAATTTGAGATTTAAACTATCCTATCTCTCAAGTTGGATCGAACTGCACATGGTGTGCGAATTTTATTATAATCGGTTAAGTGGTTTAGGAGTCCATTGAGGACAAACATTGTGACACGAGATTTATATATATTAAGATTTCGCTTCTTCCTGTCTGCTCGACAGGTCTCCATGCTCACAACAGAGGGGTAACGGCTGCAATCGTCAGGTGGAATAATCCACAATGGATAATTCGTTTATTACTTTCAAGTTATTACTTTGCACACTTCTATTATGGATGTTCAGATACTTCTTGAAGATTTCAATTCAAGTCATCTCGTTACTCACCATTCTCTCGATTGAATTCTGGACCGAATCGATAATAGCAAAAATCATTAGATGGACCACAAGACAGTTCCGTGGATATTCGGAAAAACCCTTCGTGTTTATAATGAAAAATTAACATTTTCACAAAATGTTCCAGCCACACGAAGAAAATCTTTGTTAAAGTTGTCACGTATATAATTAAGTTTGTTTACATTTAATATATTCCGAAAATAGAAGTAGAAGAGTAATTTTTCAAAAGTTGGTCGGAATCTGGAAAGAATATTAATTAATTGAAGGAAGGAAATATGCTCGGTTTGAGATGCCCAGAAGAGTTGAACTGATAATGAAGGGAATTAATCGAGGAATTTTATTTTGTTTGTTTTTTCAATTAGCGGTGGTCTAGTTCGAATGGGAAAAGAATTATGAGAGGTGGACTGCGAAAATCCCACACAGTGTATTCACTGATTAATTCTTGAACTCAGCTCTCGAAGTTGATGATTCTGAGCTTGATAAAACTCCTTTAATACCAGATTTGAGAGAAAAAAATATCAGACCGAATCGATAATGAGAGTTGAAATATTCAATTTTAACACGAAATTGAATTCTTTCATTCGAAGGCATAGAATAAAAAACAAACGATCTTCATTTATAAAATATCCCTGAGCGAGAAACAATAGACAGGTCTCAAAGCTCACAACGAAGGAATGGGAATTCCACAGTCGTCAGGTCATCCGTGTTGATACTGTCAAGGGTTGAACGATTGACGACATTTCAGAAGAGCACCGACCATTAAAATATCTATAGAAAAGAAACAAGTTTTCGACCCTTCTACGATGTTTCAACGAAGTGAGCGAGTTCGTGAGCGAAGAATCACCAACAAGACGGAATGCCCTTCCCTGAAAAGAATTATGCAGTTTCAATCAAATCAATTCGGTACCGAGCTCCACACATGAGAACTATTTCCCAATAGTATATGTGCCTAGATCATTAGAAGGTGGGATAAGTGAAGTATTTCTTCGCACGTAATAGAAATCCAAGCTTCTGGGGAGCACCTTCAGCTATCGACCTCACATGGGTTTTTCACGAGATATTATAACTGATCGTAATTCCTAGCTTCGAGATAGGCATGTCTCTTTGAGAAGAGACATGCCTGGGTTTTCGCCAAGTTGACGTCACCCCATTCTATTCTTTTCGTCAAGTACAATGTATTAATTTCGAACCAGGTGAGTGCATTCTGTCAATAATGCCTGAGATCAACTCCATGAGTCAAAGAAGATTCAAAAAGAGTATAAAACAGGTTTTCTTCTCGATCGATAAATATATATAAATAGATAAATAGAATATATAGAGAGAGAGATAATGGAATTATATCATATGTACTGCAGTCTGAGTTAATAAGTACATTCTTTATTTCTGCTCAAGCTTTCGAACTTCATTCAGTTCTTCTTCAGGAACGCTATAATGAAGCATGATTTCAGATACAAAATGCGGAATATACTGGATCTTCTCACAAAATGTTGAGATTATATAGAATTGAAGCTGCTAAAACGTTGTTTTTCCATCATAATGGTAAATAAAGTAAAAACTTATATGTATATAATGAAAAGGTAAATTTTTTTCACGTTGAAATCAATAATATAAATATAGATAAAACTGTTTTTGTGACTTAATGAATTATGACTGACACTGATTTGATGTATCTTGATTTGAGTATTAGAAACTAGTTTATGTACAGTAAGAAATTATAATTGAGGCCCCGGCGTTAATTTGTCACATATTTTTTCTCTCTAATCATTGGATGGTTTGAAATGTGTTTTTTTTATCTAAATGTAGCAAGTAGGTATATATGACGTATAGATTATCTATATCTTTCCTTGAGTTGACGCAATTAGAATCTTTATAGATATTTATAGATATTTATCATTTCTAAAAATATCCTCTTTTGTGTGTTATTCACAGAATCTAATATTGTTAGAGGATTGTCTGAGGATTTTTTTGAGTTGACATGACAATTATCCTTCAGGGGGTCAAAACCACAGAACACGGAATGAAACCCGAAAAAACAACTCATATATATATATATATATATATATATATATATATATATATATATATATATATATATATATATATATATATATATATATATATATATATATATATATAAACTGCAATAATAAGCTGACATGTATCTGTGATATTTCAACAGACAATGGTCAATTATTACTTTGTTTCAACTCATTTATATCGATCAAATTGTCACAGTTGCTACAGATGTGTTTTTATATAGTCAAATTATCATAGTCTTGATACCTCATACCAGGTAACACAGGATAAAATGTCATCGAAGTGCATCAGAATCGTTTGATGGGCAGGTCATTTTTTAATGGGACCAAAAAACATATTTCATTTCGAGAACATCCTCAGAGTCTTCGGATTGTTGTTTCTCTGAGAATTGTTCATGGATAACAATCGGTCGATAGATTGCTCTCAAACTTTATGATGTTCATTCTCATATACTCATAGTAAAATAACATCTCGAAACTGAACTTTATCTATTCTGCAGATGTGGAATTGGATAATTGAAATCGAGAACCGCGTCGAAAAGAAAAATAACCTATCGTTTCCTGGTGGAAACTCATCTCTGTATAATTGAAACAAGTTATCGGGTATCTATAAACGCCTTTTCACGAGCACTAAACATTTTCATTGCCCCACATGTATGATGAATAAATGATAGCAGACTACGTAGAATAATGACGTTGTGAATGATGGATGTATCGCTGAAATATTCATTGGATTTTGACAATGTTTGGGTTTGTAATGAGTTGTTTTTCGATATTTTTTTTATATGCGGATTCACACGAGAGGAAAGACCTCTTTCGGCAAGGAGTTTCAGAGCTCAGCTGTTCTGTTGAAAAAAGTTCCCTGAGCAAGAGAGGTTCGACAGGTCTCAAAATTCACAACAAAGGGATGGGAATTCTGTACTCGCCGAGTCATCCGTGTAGATATTGCCAAGGGTGGAACGATTGATGATAATTCAAAAGAGCACCGACCGTGAAAATATCTGTAGAAAAGAGAAAAGTCTCCGACCCTTCTACGATGTTCCAATGAAGTAAGCGAGTCTGTGAGCGAAGAATCACCAACAAGACGGATGGCCTTTCACTGAATAGATATGCTTTGTTCAGATCAAGAGTTCCTTTCTGATGAGTTTTTCAATCAATCGGAAGTCGTGATAACGCAACTACCATGATATTCCATATTTTATTTATATAAGTGCTTTGAGAACTGTGAAAAAGAGGTGACGAAACCTCGAAGAGTGAACTGAATAACGGGGAAGGTTACAAAAAAAAAATACTAGTGAGTGTCGCACAAGGTTGAGTAGGTCTGTTTGTGTCTAGTGAAGCCTGAAAAACAAATGAACGAAACCTTGAAAAGACCACACTGATATATCCGGTACAAAGCAATCAAGCATCTTCCAATTCAGATGATATCGTATTATGTCAGAGAATACTTTGAGTATTATTAATACGTTTATGTATTGTGAATATTATTAGGTATGCGATATTTTACCTACAGGTTTCTCTTCTATGTATTTTTTTTGAGATCGTATACTCTCTTTCAGAATTTTGCTTTTTCTCCCAGGAAGTTTTTCTTGAGAACTTGCCTTCTTCTTCGAAATCTGGTCTTTTTCTTTCGAGACCCCCTCTTTTTGAAATCCTATTTTTTTGTCTTGCCCGGAAAAATCTCTATGCCTTCATTTCCTGAGATGTTGTATTATTTTGTCTCTTTCAACTGAATATTTCACCTTTTTACTTCAGATTTTGTTTTCCCTTTCGTTTTTTCTCGATATTTCGCTTTTTTTGGAAATCTTGCCTCCCTACTTGAGATCTAACTCTTCATCTCGAGATCTCCCTCTTTTCTGATAGTTTCGCATATTTCTCGAATGAGGAGTAGAAAAAATGAGTTCGAAATGTGTTTTCCGTTATTTCTTCTATTCTTCTTCTTCCTTTGTTTCCAAATTTATCTCTTCCACTTTCCTTTTGGGATCGCGAAATTTTTCTAAGAACATGCCTTCTTTCAACTTCCTTTTTTTTTCAAAATATCATCATTGTTATAAAATAAACGATGAGTTTTGGAACCTTTGGTGTAAAAGTTGAAACTTTTCCTAGAGATCAATTACCCTAACACCAAACTGATATTTTTGCACTCGACGCGCGTTTCGCTAACAAGGTTAGCGTCGAGTGCAAAAATATCAGTTTGGTGTTAGGGTAATTGATCTCTAGGAAAAGTTTCATCATCATTGTTGTTTTCCGATTTCAGAACTCTCCTTCCCCGAGATCTTGCCATTTTGAGATATTGCTTTTCTCCGAGATTTTCCGTTTTTTCAATCACTCTCTCTCTCTCTCGATCTTGTCTTTTTTTCTCTCGAATTTCACCTTTTGCACAAGAATTTGCCTTCTTTTTCGAAATTTTTCCTATTTTTCGAGAGTTTTCGATATCACTCCTCTTTTTCTAGACCTTACCTTCTTTGAGATCTTGCCATCTCTCGTGATATCTTGCCTTTTTCAGGATTTTGCCTGCTTTCTCCAGATCCTGCCATCTTTGAGATCTTGCCTGTTTTTCCGGAGATCTTCCTTTTTTCAAATGTTGCCGCTTTTCTCGGGATCTTGCTTTCTTTGAGATCTTGGCTCTTTCAAGATACGCCTCCTTTTTCCAGATTCTGCCTTTCAACTTGAGATCTACTCCAGATCTTGCCATCTTTGAGATCTTGCCTGTTTTTCCGGACATCTTCCTTTTTTCAAATGTTGCCTCTTTTCTCGGGATATTGCTTTCTTTGAGATCTTGGCTCTTTCAAGATACGCCTCCTTTTTCCAGATTCTGCCTTTCAACTTGAGATCTACTCCAGATCTTGCCATCTTTGAGATCTTGCCTGTTTTTCCGGAGATCTTCCTTTTTTCAAATGTTGCCTCTTTTCTCGGGATCTTGCTTTCTTTGAGATCTTGGCTCTTTCAAGATACGCCTCCTTTTTCCAGATTCTGCCTTTCAACTTGAGATCTACTCCAGATCTTGCCATCTTTGAGATCTTGCCATCTTTGAGATCTTGCCTGTTTTTCCGGACATCTTCCTTTTTTCAAATGTTGCCTCTTTTCTCGGGATCTTGCTTTCTTTGAGATCTTGGCTCTTTCAAGATACGCCTCCTTTTTCCAGATTCTGCCTTTCAACTTGAGATCTTCCGTTTTCCGAGATCACTCTTTGTTGTCGAGATTTCGCTCTTTTATAACCCCTACCCTTCGAGACAATTCCGCCTGTGGCTCACAAGATTTTTTTCGAGAGAACTCGAGTGAAAATGCTAAATTTCGAGAGAGAGGGCTAGATCTCGGGAAAAAAGCAGAGTTGTTGTCGAAAAAGATGAGTCGTAGAGAAAAATATAACTGAGCCTTTCAGGGACTCCTTTCGAATGCTAGTTCCGATAATCATTTTCAGTATCAGCGTCTTTGCCGCGATAATGCATGGAATCTCGAAAGTAACATACTTGTTACCCGCAACGTTTTGAATTTGCTGTTGTGTCGCTTATCCCACTGAAATGGGGAACATTATCCGTTATGTACAAAATAGAAGGTTGAAACTACGTATACGCGGTTTAGTTTTCGTTTTGCACGTTGCCGTTGATCGATAATTCACAAAAGCTCTTGCCAGGGATAATTTTCTCCACCGTCTCTCACTTATATAATCATTACGATTTTGTAAGATGGCGAATTTCTTGTTCACGAAATTGGTCCAGTATCAACTGGAATGGATATCTGAAGTGATACAGGGATAAAAAAATTCTCGAATGTATTGAAAAGTCACTCACAGTGATTACCAACATAATGTCTAGGCAATTCTGATATATGTTGTGAGAGATCGAATCTATTTCTAACAGGTCATCACTAACTCTTATAATGTGAATTGTTGTCCAGCATTGGACAACAAAGTCTCTGAGAAGTACTTTGACAATCAAAAAGTACAAGTCGAGGGCCAAAATTCGATTGAGTTCTTTTGTTTCAAGGATTGCCAGATAAAAATGAGTAAACAACTCTAGGACGTTCTACTGAACGTAAGCAGGTACAGAGAGGCGGAATTGAAATATAGTTTAATACTCGTTATCATCCGTACCTCTGATGTCTTTTCAAAAAAGTATTATCTTACAATTTCCACTGAGATGCTGTTGAATATAAGATTGTTAATATCGAAGCCGACGAATAACTAACGATTCACAATGTAGCTTCAAGTGTACATTCTTCCAGTTCAAACTGGGTCATATCCCTTGTGCTACGCCCCTGTATTATAGCCGAATATGGCGTCCAAAGACGGCTATTACTTGAGGAAACGGAATGTAGCGAGTGAAACATTCAGGAACATTAGTTTAACTTTAATTTATAACCTAAAGTATATAAATTGTCTAGCTTTCCGGGTCTGCTGTAGTTTCTCGCTTTTTCAACCCTAATCTGAGAATGATGTTTTGAAATATGCAATCTGATGCAATATCATCCTTGATATAATCTCGAATACTTTAATGAATTAATTTCTTGACAGATTTTGATTGATGATTTTGTTCCACCCAAATTAGCCCAATTCGCGGATGTACCGGCTGAGCTTTGCACCAAATTTGATATTTTGCTATTCTTCTGTTGATAATGTTGTTTCAGCCATCTAAATTTTTTCATCTTTCAAACATGCTCATTCAAATCAGAGGTAAAATTGGAGTAACTTGAGAATGAAATCCAATACCTCAAAACCAACTTGATCGCATGTATTGACAAGGGAATTGCTGGATATAAAAATTGAATTTTTGTGGTTTTCCGATTGGAAAACAAGATCACCATAGCGAAGTTATTGATTAGATTGAGGATCTGAATGTCCCAATGATTTCAATACCCTCGACCTACACCTTCATTTCATCATCAGCATCTTCATTGTAGGTTTCATACCTACCCACACAACACATGGACTTCCAGTGGATATCTAATGGATATCCATTAAGGATATTTTGGACATCCGATGGACGTACAGTTTTTATCCAAAGAATATTCAATGGACGTCCAATGGACATTCTTAGGCCACCAACCTGTACGTCCATAAAATATCCTCCATGGACATCCATGAGATATCCATTAAGGACATCCATGAGATTTCCTTCATGGATACCGATAAGATATCCATCATGGATATCTAGAAGATATACTTCATGGACATTCATGAGATATCCATCAAGAACGTCCATAAGATATCGTTCACAATTCTACATAATTATTTGTGCAATTATTTACAGAGAAACCAACCTAGCTTGGACAACGGATTATAGTCAGTAATATATCCTGTGACAAGGCACTCAACGTGACCGTATGTGTAATTTAAAATGTTCTGCTAGATTGGTTTCGCTGTATTCAAAAAATTTAGACAATCTAAGATGAACTGTAGAGTGGTAGACGAACGATTAAAAAACTTATATCGTTAATAAGAATTTTTTATTTTTTTTTTCATTACTTTTCAAACGAAATACTTGATATAGTTTAAATTTGAAAAATAGTTTGCCAAGAGTTCTCTTGAATAACATATGAATATAGTACTCGACAATTCACTTGCTTCCTTCCAAACGTTCACGTTCACGGTAAATGCTAATGATCACAGTTTACAATTATCAACTAACACACCACTATTTTTCATTTATATGTATCATTGCACAATGCACACCACAACGCTTCAACTCAGTTCAACATAATTTTTTCAAACCGACCCAACACTCAACGACTCTCAAAATTACGACATTTGACAGACGTCATAGACGGTTGAACGTCAGGAAACCGAGTCAAGGTGAGGTGACGCTATATTCAAATATTATTTAAATAAAGGATAAAAAGTTAAATATATCAACTTTCTTGCTGGAATGTCCATGTAAATACCCCAATCACGTTGCCAATTCGTAGGGTGCCACTGCGGAAGAAACATTATTTATACAATAAATGTACGAAATGGATGTCCATAAGATATCCTTCATGGGTATCCATCGTGGATATCCGAAAGGATATCCATTTTGTACATCGTATGGATATTTTTTAGTGGGAATACTTTGGATATCCAAAATTTGGATATCCTATGGATATCCAAAATTGGTCCAAGGCTATTCCGACATGAATTGGACATGAATTGGACTTCCATAGGATATCGGGTGCTGTATGGGTATATAGCTTGTGTATTTTGTTTTTCAGTCAGATTGATAAAAATCAGAACAATATGTGATTAGTAAAAACTGATTTGGACTTTTTTGCTCACATCCCAAACTTAATGAATAAATAAATGTTTTTTCTTTAATTTCAGATTGAGCCACTTCCACTGGGGATGGAACATTGTATACAATTTAAACAAGTGGACTATATTTGTTTCAAGAATAGAAATGTCACTAAAATCCTTTAAATTCGTGGTGGCATAGTAGGAAGTAAGTATAAAATTGATCTATTGGCTGATATCGTTGACTTTCTTATTGTGCAAAGGTGCTCCATTCGTGACGTGCTTTGTGCTGGTGGTGCAGTGCTCTGGTGACGGTGCAGGAGCAGCTGTTTGAGTCAAGGTCAACCATGGGTCAGTTTTTGAAAAGTCTGTACTGTTTTGATTGGAATTGAAAAAAAAATTCCAAAATATACTTTGTACTTTGAGAGCAAACCTTCGTTAAATAACATTTTGATCGATATCATAAATAGCAGCGGGTCCTTCCTATGGAAGACCATCACTTGCTAAGATCTTTTCTGGCCCGTAACAGTTAGAAAATAAGAAAGATCTTCTGAACACAGAGACATGTTTCCTGAATATTGATGTGGGTATCTGTTGAGTCTAACATTAAGATTGATGTTGAATACCTCTTGTAACTGAAACTGAACCCCAAAAGAACATATCAGAGAAGGATGTGTTGACTATTATAACATTTGTATCCACACACATCGAACTTGTGAATTCATAGAAAATACCATTGATTACGTACATAGTACTTTGTATTCTCTATAACCACCAGATGAATGATGATGAATGAGATTCTGCCATTTCAGGAGAAAATCAATATTTCGTTGTTTCAAATTGTGGTAGAATTATTTTTCACAGATCTGATATGAAACACATCTTTGCTTCATTTTGTTCACTCACACTATCAAACGAATTGAATGACTCACTGTTATGCAGTCTATCTTTCGGAATATGAAGGAAAATGTTTACATTCGAATGAGTTTGGTTCAAATGATAGAGATCTGACAATTGTATACTAAGACATGGTATTTGATAGGGCAAAGTTCTAGGTGAAGATCACATCGCTGCTGTCATGACCATAAAGCTCATGATTAATTCGAATATCTCATTAATACATTGTAGGCCTTTCTACCCTCTCTCACACTGAATTTATTCTTTCTCGAGCAAGTTAACTACAGACTTTTAAAAATGGACCCTTCAGTTGCACTCAACTCAATGCTGCCGTCGGTGCATAAATATTAGATAGAAAAAAATACACACCCTTGCAGTGGTGAGATCCCCACTCACCCTATATCCCCCAAGATTGTTGACAACACATGTAAAGGTTGCGTCTCGGCCCTGTGCCACTGTCAAGTTCTCTAGAGGATAGAGAAAATCAGGTTCGAAAGCGGAGACCACATCTGAAACAAGAAGAAAATCTCATGCCTGATTTCATTTGTATGGGGTGATGCATATCATATTCTCGAATGATTTTCCGAACTCGAAGAAAAAGTTACTCATGTATTATATATCTCAGTTCGGTGGGTTACCAAATAAGTTGCATTTTCACGGCCTGAATTTTTTTAGTGGGTGATTTCGAAGTGGAATATGTCTGGGAAAGAGTTCTGCTCTGAGATGAAAACATGTTGGTCTATTGACGATGGATTGGGTACTGAGGATTATACATTGCTTTTCTATTTTTTGAACGGTTTAACTCAAAAATTGAAACTTGGAATAAGGGGCCGTTCATAAAATACGTTCGCATACAAGGGGGGGTCTAGCTGAGTGTGACAAGGGGGGACGGGGGGTATACGGCAACGTGACGTTCGCCGTTTATTATTTTTTGACATGATCGCTAGAAGCCAGCGTGACCACTTTTGGTAGAAATCTACTTTTTTAGTAGATTTCTGACGAAAATTGAAAAATTTTGGTATGAAAGAAATCTTCAGTAGATTTTGGTAGAAATCTACATGTGCGACATCTTCTAACGAATTCTCAAACTCGTCAGATTTTTTAATCAAATCTACAGTGACTCCATCTTTGCGAATGAATTTTCAATTGAGAATGCGAATTAATCTTGTCACAGTACACTGTATTTCACTATACAAATGAAACAAAATAAAGCGATTTTTTACTGTTCCAGTGTGTTATTGAGCAATGAATCTTCTGATTATGTGAAATATGTATATTATTTGTGGCCAACCATATTGAAATTGTTTATAAATATCTTGAAACCAAAGGCCAACCAACATATAATATTATTTATTTTTTATATGTTCGTTATGGAAGATATTTATTAATTTATTTAAATTTTATTATAATAACTAAATGAATATTTTTAATTTTCAGAATTTGTGTACTATCATTTAGAATTTATCATACTCAGCTGGGAGGGGGTCTTACTTTTTGTGACGAACTATTTCTAGGGGGGGTCACAAAAAGTGTGACACAGCGTGACAATGGGGGGAAGGGGGTCAAAAAAAGCTGATTTTAGTGAGACGTATTTTATGAAAGGCCCCTAATGAAATTGTTTTATGAATACTATAATTTGGGGTGAAATTGACAGATGAAAATTTTAAGATGGTGACTAGGTGCCAACTGGGAAAAAAAACTAAACGGAAAGAGGGGGTTTTGTGATACATAATTTTGAAGCTCTCGGCGAATACTTTACAACCCTAGAATATGAAATCAAAATCTTCACCTGCTACAAAACGGCGGAACATTTAATAATTGCCCGAATACATCGACGTTTAACTTCATACTTTGGGGAACTAAATTGAGTTCAGTTCAGGAGATGCTCGAAATGGTTGTCTTGAAAGTTTCGACATAGGAACAGCCTATCCGATATTTCACGTCGAACATTTTCGAACAAAGCAACGTCGATATTTCTACAAATATTTATTATTCTCTGCCGTATATTCTATATTGGAGCGGGTTCAGCTTTGTACCCTTTTAATCCAAATAGCCCCATTGAAAAGTCTGAAGGTGTCAAGTTTGACAAGCGAGCTGGCCATTCCGTAGGACCTCAATTGCCAATCCAACGATCATGTATCGCTATTATCCAAATAGTTTCTTACTTGTCTGGAATAATAATATCCATATCGAATTCATTGGGATTCATTTCGACGATTTCGGTGATTAGAGGATCAACAGTAGTTTCGAGCATATTCAAATACAGTTCCTCTGTTGAATTTTGTTCCATTGACAATTTTGGAGATAGTTTACGTAGTACCTATCCACTTGGTAAAATCCAAAACTGAATGAGAATATTTGAACTGAATAATGATGTTTAATGTCGTATTGATATTTTTGTCATTTTTTATGAACAAATCAAACCTTATCGTGTTGTTGGGATTGCCATATGGCAGAGAAAAACGAACATTTCTAGATATATAGATATTAATATATTTGCATTCAGGTAATCATTAAATGTCTGCCATTTTGTAGTAGGGGAAGATATTGACTTCATATTCTAGGATTGTAAAGTATTCGTCAGGAGCCTCAAAATAATGTTCAAGACCCCCTTTCCATTTAATTTTTTTTCATCTTGAAATTTCCATCTGTCAATTTGACTTCAAAATACAGTATTTATGCATCAATTTCATTATCAAGTTTCAATTCTTTGGGTTGACCCGTCCCAAAAATAAAAGGGGGGATATTGAAGAAAATCACTGTATAATGATATATACATCGGGATGCAAGACACAGATCAAGAGAATCAATAAATTGAATCTTGAAAGTCAAATACTGTATACAAGATACTGCAATATATTAAACTGGAAGTTGAAGTACAAAAACAATTGTGACAATTCTTAGCTTCAGAATTGGTGGAATATACCGACCTAGAGGGTCGAACTATGTTTTTACTGAGTTGTTTTGGTTCGATCTTACATTGTCAATATACTCGACCACTTTTAAACGTAAAGCTTAGTTTTTTATTTTATTTCTTCACGAACTCTCGAACAATATAATTGATTCTCAAGTTCCCAATCCACCTTATGTGTATAAACTTCAAATAAATTCGAGAATAGTGTGATACTTTTCGTTGTTCTCTAGTTGAGGTGAAGCGGCTTCATCTGTTGCACTTTCGGAAAGATTTGAATAATATTGATTGCAATAGATGGTGCCACTTTCCGACTATCAGTTCGGTTTGAGAGAATGGGGTATATCATTTCCTAGATGCAAAGAAATAAACATTTGAAACGTAGTCGAAAGTTTGTTATTTCGTCCCTCAGTTCAATTGAAATCGATCATCTCAGCCATTCGTGTGCAGGCCAGTCGCGTACTAGTCACTTTTTTATTGACCGAAAGTTGATCAACCGTGAAGTGGAAAATAAATTCGTGTTCTGCGCACTTGTCGAGTGGTTTGTTGCTCTGTTGATATGTATTTCACTGCGACACCAGTCATTATTGCTTTTATTGTGAAAAGAAGAGAAAGGATAGAACAATCTTTCCGAATACTTCTAGCCACAATTTAGATTTGAAATCTGTGTCCGAATATTCTTTCAATTTTGAATGTTATGGAGAGCTGAATGTTTTTCAAATACAGTACATTCCAATCCAAGGTTCAGAATATGTAAACAAAATCACGTGCACGTAATTTTTTTATCAGGGCCGCAATGAGGACAAAATATTATAGTATGTAGTTTCAATGTATTGAAATAAGGAGTTTCAGTAATATGAAGTAGCAACAACACTGTTAACTGATATACGCACTTCGAAAGTATTTAAATGAAACATAATATTCAAACGACAGTGCATTTGATTTAAAGAAGATGTAATTCAAATAACACAAATATTCGCACTGAATGAGTAGGCATCTGCATAAAAAACAGTGAATATCTTTCGTAGCAGTGTTGGTTTGACCAATACCTTAGCAGATTCCAGCAGGCCACGAAGTGATCACGCTCTGATCATTGCTAATATCCGCTGAATCTCGGATTGGAATTTAGTTCAGTTGAAACGCTATTTCCATAACACTATTGACTAGTAAAAAATTCAGCGGGGAGCAAAGACAAATAATAATTTTAACAAGCAACTAAATAACTCTCAGTGCGTGCGGTCAGATATAGACCTGTACGTTATATATTTCAAGCAACAATTGAATTGCCTTCAGAGAAGATGTTTAGGTGCCCTGACCAAAGAGTTGCTAATGCTCGGTATCATATAAGAACGAATACGTTCCATTGCCACAATTATTCAGTCACAATTGAAAGTTGCTAGTGCGCGGCTGGCCTAAATTTGCAAATTTCGTTTGCTGCTTGAATGATTTCTGTTGTCTGATGTCAAGGTGTGACGTGTGTTTTTGAACTTTCATGGGTGGAAAGCTATACTGAACTTTCGTAGCATTTGTTTCTATTGTTTTTTGTAACTTTTCCAGGATCCAGGAGACTGGACAACTGCTGTGGACGTTCAGAAATTTCATCATACGAAGGACTGAATGCAATAATCCTATTAGCAGCTTGGAGTACAAAAGATGGTGGGTATTTTCTTTTTATATCAGTTGAAGCTTATTTTTTTCATCTCAATCTCGAGCCTACAACAATTTTTTTAGAACTAGAGAGAAATACACACTTATTACTTGTTTCATAATCGTTTGAGTCCATTGCAGGGTATTTTGATTTGCTGAAGTTCTTTTATTTGGTAGGGTTAGGTTGGTTCGATTATCTGAAATTTTAATGCTTAAGAAGTACCTACTTCACCAACATACTGTTACTATTTTTTTTCTTTGAGACTGAACGAATCAGTTCTGATAGAATATATCCCAGATTATTTTGATGGATATAGTTAATGCCGGAATCAGTCCCCTCGTAATATTTCTTTTGCTAGTAACTTATTGAAACCGATCAAGTTTCATGTGATCTCCCATCATTATATTCTGGAACCATGAGCTTCACTGCTTTCGATCAGTATAAGCTTTCTCTTTCAATCTAAACAATATAATAAGTTGCATGGATCTTTCTCTCTGCTTTCTTATTATCGTACTCTAACAGTGATTTCATAATTGTTTTTATAATACAATAATTTTGGTATGTTTAGTGGTTTTTATAAACATTTTCGAAAATTCTCTGAACATTTCATTTATATTTATGCGCCCAGTGGCAAGTCAATAAATTCTTATTATAACTTTTGAATTTTCATTAATTTGCCTTTTTGTTACTGCCAACTGGAGCAAAAAAAATATTCGATTTATATTAACTTGAATTCTACTTCCAATACATGGCACTTTCCTTTCTTTATAAAGTTTTTGATATCACAATTGTAGAATTCAATTATTGAACAACTTTGTCCATTTGTGAGGGAATTCATCTTCGAAAACTTTGATTGTAGATACTGATTCGTTATATATTTGCTTTCCACAGTAGGCTGACTAGAAAGTGAAATCTGCGGAGACACAGACAATGGTCACTCAAATACTCACGAGAAATAGACTACAACAATCGTCTACAGGCAGAATCTTCGTAGGAATCATATACAACGCAGGTCTGGTGATCTATTATCTACACGCTGGAGCTCTGGAGCAAATCTGATCCGAAGAACTGCATAACAGCTATTTTTTGAACGAATTAACGCTTAGCCCTATAGTTTTTTTGTAGCAATCAGTAATAGTCGGAAATTGTATATTTTTTGTAATACACAGACTATCATTAAAAATGATTGTTTTACTGGTAACCAAAACATTTTTATTCTTTTACCATTCATTCTTCTTTGATTTTTCCAACTTCATGAAAACTATTCTGGCGCTCAGCATTATCTCACCTTTCATCCTCAATATCTCAGTTTTCCTGAAGGATACCCAATTCCTAATTCCCCAATCTGACTGGATCATATGTACTGCTATAAAAAATAAACACAGTAACATTCATACACGACTTTCTGAATAAACAGTATCCACCGGTTCAATCTACTATCAAACCAATCTTCACAAAAAATCTACTAGATGGAGCCACTTTCGGAATGCATTTCTAACTTCGTTCGAAACTATAAGTTATATTTCTTTGGGTTGTTTTGTTTGTTTCATTTCCGTTAACCAGTTTGATGACGAGATCCATTAGCAATTTGAGTGTCTTGTTATGATTCTTGTGTATCGAAAATAACAGCACTCGCAATTATAGAATTTTATATACGCAATTGGAGATTTCAATAATTTCGAAACTCGCAAATATCCACAAGATGGAGACACTTTCGAACTGCAACCGCAACCTTCGTTGGAATATATAAGTGTAATAATTGCATTGTTATGGTAGGACAGGACCAACGTCCATAGTGTCAAAGTCCATGATTCATAAAGTATAATTACTCGACCCCATACTTGTGGCACAGCTTCCTTTTTGCTCATACCTTTATATCCACGTATCCAACAGCATAACCGTACCGTTCCTATGGAGCTTATCGCGAAAGACTTTCGAGCTGAGCAAAAGATAATGATTCGAAAGTGGAATGGTTTATCAAAATTTGAATTCTTGCCAGAAGAATTCACCAGATGGCACCACTTTCGAGCTGCAACCCCAGGCTTTGTTCCATACTATAAGTTAAATTGTCATTGAGGTGGGAAGGTGGGAGGGTCCATCAATAATTGAAAATTAAAACGTCTATTCTGAAGCAGTGTCAAGATTCCTTTATTATATATAGTATCATTAATCAGCACACTTGTTTCAAGAGACTGAATTTTGTTAGTCCCTCCCTCCTTCCCATCTTTGCGTTACTACATTTATGCT
This sequence comes from Zygogramma bicolorata, assembly GCA_032362365.1. Classification (NCBI taxonomy): domain Eukaryota; kingdom Metazoa; phylum Arthropoda; class Insecta; order Coleoptera; family Chrysomelidae; genus Zygogramma; species Zygogramma bicolorata. Next base: position 194,187 of record JAVJAQ010002096.1, read on the forward strand.
CAAGAGCTGAAGAGAAAGTAATGGTATGAAAGTGGCGCCATCTATAGATATGCCTCAATGGTTCAAATTTTCAAATATTTTATATTTGCAATATTTTTATACCTGCAGATTCATCAATTCAAAAACTCCTACGAGAATTCACAAGATGGCACCACTTTCGAACTGCAACCTCGGGCTTTGTTCCATACTATAAGTTAAATTGTCATTGAGGTGGGAAGGTGGGAGGGTCCATCAATAATTGAAAATTAAAACGTCTATTCTGAAGCAGTGTCAAGATTCCTTTATTATATATAGTATCATTAATCAGCAGGCTTGTTTCAAGAGACTGAATTTTGTTAATCCCTCCCACCTTCCCATCTTTGCGTTACTACATTTATGCTTAAGAGCTGAAGAGAAAGTAATGGTATGAAAGTGGCGCCATCTATAGATATGCCTCAATGGTTCAAATTTTCAAATATTTTGTATTTGCAATATTTTTATATTTGCAGTTTCATAAATTCAAAAAATCTCACGAAAACCCGACACACAACAAGTTCAATTGTCTGAGGTGAGATGGTGGAACTGCCTGGTTTGAAGGTGTCGAGGTTCATTTTTTTTTCTAGAGTCATAGTTCATTAGAAATCCCATCTTTACGTTCGTGCTTCAGAACCAAGCAGAAAGGAAAGTGGCTCAATTATTAGAAATTTTTCAATATTTTTCATTCACACAAAACCAATGAAAAATCACCACTGATAAATCAAAAACTGTATGGTTTGGAGATGTTGAGATTCATTGTTGTTCATATATTGTCATCGTTTATGAGGAATGTTCTAAGAGACTGATTTTGCAGTTGTATAATTATGCTCTACAGCTGAGCAGGAAGTATTGGTTCGAAAGTGGCGCCATCTATCAGAAAATCCCAATTATTACAATTTCATTTTTCTAACATTTCACTTTTGCAGGGAACTCTCTCGAAAAATCACCACTGATAATTGAAAAACTGTATGGATTTGTATTTTGCTCATATAATGTTATCGTGCATTATGATTGTTGTAAGAGATTGGTTCTGCAGTGGTATATTCATGCTCTACAGCTCAATAGGAAGTAATGGTTTGAAAGTGGCGCCGTCTACCAAAAAAATCTCAATCATTTCAATTTTATTTTTCAACATTTTCCATTTGCAGGAAACTATCACGAAAAATCACGACTGATAAATGAAAAACGGTCTGGTTTGGAGATTCATTTTTGTTCATTTAGTGTCTTCGTTTATTGGGATTGTTCTACGAGACTGATTTCGCTGTTGTATATTCATGCTTCAGAGCTGAGCAAAAAGTAATGGTTCGAAAGTGGCGTCATCTATCAAAATAATTTAATTATTACAATTTCATTGTTCTATTTCTCATATTCTCACGAAAAATCACCGCTGATAAATGAAGAATTGTCGTATTTGAAGTATATGTCGAGATCCATGTTTGTTCATATATTGTCATTGTTGCTGATCATTGTTCCAAGTGGTTGATTTTGCGGTGGTAAATTTATGCTTTACATACATACATGAAATGATGGCTCGAAAGTGACGCCATCTATCAAAACTCCTCAGTTATTAGAATTCTTCAAATATTTCTCATCTGCAAGGGACGCACAAAAATTCACCAGAAATAATTGAGAATGAAACTGTCTGATATGGTGATGTTGAGATTCATTTTTGTTCATATAGTATTAAACCTCGAATATTAGAATTCTTTCAATAATTCATATTCCCAGATCTCCCTGATTTAGATACTCTCACAAAAAAGTCAGTAGGCAGAACCACTTCCAACTCAACTTCAAGCTTTCTTCGGAACTATACATTACAATGCATTTAGGTGTGATAAACCAACGACAATTTTAATGGAACTATATGGTTGCAGATGTCGAGATTCTCTCTTCTTGCTATACTGTCATAGTACATTAGGATTCCAGGAGACCGATTTTAGTATCCCTTACACAGCTAAGGATTGGTTTACCTTATAATCCCAAGCTGAGCAAATTATTTTGCTGTTACAGGCGTCCGAAAAAGGAGCCATCCATTGGTAGTTCTCAAAAATGACACAAATTTTATTGGATCAGATTTGATCGGAATAGGACAGAAAATCCTGTTATTCCTTCAGGAGCTCCTCGAATAACAGTTATTAAATTTCTCCACCCGATCGACTTTAATGACCATGTGAGATACGATAGTACAGTCGCTAGTAGAGCCACTGGAAATGTGTAGCAAATGCATTACAAGATTTGTCGTCCTGGAGCGCCACGGGAAACTACTACATCAACTGTGCCTTATCAGCACAGGGCTCTTCTTCCTCCGTGCACTAGTAAGTGAGGATATAAAATAAAGGAAATTGTCATACAGCTTTTTCCAACCAATACGGTACGTATGGATATCTCCACATAGTGAGGAAAAAAAAATAAAATAAATATCATCAAACTTTTATTTTTCGAAACAGTTTTTGAAACAATATGTTGAAATGTATGTTATGATTAGTGAACCATTGTACTGAACCCTAGAAAGAGCGATCGTTATATTATATTTATATTCGAATTCAGTAACAGAATATCTTAAAACACAAATCACTATCATATCTATAACGGAATTGCTAATTTTGTATTATAAAGCTGACTTACAATATTCCAGGAGAATAGTATTATGTCAGATAAGCAGCTTTAGTTAACATCTAAAAATGTGCAGAGATAGGAAAGTCCCAACATCATTTTGGGTTCCTCAAAGGAGAAGGTTTTTATGCTTTGCTTGAATTGGTTCTTGAAATTGCAAGTTGGTATACAGTATAAATGGATATTGTGTTGAGAAGGTATGTGTTGTTGAAACAATTACCATCACACACTATTTTGTAGACAAATAATAAAGCGAAATTGAAACATAGATGGGCAACATTTTTTAAACATTCTTCACATATGGAAGTGTCTCTCCTATTCTTCGAACTTTTTGGAGTTGAATACACTATCATGCAACGACCATGGTTCTTCAATCTGTAAAATAAATAAACGAGGGTAATATCAGAAGATATGAAACAGAAAAAAATATGGTGATCACCAAAACGGAAATAAACGATGTTCGTCAAGTTGATTGAAAATTGAAATCCAAACAGAAAATGTTTCATTTGAAAAGAGAAATGGAATTTTCACCGCAAGAATTGAATCATATTTCATTTATTCATAATGGAATAATGTCTATTATAATAAGAGATTATATCGACACATATATTTTGTTTGGTATTGACAGTATACATCGCATGTATACTGAGCGTTGTTCAATTCGAAGGGGCAATATTATTTCGTAACGAATCTGGGGAAGGACATCAAAACTGGGAAAGGATCCCTTGGATGGTAGGCATTCAACAAATTGTAGCAGGGCACCGACATTCCAGTCAAATACTGACCTCACACCATTTTTTTAAATTTTACGGGCATAAAACCAATGAAAATCGTATGTTTTCAGCGCAAAACAACTTCTTACTACTGATGTTATGGGTAAAATTGTTCACGTGCATTATGGAGGAAACCAGGCTGAGAACAGGACCTTGAGGAACCGCACTTTTGACTGTGTGGTAACAGAAAACGATTCGAAAATAAAGATCCCTTCGAAGACTGAAAGATTCAAGTTCGTTTATCAGTTTCCTGGTTGAAATTGTATTCAAGGCGTTGGCTGAGTCGAGTTTCATGGTATGAGATATCATTTGTTTTCTTCAATCGCAAAGAACTAGTCGATACTTGATGAATATCCATATTAAAACACCTAGTATAGAGTTTTCTGTGCGTCTTTCATCACAATAAAGTTTCCAGAACTGCTATAAGTGTTTTTTGTTTCTACGAAAAATAATATAGTAGCAAATACGTCTTCCTCTCAAGGGCAGTTTTTCAATCAGGTCTATTCTGGTGGCCTACTGACTCTTCGATGTCCACTAGATTATTGAGAAATATCCAAAAAGGGGACCAACTGCAATTATGGTGCACACCAAAAATTTTCAATAGTCATTATTTTTCGAAACTTTTTCAGGAATCCACTATTATACCATTTTGAAAAATTAGTACCTGTGCATCATAATATTCTACTATAACAGTTGTCGACTATTTTCAACCACCAATATTCAATATTGAAGATTATTCAAGATTCACTAGAATAGACCTAATTATGTTTATCCAATAAGTAGATCTTATCCATGGGCTGGGAGATTAACATGTGTTTCACTATTGATTGTTTGTTAACAAATCTAATACTGCGAGTGCCCACCGACATGAAGGGTCATTTATTAATACCCTCTTGAAACTTTTCCTGTGGCTTCATTATGTCCAGTCTACCACTTCTAGCAAGTATGGAAACTGGATGTGGAGGCATTTGCACTATAATTGATGTCAAACATGTAAATGCGGTGAAGCCTCAAAAAATTATTCATGCAGTTCTTGAATAAAATCTATTCAAAAGATAATTTTATTGGAAGCGCGATTTTGAGCTTGTCGGACCAAAATCTTGGAACCTTAAGGGCGTCCACCAATGTAGGTATGCAAAATTTTCGTTGGTGGAGTCCCTTATGGTTCCAACATTTTTGTCCGACAAGCTCAAAATCGCGCTTTCAATAAAATTATCTTTTGAATAAATTTTATTCAAGAACAGTATGTATAAATTTTTGAGGCTACACCGCATTTACATGTTTAAAGTTGAATATATTTTCACGAATATTTCAGGTTAGCAACATGGAACGAAGTCCCTTATTTGCTTCCAAAGTCGCAAGAACCGGTATTCGTTTTCCACATCTGTATACTCTCGTGAAATTTGGTTCTTAACCTACCACATTTTGAAGAATTAATATTGGAATCTATATACGTGTTGAAGGGGAGTTTTTTAAAACGAACCCAAAAGAGGAATATTTGCAGATTTGAATACGAATCGTAAACAACGATAAGTATTTTCGATAGATAAATTTGAGTTATACGAGAAGTTGCTAAATAGGGCGCGTTTCCATCAGAAGGAACTGTTCTTCAATTAATGTAGCAACTTTTGGGGTAGATAAGAAATCTACCCTTCTACACTTGTATAGATTCCAATAACTACGAAGAGAAAAACCAGCATGTATTATTAGCATGTTTGAAGGAAATGGTGGATTCAACGATGAATTGGTCGAGCTACTAGAAGTCCTTTCTATTTACGTGTTGGTCTTTGTACGTATGAGAGTGAAAAAAAAAAAAGGAAAATGTGGAATAGATGAATCATTTGAATTCTGCTGGGACGACGAACAAGGGAAAAATGAGAGGCTGTAGATGCACTTGAGCTTCTCTGATGAGAGAAAAAAAAATTAAGTGACAGCAACATCTACCTACACCTCTCGAGATCACCCCTTCCATGCACCACCACGTCCCGGCAATAATACGTTTCATATCGAAAAATGTACGGGTCTGTGAAGGCGTCCAGATGACATGATCCGCAAACGTGTTCGTACAAGTTTATTGAAAAACTACCGATCTCGCCGCCATAAATAGCAATCAAACCAGATAGTAAATTACGAGTGACGTTATCGCAAAAAATCGAGATTCGAGAAGTGTCGGACCCAAGTGGATTACGCGAATGGCCACGTGACGACGGATCGAGTTATTGGCCTTCGCCGATTTCAACGTCCCGTGTCATATCTTCGGCCGTCGTCATCGCCGTTCCCATGGGCGTAACATACGAGGGTCGTCGGGGGGAGGGGGCGCGCGGCGCCCGTACGTACCGGTTATTGGAAAAGTTTTTGGATATGGAAGTAGGTATGACCAGGAGACAGCGATCGACGGCCCTGAATACGTAAGTGAAAGAGAGCGGATTCGTTTCGATAGATTTAACTTTAGGTGATATGAGGGGGGTGACGAAATTTCATATGCATGAGGAAGAGTTTAGTTTTCGAGGTACATCTCACTGGGAGACAACTTTTTTTTGGGTTACAATTCTGCAACCATCTCGGAGCAATATTTTCAGTAATAGTCGCCCTTCAGCGTGAATTACTTCCGAAACAATATTTCTGAGTGTTTTCATTTCGTAAAAGAAAAATCATTACTGGAATTTTGATTCTAGCTCATGGGACATTTGGTAAGAACATGCCATAACTATTTAAAAATATAAGGGAATTATTCACGTCGAATAACTCAATAGTAGTGAAGGAAAGAAAAAAGTATAAGTTGAGAATAACAGTGAGATGTATATTTTGTATTTGATTACTTATTTTCTTCATCCTGGGTTTTCTTGTGTAACAAGGGTTCAAATGATAAATTTTATAGTTTCACGTCAAATAAATGCAATCTACTGAAAACGAGGTAAAATTGTATTTTGCAATTCTATATATTATTGTATCAAACCTACATCGAAATGATAAAATTCGTAATCATAATAACATAAACTTCCTGATATAGTTCCTAATAGTTCACTGCTATTCTGACACTAGCAGGATAATTGAAAAATTCTCGAAAATAAATTGCAATATGTACCTACAGTTCTGTGTTGAAGAATGTTGTTAAATTAGTTTTCAAAAAATAAATATAATAATTAACTAACAGCAATTACAGGAATGGCATTGTTTCCACAATCAGGATTATGTTATCAAAATTTTGTATACATTACTTATTATGGATTCAGATGATGACGGTAAAAACAAAACCTATGAAGCTTTCGAAAAATGAATGATGCCTCTTTACTGATTTATCAATTCAAATGAAAAGGTCCTTCAAAAATATTATGACAAATTGAAAATCAGTTCTCTCACACGCATATGAAGTTTTCCATTCATTTGATTTTTTTATGTAGTTGTTATCATTCGATTCCTGTATAGATTGGCCGTAGGTAAAACCAGTCCTTATATATGCATAAAATTCACATGCCATTCTATGGTACAAGCAGAGTCCATTTTTTGATTGGAGGATTTTTCACAAACTATCGTAATTTGTTAGGCATGAAAATATGGCTGAAGTTACGACAACAATAGAAGTCCACTGTTTGATATAGTTCAAAATATATTACTGAAATATCTATCAATATGTTATGACATAATGTTATGAAAACTAACGCTTTACTTATGATCAGAAACTTTGGTGTGAAAATTAATTAAAACTCTATCCGAAAATCAAACTCAAAATGTGCATTCGACGCGCATTTCTCTGAAAAATTGGAATCTAAGAAAAAAAAATTAAATCAATTCTTCTTGATGCTAACTATATAGGCAGAGCGCATGTATTTTTTCCGTGAGCTGTTTGGATATTTGCACAATGTTCAGGGTGTTCAGGTAATTGATCGAATGTAATGACTATATGGATTGCTATAACTACTCTTAATATATTTTAATCGCGTTATCGATTCTTGAGAGGTACGAAATAAAGGTTCAAATTTCATAATTCATTCGCTTGAGAAATTGTTCGTTTGGGAGAAGAAATCTAAATTTGTAATTAAACCAAAGAAAGAACGTTTGATCCAGTCTCTTACAATATCAGATATAGGATTCTGGTTGAGGTTCTTCAATCAAACATATTTCATTTGTTGATATATTTCGGAGTTTCCATGAAAAAAAAAAGTATTTGAAAGAAGTAAAACAGAATATGATCTTGGAAGCCTAGTGCGGAAGGAAGGCACTCTGAGATATGTATCAACTGATGATTTTTGTGATGTAGTTCAGGAGAAGACAAATACAGTTGGTATCTTGAGAAAAATATCTGTTATGAAACTCTGATAGAATATTCCTATCCACATCGATTGAGGCTGTTATAACATGGATAAGACCACTCGATAAATCTTCAAATACGCCACTGGATTTTCCCATCACCAATCTCTCTCTTCACCCTCTGTCTCTAAAATTGGATATCTTTTTGACACCCGATAAATAGTTTCCACAAGAAGTACGGTGGCGGAAGAGCAAACAGTCTCCGCACTATATCGAATTTTCACATAGAATAATAATTTCCTATCCTCGTATGGGCTGAGCATTTATTCACATCACCGTGAATCGATAAGAAATTTTATTCGCGAAACTCACAGTTTGTTTGTTTTCATATTGCCGTCTTCTTATCTGACGCAAGAAAGAGGATATACGTGGTCGGTCGATGAAACGAGTGATTCGGTTCAGATGGGTTTTTCTGAGTGGAAACTACACACGTGGATGTAACTGTGGTTGTCAATGGATATATCATAATACTAGCTGACTCGTGCCAACTTCGTTGGGCGTCAATAATTTTTAAGAGGCAATTATATTGTGTAGTTCCAGTACTGAGTTTTATCCGGTTCATCACAGCTCTGTCTCCTAGGCGCACCTGAAAGAGCGTTTGATAGAAGTGGAAAGCGTTTTTTACCCTGCTAGACAATGAATTTCAATAAAATACGAAAAAAGTTTCCCATCGATTCCGTTGAAGTATATTTCTGCAAAATTTGTAGTAGGTAAATTGAAGTACGTTGTCCCATACAGACTTCGACCCCTTTTTCACCCCCTTAGGGGTGGAATTTCGGAAAACCCTTTCTTATCGGATATCTTTCATCCTTGAAAGCCTCGGAACTTGCGTTTTTTTTTTTCAATTTCGCCTGATAGCAACAGTTATACCAAGAGTGGATACAATTGCAATAACAATATGTAACCATTTCCTTGATAAGTTATGAGGGACTGACTCCACAATGACAAAATGGTTAAGGCTTTCGCGGCCGAGGTTATTAGTATAACTACTTTTCTTCGGGCTTGAAGGCCGTCGTTCTTTGGTATTTCTTCCTAACGGGATGCAAATGCATATCTGCCATACATCCCGAGGGTCACTGCCAGAATTGGGAAACTCTTGGGAATATATAACATAAAAACGGTTTTCAAGCCGACCAAGAAGATCCAACAAAGCCTCAGGTCGGCTGAAGACAAAAGAGACCCACTGTCAGCAGCAGGGGTTTATCGCATACCGTGCACCTGTGGAAAGGTATACATCGGTACCACGAAGAGATCCAAGGAACAAGGCTCAAAGAGCATGGTGGCGGAACACGCACTGAGTGAGGGTGACCACAGGATTCTTTTTAAAAATGCCAAACTGATCAACAAAAAATATATTACAGTTTCCTGTATGATTTTCACTCACAATGGGTTTACAAAACCGCAAGCGGAGTGAAAATCATACAGGAAACTTTAATATATTTTTTGTTAATATGGATTTTCATCAAGTATCGGCCAGTTCAATTCAATTTTTGCCAAACTGATTGCCTCCAACCAGGGTTACCATAGCCGACTGGTACGTGAGTCGATAGAGATTCAAAAACATACGGACAATTTCAACAGAAAAGAAGAAGCATTGAGTCTAAACAGAATTTGGAATCCCATTCTGAGGAAATCAAGGATAACTAATGAAATCACGGCAGGTAGTGCGGCAACTAATAATGATGATTATTCCCCGAATCCGACAGAAGTAATTAATACTCCAGACTACCTGCATCAGTATAAATACGCCTTAAGAAATCGAAACATTTAGTCATCGGAAATGAATAAGCCTCTGAAGAAGCTGGCCACTCGCGCTAGTGAAACGTTAGGAAGAAATTCCAAATAACGACGGCCTTCAAGCCCGAAGAGAAGACATTGTTCATACCATTCCATGTGATTGTGCTAGACTTCATACTGGTGAAACGACCATTGAAAAGAAAAATGGCTGAACATAAAAACAACTTGAGGAAACGTAAAATAGATGATTCAAAATTGGCTGAACACATATTTTCCGCGAATAGTACACACATGGTGAAATGCCAGAACAGAATGACAAAAAAGGGAACCCAAGGAGGCTACTTGTATTTTGTTAAACGGAGATGAGGAGATTACTACTTTTTCTTTCGAAATAGATCAGACAGAAGAAGATACAAAGGATGCTATCTTCTTGTTTCTATATGCAATTTACTCTGAAATAAACGCTGGTGAAGTAGCCACAGCAATTTTTTGCGATAGTTTCATTGCGTCAATCATGAAATTTCAACAAAAAATCTTCTTCAATATGGATGTAGAGGTGTGACAAACAGTTAATCGTACTTTTCAAGGCGGAGTCAAATGGTGAGGACAACGGAACTCTCGGAGAATAGGGCCATTGGATCTGGTGTACCACAGGGTTCTCTGTTAGGTTCTATTCTGCTTCTATCGTATATAAGTGGGAAAAAGAACTCAGTGGAGTCACATGGAATAATATCATCCTATTGAAGAAGGTGAAGAGCTATGGGTGAAAAGTGATGCCGATTTACTATCTCTCAAGACATTTTTAGAACTATCTGTTGTATCTGCACTCGTGTTTCTTGGACTTTGTCAATATGATGCAAATCTTCAGACAATAATGTATATCATGATTCGATTGATTTGGTGTTGGATGACTCATCTGAAAAGGCAAGTTGAACTTGGAAGATGCAGTTCGAAGAGGGTTGTGTCAAAATCAACACTTGGTAGAACTATTGACGAATTAGTCATGCTAGTGTCCCATTGTCATAAAACTCATAAAAAGTAATTTTCTCGAAGGGCTTGAAAGAGGAGACAGGCTTTTTTTTCAAAACGTCGTCAATGGACAGTTTAAAATATTTTTGGGTACTTTTTTCCAATTCAGTCGAAATACTGAGTGTAACTGACAAAATATTCGGTAAATTATCATAACATTGCAGTTACGTTTCAAGGCAAATATACAAATTTCAAATTTCCCCTTATAACAGATATTATAATAAATAAGAACGTTTTCACTTTCACGGGAAAGGATAACCCAAAAATGGCTTTCATGATCCCTGGAATTATGTATAGCCGAAATGCTCATGAACTGTCACAGTCTAAGCTAATTGTTTATTTGAATTGATACTTGCACTTGCATGAAAGTCTCAGTCAATCTCTAGGTACTAACTTTTTGTTTCGATCTGAAACTGCTTTTGATGCATCTGGCTTTTTGATCAATGTTTAGAAGAAGAGATGTCTCAATAAGTATTTCTTACCACAAACCCCTCATAATGAATATAGGAATACACATTCCAAAATTCAATTTTTCAATTCAATTTGAAATATAAATGAGTGATCTCAGTTTGTCTGACTGTCGATTATTCGTTAGTTATTGATCTTTCATTGAAAACATATCTGTTCAAATTAACGGAATGATGACTTGAATAATTTGTGAAGCTCATATTGAATAACCCAAGAATGTTTCACCAAAGGAATCGACCTCTCATCGTACCCAGCATGAGTATTTTTATCTAACTGGTATTCCCCAAGCTAGGATTTTCCTGCTCGAGAAGACTTTTGTATTGCAAAACACGTGTCGTCATCAAGTGAGCCTTTTCAAGTGAAAATCTCACAGGAAATTGTATTTTTCCACTTCCTGTTAGTAATAATTGCAGTTTCCAGGATATATCCTTCGTGACTCTTGATGCACAGTGTTGACGTAATTGGCTAGATTCTGTTCCCGATGTTATCCAGTATTTATGAAACAGTCACTTGGTTTGATATTGATACTTCGAAATCCCAAATGGAGCTCCTTAACTCAATAATATCGAGTGAAAAAGCTTTAAAATTAATTATGTACTACAAAATCTCATTGTATCAGAATGCCTGTAGTACTTGAAGTATTCCCCAACTTCCTGACGAATAAAGTATCAGCTTTTTGGAGTTGATTAGGCCAGTTTAAATTTCTCGAGTTTCTGCTATTATATTTCCCAAAATGAGATTCACCCATTCCGACCATCCAAAGCGGTATTTATTTGCTTATTAGCAGGTTTAATCGTTTAATCTTCGAGTAGACATAAAGAATATCAACACTGAGTCGGAACATCATTCGTTCTTTGTTGTTTCAGTGAATAGAGAGAGAAAAATCGAATTTGAGGGAGGGGTGACAGTCAAAGTTCAGAAATGGGTTACGAAGGGATACGTTCATGATATAAAAGTTCTTGCGGAGTCAATGTTTGTTTCAGTTAAAGTTCGTGATACTCACGTTTGAATGTATGATCTCAAATATTTTCGAGAAATATGAACTGAGGTCTGTACATTGATAATTTACGGTCTTCTTTCGTGATATTGTTCTCATATCTGGATTGAGTGGTTGATTTGAAATATGCTTTGCATATAAATGAATTATTCATTCATGCTATTACACTGATTGAGATGTTCAGAACATCGTTTGAATCCCAATATATTGTTTTGAAATGAAGCAAATTCAAAAGGAACTTCAAAGCCCTGAGCATTATGAACCGATACAAATTCCAAAATTTAAAATATCTAATGGCTAAACAATGGAAATGAGGATGTACCCGAACAAACAACAATTATGACGCGTGTGGTTTCATCTAGGAATATGGCAAAATTGCTAAGCGTTTTAGCGCGTCTTGGACATTTTTGCCTGATAGTTTGGCTAATGATTACTAATGAAAATTATACTCTGCTTGAAGATATCATATAATTCGATCCTCAAATAGTATCTGAACATCTATCAAGCGTGAATTGGTGTGATGCGACCAGAATGGAGAAATTTCTTTCTTGTCAAGCAAAAGTTATATATAATTCAGATTTTGATTGAATCTTCATAGTTCAACTACCCTCTTTGGAAGAGCATTCAACAAGGTTCATTATTCCAAGAAGAAGTAGTGATCTCCTCATTTGCTTCTTCTGAAGAGGGAATGTGAACTGAGGAGTATAAGTTCGAAGTAGGTTGTGTCAGAATCAACATTTGGTGGAACTATTGACGGGTGTCAAATTATGATACAACTTACCAAAACTAGAATTTCTTGAAGAATGGTTTCAAAAGAGCGTGAAGAAGGTAAAAACAGACTGATTTCTCAAGGAAAGGTATAAAATGTTATAAGATCATTTATTGTGGTGGATCAGTCCCTTCTTAGTTTTTTTTGGTTTCTCAACCTACCACAATCTGAAAAAATAGTTGATATTGGAATGTATATAAGTGTAGAAGGGCAGATTTTTATTCTGCTCCGAAAAGTTGCTGCGTCTATTAAAAACATTTTCTTCTGAGTGGAGCACGTTCCAATGGTCAGGAACTTTCGTATAACCTGATTTGCCTATAAAAAAATACAAAAACTAATAATCATCGAATACTTTGCTTTCATTTCCAAAACTTCCTCACAAACATATTTTTCAGTTAAGTTTTGAAAATCTGTCAAAGATTTCATATTGACATGATTCAATAGGCAAATTTCAGTTATACGAGAAGTTGCTGGATGATAGATGAACTTTTCGGGAAAGATCTAAAATCTCTCCTTCTACACTCGTATAAATTCCAAAATTAATTTTTATTTTCACAGATTAAGGTAGGTTGAGAACCCAAAAACCTGAGAGTAAAAAGTATAAAATCTTATTTTATACATTCCATTTTCGATCTCCAAATTCTTGAAGCATACGATAGGTGTCTGAGAAAACAGTCAATTCTTTCTTTTCTATAACATTGCAGTTACGTATCGGGGTAAATGTACCACTTCATCCACCTCCTCAAAAAACACTGAAACAATACAAACTCTCGAAGTTTTCTATTACGAGCGTTACTCTATATACTTTGATAAAAAAACACCAATTTGCACGACTAACGAGGACTGAATATTTTTCCTAAACTCGAATTCGTTATTCATCCAGTCACATAATATGGAGGAAAAAAGGGGGAACCGTGGAAAGAAACATCAACCTGACCTGTGCCAAGTATAAGCCGGATATCTAGAAACAGGAAAGTTTCATTCATTTTTATTGCCGATTCGCCATATAGAGGGTTGGAAGTGAAATGGCAGACGTTCTTCGGGGAAGGAATAACGGGTGATAGTTTTCACGAAAACAATTTTCTCAAACTTTCACCCGTCGTCGTTTCCCATCGAGTCATTCTCACTCCTGCCGGTCGGCGGTCACATAATAAACTTCACGGTATGACGTCGGAATTTCCCGATCATTATCCGGGACTTGTCCATTGTTTGATCCGGGTCCACTTTTACTATGAATCTATGGTTTCGTATGATTGGGGATCTTTGGAATTGAACTGTCATTCAAACCGCAAATCATAACAACAAAAAAGTATCAACGATGTATGGTATATACAGGGTGGCCCAGCAAAAACGAAACAAGGCCGATATTTCATATTTATCGTTCGCAGAATAAAAAATGCTCGAACACGTCGACTTTTTTGCAAAAGGGACATCTTTCGCGCATATTCTCAACCTAGTCACTTTAAACCACTTGGAGGGGTTAGCTACAACCTTCAAATCTTTAATGGGATTATTCCGACGCTTTTCAGTTTTTTTAATTTGATGCAGTAGTTCTCGAAAAAACACGTTTAGAACAATCATCAGCTGATAATAATCTGAACCTAGGCTTCTTCCACTTTCATAAATATTCTTCGGTCCAGGACCAATGTACTTGGAATTATTAGAAGATACGGTCGAGCCCGCGTTGACAGAAGTTCTTGAAAATAATGACCGTTATAGTTCGAATGAATTGACATTTCAGCAAGATGAAATATCGGCCTTGTTTTTGTTTCGCTGGGCCACCCTGTATTATTCCTCGTTGTTGGACACTCTTACGAGGGCGATCAGATGGCAGAGCCTTGTGTGGGCAAGGGTCGGCTAATCATCTTGGCTGCCGAAGCACATGAGGCGTCTTTACTGATTTTTACGGTAGCAAAAATAAGTGAATTGAAAACTAGTATAACAAAATATGTGAAAACATTCAAGGAATATCCAAAAAAACAGAGCCAGAAATATATAGAACTCTGACGTATTTAGGACGACCTAGCACGAATATTTCGAGGCTCCTGAAAATTGGACGGCATTATAACGAACAACGACATATGAGAACAGTAGAACAAACACGTGTCAAAAAATGAATTGAAAGTGGGAGTAATGATATCGGGAATTTATGAAGTTGTCATGTAGATCTTACCCGATGTTTGGTATAGGTCAAACGGAAAGATCATTCAACACACGGATGAAAGAGTATATAACTAGTTCACAGCATGGACAAACAAATTTAATCAAGCAGCCCATGTCATTGAAGAGGCACACGAGTTCAAGCATGATTTCAGAATACGTCATTTCGAGAATAAAGTTTGAAACTCAACCTCCTCGAAATTTTGGAAAATCATTGTAGAGTTGAAAATACTGAATACATAATGGATGGTCTAACTGAATTGAAAACCGTTGTTGAATATGGTCCCGTCCAAGTGATTGAATATAGCCCATACCAGAAATTATCATCCTGTGTCGTGAATCAGTAATTTGTGTACTTAACGTTACAAAAACACGTGTCGCAGTTTTGTAAACATATTTTTATTGAGAATCTACAAGTAAACTGTAGTATTTTCTGTTGAGAATGGAATGAAAATTGGTAACGAACCAAATTACGTTAAATGAAAATCATGTATAAATACGCAAAGTCTCACTGTTAGTATTTATGATAATCAATGAATATTCAACAGATATTGAATTTTCCCTAATCGACTTTCAGCTTTGTCGATGTTCTGTAATATGACAGGAGTTTCCCCATCGTGGGATCGAAGATTATAAACATTTCCATGACCTCAAAAGCTATAGTGACGGCCAGAAAAAAGAACGCCAATTCTAATTTCACTTCCATATAATACTGGAATCCAAATTATTTCACGAGACACAACTCCACCAAACCACTTACTCCGAGTGAAACAAATTGGAATGTGTAGTGAATAATGATAATAAGAGCAGAGAATGTGCGAGACAATACAAAATCAATTATAATCCCACTTTGAGGAATTAACCTGGCGTCGGAGTAAAAAGTGGAAAACAACCAACCGGTAGTTTTTTTGGATTGTTTCTCTACCACAATCTTATATGATTAGGAATTAATATTGGAATTCCTTCAATTTTCGTTTCCTGCCAATACCTCCTTGCCATCATTTGATTGCCATTCCTTTCTACTGTGTGATCCACATTCTTACTATCGAGTGACGATAATGATGCCAAGGGAAAGCAAGAGCAGAAAACAAAAATAATTGACAAAATGGTCAAGGCTCTCGCAGCCGAGGTTCTCAGTATTACTACTTTTCTTCGAGTTTGAAGGCCGTCGTTCTTTGGAATTTCTTCCCGACGTTTCGCTAGCGCGAATGGCTAGCTTCTTCAGAGGCTCACTCATCTTGACTCTTATTCCGATGACTGGACATTTCGAATTCGTAAGGCGTATTTATATTGATGCAGGTAGTTTGGAGTGCTAATTACTTGTCGTGATTTTATCAGTTATCCTTGATTCTCTCATAATGGGATTCCAAATTCAACGCTTCTTCTTTTCTGTTAAAATCGTCCGTGTGTTTGTGGATCTCCATCGCCTGCCGTACCAGTCGGCTATGGTAACCCTGGTTGAGGGCAATCAGTTTTGCATTTTTAAACAAAATCCTGTGGTTACCCCCACTGGGTGCGTGTTTCGCCACAGCCGACTTGTCAGTTCGTCCTAACCTGCAGTTTATTTCATGCTCTTTGAGCCTTGTTCCCATGGATCTTTTGGTGGTACCGATGTATACCTTTCCACAGGTGCACGGTATGCGATAAACCCCTGCTGCTGACAATGGGTCGCTTTTGTCTTTAGCCGACCTGAGGCTTTGTTGGATCTTCTTGGTCGGTTTTTAAGTTATATTTTTTTGAAAGTTTCCCAATTCTGTCCGTGACCCTTTGTCCTAACCTGCAGTTCCTTTCATGTTCTTTGAGCCTTGTTCCCATGGATCTTTTGGTGGTACCGATGTATACCTTCCCACAGGTGCACGGTATGCGATAAACCCCTGCTGCTGACAATGGGTCGCTTTTGTCTTTAGCCGACCTGAGGCTTTGTTGGATCTTCTTGGTCGGTTTTTAAGTTATATTTTTTTGAAAGTTTCCCAATTCTGTCCGTGACCCTTTGTCCTAACCTGCAGTTCCTTTCATGTTCTTTGAGCCTTGTTCCCATGGATCTTTTGGTGGTACCGATGTATACCTTCCCACAGGTGCACGGTATGCGATAAACCCCTGCTGCTGACAATGGGTCTCTTTTGTCTTTAGCCGACCTGAGACTTTGTTGGATCTTCTTGGTCGGTTTTTGAGTTATATTTTTTTGAAAGTTCCTCAATTCTGTCCGTGACCCTCGCGATATATGGCAAATATGCATTTTCAACTATCTGTGAGTGGGTTTTCGGTCTACTCTGTGGTTTAGTATAGCACCACATCGTTCAATCAGAACATCTAGGAATGCTAAAAAGATTTAGAGTGTCCCTTCCATGTTTTCAGACGACGAAGGTGTCATCCACGTAACGTAGCCACAAGGTCGGCTTCAAATCAAAGGCGTCAAATAGTTGATATGGATTGCCCTGGCTACCCAGCTCCCATATCCTCGACAGGTTTCAAAAAACAACATCGGGGAAAAGTATGAAGGAATTACTTTGAAAAATGGAAGCGGATTTGTGCTTGGTTCATAGACCAACTTCTACTTTGAATTTATTTTTTACTTTGAGGAAGTTCTCACAATGCTAATTAATGGAAGCGTTCATACACGACAGTTTCACTTCGACATTACCGAAAGCCCGACAGATAACGAAGAGTGTTCTTTGTAAATTTGGCCCACTTTTTAACTACAACCTCACTATATCAGGACCTATGGACCTATACTCGAGCCAGTCACGAAATCGTTATTTTATATAATATATATATATATATATATATATATATATATATATATACTAGTTCTCGTTTTATTTGTGATAGTCGCATTTGCGTTGAACAAGAAGTTGCTGACTCAAAGGGCGTGTTTCATCTAAAAGGAACTGGTTTCAATTAACGCATCAATTTTTTGAAGTAGAAAACTACGGGGAGAAATCCATCCACCAAATAACGCTCTTCGAACAGAGCCCAACCGGTATAAAACAAACCACCCTATAGCCAGATGCATCACACGTCAAAGAGCGGTTCGTTCGTCTGTCTCTCGTTTCCCGGACCCGGTAACTTCGAAAGATATGCGAAACTATGTAATAACTTCAAAATAGGAGTAAAGCAAATATTGTTGGGAACAACGCGGCACCAAACAACAGTCAGGATGAAAGTGACAGGAGGCGAGCTTAACGTCAAACCAAACAAAATTAAACTAAACTTTTCCTCTTAGGCAACTGGCTCTAGTCGAACCGGAAAAGTTTTCGTTTCTAAGTTTTTCCCTCGCCCGCTCCACTCTGAGGCCCGTGCTTCCCGAAACACTGGGAAATTACAATATTGATGCCTCTCTACCTGAATGCAGTATATTTCACGTCACAATAATTAAGCTCTTCCCGTTCCAGTCAAAACAGCAAAGTGAACTGCTCTCGAGTCGAGTCTAAAGTAGCTTTTGCCCGATATGCGACCTCTTTTTATAACGTTTTGAATAATTTTAAAACTCTCGACGCGAGAATCTTTTTGTAAATAAAAACGAAGAGAACTTCCAGCTCATCAAGTGTTCGTTTCCTAGATTATTTCTACTTTTTCACCCCTGGGATAATGAATAGCCTTTTGAGTTAGCTCACGAGGAATATTCCATATTCATAATGAGCATGCCTCACCGTGAATTCAAACATATCATCAAAATACAAGTTAAAGCGTGACTTCAGAGTTCATTGATGACGAATACGCTGACTTTTATTGAATTCGGAACCTTCTTCAACATGTTTATGGTTATGAGGATTTACAAATACATACAATTCACAAATCTAATGTCAGCCTGCCATAGATCTCATCAGTGGCACCCAGCAGGACTCACGTATTGTAAGTAATCTTCAACCCTCAATGTATTGAGAGTTCCAGTCTTGGTCATCCAGCAAATGGCATTTGGCCTGTATCAATGGTATACCATTGATGACTACAGTCATTAGCAGACTTGTTTTAATATTTTTATCTTTCAATTCATTTCTCGAATTCATTCCTAGACTTTTTGAGTCTTTGGAAAAAGATACTCGTAACATATGCGATAATTACCATGTATTTTCCTCAGGATATTTACTGTATAGTTGTAAAGTGGTCTGTGCTTACATTTTTCGCAAATGTGAAACTGTTTTTATTTTCATTCGAATATCATTTTTATAGTTGTATTGACTAACTCGTCATTCCTTTTCCAATAGTATGAAGTATGTTGTCGTTTTCATCCATTTTCAATGATCGACGAGACAGTAAGTTATGACAGCAAGTATGTTGAACAATTGCTTGTTGAACAATAAATTACCTGGAAATATGATTTATAATTGAATTCCACAATGAATTTAGAGCGCTTTTGTACAATTGAATGCATTCATGAGATCAAATTCATCAGGTTCAATGTTACATATCCCATCATTTTACAAAAAAAACTTCCGGGAGCGGTCGCCGTTAATTTATTTATATCAACATCCTGAGTTGTATCTGTGAAATACGCATGGATTTCTTTGTCACAATTGGTTGACATTTTATATCGATCATTACACGAGTTACTTCAGCATTGAACCCCTATTTCGACAAAAAAACGAATTTGTGTGTCCTTCAGATAGTTATGAGGTTATGTTTGTATTTTATGTGAAAGCGATCGCCCGTTGAAATTATTGGAACATTATTATGTAAATTTCGGGAATACTTTATAGCAGTTCGATATGATTTATAGATTACATTCGAAATATTAACCTACCTACTATATTCGAAATTTTATGGGGGTATTGTCGAAATAACGGCGGCGGATTTTCGGATACATGTTTTCCATCTGCTTGTAATGATTAGATTTTTATGATCCAAATCGAATCGGGACAGAATTTGATTATCATTCGGTTATTGTGAGAGCCTCTTGCGATCATTGGAGTAAACCGTTACTACCATTTTCTCTTTGTTTCATTTGAAATTATTACCAGTCAAAACTTGGAATATATCATCAGACGGTTGGATGTGAATTCAATGAATGCAAATGAATTTATTAGTACAAAATTATAATGTAACTGAAATATGTCAGAAGTTATCACCTATTCACCAAAAGTTCCAATCATGACAATAAATATGACTGAAAACGACATTGTGGGTCTCAACTCGATGGGACTCTGCTCCATTTCTTGAGGATGATCTTCAGCCTAGCTGTTTTTCTATGTAGAAGAAAAAGCCCGTCTCCACGAAAGATCAAACACTTTGCCAAAAACTGGTGATATTGGTCCCACTTTTTTGGTGGCAATAAGCCGAGAGTGAATTCCCTTCTCAAAAGACCAGATAGAACTCAGTTGTGTTATGGCTCTTCTCTTGACCTTTTCTTTGTCATTGTGTTCGTTTCTCAACACTTCAGATTCTCTTTTACTGAACCCGAAATAGACACCAATAATGGTATGATTTGTTTCAAAGTGACAGTTGGCAACTAGAATAAACAGGTATGCTCTATTTTGTTGGTTTCGAGATTGGTATCTTATTATCGGTTAGAGAAGAGATTGTGGATATAAGGGTATAATTGCAGTTGCAGTTGGAGCAAGCAGGCATACTCTATTCGGTTGGTTTCGAGATTGGTGTCTTATGTTTGGTCAGAGGAGAATTGAAGTTGTTGTGGGTATGCAGTTGCCAACTGGTAGCCTCTATTTGGTTGGTTTCCAAATTGGTATATTATGTTTGGTGAAAATAGACTTGGAGAGGTTGTGGATATGAAAGTATATTTGCAGTTGCCAACTGGAGCAAGCGGGCATGCTCTATTTGGTTGGTTTCGAGGTTGCTAATTAATTATTGGTCGGATGTTGTTGATATGAAAGTATGATATCAGTTGCCAACTGGTAGTCTCTATTTGGTTGATTTCCAAATTGGTATATTATGTTTGGTGAAAATAGACTTGGAGAGGTTGTGGATATGGAAGTATAATTGCATTTGTCAACTGAAGCAAGCAGGTATATGCTCTATTTGGTTGGTTTCGAAAATGGTATCTAATTATTGGTCGGAATTGATTTGGAAGGTTGTGGATATGAGACTATGGTCTATCCGGTTGGTTTTGAGACTGGTGCTAACAAATACATATTTATGCTGGAAAAATGATTGTTGTCATCAGTAATATGTGTGGGTTACTGCACTAGCAATTCCAGACCACAAGACATGGCAAAGGCCAATGCTCGAAATCCTTTCGAAGAAGTGAAATGATGAGCCACACACTAAACACTCGAAAGTGCTTATTAAATTGTGGCGTTAAACGGATACTCTCCCGCGCCGTATATAACAGGTAATTCGAAATACCTTGGCGGCTATGCAGATATAGTAATAAAATTATGAACGCGTGAAATTGTAACATAGGTGTAAGCAATGTTATTTAATATAGAGTTGTATGTGGTTGTAGCAGGCGTGCGGCCGGCCGCATGCACTATTAATGGAATGTATTTAATTATGGCATAATGCTTTTATGCGCGTGCAAGAGCACCATTGTCGTCGCCTTGCGGCATGACCAACATACTGGTGGCCTGCCTGATCCGTATGCCATCTACGATCGTACATCCCGCTCTTGGATATTTTGCATGCGCTCTATCTGCTCTCATTTTTTACGGCAGCATTAAGAGTAATTACTCCCCATTATTCGAAATGAAGTGGGAACCACGAAGTCTCAGAAGGAAATCACTCTGCAATTTCACAATATCGGGAGTGATTGTACACATTCAGACCTTGATGATCGAAATCATAGAATATCGTTTTCCGAGACAAGCTTCTGAATTGCCAAAAGGGTCTCTTCAAGAAACAAAATATAATCCTTTTACCTTGCTACTTTCAGGTTGGAAAGTGACTAAATGTTCACTTAGAAGAAGACGAAGTCAGCAACACACTTTGTGTCACGAAATTCGTTTGTATGCAATGCATTCATAAAAAACGAAATGTATTGAAATGTAAAAACATTTGACAAAGTCAGTGGGCATACTTGAAGACTGGCGTTAAATCAAATCATCTTTCGAACAATCTGTTCAGGCCAGTCTCAAATTACCTACACAGTAGGTTTCGGCTGGCACCTGTCAGAAAACAAATACTCCCCTGGCTAATACCACGAAGGACATTGAATTATATCCGACCGGTGTCAGGGCAGGTTTCTTCACAGAAGTAAATCCTGCATTTGCTTTCGTCGATACAAATGAAGGAATTGATTTTCAATTATAGGGACGTACACACTTGCAGACCGGTTTCGGGCTATTTGGCCACTCGTCAGTGCAAGGCAGTGCCATCATCAACATAAAGTCGATGACTTCCCATAATTAAAAATCAAAATCCTTCAGAGAATCAAGCCCCGACCAAAGCTGATGCGAACAACGAAGTTATTGCGCCATCTACTAATGGACGAGGTATTCCAAAAGCAAACCGAATTCGCCCATTCCTCCTGCGAGGAAAATGTAAAAACATTTGACATAGTCAGTGGGCATACTTTACTTCTGTGAAGAAAGCTGCGCTGGCACCGGTCGGATATAATTCAATGCCCTTCGTGGTATTAGCCAGGGGAGTAGTTGTTTTCTGACTGGTGCCAGCCGAAACCTACTGTGTAGGTAATTTGAGACTGGCCTGAACAGATTGTTCGAAAGATGATTTGTATTGAAATGATTCGCTTTCCGCCCTGGTTTGCAATATACTCTTTCCGACCTTGAATTTCCATTTCATCAATCTATATTCCGCTTTATTTGTTGAATCGTCACTGGAATAAGGAAAATATTCCATTCTACCCTAATGTGTACACAGCTACGAAGTTACTCGATTCAAGCTAACTGCATCTCAGAATCGAACATATGAAGAAAATATATGGTATTCAGTTTCTATCCGAAAAATCTCCAATCTCTCTGATAACTATGACTTCATACCAGCCTCCAGAAATGAAACGTTGCCGGTTTATATATATCCTCATGAAATGAAAGTTAACCTTGGGGTTGCAGTCATAATTTGAGTTTGGCCTGATATAGTGAAACTCTTCATCAAATTGTCGAGCTTTCGAAAATCTTTATTTTCTTTTTCAAAACATTAATGTGAGATTAGATATAAAACAGCAGAGGTTAAATCCTTGTCCATCACAAATAGAAAGAACATTTCTCATCAGAAACATTCACAAACACTGGAAAACATGTCTCCGAAAATATTACTAGGAAAAAATGGATCGGATGTGAAATGTTTTTTCTGTTTGTGATGGACAAGGATTTCATCTCTGCTGTTTTATATCTAATCCCACATTGATAAGTTCAATTTTAATTTGTTTTAGTGTTATATGTAACAATGAACACTGTTTTTCAGATGTCTTGAAAAAGAAAATGAAGATTTTCGAAAGCTCGACAATTCAATAGTTTCACTATATCAGGCCAAACTCAATTTATGACTGCAACCCCAAGGTTAATTTTCATTTCATGAGGATTTTCCAAATTTAGACGGTTTTTTCAACTAGTCCAGTCATGAGACTACCCTTCTCTCTCTCTCTCTCTCTCTCTCTCTATATATATATATATATATATATATATATATAATCTTATCTTTCACAGCAGTTCATTTTCAATATATATATGACACTGTTGGGTACAGTTTTTGTATAAAGATATCGAAATCTTATGAATTCGATATTGTTTTTGTCACTAGAGATCTAATAAACTGACACCTATGTATCAATTCCACTCACACATATTTTAATTATTATATCCCCCTAGCCGCCAAGATATTTTGTATTACCTAATTTATATGCGACGTGGGAGAAGATCTCTTTAATGCTACAATTTAATAAGCACTTTCCGAGTGTTGAATGTCTGGCTCGTAAAATAGTTTTCACTTTTTCATCTGTCAGCACTGCGACCGGGTAGCGTGAGCACAAACGAGCCGTTGTGTCGCTGTTTTTTTTGCATTACATTTGTTTCCTTCCTGAGGTTGAGTTATTGTACTCTGTCAGTTTGAATGTGACGTGATCGATAACGGGAGAGTTTGAAGTCTTCGATTCGTTCTCGATGATAAGTTTCGATATGACGATGTGGAATTTTGATTATTGTAGCATTCTTGATCAGTTTTCATTGTTATTTTTGTTTTGAAACAAATTGAATATATTTCAGGTAACTATTCTCATTTGGAATTGATTATCATTCGATTTAAAAATTCTGGGAATTCCCTATGATTACCCGGTGGCTCAAGCTGCTATAAAAACTTCCAGGAAACAGAGAGCGTGCCTCCGCCATTCCATAGAAACGCGCATTTACCAAATACTAAACACTCCGTACAAACAGTGTTTTCCATGAACTCAAGTTTTTTCTACTTCGCAACTGAACACATGTGTGGGTCAAATGAAATCTTGGAGTGTTTTTTCCACCTTCATGTCCAATGTTTTGTTATCAACAATCTACACTGATTGTCTATATATCTCACAGAGTCACATTCTTCCATAGTGCCCTAATGGAAAGGAATGGCATGTGTCCATTTTGTCGAATATGATTTCGACATAGATGTGACAATCATAGAGGATGTTGGTTTGAAATATCCTTTACTTGTACTAACTAGAACAGTTGGTGCCACCATTCAATTTAAGTTGTCAGTGACTAATTCATTTCAGGTAACTATTCTCGTTTGGAATTGAATATCATTCAATTTCAATTGTTAGTGAACTCAAAAGCTGCTAAAAAAACTCCAAAAAACAGAGAGCGCCTCCACCATTTTATAAAAACACGCATTCGCCAAATTCTAAACACTCCGTACAAACATAAAAAACCGTCGGCATTCAAACCAGAAGGGTTTTTTCCCGAATTTAAGTTTTTTCCACTTCGCAACTGAACACATGTGTGGATCAAATGAGGTCTTGGAGTGTTGTTTCTACCTTCATGTCCAATGATCAACAATCTACATTAATTGTCTATATATCTCATAGAGTCACATTCTTCCATAGTGCCCTAAAGGGAAGGAATGACATGTGTCTATTTTGTCGGATATGATTTCGACATGGATGTGACAATCATAGAGGATGTTTGTGTAGAATATCCTTAACTTGTATTAACTAGAGCAGGTGGTGCCACCATTCAATTCAAGTTGTCAGTCACCAATTCATTTCAGGTAACTATTCTCCTTTGGAATTTTATGTCATTCAATTTCAGATTTTTGTGAATTCATAAGCTGCTATAAAAACTTCCATAAAATACAGAGTGCGCGTCCGCCATTTCATAGAAACTCGCATTCGCCAAATTCTGAACACTCCGTACAAACCTAAAAAACCGTCGGCACTCAAACCAGAAGGGTTTTTCATGAACCTAAGTTTTTTCTACTTCGCAACTGAACACATTTGTGGATCAAATGAGGTCTTGGAGTGTTGTTTCCACCTTCATGTCCATGTCCAATGTTTTGTTATCAACAATCTACATTGATTGTCTATATATCTCACAGTGTCACATTTTTCGATAGTGCCCTAAAGGAAAGGAATGGCATGTGTCTATTTCGTCGGATATGATTTCGACGTGGATGTGACAATCATAGAGGATGTTGGTGTGAAATATCCTCAACTTGTACTAACTAGAACAGGTGGTGCCACCATTCAATTCAAGTTGTCAGTCACTAATTCATTTCAGGTAACTATTCTCATTCGGAATTGAATATCATTCAATTTCAATTTTCAGTGAATTCACGAGCTGCTATAAAAACTTCCAAAAAATACGAAGTGCGCGTCCGCCATTTCATAGAAACGCGCATTCGCCAAATTCTAAACACTCCGTACAAACAAAAAACCGTCGGCATTCAAACCAGAAGGGCTTTTCAAGAATTTAATTAAGTTTTTTCTACTTCGCAATTGAAGACATGTGTGGGTCAAATGAAATCTTGGACTGATGTTTCCACCGTCATGTCCAACGGTTGTTATCAACAATCTACATTGATTGTCTATATATCTTACAGCGTCACATTCTTCCATATAGTGCCCTGAAGGAAAGGAATGGCATGTGTCTATTTTGTCGGATATGATTTCGACATGGATGTGACAATCATAGAGGATGTTGGTGTGGAATATCCTTAACTTGTACTAACTAGAACAGGTGGTGCCACCATTCAATTCAAGTTGTCAGTCACTAATTCATTGCCATTGCTGAAATACCCGTACTTTGTTCCGAAAACCTATAATAGTGTGTGGTGAACAGTTTAACTGCAGTAAAAGCGTTTGCATTTCCGATCTCAGTTGAACACTCTCACTGATTGGAAAATTATCAGTTACTGATAAAGACAAACGAATGTTGGAAATAAGAATGTAGCTTGCAATAAATAATTCGGTTCGATCATTCCAACTAGAGTTCCAACATTTCGTTCCACAAAGACGTGGATATCAGATAGTACTATTCAAACTGATTCGATTTCAAGTAATAAGGTCACAAGTATGATTACAACGTCTGATGGTTCGATAGGTAGTTCCGCATTGAATATATGCAAAATGTTCTTTGATACAAGCTCCCCAACTTTGACCAACCTCATACCTATTACAACTTTCATAAGTAGTTTTGTTTATCTTCAAAATTCCCATTCAATCCTTCGGGTAACCTAACAGACGGTATATCTGATTTTCACAGTTCTAATCGCAAAGAGTTGCAATGATTTCTCTCAAGTAGTCGCAGATTTCATACTAAACCCAAGTTTGGAAATGTTTGTGAATCGGTTCATGTAATGAAAAATGAGGTACACCCCGTAGATGGAATTCAAACCAAACTGCATAACAATTTGAAGGAAATTCTGGATAGAATGATGAGAGGGGAGATTATTCCAAGAGCCAGGAATTTTTCGCCAAGTCCGTTATTGGCCAAATACCCCAATAATGATGGAATTTATAATAATATGGCGTAATTGAACTAAGTTTGGTCTGGTGCCGGAAACTTGGGGGTTGGAAGTTGATTCCTAATAAAGTGTTGGTTCTTAATATAATGTTGGCATTTATCTGAATTCCGAAGGGTGGAAAATTGACCATAATGAAATATACTATGGCTCTTCTGCTGGCCATTCGTTATAGCATTTTTTTCCAGTCAATACTTTCGTAGTTGATCCCGATCAGTTGCAAATACACACATTTTTCAAAATATCCCTCTTTTGACTGATTCTACATCACCTAGTATGAATTCCCAGATGGAAATCAACTCAAATCATTTCTTGCACCTCTGACCACTTACTTTTTTCGACTTATTCTATATTCTATTCCTTTATTTTCCAATTGATGTACGAAATACATATAGGATTCGTCAGAAAGAGAAAAATATAAAATACAATACAATCAAAATTGATAACAACGTGTTCACATAAAATATACACCAACAGTAATATCAAGACAACAGTTTAAAAGCAACAAAATGATGATGATATTCCGATCAGGACTTATTGGAGAAAAACTCATCTAAATTATAGTGGGTATTTGTAAGAAGATATTGTTTCAGGTTCTGTTTGAAAATATTTGTTGTTTTTGCGCCCGTGATAACTTTAGGTAATTTATCATAAATTTTCAGAGATAGGTAAAAGGGTGACTTCATAGAAACACTATATCTACAAAGAGGTAAGTGGTAGCTATTACATTGTCTGGTATCATGATGATGTACCTGCGAGTTTAATACAAATTTGTTTTTATTATTGAAAACATATAAAGCTGATTCGAAAATGAAAATATCACAAAGAGATAAAATTCCGAAACGTTTGAAAGCCTTCCTGCATGACCCCATATAAGTGAGACGTGCAATCACTCTCACGATTCTTTTTTGTGCAATGAATACATCAGGCGATAGGGTGGACATTCCCCAAAATAAGATGCCATACCTCAGCCTGCTATCGACTTGACTATAATAAATATTCAAAAGTTGGTTAGAAGTTAATATTGATTTCAAACTTCTGAACATGAAGCATAGAGAGTTCAACTTTCCAATAAGTGAAGAACAATGACTTTTCCAATTCAAGTTGCTATCCAAAATTATACCCAAGAAGCTCACATTTTCTGAGTCAGTGGATATGGTTGTGTTTTTTATTTTTATTTCAATATCAGAACTGTTTTTCTGCCGATGATGAAATCTCATCATATTCGTTTTAGAGCTGTTGAAACATAGAGAGTTTTCCTCAAACCAGTTCACCAGAGAATCAATAGTATCTTGACACTTCTCGGTCAGAATGTTGTCGCTTTCATCTGAAATTATAAGAGTGGTATCATCCGCGTAACGTATTATCGGTATATCCGGTGCAATATTGTCAACGTCGTTGGTATAAAAAAGGAAAAGTATTGGCCCCAGAACTGATCCCTGTGGTACACCCATGTTGTTGGTTAGAAAATTTGAATTTACAGTTTTCAGAGTGTTTTCATTTGTACATTTTACAGATACAAACTGTAACCTCTTGCACAGAAAACTTTGAATCCATTCTAGGGCAACCCCTCGAATGCCAAAATCATTCAACTTTTTCAACAATATATCATGTTGAACACAGTCGAATGCCCTGCTAAGATCGCAGAAGATCCCAACAGGGCACTCGCCAGCCTCAACATACTTCAGGACATACTCATAAAACATTGTTATTGCACTGCCTGTCGATCTACCTTCATGAAAACCATGTTGATTAGATGAGAATATACCATGCCTTTTTGCAAAGTTCAGAAGTCTGTCTAGAAAAGCATATTCGAATACTTTAGATAAACATGATGTTACTGTGACAGGCCTATAATTGCCAACCAAATTGGGATTACCTTTTTTCAGAATAGGTATGACTTTTCCGACTTTGATTTTATCTGGAAAACATCCACTACTGAATGACAGATTGACCAAGAATGTCAATGGTTCAATTAATAAATGTAACACATTTCGCAGCAAAAAGGCAGGTATCTCGTCCATTCCCGCCGAAGGTTTATTTTTGAGTTTACCTCGTAAAAGAGTCAATAATTCACTTTCCGTGAAAGGAGAGAGAAATATAGAAGAAATATTAATGTTTTTTGTCTGCTCATGTACTTTCGGAATATGAATATCAATACTATTAACTATATTGATTGGCTCGTTAATGAAATAATCATTGAAAATTTTTGCAATTTCATTCGGATCATTAATAAGTTCCTCCTTCTCCTTAAGCGATATATTACAAGCTTTTTTGTTATTTTTCGTGAGCTCAGAAATTACTTTCCATGTTGTCTTATACATATTTGCTGAATTAAATATTCTATCCTGGTAATATTTACACTTAGTCTCTTCAATGACTTTGATGTGTTGCTTTTTGGCTATTCGATAAGATTCCTTGAGTTCAGGATACACTTCTTGTAAGTTGAACAAATCTTTTAAATTAGCACTCGATTTTCTAACTTCATTTGTAACCCATTTGGATCCTGGTTTATTTATGTTATGGTGATCCTTCAATGGAAAATATGTATTGAAATAAAACGAAAACACCTCAGTGAATTGTTCATATGCCTTGTTCATATCTGTGATGATAAATAAATCATCCCAGCTATGAGATGCCAAGGCATCTGCGAAGAGTGCAGTATTCCGTTCGCAAAAACTACGTCTTTTTTGTGTAAAATGGTTTGAAGGATTTTTTATTCGAGTAGATGATTCGAAAAGAACTAATCTGTGATCCGACATCAAATTATCAACTACGCAAACTGTTGGAGACTCAAAGTTTGTATATATATGATCAATAATAGTTCCAGATATATTAGTTACGCGGGTAGGCCACCCTACCGCCTGGTGCATATTAAAGCTATTCAATAAAAAATTTAACCTATCATAATTCTGCCTATCCCTTGAATTAAGGTTAGCGTTTACATTAAAATCACCTGCAATTATGATATTGACATTCGGATCATAAAGTTTCTCTAAAATATCGGATATCTTATCGATAAAGTAGTTAATGTCACCATCAGGAGCCCTATAGCAAGTTAAAACTTTTAGCTTTTTCCCGTCAAGAGATTTACAAGAAATTCCGCATATCTCTAGGTTTTTCTCAGTACATAAATCGTCAAGTTCAATGAAAGAGCATTCAATATCATCCCTTACATACAGTACAACACCACCACAGTTCAAATTACTTCTGCAATAGTAGGCCATTTGCTTGTAGCCTCTAATTTGTTTAGACACAATGGAAAAAGCAGTGTCATGCTATTGATGATGGATGGATTGATTATGGAGTATTGTGCTCCTTTCACGATCACGGATTCAATTCAATCCATTTCAATTTCTTGTGACTTTTCCTTCTCACTGGTTGATGGATCTGGATCTTTTTCACTAAACATACTCTCCAACAGAGAAAAAATGTTTCTCCAGTAAAAAACATGCAAAACAGGCAATTATCAACGTCAATGTGATATAACTGGTACTCATATTTGTAATTATCAAGGCCAAACATCATTAGGTTAGGTTACTCTTTTTCTTTTTTATACTTGATCTCAATTTTGTGGTCTTCTAGTGAGCAGCAAATTGAAGTTCCATTTTCCAGTTTACTCACTAGGTGTGAGTGATGAACAAGTGTTTATTTGACCGATTAAGCTAATTATCAGATAAGAGTGAAATGTTCGGTTTTCATTAAGATACAAAATGCCGTCGCTATCCTCACTTTCGAGAGTTATGGACGTTTTTGCACCAACAATAATCGAAACACCTATGCTTTCAGTAGTCAGGTTTTTTCCATATTCTTTGATACCTTGATTTTTTAGAAAAAACTCTCATTCATAATGAAAAATTACAATATTTCGGAAAATAATATCGAATAAGGTGTGATCAAATGTAAACGAGGATCAGTCATCAATAGCATGGGCCTACCGATTGTGGTTTCGATCGTCATATGTACAAGAAAGAAGGTAGAATATATAGGTCATGTGTATATTTCTGGAAGAAAAGAAAACCTCGGGTTTTGACTTCAGATTCGTGTTCTACGCTGGAAAATTGATCCTGTAACACCTAATATCTATTTTTAGTATAACTCTCAGATCCAGCTAAGCACTGTCTTTCGAACCCCACCAAGTTCAGGCAACAATGACAGAGGTTTTCTGAACGGAGGAAAAACAGAAGGAAAAATTGTAAAACATTTACCCAAGCTCTCCTTCATACAATAACTATAGTTTTCATTTCTAGAATTCCTATATAATTGTGTTATTCATTGCAGCTTCACATTTCATCTTGTCCTTTCATTTATATCCAGAACTAATTTCTGAAACAAAGGCGTGTTCTTGCCAAGAAACAACCACTTAACGTTATCTATACATCACTGATAAATATAACGCAGTTATTGAATAAGGTATACCTGATGTGGTAAAAAATATCATTTTGTGTTTCTATATATCATGCCGTTGGTAAATGTTTCGATAATGTTACAACACAACAATCATATAATATATAAATCATGAATCTTAAACGTTGAACATCAACATTGCCTTTTTGATTTCATAATATTATGTATCCTATACGGATATATCACTATAACATATTCATAAAATACATATTAAAGTTACATATTACGTTAATGTTACATAAAGCAGTGTTTTGTAACTGTTGCATCTATAAATTTGGGTATGCTACAATGTCCAATTTCAGTACTTCCATCAATTCAGTTCCTTTACAACAATTTGCTGGGGGCGAAATCTTGTTCAGTGTATATTTTCGCAGACGACAGTACTCCTCATACCAGTTTGTCTTCCATAATTTTTTTTTCTGCTCGTGGAACCGGAAGTCACAGTAAAATAAGTGCGGTTATTATTGACGAGAAGTTGATGAAAATTCAAAATGGGGAAATAATAGAGAATTGAAAGGCCTTTCCAACAAGATGTCACAAGAACACTCTCTTCTATTTGGTATTACAGATGTTTTTCCATTGGAAAGTATTAGAAATTATGGTTTTTCACGTGGACTTGGTGCGACCCTGATATTTGGTCCTATTCAAAAGTTAAAGTGGGAGACTTTTCACGACTTCCCGTATAATTCGAAAAGAGAGCATCAGAACTGAAGCGATCATATCAGAAGTCAGTCATCCCTACAATATCATTAATATTAATTCGTTTTTCCTGTGAATTGTTATAAATATCAACGGGAATCCTCATATTCCAACCGAAATTGTTATGCCCAAGAATTTTATCAACGGAGAGTTCTCAACTTTAATTTCAATTGTCGACTTTCCCTTCCGGAAGGGTCCTTCGTGTGTTGTTAAAAGATTTTCCACTTTACGGTTGCCTTTCGGAGTTACATTTTGCGGTCCATTTCATTCTTCCGACAACATACCATTTATCTATTACCGAAAGTATAAGTAAACATTTTTGATGTGGCGTGCCAACGGTGTTACCAAGGCAAACAGTCACACTCTTTTCGGATGTTATTCTAGAAGGAAAAGAAATGATACGTTTCCTGCCTCAACCTTTTTACTTACTTTTAACTCGATTTCGGAAATTAAATAATAACAGAGTCGTGGTATTTATATATTTCGTGGCCAACTTGAGTATCTCTCAGTGATGGAGAAAAGAAAAAACACTTTGTTGCACTATTGAATTTCACTAGAAAATGAAATATCCGGTACAAATTGAAATAAGCCTTGAATTTGTCGTTGAAACTTGCAATGAGACTAGTCATTGAGAAACAATTTCTGAAGAATTCATTCTTTTTCACAGATCATTTTATTGATATTCGGGATATATCGGGATTATTAGTACAATCATATCATCAGAAAGCTGAGTGAAGCCAACTTAAATCACATAAGTACCTCAAATCCAGAAACTTTTGATTATATTCAGAAATGTTTTCACTTGGGGAATCTGTCGAATAACTCATGATGTTCAGAAAACCAGCATTGAATGAGGTTAGTAAAATTGAAATAAGAAGTCTCCACTGAAAAGTAAATGATTCAGAAGAAATAATAATAGTTTCGAGGAGGAAAAGGTGAATATTAGAAAAAGTTGCTATGAGAAGTCTATATTTGTGATTTCTAATATATGAAATATCGTTTTCGAACTATGGTTGGCACATTGACTTAATATACTTTCATTGCGTTCAATGATATGAATCATAATCAATAGTTTCGAGTTATTTTTTCAAATATTGCATCACGTATCGAAATTATCTTCAACAGCAATCTAAGAATAATACCCATGTCCAATTTATGATTTTATAAACATGGTTGTAATCAAATAGCAAAATCTCTAAAGCTTCTTTATTTTACCAAAGGCTTATTAGCATAACAGTTTGAATTAACCTGAAAAAAATAGTTACATTGGAAATAATAATAATAATTTTTTCAATCGGGTCATGTCATATGAGTCAAATTAAATCAGAAAACCCTATTCCAAAGTTTTGCATCCGAATGAAATATTCCAGCACTTCTCATTTCATAATCACTCCTCAATTCTTTCCTTCTCGTCTCTTTCAGTTTTTTGAACTTAAACTAAACCTCATTATCTGCTAGGACATCCTTTGAAAATTCATTGTTCTCAACCCATGATTTCATTGATTTTTTTGCATACTGCGAGTTTTTCATGCTATGAAATTCAAGTGAAATTTTAGTTTCCCCAAACTTCTTTCCAATTATCGATTCTATTTCACGGAGTGTGTTATCTGGTAATCAGCTGTAGTTACGTAGCGTGTCTGCACTTAACACTTCCAGACATATCCTGTCTCTAGACATTACATGCATAGCTTTTTAATTGAATACACTATATACGAAGATTCGTATCGGTTGTATTGCGTGAAATATTGTCGAATAACCTTAATAAATACTTTCCAATTGTCTGTCACGATAGCTGAACCATGTCAAAAATTTATAAACATTTGAACTATTTCTCTTATCGTTCTCCATATCCTTATCCTGATTGGAAGACCCCGTATAATAATTTTTGGGCAGAAAGAAACTATTGTTCATTTTGTTCCATTTGAATCGTTTACAAAATTCGGTCTAGGAAACAATTTCTGTTTAAATAAAAAAACAATCGACGCGCATTCCAAAGTTTGTTTTGCTTACTGCAAAGTTATTGAAGCTCTCTTGATTTTAATGTAATTTTGACTTGGATTTGTATTTTCACAAGTAACACACAATTCGTTCCTCTTCAAGAGAAAGTTGAATATGTTTCACATCGGATTGGAAACATAATGGTCTAAATTGGAAACATAATATTGGGAATTCTTTTTGAGACATTTCTCGAAAAAGAATAACTTCAGAATTATTGAATTTATCAGGTCCAGGATAGTAAACATATACAATGTGTGATATTCGATATAACGACACCATTTTTCTATTACTATTTGAAGAAATACATACTTGAATTTCTGCAGGGAGATATACAGTTCGATGTGGACAATTTTTTGAGACACTCAAGTGCAATGTGAACTCCAAACGTGACCTGCTACGAATCCACAAACAAGGTCAATCCTGATATTTCATTTGGTCCGAATTATAAAAAAATACATAGGAAAAAGTTGTTCAGAGTATTATTTCAACTCCATATATCGAGTTCGACAGCAAAATTTGTATTTATGGTGTTTTCAATAACTTGATCTGTTCGAAAATTTTATAACAATTTTTTTTTATTTGATAATGAGTGAGCTATGAAGAGAATAGAAATCAAAAATGCTAATCTAATTCACACAGTGCTTGTTGATAACAGAAACAAAAGCCCAGTACCTACAGGGTATTAGGCGGGTTATTCGACGTTCAGGAAGCATTTGTTTTATAATAGAATGAAATGCAGTTCGCCACGAGTATTGACTAGTGTCTAATACGAGTAACTACCATCGTGACAAATCAACCTCCAGCGACTTGTGCCAGTAACTGGCACCATGTAAACTCGCCTTAATGATTCCCTCAAAATTCGACCAGAGCTTAGGTTCATCAAAGTCGACCGGGAAATGTGTTACTACGAAATATAAAGGGGACGCCGCCATCTCTGTAGATTGGAAAACAATATCGAAGTATTTTAATTAACAGTTTATTGCGGATATTTATCGTCTGAAGCCGACATCGAACATATATTCTAGAAAATTCCGAACAAGAAGTTTCTTCCAGAATCTCCGGGATAGTTCGAATGCGGCCTTAGAAAATTCATAATTGAATGAATCGAAATCATTGCTTTCAAGACTGTTCGAACTATCAACAAAGTATTCATTTTTCAATATTGAACCTGAAAGTGTTACTACAAAGTTTCGCGTAAGTCGTAATCTTGAAACCTTCGTGGTAAACTCAGTAAATTCTCAGTCGCAACATCCGACATTTTGAAATATATCAAACATTATACGAATATTTCTGTCACCTATTCGAAAACAGTCGCATTGAATCAAAACATTTTCTATTCAGATTTGTAATTTTGCCTCCTGCACAAACCAATATCCATAGAAGTTCAATTGAATCAAACCGTGAAATAGTTATTTATTATACAAGGGAAAAAAGTATTAGATTTTAGCCCGAGTTTGTGTTGTCAGACAAAAAACCGAGAGCTAAAATCTAATATTTTTCCCGTGTATAATACACTTTTTTTCTGTGACAGGAAAAACGACGATTTAAAATTAAGAAAAACAAAGTTTCAACACAAGAAAATTCGACTGTTGTACCGAAGAGTCCAAGGAACATATCATTCATGCAATGCAAATTCAATAATTGTACTTTTGATATAAAGGAAATGTAACTTCTGTATAAGAAACTATTTTATGAAAAATAAAATTTCTACCTTCTCCTATGTATATATATATATATATATCCCGAAAAAAAGCACTCACTTTTTTCCCGGGAAAAAAAATTATAAAAAGTTACCCGTCATTAGAGATCAAATGTCAAACTTTTTTTCCGTCACAGAAAAAAGATATTATTCTGTTTGAAAAATATTCAAAGGAGAGAAAATTATTCAACTGTTGCTGAATACCCCATCATGATTATTTCAATGGAGTCCTATAATTTTCACTAAAAATTATTTTGTTTGTTTCATCACTTTACATCTCTTCTGTAATGACTAATCACATTTTTCACTCATACGTTTCAAATCTATCTTCAATTTCGAGTTCTTTAACAAATTTACTTGCTTTATTTGCTTGTTTGATATTTTTTGAATTTTCAATTCCCAACTCATTTCTGAAAATATTTGCTTCACAAAGATTATTTCGAATGTTTACTGTCCATACAATTCACTACATCAAAACCTGCCAAAAAACTTCGGAGGAAATTAAATTGAGCAGAAATTGCACAGAAAGTAATGATAAGAATGGGATCTGCAAAAAGGCATTCCAAAGAAAAAATAAACCGTTCAAAATATTGAAAGAAAAACATTCTGATCATTAGAAAAAAATCTTTATCCATCATTTTGAAGTTTGATGATGTGCACAATATTAATATGATATCAAATGGCACTATAACTCCCCCTGTTCACGAAAATGCATTTTTGAAAGAACCTTCTCATGTAACGTACTAAAATGCTTGAGGTCCCTATATTGAAGGAAGGAAAAACCTCTTCAGTCTAGACATTCCGCTGTTATTTATGTAATCACTAGATTGTCTAATTACTTATTGTCAAAAAACATCCCTCGACAATATATATCACGACGCTTCCTCTACATCCGAAGAAAGACAAGTACCTACACGGTCAACGAATGTGCGGGTGCGAGAGAGAGAAGACCACTCGACGTTGGCCACTCTCAATCTGCGGATATTTGCATTATGTGTTATATATAGCGTCGAGCTGACAGATACAGAGCTAGCCCACAGTCGAAACAGGTCCTCGTAGGATAAGGGTTGGGGTTGTTTTGCATTGGGTTAATGTACACCGTGACTTTGGGAAATCTGGCGCTTCGCTAGTAGTTGTCACTCATCGAAGTTCAACTCTGAGGGCGATCTCAAGTGTTCACCTACAAGGGGTGTAGTCGAGGAGATAACTGCTGAAAGGGACCCTCAAAAATGTGAAATGAGATGACGCTTTGCTGAATATTGTCAAATTTCTGCCTGATACTTGCCTCAGTTGAATAACAGTTGAAGATGTAAATTCACACAAGCAGACTAAGGACTTGATTTCCCTAAAACTCCTAGTTATTTCTCAATATCATCCACTCGTGTCGTTCTACGTGTAACGACTATCTTTGTCGAATCAGCTCAGTGACACTACTAGTTTTCCTTAGATATCAGATCAGAAATCTCTCATTGAAGGATCATGTGAGAACCCTCGACAGAATTGTTTCTCTTATTTTCGGTTTCGTGCCAAAAACACATTAAATGTCAGGCACAGATTCGACCTGTTTTGGGTCCTCAAGGTTTCTATAGTTTCTCAAGGCGAAGTTTGATTCATATCTTTTCTCTCTTACTTAGCACTTAGATCTCTGGACCCAACAGAAATGTCTTGTGTACCTCACATTCCCATAGAAACTGACAAGTAACGTTTGGCAATTTTAATTGACGGTCTATTTGAAGTTTATAATGAATAATAAAGAGATAATTTCCACCTGTCGATCATGGCTAAACGACAGTTTGAATTGTCGGGTATAGATAATGGACAGGTTGTACTGTCTAGTATAGATTATCGACGGTTTGAATTGTGTAGTCGGATTGAAGTCTCGCTCATGAATAATAACTAGAAGAATCCTACCGCTTTATTATGATCGAGCTACAAGTTAAATGTATAATCACACTGTAATAGACAGTTCAAACTGTCGTTTATCTCAGACACTTTGAAGTGTTCATTTCAACTGATCGACAGTTCGAACTGTCTATTATAGATCATCATGAACTACTGTCAACTGGCCTTGATGATTGTCAATTGGGTTGTTGTGTCGCTCATGAATAATCCCAGTCAATTATGCTTCGAGCGACAGTTCAAACTGTAATCGACAGTTTGAAGTGTTGATTATGGATAATCGACAGTTTGAACTGCCCATTACAGTTTCTGGAGTGTTGATTAGAGTTTAAATTTTCGCTCAAGCACAATTGACTGGTATTACAAGCGAGATAAAAACAAAATTACCTTACAGGTAGTCTCGACAAACAACAATACAAGACAGAGTGGCCAGGTCAAATTGATAATGCTCCATTCCATTCTGATCGAGAACTCAATTATTTATAATGGAATAAACCTATAGAATAATTTGCCAAATACAAAAAATATCTTGGGTGTTCATAAGTTCCGTATTAAGGTGAAAGCATTACTTATCGCAAATCTTTTATATAACCTGAGTGAATACTTTTTACAGAAATCATAAAAAAAATATCTTTCCTGACTTTTCTTTTGTAGTTCATTTATAGTTTTCAATCCCTTTCTCAATTTTCACCTGAACCTATTTGTGTTTCAAGTATTTCAAAGATGACTCTATACAAACTCATTTTCATATTTTTTTTCGTTTTGTTGTAAATATGTTTGTACTATATGTTTTACCACTTTCTCATGTATCCCACATAGTAATCAAAAGCATATTCATAACTCTAGCACATGCTGAGGATATGTTTCAACTCATATTCCCCGAATAATATCCCTAGTATATTTCCAGCATAAGTGCATAACTGCTATGAATGTTCTTTTCATCATATCTGTCTAGGAATATTGTAGCATATTCTAGGGATTTTGGGACACATTTCCGTAAATTCTTCAAAGAATATTTGTTTTAGAAAATACGTACAGAACAATTTAACATTTACATTTTTGTGAACTAACCACTCAACTCAACCCCGTAACCTTACTTTTTAGAATCTATATTACATTCTATTACATTTTCAACTTGACATTCACTACATACTGGCTAGGTTGAAATCCCAACTGTTAATACTTCGTTAAAATCTTCCTGGCAGCACTGCATGCATGCGTGAGTCGCAAGCTAAGCTTCCATTTTTCGAGCTTCTTGTTCTTTGTTCTTGTTGAAATTGAATGTTATCTACAATCAGTTTGCCAGTTAAATTTTTTATTTTCAAAGGATACATTTTATCAGTGTGTGTTCAGTGTTCTCTATTGTGGATTGTGCATATTCGATACCGATAGTGAAATGTGGGGAAGTTATCGAAAAAAAAGTTAGGTTAGGGTAAGCTTTCTTCACGGCTCTTTCAAGAGTGTGTTCAGAAAATATTGTCAGCAAAAAGCCAGAAAAGTAACAGAACTTTCAGACGATTCATTTCTGAAAACACTCTTAAAAGAGCCGTGAAGAAAGCTCACCCTAACCTAACTTTTTTTTCGATAACTTCCCCACACTCCACTATCGGTATCGAATATGCACAATCCACAATAGAGAACACTGAAAACACACTGATAAAATGTCTTCTTTAAAAATAAACAATTTAACTGACTGTATGTCATAACTATTTATAGTAGTACAATGATTTGCAAATCAATGGTGTTTTTATACAGCGTCCCAATGTATATATATATATATATATGATGCAAGGATAGTAGCAAGACAGCTACCCTCAC
This sequence comes from Zygogramma bicolorata, assembly GCA_032362365.1. Lineage (NCBI taxonomy): Eukaryota > Metazoa > Arthropoda > Insecta > Coleoptera > Chrysomelidae > Zygogramma > Zygogramma bicolorata. Next base: position 233,429 of record JAVJAQ010002096.1, read on the forward strand.
CAAAATATATATTCATCTCGGACATATCGAATTGCACATATAGGGTATATTGAGCATATATATAGCATATGCTATATTAGTGATATAGGTATATTCTGAGTATATTTGAATATATTCAGTGTATATATTTCAATCATATACGGAGCATATACTACTTGTGGCCAAAAAAATATACCATATTCTCAGCATATAGTAACCATATTCTTTGTATATGCTAGGGATATAATCTCAATATTCTTATGCGTTTAGGAATATGTTTAGCACATACTTGGTATATTATATTGCTATGTGGGATATAGATGTGTATGTATATTCATATTATATTATATTACAAGCTTTGTTAACAAGTGTGTATGCACTTACGACGATAAAGTATATTTTGAATTGAATCGAATTGAATTGACACATCTACTCAAATGCCAACCACAAAGACAAGTTGACAATTCATGATGTCGATTATCTACAATAGACAGTTCAAACTGTCGATTATCTATAATGAACACTTCAAAGTGTCGCAGATAAACGACAGCTTGTGCTGTGGAAGGAATGTATGCCCTCCAGCGCCTTCGTAGAACACAAAAGGTGCGATGTTCCGAGCCAGGGATTTCAGTTCGAGCACCCGAACTAAGTGCAATATCCGAAGTGCGAGAAAGAGCAGGTCTCCAATCTCCATCAACATACTCGGTGTTATACCTGCTAGAAAGCCATCCAAGGCGAAATCCAGCCAGCAGTAAGCATCAGCAATTAGAAGTGAAGTCGCGAGTCAGTCGGCCGTCACTGTTACCACCCCTCAGGTTTTAGTGGAATTGCTTTTTACTCTGTTCCCAACTTATTGTATGATACAAGTGCGGCAGTTCCTTTAATTACAATTACAACACTTTTATGTGCTTAATCCATTTAAACTCAACCGCTCACTGTCGGAATGGACTACCATAACAGTGGAAAAACTATTAGAGGGTGGACACAAACAGTTTCTTCTTTCTGATTTCACAAATGAATACTTTGCTTGATCCAGAAGACGCATCAATTGTTATGTTGAGGTGATAGCACGTACAATCATATCGAGGTTGGGAGAACCTTGATTTTGTTCACTGTTTTATAGACAATACTTCGACAACATGGTTGTTTCTGAGCTTTTCCCTGCCAGAAAATGACCAGTTTTTTGGCCGGAAAAAAAGTTTTTCATCAGATTCTCTCTAAAGAATCCGTGTGAATTTTACTTCAACGAAGGAAATCTATCCTGCCATGTCTTGAGGATGACCAAATCATTGGTAGAAACGTCTACAAGGACTGATTTCGAATTTCTAGTTCATTAAAACCTCCTCCAATTATCAATACTCTCTTAATATCATTTGGATAACAAACATTCCTCCATATACCAAATACTTTGAAGGGCAATCTTGCTTGCACTTGCCCTACCTGAATGTCCTATAAGAGAATATATTATATCAAATGAAGTAATCGGGTATCGAATGATCAACTCCGGAACAGAGCATAATCACCGATTGAAAAAAATAGATCGAGAAATCACAGTCTGAAATTCCTTAAATTGGTCATTTCAATTCCGAACTTGACTGTGTGTTTACTATAGGTACCCTAAGAGAACATTCCGCCCTCGGCAAATAGAAATTGAAATAGAATTTGAAATTATACGGAAGCATAAGCTCTGTGAAGAAATGGCATGGATATTAGAAACACCAATAAATAATGGTATATTATGCAACGATCATGTAATGATGGTTATTGATACCGGGATACGGAAAGAGCCGAAGGTGAGTTTCGTATGGTTTAAGCGAGTGTATCAATAACCGATACATGAGAGTTACATACGCTATTGTTCCTACACCCGATAAATGATGAAGTACTATGAATATTATATTTATATTTGTAGTGTGGGTCATACTGATCTGGAAGAGGGAGGAAGAATGACATTCATTTCATTATTGCTGGTCTCAACAAAGTTCAATATTGTATTGGAAATGCTGATTTTATTCCGAACTGAATTTTCAGTTCGGCCTTTCGCCACTGAATTGGATTTTCAATTAATTGAAAATCTGGATCATAATGAAAAGTATGTATCATAGTGAGCTCATTATGATACAGATTCTTCATTACGATACTAATTTTTGATCCGTTTCATAATGGATACCATTATTAAACGGATTATGGGCATAATATAAGTGTATCATTATAGTACCGTTGTAGAAAAATGAAAAAAATACATAATTATACTTCTCATTCAACTATGTGGAAAAACTAGGACATTATTTCATCATCCCACGAATTATTGATATTCCTAGAAAAGGGAAAATTAACACAGTAGAATTTGATTCAGGCCTTTAATTACATTCACTCACTTCAAGAGAGGCTTCTATTCCATTTGTATAAATGATGTTTCAGTGCAGTTGTACAAGAGTTTCGGGAGTGAAATACCAAAGTGGGTGCACGAATACTAAAGGAACTTTGTGAATAGTGAAGGCGAGATTACAAATGTCAATTTTTTTGTCAAAGGATATTCACTGAATATGATCATTTCAATTGCAACAATGATTGGAGATGGCTACTGGTTTTAGCACTTATTTTAGGTGAAGCCACGTTTATCGTGGCTATGATCGGGATGGGTGACCGGTTACTTGAAAAGACTTTCGCTTCTTATTCTTACCGGTGCTACGAATAACACGTTGAAAGGTGAGACCTCGTCAATCTTCAGCTTGTGCAAGGTTCGAATTTTGAGGGTTGACGACAACTGGCCAACGAAAAAACTCCATTTTGAATCCGATAATAGAAATGTTCATTTTCAGATCAGTAGAGCTACTTTTTATAGTGCTTTATTATTCTCGAACACTAGGGATTTAAGAATCATTGATGAAGAATTTATCAATTACAAAATTTCAACTCCCCAATCTATTCCAATTTGTCGAAGCGGTTGCACCACATCAGTAAGGGATGGAATTTGGTGATCCAAATAGTACTTTCAAATGCTGTTTTTGGTGGGAAAGGGATCAAAATTTCCGTAAATGAACAATTTAGTTTTTGCCAACATTTCGGACTTCATTACATCCATCATCAAGTCTCAAACATTAGTTTATCCATGAAAAGGTTACCGATATTTGTTCCGTAGTTTTCTGGCTCTGTAACCTACCTAGGGATGCACCGAGTAGTGATTTTTACAATACCGGGTACCGAGTTTTATCTGAAATTCACGAAGCGGGTACCGAGTACGGCTAGGCCGAGTAATGAGTACCGAGTACCCGGTATTCACCGAGTACCGGGTAGACACAGCTGTAAATTGGCTTACGAGCGGATGCACATAACCTAACTTTATCAGAAACAAAATCATACTGATCTGCAACTGCATGCGCTTCTGTTTCCTCTTGAAAGTCTTTCATCAGAAAATGGGGAAAAACTGATTTTTTGCATCACAACGCCCCTCTGCTTAATTATGAATATTAGTTAGGTGTAATGCGAGTTCAATTGATATTTTCATTCATGAATCCTATCAGTATAGAGAATTATTTTAATTTTTAATATTTTATAACATGTTGAGTTTATGATTTTTCTATAATCAATGTTAATTTTTGTAATAGGTATATTTGAGGGTTAATGACGTTAATGTTGTGTTTGAATTTAAACGTATAAATAAAAAATAAAACTTGAGCAAATACTATTATTTATTATCAGGGTATCCGGACTAGGCGACCGGTTACCGAGTACCCGGACTAGGCGACAGGGTATCAATTAGTACCCGGACTAGGATGCCGGGTACTAATTGATACCCGGTAAAACCGGGTGAACCGGTTTCTTCATTTTTTGGCCGGGTATCGTCAAAACCGAGTATTGACCGGGTACCCCGTGCATCCCTAGACCTACCACAGGAAGGGCAGATTTTAAATCTACCTCGAAAAGTTGCTGCGTCTATTGAAAAACAGTTCTTTCTGGATAGAACAAGTCCAATTAGTCAGCAACTCCTCGTATATCTCAAATTTTGACTATCAGAAAAATAATAAGAACTAATATAGGTACCGTGTGACACAGACTCATGGTACACCCCTGTTTTCTCCTTTGTTTTTCTAGCTATATTTTTTGAAATTTGGAACATTGAATATGCTCACTGAACAGCATTTCTCGACATATCTGGGAGTAAAAAACAACTTCCAATTTTTCCGGAAATGACATCAACTTTTGATTCTTGAATGAGACACCCTGTATATTGTTACATGATCGGCTATGGATGATCATGAGGAGTCCAACGATACCAGGTTTGATGATGTTATCTCCAATGACTGCGGAGATATCGCCATTTATATTATCCATAAGCTCAATGAGTGGGAAAGAGAATTTGATTGACCGGCCAGAAAAATTTTCAGGGTGTCCCATTCAAGAATCGAAAGTTGATGTTATTTCCGGAAAAATTGGAAGTTGTTTTTTTCTTTCAGATATGTCGATAAATGCTGTTCAGTGAGCATATTCAATGTTCCGTATTTTCAAAATATAGCTAGAAAAACAAAGGAGAAAACGGGGGTGTACCATGAGTCTGTGTCACACGGTATATGAAAATACTCATTGTTAACGTTTCGGAAACTAAATCCGTTTCCGTTCTCAAAACTCATACGCAAATTCTTGTTCAAATGCAAATATCTCTTGTTGGCAATCTTCGTAATTGACATTTTGTTTGGGGTAGATAAAAAATCTGCCCTTCTACACTTGTAAAGATTCCAATATTAATTCTTATTTTTTCAGATTGTGGTAGGTTAAAAACCCAGAAAACTACGGAACAAATATTGAACCACCACAAAATAATGAAGTTCAAACAGTAGTTAAAGATATATACATAGCAGACAACATAGCTACGAAAACGAACAAAATAACGGACTAACAACATGAAACTCTTTCAATCACCGACATATTAATAATGAATTATTATCAGTTACCATAATCAATAAATGTGTCGGTGGTTGAACAAGTTTCATGTTTTCTGCTCTTTATTTATATATATATATATACAATGATTGAGCCCTGCCGATGGATTGAATTTAGTCCGAAACGTAGGAAATAAATTGATCATCTACCAAATTCTTCATTCCTTTCCAAACAAAAACAGATTAGGGAAAAGGGGAGAAATTTAGGTTAACGTTAACAAAAATCTACACAGTGAGAAACAAAAGTCGACAAACTTTTCTGAAATATCCTTGAAATGGATTATATGCAGAAAAGGGGGCACATTTATTATATGAAAGTAAGGGTAGGCACTTGTCCGTTGACCATTTTTTCATTCATTTTCATCGTTCAAAAATGGATGATCATTGAAATGAAATAGTAGATTTGTCTCAAAAATATGCTTTTCAATTAATATATCACCACACTAATTTTGTCAACCATTTCAAATATTTGACAACAAATATGTACATCCGTAAATTCGTGCAAATTTATTTTGATCACTGTAACGGGATGGCCTGTTTGAACAACTCGTAATAAAAGTAGGTTTATTCAGTGATTTATGTGATAGTTTGATGGTGATAAATGAAAATAGAGAGCGTAGGGTGTGAATCTCATTTATTCTGCTATGAAATTAACAAGTCGTGTGTACGTGGAGTTTCACGATATTGAAATTGAAATGATATCGATATCAAATCAAAAATCAAAATCACTGCCCATTAGGGAGAATAACATCATATCATATTATGAACGTTTCATTCAGGCCAGTCGCAAACTACCCACACAGTATGTTTCGGCTGGCACCTGTCAGATAACAACTACTTTTCTGGCTGATACCAGTGCCAGTGCGGGTTCATCCACAGAAGAAAATACTGCATTCGCTTTTGGCGATACAGATGACGGGATTGATTTTCAGTTATTGGGATGGGTACACTTGCAGACCGGTTTTGGGTTACTTGGCCATTTGTCAGTACAAGATAGTGCCATCATCAACATAAATTCGACTTTCCTAAATTAAAAATCGAACAACTTTCATAGCATCAAGCCTCGACCGAAGCTGATGCGACTAACACTAAATCATTGCGCCATCTGCCTCTGGACGAGGTATCCCAAAAACAAACCAAATTCGCCCATTCCTTCTATATGACGTGACGGGCGCTGAATCACATAGGAGTCATTTTTTCTTGATCGGTTTGTATACCAAGTACAAGACTAAAATCAAATGTATTGCATTTTCAAGTTTCATCATTCCAAAGTTTTTATATTTTATTTTTTCATCGACTGTACATCTTGATTCTCTCAATTGGACTATACCGTTTTCATTTTAGAATACTTTCTTCGATCTGAGTCTCTTGACGAGTTTCAATACATTGAATTATTTAGACAAGAGAGAATCAACCAATCTAAGGAATATCGTCAATCAAACCAATTATGCAATAGACATTCACGGTGCTACCTGTTCATTGTTGAAGAATCGTATTTGATAATGAATTTTCCTCATTTCTCAGAATCAAATTCAAAGCAGCGCAATGATCGCTTATATCGGTTCGAGCCTGATTGTTTCCAATTGAATTGATTGTTTTCAACTGAATCAATACAATATCAGAAAATATTTTCGAGATCGATATCAATTTTAGTCAATATCATTCCATATAACAATTTCACATTCCCATTATATGCTGAGCATTCTTTTTCCATTGAGCAGGTGCTATTCATATTCGATATTATCGATGAAAAAACGTGATAGAATGTACTAGGCACATACTACCGATTACCATATATATGACCTATATGCTCAGTAGGTGCTGGATTATATGCAATGACCTCTCAGAATATGTCAGGAGGTTTGGAACGCTTGACTATTGGACCGTTTTTTCTTATTTCTTAAGCCCTAATCATCTGAATTGGTGAGGCATGTATTTTCATAACAAAATTTCCACAGTGGTTTCATCAGTGTCGTGGGTGGAAAATTCTTCTATATGCAGTGCAATTAAATCATATACTGGAAAAGATACAATGATCATTACTCTTCGAATATACCTCGATGTATAATTATCAACACAAGATTTCTCGAATATTCTAATAATATTACTTGAAGTATATGTTTAACACATACTCTTTCCAATATTCGTCAACATATATACTAGGAACGTTCCTTGTTGAATATCCCAGGAAAGATATTCTTGGGTTATGCTAGGGATATTGTAAAAAGAAAATACCTATATTGAGTGGATTGATTCATGAAGCTTATCCATGTGGACGATATACAGAAAGAAGAAAAACGAACGTGTATTTTTCATTCCAATGTATATTATATTGCTTGAGGTATATGTCAAGCACATACATTTTTCAATATTCTTCAACGTATATTCTAGGCGCATTCCTTGTTGTATGTTCTATCAATGATATCCTTCGAATATGCTATGGATATTCCGAAAAGGATATACCTAGACGCACGTCTATAGCATACGCATAGAACATTTATTGATTTCATCAAGAAGCATCTGTATGTGGACGGTATGATTTGAAGTTCATATTCATCGAGAACCATCTGTGCGTAGCCAGAGCGCAGTAACTTAACGACGTGTAGAAATACCATTTAGAGACGGATCCCTGATATAATCTCGTTTACACACGGGCCGATATGACAACGGCCTGCCAGTTCCCGTTCATATTTATCGCGTCCGTGGCAGACACACACACACATACTGAAATACATTCGGGTGCGCTACATTGGCGAACATTTGTCAACAAGAATGGTCGGTCAAACGCGGTGTCCAGTCGATACGTCATCATGGCAATCACACCCCAAGCGCCAATCATTCCCACAGTCCGAAATTGAAAAAGCGCGAGTCACGTCGGCAATAAAGCGAAGCGCTGGCCCATGCGTCGCCTGCGTTTATCATGATAACTTTAAGGTCAAGCATCGCTCTGTTACATTCTTGTCGCTTGTGACGCCTTGAATCACAGCCTCCACCATCCTCGATAGTTTGTAGGTGATTAATTTTTGAATCGCTGTGACATGTGTGACTGCTAGCGGTACTATATAATTGCGCATTCCTAATGAGCACTCACCTGTCTCATAGAATATTTGTCAGAGGAAAGTGACTTCAATTGAATTCAGTCATTATTCACTCGATATAACTATTCTATTGAGTATATCCGATAGCAGATCATTCATCACATTTCCATGGGCACCTCGATCGGATCATCATATGTTAGTTTTTGATACTCTGGATCCGGCCACCAAAATGCAGTATCCCAAAAAGAGAGATTGTAGCCTTAAGAAGCTGGAACTCTGCTGAGGGGTATCACGATTCTTTCAGCGGACAAGGGAAACGCAACGGTCTTCTAAAAACGAAGGAATATAATAGCAAGATTGAAGAACTTCTAGAACCCACGAATTACCGCAAACTTAGAAGGGAATCAACACAATCAAGGTTGAAGAATGTAAACAAACTCATCAAGTCGTTCTCACTGTCGGAAACCATACAGAAAACCGTTCTCAGAACTGAAGCCGTTCCACTCAGGCTCTACGGTCTTCCCAAGGTGTATAAACCCAACATGCCACTGAGACCAATAGTTCTATCACTTGGCAAAACATCTGGCCTTACTCCTCCAGCCTCATGTAGGAAGAACTAACTCCTATGTCAAGGATTCGACAGACTTCGTTGGTAAAATTAGAGGCTTGACTTTGGAACCGACAGTTATTATGGTCAGCTCCGATGTTTTGTCCTTGTTTACCAACGTCCCACTGGAAGACTCTCTGAGGAAGATAGCCTACTTGTTTCCAAGTGATATCGTCGGCCTTTTTAGAGCGTGTCTCACGGGGAGTTACTTTCGATGGAGGGCAAACTCTTGGGGAAATGCAATATAAAAACGGTTTTCAAACCGACCAAGAAGATCTAACAATGCCTCAGGTCGGCTAAAGACAAAAGAGACCCACTATCAGCAGCAGGGGTTTATCGCATACCGTGCACCTGTGGGAAGGTATACATCGGTACCACCAAAAGATCCATGGGAACAAGGCTCAAAGAGAATGAGAGGAACTGCAGGTTAGGGCAAACTGGCAAGTCGGCTGTGGCGGAACACGCACTCAGTGAGGAAAACCACATGATTCTGTTTGAAATTGCAAAACTGATTGCCCTCAACCAGGGTTACCATAGCCGACTGGTACGGGAGGCGATAGAGATCCACAAACACACGGAAAATTTCAACAGAAAAGAAAAAGCGTTGAGACTCAACATAATTTGGAATCCCATTCTGAGAAAATCAAGAATAACAAACAAAATCACGACAGGTAGTGCGGCAACTGATACTCATGATTATTCTCCGATCAACACTCCTGACTACCTGCATCAATATAAATACGCCTTACGAAATCCATATGTCCAGTCATCGGAATGATAGTCAAGATGAGTGAGCCTCTGAAGAAGCTAGCCACTCGCGCTAGGAAGAAATTCCAAAGAACGATGGCCTTCAAAACCGAAGAAAAGTAGCGATATTGATTATCTGGATAGTCGAACTTCGATAATTTTGAAAAAAGTCAATCGATAAGATCGAGTACTCATAAGTCACTCCCAGAAGCTGAAAAAACGCACAGATCTACTCTTTGAGGGTTTGAACAGCCTTGAAGAGGGCGTCGCAGCTGTTATAGTATTAGCATCCTATGTTTCGTAAAAGAGTTACTTCGAAGTTAAGTTTAAATCATTTCTTCTGTTCATAATACTAAAAAAATTCCACTGAGTAATCTGAACATGTCCTACATGCAGCAATCCTCGTGACCAAGTGATATGATATATTTGAACGCATTCAGAATTCTCATTGATATTAATTACCTAATCACCAAAGTGATATCACACACTCGAAGCAAATTCGCCAAAAAAGTTAGCATCTTCAGGAGAAGACAATTGGTCAGCGCGCATCGAATGCTACTGATATCAATGTATTAGAGTAATTAATCTCTATAAAACGTTTTCACTTTAAACATCAGAATTTCCGATCAAACATTGCTCTGTTACACTCTATCCGCATACGAACACCTCAATTTATATCCTCTGTCCTCGGTAGATTAACCTTTTCTCATCCGCAATATTTTTCCCTCTCAAACAACCACTCAAATTTCATTCGAACTCCATCAAGAAACTCCTATAAGTTCTCGAATATCCAGCCGCCTTTTTTGGATGCTTATACACACAGCAGAAACTTGTTGAGCAAAAAATGATTTTACTTCGCTGAAACAATAATTTATACTACAGTCGACTATTTGTCGAAATTCGTGAAAAAAACGTATCCCTCTTCAAATATCCAATGTGATGACAACAAGTGGTAGTTTAATTATTCAACTTCTGTTTTATTTTCGAATATTACTACCATTAATTTCAGACTTGAAGTCCTGAAAAACGAGATAACAAAGGGTTATACGACGTTTCTGACCATTATTGATCCCTCAGTACGGGTTCGCAATAGTATATATTCCGAGGCGGAATGTGAATCAATTCTCTCCAGAGAAAAATATCGCTTACCGAAATGAAAGCCGAGGTAAGCTATATCTCGACAGAGAAATGTTAACTTTTGCCGAGTTTATATACTATGCCATTCACATTCATTGGAAATGATTCCAGAAAATGAACAGAAAAAGACAATTTTGCAAAATATTTATTTCAATACATTATGTGTTGCAAGTAAGCGTTGCAAACAAAATTCATGACGCCACCAACAAATGTGATGAATGGTAAATGTCATTTGAAAATTTTGAAATATAAAAATGCACGTGAATAATTATTCTGGTTTCTTTTTCGTTTCAATGCGTTAGGTTGGCATTCCAATAATATTTCACAAAGCTCAGTTGTGTCATAAGGATTGCAGCATATACACAATGTTTAGATTTCTCATTGAAGATGATTGGGGTTTTAAGGATATATTTTTCGTACCTACGTTTGGTTCTGAAAGAGTGTGTGGTAGTTATATTACAGGGTGTATGTGGCCAAACTCAAACTGGTGATTCTGTGAGTAATTCTGAGACAAGAAGTTCATATCAACATAGGACCGGTAATGCTTCGTTTTCAAGATACAGGGTGTTGAAATTAAAAAAAAGGTCTTTTCCGAATATCACAATAATCCTTTAGTCGTTTTTTTTTAAATTTAGCGGTGTTATTTAGGGTATTGACGGCTGATTTGGCCATTACCAGATTGAAATCATTATGTCCAGTGGCGTCTCGAAAGGTAACTCAACCGTCTTTCAAGCGGAAGACCGGGGTTTAAATCTCCGCCAGGCCACGGGACTGGGTGATCGCACGTTAAAAGGTGAGGCCTCGTTAATCCATTGCTCGCACAAGTTTCGACTTCGGGGAGGTTGACGTTTTTTCACAGGATGTTGATATAAAAATTCCTAGAGAACAAGAAGATGATTCGGAGAAGGAAATAGCCAAAAAATAGTTTATCAAACAAGAAGATGAAATGAAAATATTGTTGAAATAATTGGTTTTTTTTTCATGGCACCCTAACTTTACTTCCAAAACACTGCAGTAGTAAATAACGTTGTGTTTCATCGAAAACAGTTATTCTAAAAATTCGAAAGATTACTTCAATTTTATGTTATTTGCTCTATTGTAATCGAAAAGCTCGTTATTGCATGTTCATACAAGTGCACTCCGGTTGTCGACGGTTTGCTAGTTTTATTTTGTTGTTCCAAGGACATGCAATAGAGTGATTTTCATTTTCTTCTTCAACGCAATATACAATAAAAAAGTTAAAAAAAGAAAAGTTGTAGTTTCAGTAGCTCAATGCGAAAAAAAAAGAAACAGCAAAAAAAATCAGTAGCGCACATCGAGTTTGGCCTCGTACACCCTGTATTGTGTCAGATGAGATAGCTTGTGTTGTAAAACTTCTCCGGTCTGTACACGGTAGCGGGGATCTGAAAACTCCGTCACTTCTTATGAGTTGAATAACAATACGAAAAGAAGGCTGAGAGATTGGAAAGTTCCAAAAAACATCGACAACGTTACTTCCAACCTCCCCTTCTTCTTGTTGAACAATTGGTCACTTTCCAACCTGAAGGTAGGTTAGAAGCAAAACCATTTTCGAATGATTGCGTTTAAAATATTTCTCCTTTCGCAATTCAATGTGAAACTGAGAGAGAGAGACAGACAGAGATTGAGAAAAACTGTTATCTTTGACAAAATTGTTTGTCAGATCTGGAATTGATCAAACTCATTCCCTAAGTATTATCTGTGCCCCTAGCCCTACCGCGTTGAGCGAAACCCTCATCAATGAATGGTAATATCCCACAACTTTCATGACTTCATTCTTGTGACGTGTCCTATCAAGGATCTGAAGTAACCCATACTACAACGCAGCGGGAAACGTATCTTATTTGTTCTAATTTCTTGCGTTGTGTGTAGGCTTTTGTTTCATCGGCTTGAATAATTAACTAACCACCTCAGAATCACAATTCTCGTACGTGTGAGACATTTTAATGAGATTCCTCTGATTTACTTTCTCGCTCTACCGAGTTGAGAGTACTGGAATATTGGTTATGAGGATTAGCGTATCAAAATATCTAGAACCAGAATAATAATCATTATCTCTCGAACTGATTTTTTTTTTCGGGTAAACATGAGAAAGTGAAACCAGGTAATGATCTCATTTTGAGGATTGTGACACACTCTTCAGCGACAAAACGTTCCCTAAGCGAGAGTTTCGCCAGATCTGAAGGTACAAAACAAACGGGCGGGAAGACTGCACTCGTCGGGTTAACCGCGATGGAACTAAGGCCGAAACGATGTATTTCAGATGAGCAACGATACTCGAAACATCTTGAGACAAGAGAAAAGTCGAGGACACATGTTTACAAGAATTGATTCACAATGTATGGTCTGAGTCTTATCCGAATAATAGTTTCCCGTAACCTTATTACAATCATTTTGATATAAGCATATAATATAAGTTGGTCAATAAACAAACGAAAGCGGTTTTCAGCTTGTACGTTACCAAATATGGTATCTCTGGAAGAGAAACTGGTATGAAATGTAGGGTCCTTTACAGAACTATGCACTGAACACTGTGTTTTTCAGAGGAGAAAAGATCAGAAAACAGTTCCTCAAGCTGAACAAGATATCCCACTCACCGAATAATCTTCAATATAAACCAAAAAAAGTTTGCTGAAATTGATCCTTGTGAAACATACGTTTATAAGTGAAGTACCAAATGAAACCTAGTCGACAAAACTATTCGAAGAGTTGTGAGTTCTGAAAAAACGTATGGAAAAAACATATTCCAAAATTGACAATGACTATTCAGAAAAATGTTTCGTCCTGAATAGCTGGATCACCGCACACTTTTGAAGGGGCGAGAAACGTGGGCAAAATTTGTATGGGACAACTTGATCCCTTGGTCCAATCTACTTCAAATTTTCCATAAACATTCTTCATCAGAATTGATGGAAGATGTGTTGCGTATTTAATTGATAGTCCACACCTAGGTCCAATACACTTAAAGTTTTGCATAAATATTCTATAACAGAAATGATTGAAGATGTGTTCCGTATTATATAGAAATGCATCGCCCAATGATTTAGAAAAGGGGTTCATAACATTTTCCATTTCTATCAAATATAATAATAAACTACACAATAAAATCGCATCACAAAAATGAGTATATTTTACAATCAGAACATGATATCTGTAAATGTGCTTTTACCTACTCTTCATCTTATCTTACTTATTTATCAATCATAGCATTCCGTTCTCCGTAAACTTATCAGAACCAAGGTTTGAAAATTGTTTTTTCGGGAGGTAACAAAATACAAACTACGCACGGGAATGATGAATTAGTTGATACGTTAAATGAATAATTTTCACTCCCAAAATTTGAGGGTTGTTTATGGTTAATAGACTGCCCGTTTTGTGTTTATTATGGACAGTAGTAAATGAAAATTTCCATGAAACAAGAGAACTCTAATTAATATAATGCTGTAAAATAGGTCGTTATCGAAGTAGATCATTAACAGAAATTGCGCTGTTTTATCTGAATCCCAGCTAGAAGGCATTCAATATCAAAAAAAAAACGAGACGACCAACCAGGTGAAAGTATGGAGTATATTCTGCAATATCTCAAACTCGTCCTTTTTTTTGGCAGAATGATTTCACCTGTGGAAGAATAACAATGTGAGCTCGTGAGTTAATAGTTGTCCCTATATTGTAGAATCGCTCACTAGTTTCGATAGATTATTACTATGGGTTGATGTGTTTTTACGAAGCAACCATCTACTTCAAACAACTTCAAGGAATTATTCTTTGATATTCTTCTCCGAATCAAAAAATGGAGATTGAAACTTCCATGAAAGAGGTGAAATTATAAAAAAAATCGTAAAGACCCTTTGTTGGTACATGTATATCATCCAAAGACCTTCGTTTCATTCACAAAAAAAAGGAGGGGTCCACCTAAAACACCTAATCCCTGCCTATATGTCACGACGGGCACTGACATAGAAATTCACTCTTTCTTGCTCAATTTGTATAGCAAGCATATGAAAATTGAATCAAAGAGATAGCATACATAGGAAATATCTACACAATAGAGCAAAAATAAAGAGCTTTCTGTACAAGATCTTGTTTCAGAGAAAATTATCTCTTGAGCTCTCCAGTGGGAAAATGGAGAAATTTTGGAACACTTTCACTAGATATACCGAACAATTCTGAAATATTCAACTCGTGACAAGTCTGTCATCAGTGTTTATTGACATTTCAGTGGCATTCATTCTTTTGATGACCAAACCACCCCCGCTATAATAATAATGAGGAAATTGTTACTCTTCTGGAGAAAATGGAGTTTCAAAATTTATTTTCTGGCTTTATTTTCATACCTGATTCAAGTTCTTTTTGTATTTCAGTCACAATTTCCTCATTAATGAGTGATACTTTGTTCATCAGAGTTTCGCACCAAAAAAAAACAAATGGTTGAGGAACATCGTCAAAACCAACTTTTTGAATGTTTTTGTCTATCTGCCTATGGACGTGGTATCCCAGTAGCAAACCTACTTCGCCCATTCCAAGTTCATTTGTTCGGGGTGGGATACTATGAAAGGAATTTTATTCCCAATTATGGAAAGTCGTCGACTCCATGTTGATGATGGCAACCAACTTGAACTGATGAATGGCCAAATAGCCCGAAACCGGTCTGCAAGAGTGCCCGTTCCACTTATTGAAAATCAATTCCTTCATTTTTACCGCCAAAAGCACATGAGAAATTTTCTTCTGTGAAAAACCCCGCACTGGCAACGATCGAATATAATACAATGTCCTTCGTGGTATTGGTCAGATGAGTAGTTGTTTTCTGGCAGGTGTCAGCCCAGATACACATCATCGAGGCCTCTCTCGAAGATTCTCCATAGGCGTACGCAGGTATATAACGAGACACTTCAGTTTTATTCGCAGAGAATTGAGCAGAGTTATTCAGAGATAGTTTTCAGAGTTTCTAGCTTAGTGGAGAGGCGAAGAATTTTCCAGAGTTTTATCGGAGAGACCTCTAATATTGCTAAGTGCAGAAGTCGAAGTAGTAATAGTAGTAGTAATTTCTAGTACCGAGAGTTTTAGTTCAGAGCCTTGGATAATTATCGGAGCAGTTCGAGTGATTGTATTGTCTTGTGATGGAGAGTTGTAATAAAATTAGTGAAGTGTTGTTCGGAGTTTTAATAAACGAACCCAAGAGAAATATCGTAACAATATTACTAGGGAATTTATTGTTTAACAGTATGTGGATTGATGCTGTATTTGGTTAAATTCATGGAAGCAATCGATTGTTTCTCTTACTTGCTGTCATCCAGTGTCTTGTTGATCATTGAAAATGAGGAATAGGAATTTTTGCAACACCAGCCGAAATGACTGCAAAAGCAAGGTGGAAGTAGGAAAAGTAGAGTACATAACTCGAGTATAAAGCTAGTTACGGGCATTCGCGAATTGCCGCACTTAGCTGAAGCCTCGTGCTCACACTTTTCGCTCATGCGTAATAGCCCTTATCCTCCTCGTAACGTAATAAACTATCATTTGGTAGAAGAGGAGATATGACTTATCGAAAATGCCAATTTTTGGTTATTTCTCGACTTTCAATCACGTATATCTCAAAAGGAGTGTACTTCTCAAAAAAAAACAAAAGTATTTATTTCGCACAGTTCGACTAAAGAAATGGTTCTCGTATTTGACTTTTAATTAACAATTTTTTCGTGAACAACAAATGAATGACCATTCGGAAGAAACAATGTTATATAGGTTATGTTACTCAGAGGCGCTCCTTTTTGCTAGGTGAAGTTGTTGAATATGTCGGGTGTCCAAGATAAGCGGTGAAAAATTGATTTTTAGAAAAAAAAATACTTGCGACAAAAGTTTCGTGTTTCACGACTCCAACATCAGGAGCATTCAGAAAAAAGTCACTGGAAATTTCAACGGTAATCATTCGCCCACCGAAGGATCAAAGCACATTCACGACGCGAACGTCGACTCACCGTAAAACTGGAATATCAGCAGCAAGCAGAGCAGATGTGGGCATGTCGTCCGAAGAGTTTGTGCGTTATGCATGATTGCACGATCTCAATCCACCCCGTCTATGAGGCCGCCGAGTCCCATGGCCCTGCAACAGACATTAAAGTGAGTGTGGCCCCTCACTCACCGGATGGGGGTGCGCCCCATCCCCATCGAGTCGCTACAATTCCCAACGAGTCTCTCCCTGGTCCGCCTGCCTACCGTTCCGATGCTATTCCGCTATGCTACTCTTATCAACAACCGCAAACGGAATACACAATACCCGAAAATTGCTGATTATTTTTATCTACAGAGCGGTCGGTGTGGCGCCAGTACCGGCAGGTGGAACAGGGGGCTTACTGATGCGCTTTGTATATTCATTTCTAACCTACTTCCAAGTTGGAAAGTGGACAATCGTTAACTCGGAAGAAGACGAAGTCGGCAAACCACTTTGCCGACTCCGTCTTCTTTTTTCATTCGAAAAGTCATTCTGCGCATGGAGTGCTCAGATC
Source organism: Zygogramma bicolorata (assembly GCA_032362365.1). Taxonomy (NCBI): domain Eukaryota; kingdom Metazoa; phylum Arthropoda; class Insecta; order Coleoptera; family Chrysomelidae; genus Zygogramma; species Zygogramma bicolorata. The sequence goes on from JAVJAQ010002096.1 coordinate 250,392, forward strand.
TCCGCTAACGTGTACACATCAGCGCAGTTACAGCTTATCTCATCTATCCTTGCATAAACTCAGCTACTTCTCCAGTTGCACACTGGTAGTGCACAAAAAAAAATACCTACCAGGAATAAATTTCAACGAAGTGAACACATAGGGTAGGCGTTCTTTTATCTTACTATACTTCACAGAAATTGTTGGGCATATACGTCATCAGTTCTGTGCCAAGATGGACTGGATAATCAGTACATAAAACGAGCTGTCCCTGGCATGATGTCATAGTAATTACACATTATCTCGGTACCAAACGGACAGAAAATATATGTATACCTAGTTTTCCCCTTAGAACCTTTTTAATAATTAATTCACCAGTTTCCAAAACTGGTACGTTGCCGTTTTATTAGCAAATTTTCTCGAGAACAGGATTCAGCGCTCTCGTCACTAAAGGCCAATCCATTTTTTTGATAAGGAAATTCCGTTAATATGTCGGTAATCCAAATATTGTCAATTGCAACAACCCTCGTGAAATATAACAGAAATTGAATGGTATTGAAACCTGTTGCTAAGAACGAAAGGATAAAAATATAAATCAAGTATGAACAAATCAAATCTCAAACGAAAGGCTGAAATGGATTTTTTGATCAATAATGAAATTGAAGATTGATCAGGGAAAGTGATATCTAATATGCAATATCAGTCAAAAAAATTTAAATAAAGAAATAAGTGAAATAAAATCGTGACAAGAATATATGAAATATTATGAATCAGAATTGAAACCAAGTTTCAAGTTGAGTGTTCCCACGACGTTTCGATTGCTAGTATCCGCAATCGTCATCGGGTGATGACTTTTTATCCGTTCGTAGGCAAATGATAATCACAAAAAAATGACAATATCAACATTTGTGGAAGCATCATGAAATTCGTTCATGTGCGATCTCTACTCAAAACACAAAGTGAATTCAAACATCGTGAACTGAATAATTGATATTATACCAATATGGATTTATATTGGAAAACGATATTTCAATCAGGAATTGGTTCGATATTAATAATACATTCGAACTGCATATTGTAAAATGGAATATGGGTTATAATATGTGGGTTACCAATATCAGAATTACTATTTCAGTTTTTTTTTCTTATTAATTTTCTGGGTTTCTAACCAAACCCTAAATTTTTTTTCAACACATCTGAAAACAATATTAAAAGGAAACACTACAACATGTTTGAAAAACTTACTGATGTGAGATTGTCTGAAAATAGCAGAAAGGAATATGCCTATCCTTCATGAACAGAAACAAATTTTCTTATCCCAGGCATTTACAGGTGCTGGGTACATTTTTCAAAAATATCACTAAGGACAAATTGATAAATTCTAAGAGTATTTTTGGAATATGTATCCAGCACCTGTGAATGCCTAGGATAAGATTTTTTTTTCTATTTGTGATGGATAAGGATATTCCTTTCTCTTTAGTAAATTGTCGAGCTTTCGAAGGACATGTTAAACAAACTTACTAATGTGAGATTGTTCAAAAATAGCAGAGAGGAATATCCTTGTCCATCACAAACAGAAAAAATTTTCTTATCCTAGGCATTTACAGATGCTGGATACATATTTCAAAAATATCACTTTAATCAATTTGTATCAATATATATATATCACAAAACTTATGTCCAATTTCCTTTTCAGATTGTGGTAGGTTAGAAACCCGGGAAACTACGAAGAAAAGATTTATAGAAAAATAATGACTTTTAACCAGTACTATTTCAGGTTATATTATATACCTAATATCAGTTCAACAATATGAAGAATTCAAAATTGTTTGCATAGGTATCTTCTTTGAAGTCAATTCGTAACAAAAAAAAAACGTTAGTGAAACTTTCAATGGAATCGGAACGCATACCACTTTTTTATACAGGAATTGAACTGAATTACTCGCAATCGTATTACAGAGAAATTCCTAATAGCACCATTTCAGTTCATTTCGATTACCATACCCTCGTATATTCGACAATTCGTTTCACTTTCACCCCATTCGAAATAGTTTTCATCCGTCCCATTTGATATTAGGTATTTTTCGAAGTGAATTAGAGCTACATTCTGTTTCCAATTCATCAACGGGTCGGTTGAAATGCAAAACGCCGATAAATTAATTCGAATAGGCTATAAATAAACAAACTCTGTCCGCACAGTGTGAAAAAGTTGTTATAGGTTAAAACGAGCATTGTTGAGTATTGCGGAGTTTCCAAGTGGCTAGTCCATATTTATGTAGCAGGAATCGAACTTGGAATGAAATTGAGGGATAGTACGACAGCAAAAATAAAAAATTTCTCCATTGACAGATTATAATCTGTCAATGCCAGATTGAAATTTGTCGATGACAGATTAAAATATGTCAATGATAGATTAAAATCTGTCAACGACAGATTTCAATCTGCATTAGGACATTGACAGATTCTAATCTGTCAATACGCCATTGATAGATTATAATCTGTCATTGACAGATTTCAATATGGCATTGACAGATTATAATCTGTTATTAACAAATTCCGATCCGCCATTAACAGATCATCAACAGATCAAAATCTGTAAATGCTTGATTAAATCTGTCAATGGCCTGGTGCAGATTAAAATCTGTCATTGACAGATTATAATCTGTCATCAACAGATTTCAATCTAGCATTAACAGATTTTGATCTGTTGATGATCTGTCAATGCCAGATTGAAATTTGTCGATGACAGATTAAAATATGTCAATGACAGATTTCAATCTGCCCTAGGACATTGACAGGTTCTAATCTGTCAATACGCCATTGATAGATTATAATCTGTCATTGACAGATTTCAATATGGCATTGACAGATTATAATCTGTCATTGACAAATTTTAATCTGTCATTAACAGATCATCAAGAGATCAAAATCTGTCAATGCTTGATCAAAATCTGTCAATGGCCTAGTGTAGATTGAAATCTGTCATTGATAGATTTCAATCTGGCATTGACAGATTATAATCTGTCAATGACAAATTTTAATCTGTTACTGACAGATTATAATCTGTCATCAAGAGATTTCAATCTAGCATTAACAGATTTTAATCTGGCATTGACAGATCAAAATTTTTCCGTTATATTGTCACCAGAATGTTTCAAAAACATTATATTTGAATGAAATATACTATTCTATTCGTTAATATTTTGATTTGGATGAATCAAGTTATAAATCTTCATTCATTTCTGATCTGCCCATGTTCAAGAATGTGGATGAGTACAAAATTATTTCTCTAATGACAACCTATTCATTGAAATTCATTCAAAGAATTATTATGCGAAAATGGCGTTAAGAGCATTGACCCAATAATTTTGGTTTTGATGGAAAATCTTTTTTGTTTTGGGTATAAGGAATCAAAACAATTACAATAAGTGGTGGGTTTCAATGTTTGTCATTTGTGGAAAAATGTGAAAAATTGTTGAATTCATTTATCGAAACGTTACTTCAACATGAGTTGAAAATGTGATCCATTTGCTTCTAACCAATATTATGGATTTTGTTGAAATCCATTTTGAAATTTTTTGTTTCCTTGGGGTTCTGTGGTTGGTGTTTCACGTTACAGACTAATCAGGTATCGACTAACTTGGCAACATAAGAATCATTTTATTGATATGAATGTCTTCAAACGAGAGAGCAGTAAGTCTAGCCAATTTCCTTCTTTGGTCAGGAAAGTTTTCAAGTTCAAAAGTGATTCAGGAATGTTTCTGATTCTAAAATTCCAAAACTTATTGTATTTTCCATGAGTACGAAAATAATCGGCTTGATGTTGTTAGCGTCGATTTTGCATTGAATATTTGGGTGAATTTGAATTGATAGGGAATCATTGGAGATATATTATTGTAGGTACCTTTTCACCTTTTCACTCGACCGTACTTTCAATTTGACATTTTATGATTGTGACACCCCATTGCCAGTGGTTTTATGGAAGAGGTTGAAAAATATGTCACATGTCTAACAGCCGATTTTCCCAAATTTTTTATATGAGACCATTAACAAAGAGACTTTTCTAGGTAAGTGAGGGTTTATAAATGGGTGTTCAATGATCTTTTAAACTATGATGCAATCACTGCAGTGCGTTAACTGTCCTCTAATGGCTCATTAGCTCAATGCTACCATAACGAACAGTCGGTGCAATCGGCTTTAAACCTTTTTGCTCCAAATTCGAAATGAAGGAGAAATGCTTCTTTTCGTTAGAACACTCACACACAATGAAAAAGAATTGAAAACAATAACTCTCCCAGAGGAAACGATGTGCGTAACTCTCCGCGAATTTTGATTCTACATTGTTTACACTGAGCCAAAGAAAAAGGTCGGTTACGTCGAAGTTCCCACAGAAATGGCGTCGCCACCCCATGAAATCCGTGAAAAAATGTCGCTCTCGCAGCACACATCTTACACATCACGATGGTCATTTTTCGAGTTGTCCCATTTCTTCATGTGCGATATTCATTGATATCTGCCTTCTCAAGATAGGCCAAGAACATGTGTCTGCATAATGCGACTGAAAATTCATTTCCAACGCAGACCGCACATCCACCTCTTCTCGCAACTTCCTCGGCAGTGGCTGTTGACACGCCGCGAAGGATACGGAATAGCTCTACAACGGTAAGCGCCAATTCCGAAAAATGATGTGATTCGTACATGAAAACTGAACAGGGTTGGGAATCAACCATGATATACAGCGATTTGTAGGAAGTTTCGCGATAATTCCTAATATTCCACTATATGTCTATATGTAGGATGACTGTTTTCAAGTTAGAAGTAGAAAAAACAATGGTATCCGATCAACCATCGTATTTTTAATAGAACCTTAGAAAGCAAAAAAGAACCAGATAATTCAGACGAATACACAAAAAACATTCATTTTTTCAGCACAGAAATTAACACAACAGTTATAACATAGTGTAGTAATAGTGTTTAGAAACATTCGCTTGATAAAGATACAGTGTATCGAAACATGTCGCGAAGACAATAAATTTTGTGGAAATTCAATCGTGTTTACCTTATAGCGTAATAACTATGGCTTTCCATCAAGTGAAGGCCACCTCAATCAAAAAAAAAAAAGTTATAACAAATACAAGCAATTATAGGGCTATCAATGAAACGTAAAGGAGTAAGATCACACACAAGAAAGGCGTGAGAACACTGTTTTAGTCGGTTCAACCGACTGTGATGCATATGCCAACTGTAATTTTTTCTATAAACGTCAGTAGAATATCATTGATTTTCTAGATGTCACTATTCATCTCTGAAAAACAAAATCGGGTTATTTGAGAAATATTTGAAAAAGACGACAAATTTTTAAACAAGCTCTTTTGTTTTCAGTAAATTCAAGAGGTGAGAGCGTCAGGTGCTTAAAAAAAACTCTTTTCAAAACCCACTTCACACTCTAGCAGGAAAATCGATTGATGTTTCGTTTTGAAATCAGCTAAATGAATTGTGAATTGATTTGAGTAACAGTTCTCTAGCTAGCTTGTGGCTTCAATCCATTTTTTTCCTGGTGACATTCCAATTTATGAATGCAATTCATTTTTCCGCATGAATTGTGACTTGTGAGTTCAATTCACGAGTTGTGAATTTGTCCAGCTCTGTAGATAACCAACCCTATATAATCTTCGGATTTAGTATCTATTTTCTTCTCCTGAAGATGCTGAATATGTTAGCGAAACAAGTCGATGCAAGTAATATTACTAAGGATAATGGATCTCTAGAAAGAGTTGAAAATACATGTTTTTCAAAGTGTGATGAATACCCTTGAGATAGAGTTCCCTTGCTACGGTTCACTGCCCGGCGTGTCAGCAGCAACTTCCTTCTTCGTTTCTTCGATCCACGGTTGGAGCGATTTTCTATTTTCTCTTGTACAATTCCGTTTTTCCATAGTGTACAACTAGAAGCGCGCCGCTAGAAACAATACGTAAAGCACTATGGTATGACTGTGTGCATATTTATGTGCTGCTTAACTGCTTGTCTCAGCTTTATATTTTCTGTATCTCCAGTCTGTATGGATTCACGTTTGAAAGAAATCATGCATCCTTGGTTTACTCCCCCTCTTCCCTAATTGTTTCTTTCGTTTCCATTCCACGGTGTGGGGGAGTGTTCCGGGAAAATTGTTATTCAATTCTCCAGGAAGTTAGGCACTATTTGTGCATCTCTCAATCGAGATTATCTCGAGTTCAACTTCGACACTTCACAGATGATGGGATATGTTCCATCAACACGATGAATTAGCAGAGTTAGACGTAATTTGATTCCACTATTGAACCGTGTTCTGATTGAATTTCTCGAGATCGCCCGTTACAATTTTATCAATGAGAGGAATATGGTACAAAATTGGAAATGCAGATTGAATGTGTGAGGTTTTTGACATTATGAGAGCATTATAGCTAGTTTAGACAAAGAATCATGATTTTTGTTGAATTTTTTTATTGAATCTGCTTCATCTACTCAACATTAATTCACAAGATTGAACTAATTTGGTTGTTTATGAACTGTCATTAATTTTTTTTAGGAACACGTGGATATCACCAACAATCTCAATTGAATAATTACTGTAAACTGTAAATCAGTTGTTCTATTGAACAAAGATCCCTGACCAAAAAAGGTTCGACATGTCTCCAAGTTCACAACATAGGGGTGCGAATCCTGCACTCGTCGGGTCAGCCGTGTTGATACTGCCAAGGGTGGAACGATCGACTTCAATTCATACAAGCACTGACCGTAGAAATATCTATAGCAGAAAGCAAAGTCTCCGACCCTTTTACGATGTTCCAACGAAGTGAGCGAGTTCGTGAGCGAAGAATCATCAACAATACAGATTGCTTTTCTATGAATTAAAAATAGAGTCAAGAAGTTTCCCACACAGAAGGACTATATTCCAAGGCAGACCGAATCTGTAGATCATTATGAGCTGACGAGAAAGCACTCGATCACACATAATTTTTCCATGAGAGAACTGATCGTAATTCCTAGCATCGAGATACTTGACTTTGTAGAAATAAATACTCCTGACATCTGAATAGTAACGGTAATCGAGACAATAGAAAATGTAAATCTACAACTCATACAGTGCTTTGGAAGATTAAAAACTAATTCAGTAGGTCTCAGGAATTTCAGGCATAGTGAGTTCATTCCATACTTTCCGAAAGCACTGTATAACAATGTCAGAGGGTTATGGCTCATATGTGTTTGAGGAGTTTCGTGAAATCATCATTTCATGTACCGTGGCTAGAAAAATACATTGGCACACACATCTATATACAAGATAATGCATTCAGAATGTTGGAAACAATCTTTGACAAAATTCTAGACACTGAACTTCCACACATGAAAAAAGAGCTCAAAGCAGTGGTTGACAGTAAAACTTCAAAACATGTTCTCATATATATATATATATATATATATATATATATATATATATATATATATATATGTTGTTGTTGAGTTCGGGTTGAACCGCGTCTGGAGTTTTGTTCTCGACGTTTCGGCTCCGATTTTGGAGCCATTTTCAAGAGTAGATGTGACTTCACGCTGAGGTTTCAATCTGCCTACACCTCAGGTGTTGTCACAGGGGGCAAGTTTTGTGACTTGACGCCGGGGCCTCAATCTGCCTACTCCTTAGATCGAACTGAGGTATCGAGGGATGTTGGGTGGTATTTATAGCAGCGGGTGCTGCTAAAGCACCGTCGGATGTCTTGGTGGAGATTGGGCATCTGGAAATTAGGGGTTCCCATGCAATTGGAAGTCTCTGACCGTCGTCACGTTTATTTAAGCAGGAAGGTCGCTTCTCGATTTCGATGGCCTCGCGAATTATACGAGCCTGTAGTGTTTTTGCTGTGGCGATGGTCTTAGTGTTCTCAAAGTCTATGTTATGTCCTGTCTCTTGATGATGTTTGGACAGAGCTGAAGATGGGTCTGATTTTCGGACCGCACCCGCTGCTATAAATACCAACCAACATCCCTCGATACCTCAGTTCGATCTAAGGAGTAGGCAGATTGAGACCTCAGCGTGAAGTCACATTTACTCTTGAAAATGGCTCCAAAATCGGAGCCGAAACGTCGAGAACAAAACTCCAGGCGCGGTTCAACCCGAACTCAACAACAACATACAAGTGACCGCGGAAACCTATCCGAACATATTTATATATATATATATATATATATCGGACGTCCTCTCAGACCTGAAGATAGCATGAGCAACTACTGATAGAATATTATTGACGAAAGAAGCTCGATAATGTGTTCGTAAATACTTATTGTGCGAGGACGATCAAATTCAGTTCAGTCAGATTATATAGATAATAATGATTTCTTCATTTCATTCTGCTATTGTCTCCACCAGAACTTTAATTCCTCTCGGTCTCAATGATTTCGAAAAATATCTCTTCTTCTCAACGCAATGATATATTTTCCACCCCTGTTTCCCATTTTTATCTATTCCTACTATGAATATAGGAATATCTCCAATATTTTTCTCCTCATCCCGGAATAATTACCAGATTATTATTCCACTAACTAGAATATGCAAAGAAACAGATGATAGACAAATCATTTTTGTTTAATACGCAAACCATTCAAATACTGCTTCATGAAATCAATTGAAAATTTCATCCCAGTTAACAACCCCCTGTTAACTTTGTCTCAAAAAATGCATCAACCCTGAATTCCAAGGAGTCAGTATCTCTCCGTGAATTCCCAGACCCAATTCAACCCGCACCGAACATCCTGCAACACCCTATCCCGCATACACCGAATCTAAACCACCAGCAATTCCAGATCACGTCACTCTGTAAAAATTCAATTATCAAAAACCGATCTGTTACATGTTGCGGCAGCCAACACAAAAGAAAATAAATATCTGAAACCGTCTCGAATAAGTGGAAGAGCCGTTCAAAAAGAAGTAAGGAGCGCAGCCAAAAGATGGGGTTATTAAAGAGCGCTGCTTTGTTAATTTACTCCAGTGTGACATCATGATGGAATGTCACATCACTCCTACGGAAATTGAGAAAGTATTGTTAGAGAAGAGGCTGACTGACGTTCTCGTTCCTTTATCAGCTGCACTATATTCTGGTTGGCTGACACCGTCAGCCGCATAATAAATTTCTTTATATTTTGACCTTCTTCCTGTGTGAGGCTCCCTATTATTAATCTGTCGGCTATATTACGTCTCCTGCCAATGGAAAACTCCACGTTAGATGTCATTTTTTTTTATTGTAAGCAAGAGATATTCCTCGACATAACCATAACTTCGTATTCACATCTGAGGACGACAGTGCTACATCCGTTGATATGTGGTAGAATGAGAGAGAAAGGAAATATGACTGACATTGTCAGACAAGAAGTGACCAGGCTGGATACATACATTGAAATAGATAGTGCCAAGCATGATAGTGTGCACACAAACATTATACTGACAATCCAGAAGCTTTTCGTTCACTTTTGGCTGCATTTTTGACCTCATTCTGTTTGAGAAGCCATCAATAATAAGAAATGACAGGAAACGCCATGAGATATTGACTCACGTAGGGAACTCACCAATGATATTGCTGGTTTCTTGAAAAATAATGAATTATAAATAGCCTACATAACGGATAATAGGTTGATTAAATTCATCGAAAATAATAAGAATGAGAATCCAGTTTCTGAAAGAACGGAACTATAAAATGATTTAACCTTCGGTTCTTGCCCCAAACATTACATTGGTCGAACATGGAGATCTCCTACCGAAAGATCAGATGAGCATTGAAACGGTTCCTGAATGAAATCACAAATTCAATATTTGCAAATCATCTTCTGACTGACAAGAGTGAGTTCGATCATGACCATGATGCAGTGCGTTTGAAGGTCTAAAACTCTGCTGAAATCCTCAGGAATTAATAGAGTTGAGAAGTCGGGACATTTGCTGAATGGATGAATTGATTTGAAGAAGTATCGCTTTCTCAACTCGTTTCCTTATAACGGAATATGAGTGATAAGGATCAGTTTAGCAAGTGAACCCAGGCGATTCCTGTGATCAGTTTTTCCCAGAACAGTTAGTTTTAGAAAATGAGATATGTATTCATATAAAAGAACAGAGTTGGATTCGTTGTGTTACGTGTTACCATCACACCATCAAATAAGTATTGCACCTTAAAAACGTGTACTGGTTTGTAAACGGAACAATAACAAAATAAAGTGGTTTTCGACTATTTCCTATATTCAAGATGAATGAAAACCCTGGTGTGTTGACTTATACCTAATAGATTGTAAGCAAATTTTCTTGACTTTTCGCTATCTTCATTTTAATCAATTTTAACTGAAGAGATGCCTTCGAGAGTTTGCCAGCAGAGGCGCACCTTACGTGATTTCAATTCAATCTGTGATGCCATGATATCCGTTTGCTAGACGGCCATTGGATTATTTATAGATTTATAGGTTATGTTTATTTAATGGTCTCATGTTTTGCATGCAAATTCTTGCACTCCTGCGAAATGCTAGAAATTATGTTGTCATCACATTCACTAAAACCCCAATAGTTGTGAAAGTTAAATTGGAAAGTATTGATATCTTATTTTCCTACTTTCTGAGGAACCGAAGATAGGTAAGTACTTTTTTCTATATAGTTTTAAAGAATGCAATTTTAATGTGATTACGAGCCGATGATATTAGGGATAAGTAATACCTACACGTTACACGAGCGTTTTATGTTGAGCTTTGTAAATCGGTTCATGATAAATCTATTACTATAAAATCAAACAAATACAAGAACAGCAACGATAAACACTTAGAAAGGATATAAACAAGAAAAACGTGAAAAGAAACAAGAACTAGGTACAATATTTTGAATATCAAAGGAACTTTCAAATGCATTCAAATCGAACTGTCGAACATTTCAAAAAAAATAATAACTTTTTATTAGACGAACTTGACCTTACTTATTTTGTATACTGATAATTCTATTGGTGAACGAAAGATCCCGCAAGAGTTTATCCAATGAGACCGCCGGTATCGAAAATCACTCGTAAGCTGCCGCCTCAATGAAAATGTACCCGTAGAAAATCGCATTTGTATCACCACCTCAACACCACCTACCGTCAAAAAATGTAAGTTTACTCTTCGATTTCTCAGGTCGAGAGGAATTGGCTAAACAAAAGCATATCGGTCAACGCACCAGGGTTTTTATTCATCTTGTCTATATTGTTTTCGATGACAAGAAGCGAAAAAAAAAGATACAAGAATAATATTTGATATATTTTCTGATACCTTCGAATCATCCAAAGCTAATGTTTCAATAGTACATCAAATCGCTCCGGGAGGCACTCATGGAAAAATCTCTAGCCATTGAAACTACCCAATACGAAAACTCAGCTCACCCTCCCTCAGCCAATTATTGTATTAATATTCCGCTCAGAACAGAACACATCTCGGTAATCATTAGTGATGATTATCTGGCTTCCCGAGTACATAAATACCAACCCTCACATTGTCGTTATTAGCTTCTAGGATGGAGGCAACTTCCAACGTTGAATGAAGTGTGTATGAAGTGAATATTTGTGTGTTGCAGGGTGATATTGAAAGCAATGCTACAAGGAGAAAATCTGTATGGATAATGTTTCAGAATGATATGAGAGATTCCGATATTCTAGTATGTGATATATATATATATATATATATATATATATATATATATATATATATATATATATATATTGTTGTTGAGTTCGGGTTGAACCGCGTCTGGAGTTTTGTTCTCGACGTTTCGGCTCCGATTGTGGAGCCATTTTCAAGAGGCAAATGTGACTTCACGCTGAGGTCTCGATCTGCCTACTCCTCAGGTGTTGTCACAGGGGGCAAGGGTTTGTGACTTGACGCCGGGGCCTCAATCTGCCTACTCCCCAGGTCTCGTCACGAGTTCTTTCTAAGGTCTCAATCTGCCTACTCCTTAGATCGAACTGAACCCGAACTCAACAACAACACACAACTGACCGCGGAAACCTATCCGAACACATATATATATATATATATATATATATATATATATATATATATATATATATATATATATATATATATATATATATATATATATATATATATATATATATATATATATATATATATATATATATATATATATATATATATATATATATATATATATATATATATATATGCAAGATGAATTTTTTCTGGGTTTTTATCCGTTAGGTATTTTCTGATTTGTTCGACGTTTCGAATTCCATTTTGAATTCATTCTCAAGAACTGTGAGACGAATATCTGTCCATACCGTCCTGGTCAATCACTCCCCTTACGAAGCAACCAAGCAAGAGCAAGCAAAGACTTCAATTGTCTGTTCTCCACGGAAACTGGTATTTATAATGACTCTCCTCAGTCATTATCCGACTTGGTCCGATATTAAGGCTGCATCCTGCCCATCCAGGTATTATGTAGAAATTGATGTTTTCACGGATCTTAGATATGCAAGATGAATTTTTTCTGGGTTTTTATCCGTTAGGTATTTTCTGATTTGTTCGACGTTTCGAATTCCATTTTGAATTCATTCTCAAGAACTGTGAGACGAATATCTGTCCATACCGTCCTGGTCAATCACTCCCCTTACGAAGCAACCAAGCAAGAGCAAGCAAAGACTTCAATTGTCTGTTCTCCACGGAAACTGGTATTTATAATGACTCTCCTTAGTCATTATCCGACTTGGTCCGATATTAAGGCTGCATCCTGCCCATCCAGGTATTATGTAGAAATTGATGTTTTCACGGATCTTAGATATGCAAGATGAATTTTTTCTGGGTTTTTATCCGTTAGGTATTTTCTGATTTGTTCGACGTTTCGAATTCCATTTTGAATTCATTCTCAAGAACTGTCGACCAAGTCGGATAATGACTGAGGAGAGTCATTATAAATACCAGTTTCCGTGGAGAACAGACAATTGAAGTCTTTGCTTGCTCTTGCTTGGTTGCTTCGTAAGGGGAGTGATTGACCAGGACGGTATGGACAGATATTCGTCTCACAGTTCTTGAGAATGAATTCAAAATGGAATTCGAAACGTCGAACAAATCAGAAAATACCTAACGGATAAAAACCCAGAAAAAATTCATCTTGCATATCTAAGATCCGTGAAAACATCAATTTCTACATAATACCTGGTTGGGCAGGATGCAGCCTTAATATCGGACCAAGTCGGATAATGACTGAGGAGAGTCATTATAGATACCAGTTTCCGTGGAGAACAGACAATTGAAGTCTTTGCTTGCTCTTGCTTGGTTGCTTCGTAAGGGGAGTGATTGACCAGGACGGTATGGACAGATATTCGTCTCACAGTTCTTGAGAATGAATTCAAAATGGAATTCGAAACGTCGAACAAATCAGAAAATACCTAACGGATAAAAACCCAGAAAAAATTCATCTTGCATATCTAAGATCCGTGAAAACATCAATTTCTACATAATACCTGGATGGGCAGGATGCAGCCTTAATATCGGACCAAGTCGGATAATGACTGAGGAGAGTCATTATAAATACCAGTTTCCGTGGAGAACAGACAATTGAAGTCTTTGCTTGCTCTTGCTTGGTTGCTTCGTAAGGGGAGTGATTGACCAGGACGGTATGGACAGATATTCGTCTCACAGTTCTTGAGAATGAATTCAAAATGGAATTCGAAACGTCGAACAAATCAGAAAATACCTAACGGATAAAAACCCAGAAAAAATTCATCTTGCATATCTAAGATCCGTGAAAACATCAATTTCTACATAATACCTGGATGGGCAGGATGCAGCCTTAATATCGGACCAAGTCGGATAATGACTGAGGAGAGTCATTATAAATACCAGTTTCCGTGGAGAACAGACAATTGAAGTCTTTGCTTGCTCTTGCTTGGTTGCTTCGTAAGGGGAGTGATTGACCAGGACGGTATGGACAGATATTCGTCTCACAGTTCTTGAGAATGAATTCAAAATGGAATTCGAAACGTCGAACAAATCAGAAAATACCTAACGGATAAAAACCCAGAAAAAATTCATCTTGCATATCTAAGATCCGTGAAAACATCAATTTCTACATATATATATATATATATATATATATATATATATATATATATAGATTATCAAATTCTCTGGTCTATCACAATTTGCATTCAATTCGAAATGCCCACCACAAGATAGCTAGCTATTTCTGGCTTTGGCCTTCATCAGCTGTGGGTTGGCATGGTCCTCGTATCGAAGACAAACTGTTTGTCCAGGACCATGCCAACCCACAGCTGATGAAGGCCAAAGCCAGAAATAGCTAGCTATCTTGTGGTGGGCATTTCGAATCGAATGCAAATTGTGATAGACCAGAGAATTTGATAATGATTCATCTTGCTTCATAGCAAATAACACTTTCTCTTTGTATATATATATATATATATATTTCGAATTCGAATATATATATATATATATATATATATATATGTAGAAATTGATGTTTTGACGGATCTTCGATATGCAAGATGAATTTTTCTGGGTTTTTTATCCGTTAGGTATCTTCTGATTTGTTCGACGTTTCGACTTCCATTTTGAAGTCATTCTCAAGAACTGTGAGACGAATATCTGTCCATACCGTCCTGGTCAATCACTCCCCTTACGAAGTAACCAAGCAAGACTAAGCAAAGACTTCAATTGTCTGTTCTCCATAGAAACTGGTATTCATAATGATTCTCCTCAGTTATTATTCGACTAGGTCCGATATTATTGATGATTATATCATCAACCGCTCTCTGAGGTTGGATCCTGCCCATCCAGGTATTATGTAGAAATTGATGTTTTCACGGATCTTCGATATGCAAGATGAATTTTTCTGGGTTTTTTATCCGTTAGGTATCTTCTGATTTGTTCGACGTTTCGAATTCCATTTTGAATTCATGAGGAATCTATCACGAGGATGATAGCCAGCTAGTGAGACAACTCAGACCTAGACGCAAGGTCACTCAGTCTTGAAAATGGCTCCGAAATGGGAGTCGAAACGTAGACAAGTAAATCTTTCCAGACGCAGATCAACCGGAAGTTCCAGCCAGCACATTTCTGACCGCGGAAGCCTAGCCGATCAAATATATATACTATATATATATATATATATATATATATATATATATATACAAGGGGAGAGATATTGGGTGAAGCAGCAATTCTTGTAGCTTCCTTGAAGATGACAGTAGTCACTGTTGAATTATTGGAAATACAGTGTTAAAAGAGCACACTTTTTGCTTGCTGCTTCACCCAATATCTCTCCTCTTGTATCCTGACTAGTCAGCAAAGACTACCAATCAGGTTATATATATATATATATATATATATATATATATATATATATATATATAGAACTTTCAAAATCGGCATGGTGTGATTTCGACATGAAGGAACAAGTGTAGGAGGGCAGATTCATCCAACACAAAATAACATGTATTTTGTTGTACAGAAGGATCAGTTCATCACATTTTCCCCTGGAGATATTATCTTTTATCGCAAGAAAACTTAGCAAATAATGATCATTTGGCCCTGAAAAATACTCTCAGGTTTTCCATCTGGTTTTGAATATTCGAGTTTCAACTGTATCGAGAAGAACGACAAAGTCATTGGTCACCTTAAACATACCCTTTTTGAAAATGCTTCCCTCTCATAGTCCAATGTTCCGGCACATTTCTTACTAGCTGTTGCCCGCGACTTCGTCCGCGTAAAAGTCGAACGGAACCATTTATACAGCACACGCTGGTAAAGCATCACATATCGCCACTCTTCTCTGACTTAATTTACATATACTACTATATTTCACTGAATTTTTTGTTCTATCATGTTGAAATAGATCCCATATCACTGCTGACTACTGTAGCATTTTGTTAGTGAAATAATTTATATTTATTTATAAAAAAGAAAATTTACCTTGTTATAATAGTTCTATAGATTTTCCTTCATATGCATTTAATTGATTATTGAAAAATTGTAATGTTAGTCGAACAACAAAGTGAAACTATCAATGCAAATATTAGTTGAATTAAAATTGAATCATATAATCGAAAAGTCGAACAGAAAAACCCCAACGATGAGTACGGCCGGTTTTGTGTACAACTCAAATAAAATGGATGATACTTCGAGCGAGTGCTTGATATTCGAATGTTTGATGTTTTGAAATTGCAGTTGTGTGAGGCTTTGGGTCGGAAAATGAAATATTAAAAAAGTATAATCATAGCGAATTGATCGATTTTCATTACGGACCAACAATGAACAAGATAAACTCTCGAAAAGAAGGGCAAATATTTCACCAGGTTTTACGAATGTTAGTTTGGAAACAGTTTACATGCAGCAAAATCTAACTTAAAAGTGTTCTACTCATTTGAATTTCAGTGTACCTACATCACCAAGTACATCTACTGGTGATGATTACAATGGTGCCAAACCAAAGAGGAATTCTTGAAGATGCAAAATCCGACAATATTGAAAACGCCATAGAGCAAGATACCAGCTGGGTGAGTGAAATTACAATATAAACAACTGGTTTTTTGTGTTTTTTTCACAAATATCCTATTATTGCTTTTCATTTCATTCAATGATTCATTCACAAATGAGATATTTATTGGATATGGTTTTCGTAAGTGGAGAGGTACTGAAACTTCAATGATTGATATTGTAACTAATATCTAAATTGAAATCGATCAAAACAAAAAATGTAGCATTCTCTCTCTCGACTTGCGAAAACACTGGAAACCGTTGATCACAAGATTTTGCTTGAAAAATTATATTCTTTTGGCATAAGAGGAAATACTTATAAATGGTTACAAAATTATTTGCTCAACCGATCACAGTATGTTTATAAAGACAAATACAGAAGTTCAGTATCACTACTTTTATTCGGGTTTGAAGGCCGTCGTTTTTTGGAATTTATATACATATATTTATATACGGCCTTCAAACCCGAATAAAAGTAGTGATACTGAAAACCTCGGCCGCGAAAGCCTCAACTATTTTGACAGAAGTTCAACTAAAAAAATATCTTGCGGAGTTCCCCAAGGATCTATACTTGGCCCAATTCTTTTTCTCATTTATATCAATTCAATGACCCAGTTAAAACTTCATGGTTAACTCAGTTATGAATCAAAACCTTTCACAAAATATCGAGTTGGTTGAATCAACATAAATTATCTTTGAATTTTTCTAAATCTTCTTACATGTAGATTTCGAAACGAATTTTGAATAATCCTGAAAATGCGTTTGAATTCAATGGTGATACAATAGAATACAAGCCAGTTACGGAACTTTTTGGACTATATGAACATTTACGATGCAAACTCTCCCCGATAATTGGTATCTTATTCAAAATAAGACCCCACAATCCTCATAAATATCAGATGAATATTTACCATTACCTTATAAATTCAAAATTACAATATATGACAGCTATTTAGGGTTCAGCCAATATTTCCCTTATCAAGCCACTACAGAAATTGCAGAATAAAACAATAAAATGTATTTTCAAACTTGATTTCCGAGAGCCAACCATTAATTTATATAAGCCTAAAGAATTACTTGATTCGAAGACCACTTATGAATTCAAAGTGAGCATATTCATTCAATTTGTCAAGAACAATATGAAATCATCTAATTTGAATTTTCGTGAAGTCAGTGATTTTCATCTGTATAATACCCGTCAAAACACAGACTTGATATCCAGTAATTCCGAAACCAGTTTAGGGCAGAAGACTATTCTTTATAATGGAATTATTATTTACAATTCCATTCCCAAAAACTTGAAGAAAATAAAAAGCAATATATTATTCAAATAACATTTGAAGAGACATTCATCGAATTTGATTTAAAAAATAAAAGGTGATATCCAGATTCAATTTGAATTCTTCGATGATATAAGTTAAATTCGTATTTATTATAACATAACTCTTTTTTGTTGAGTTTAGTTTTATATAGATATGTTTGTTGTATCCCTGTAATAAACTTTGAGGTTTCTGGGGATAATAAAGTGTTAAAGTTAAAGAACCTATTCTTGGATTGAGAAAAAGACCCGTCCATCATAAAAAGCTGAGTGAAACAATGATAAATTCGTATTTATTATAAGATAAGCCATTTTTTGTTGAGTTTAGTTTTATTTAGATATGTTTGTTGTATCCCTGTAATAAACTTTAAGGTTTCTGGGGATAATAAAGTGTCAAAGTTAAAGAACCTATTCTTGGATTGAGAAAAAGTCCCGTCTACCATAAAAATCTGAGTGAAACAATGATAAATTCGTATTTATTATAACATAACCCATTTTTTGTTAAGTTTAGTTTTATTTAGATATGTTTGTTGTATCCCTGTAATAAACTTAAAGGTTTTTGGGGATAATAAAGTGTTAAAGTTAAAGAACCTATTCTTGGATTGAGATAAAGTCCCGTCCACCATAAAAAGCTGAGTGAAATAATGTTAAATTCGTATTCATTATAACATAACTCATTTTTTGTTAAGTTTAGTTTTATTTCGATATTCTTGTTGTATCCCTGTTACAAACTTTGAAGTTTCTGGGGGTAATGAAGTGTTAAAGTTGAAGAACCTATTCTTGGATTGAGAAAAAGACCCGTCCATAATAAAAAGCTGAGTGGAACAACGATAAATTCGTATTTATTATAACATAACTCATTTTTTGTCAAGTTTAGTTTTATTTAGATATGTTTGTTGTATCCCTGTAATAAACTTGAAGGTTTTTGGGGATAATAAAGTGTTAAAGTTAAAGAACCTATTCTTGAATTGAGAAAAAGTCCCGTCCACCATAAAAAGCTGAGTGAAACAATGTTAAATTCGTATTCATTATAACATAACTCATTTTTTGTTAAATTCAGTTTCATTTAGATATTCTTGTTGTATCCCTGTTATAAACTTTGAGGTTTCTGGGGGTAATAAAGTGTTAAAGTTAAAGAACGTATTCTTGGATTGAGAAAAAGACCCGACCATAATAAAAAGCTGAGTGGAACAATGATAAATTCGTATTTATTATAACATAACTCATTTTTTGTTAAGTTTAGTTTTATTTAGATATGTTTGTTGTATCCCTGTAATAAACTTCGAGGTTTTTGGGGGAAATAAAGTGTTAAAGTTAAAGAACCTATTCTTGGATTGAGAAAAAGTCCCGTCCACCATAAAAAGCTGAGTGAAACAATGTTAAATTCGTATTTATTATTACATAACTCATTTTTTGTTAAGTTCAGTTTCATTTAGATATGTTTGTTGTATCCCTGTAATAAACGTTAATGTTTCTGGGAATAATAAAGTGTCAAAGTTAAAGAACCTATTCTTGGATTCAGAAGAAAACCCCTCCATCATAAAAAGCTGAGTGAAACAATGTCAGAAGTCAAATTCTTGTTTCCACTTGCATGCAAACATCTGAACCACAACGATCCATTGATTTCAGTTCTTACTTCGATTCATTTCCTGTCCCTGACTTGAATTAATTCTCTAATGAACACGTCGAGGCAGCTGAGAAATGAAACTCATCAGTTCTCTCACGCAATAGATCTAATCTCATCGAAATATAAATTCAATCCGGGCCGATCGTTATTGAAACACATACATAAAAACTCTCACTCTAGACAAAACTGTAAAGATCAGATTCGGTATTGATTAAATCATAAAATATTATGCTGAACCAGAACTCAATCCACCACTGCAGGAAGGCAATGGCTGGTTCACAGTACATTCAGGACAACAGGAAGTCCAATTTAAAACAAGTGATATCGTTACTTTTTCGTTTCAAAAATGTTGAAGCTATATTTCATGGGTGGAACTTTTGGTGTGTTGGAGGTGTTTAGAGAACAAAGTAGACAAAGGTGATGGTAGTTTTAATCACTACAACTACTTGCCGCAGATTTTAATCGAGCAATTGGTATAATAATAATTATAATATAGCATTTATTGCCCAACAGAAACCATTTACAAGGCAATTTTCAAAGGATAGCAAATGTGATATAATCAGAAGTATAGTACCAGTGTTACAACTACAACCTACAGAATATGGCATGATACAACATAAAAGTTGAAAAATAAAAAATAACGAACATGATTCATTCTCAAATTGCTTATAGATGTGCTCGTGATTTATTTCTCAATTCACTATTACTGCATTCAAAAATATCACAAATATTTGACAATTTGTTAGCGTTTGAACACATCACATTAATTGGAGCTTTAGACATAATATTCGTTTGAGTGATATTTGATCTAGACTCTAATCTCGGCACATGAAAATCTATTTGTGATAATAGTACAGGGGAGTCCACTTCACCATTCAATAGCTCATGTAGAAATATTATGGATGCTTGTCTTCTGCGTTTTTCTAAAGATACGAAATCGAATTTACGTAGTATATTCATATAATCAGATCCTCTTGAAGGATAAAGTCCATCAATCTTGAAACATAGAATTTTAAAAAACTTTTCTTGGACTTTCTCGATGGTTGTTGTGGATTAACTATAAATGGGATTCCATATTAATGATCCATATTCTAGTTTAGACCTTACTAGACTGAAGAAAAGAGATGAAAGTGCCATTGAAGTTTCCACAATTTCTAAAGATAAAGCCATATGTACGATGTGCTGCTTTAGTAATTTTGTTTATGTGAGAGTTAAATGTAAGCTGGTGGTCGAAGTGAGCTCCTAAGTCTATAATATTATCAAGATGTTGAAGAAGTGTATTGTTTATTGAGTATGGGTGAAAAAGCAGTATTGGATTTTCTAGTGGAAGTCAATACTTTACATTTAGATTTATTTAAGAATAGGTGATTTTTCAAACACCATTCGTGCAGAGAGTTGATTTGTTCCTCTAGTTAGTATAATACAATCATCCAAATTAGAAACAGAAACAGATAATTCTAAATCACCTGCTAACATTAATTCATTGCAATCTAGTGTCTCGCAGAGATCATAAATAAATATCAAGAATAACAAAGGCCTCAAGTTGGAACCTTGTGGCACTACACTGGTTGCAATATAGTTTTCTGAACAAAATCCATTGTAGGTAACATATTGGGATCTATTATTCAAATATAATTTCAAAAGGTTTAGAACATTATTATTGGTATGAATGTGGAGAAAATACTGAGGATTTTTCAGAATATTTGCAAGATCTATCTGTTTGTGGGCGTGCTCACATGAAAGAAAGAGATTTTTTATTGAAAAACGATCCCTGAGCAGGAGAGATTCCACAGGACTCCAAGCATACAACAAATGGGTGGGAATTCTGCACTGGTCGGGTCATCCGTGTTGATACTGCCTAGGGTGGAACGGAGACGGATTGGATTGCCTTTTTCTGGATAGGTTCAAGAAGTTTCAATGAATGTTTTGAGGCCGTATCTGTGTTTTGTAGACCTTATAAGTCAGTCAATAAAAATATTGGATCGTTTGAGTTTTGATGAATATATATCTATAGGAAATAGACAAGTCTCTGATCCTTCTACGATGCTCCAACGAAGTAAGCGTGTCTCGATGGCAGATGATGATCATATTTCCAAGATAATCTCGATTACAATGTATTTTTCTTATTGTTCTGGAAAATATAAGTAAGTACCTTTTGACATATCTTTGTGGAAAATATGCCCTGAACAACCTAAGACGAATAGCCTCAGAATTCATTGAGGGATCGTTTCGTCATCCAAGTTGGCATCTTCAGGAGAAACTCGACAATATGGTCACCTGGTTACCAGCTACCTAACGATTTTCTCTCTGTCAAACATTGCGAAAAAAAAGATATTTCAGTACCGAACAGAAAAATCCGATCAAGGTGATAAAATCTGAAGAATTGCGCGTCCTAGTATAGCGTAACACGTTGTTAGGGAGTTTATTATTCTCCATCTCCGGAAACGACAGAAAATGAAAGCAGTTTGCCGACAGGACCGAAATAATCTTGTGTTTAACACGAATAGGAAGTGCTCCAGAGCAGCCGTGAGTTGCTTGTTCGATTCTCAGCAACGCGTTCCGACTACTAAAACCATTCTACAAATTAAAGAGAGTAGCTTAGATGTTGTAGCTACAGCTACGTATGAACGATTATCTCCCGTCTTCCCAATAATCAATATATGATTGAAAACAGAGATCAGTGTGATGAATAGGTTTGGTAAAATTTACTTCCTGCAAAAAAACTGTTACATAATTCTATGGAGATCCTGATGAAATGTTAGTTCGGCGTTAGATCCTTTGAAACAATTGCCAGCTCCACTGGTACATTCGATATAACTTGAGAGAGAGTGAGTGGGAGAGATGAAGAAACAGAGAGAGAGAAAAACATGGCATTCTGTCATTGAATGATCGATAGGATGTATTTCATTTGGAACAAACTGGTTTCAATTAATGCAGGAACTGTTCCGGGTAGCTTATAAATCTGTCCTTCTTCACTTGTAGAGATTTCAATATTAGGTCCTGATTTTTTCAGATTATGGTAGATTATTTCCAATTCTGAAACAAAATCTCCATCCACCACAAAATCATGACTTTCAAACAATACTAAGAAACCAAGCACATTTTGCAATCGGTTTCACATAATTTTACCTTTGGAGAAAATTGCTGACGCATCGAGATGCACACCTTTCTTCACACAAAATATAAGCTAATTTGCATCTTTACTACGTATCTCATCAAACTATGATGAGAAATAATGATTATTTTTACCATTTCCATAAAAAATGATACCAATAAATTTTTTATACTCACAAGAGGAAAATTCTGTTTTATTCCGGAAATATCGAGTGAACTAAAAGAGTATGAATTTGTTATATATCTAGGTCGAGGTTTGTTATTATGAGCTTGGAAATGAAAATATATATATATATATATATATATATATATATATATATATATATATATATATATATATGATGCGTTGTTTTTTCGGGTTTCATTCCGTGTTCTGTGGTTTTGATCCTCTGAAGGATAATTCTCACAACGTTTCGGCAAAGTCTCATTTGCCATCTTCTAGGTGATGTCTTGAGTTTCGATCTCCGAACTCGACTAATTAATTCGAGTTCTACTTCTCAATATATAGGGGTGATCATTGATGGTATCTTTGATCTGGGCCCCTCCCACTTTCTTCGTTGGTCCGCCTGCATTTGTCATCGTGTCTGGGTAATTACGTGGTAAGGTCCGATATTGTTCCTCTGGTGTAATCGGCTTGTCTTTGTTTAGTGATATAATGGATTTCCACGTTCTTGGTAATCTTTGGGCGTCGTCTCTCTTGTTCATGCTACTCGGTCGTTTCTCAATTTCGATAGCCTCTCTGATTGTTCGAGAGTAGAAGTTTTCATCGCTTGCTAATGTTTTTGTGTTTTTGAAATTGATGGTATGTCCTGTCTCCAATACGTGATTGAAGTTGGAAGATGTGGTAACTTTTCCTTTCACTGATAGCTCATGTTCATCCTTGCGTACGTTGATCCGTCTATTGGTCTGGCCGATGTAGGACTTGTTGCAGTCTCGACATGGTACTTCGTAAACTCCCTGGGACTCCAGTGGTATCTGGTCCTTCGGATTACGGAGTATCGATCTTATTGTACGTTCTGGTACGAACGAAGTAGCTATGTCGTGTTTGCGGAGAATTCTGCTGATTTTATCTGTGGTTCCTTTTATGTATGGTAGTCTGGTTGTTATGACCGGTGTTTCGGGGGTTTTTTGCTGTTTCGGTTTGTTCTTGGAAGCCGTTTTTATAATTCTCTCCGAGTAGTTATTCATTCGAAGAGTTTCCTCGATCGTGTTCCGCTCTTGTTTTTGATGTTCGTTGTCTGCCAATATATATATATATATATATATATATATATATATATATATATATATATATACATATATAATATTTCATCAGGTTCGTGATTCATTCAAAAAATTCTATTCGTAAACAAATGGTCATTGCTGACCCTTGAGATTTTTTAAAATTTTTCGTTTACCCTCTGTATACTGATGAAACCCATCAAATCATTTAAAATTCACAATAACCATTCAGTTTGAGTTGCTTTATGCATAAACCATCAGAAACATGTGCTGATATATTATCTGGTGTCATGTTAAATTAAATAATAATGGGTTAATGTGGTCATTAATGAAAGCATTCGTGGTATTTAGTGACGCTAAATCGACTAATTAGCGGATGAATTACTATAACATGTTCATTTTTCGATTAGCAAAACCTACAACTCATCTCTGTAATCCCCAAATGAAGATATAGCATAATTAAAAATCGACTATAAGATACTTTCACAAAATCTTTTGATCACATCATGAGGATACTCTGGAATCCTATACTATTGATGTTGAGTGGAAGAACAATTAAAAACGATTTATCATTGTGAAAATTTTACTTCGCGTTTCGTTTTCAACTTATCATTTATATCTATACGTGTATCCACTATCTGATTCAAGAATTGTATTAGTAAATAATGAAGATCTTTATGATTATTACACTGATAAAATATAATGGGAGTGGAACTCATCTATCACTTGCCATTGCTGTTATAATTCAATATTCACCTCTTATTGAACTTTACTTCCAATTTCAGTCGAAATATTGACGAAATGGTTGAGATCTCCATCCAACATATTACAGATTTTGCTCTTGAATCAGAATAAAATTCTAGCGCCTGAAGTTTTATGACAATATTGGTCTTGGATATTCTTGTAATCAGTATCAATACACATTCTCCGTTCTAAGTTCCTCATATTGACTTCTGACTTTGTCCCTAGCAGATATTTGTCAATTGTTGCGATATCATCTGAAAAGTGGAAAAACATCTTATTTTTCAATACTACAAAACTTTTCACCCAAAAGAATCTCACGTAGATGTTTGTGAAAGCACTAAATCTGAAATCATTTCCTGCTCACATTAAAAAAAGCAGAATTTCACCCTTCTCTAAATGCGTAAAAGTGTAATTAAATACAGACTTTCCATTTTTCTTCATTAAATTCGTACGTAACGGCCGTTATATTATGATTGCCACAAACTGTTTATTCATCCAGTCTAACTCGTGCTTCAGTATTTCCATTCGAAACCGATAGAATCATCTGTGTACCATAATCAAGGAATATCACATTCAATAGGTGATTAGTTGTGTGGAAATGACCCACAATGATTCGACTCTTAGCTGAACAGGTATACATTGTTATCGGCCTTGTTGATAATCGTAGTGAGACATAGGGTTGTACTACAACCATTTCTGACACCACATGTACAATATGCACGCACACTTTTCTACCCAACTCGCACAAACACAATGTAGAATCTCACGTCGTATCTAGAGATTTCAGGCATGACCCTGCTCTCCAGGTTGACTGACAGTCATTCGATATTTGAAGTTGAGCAGCGCCAACTGCGGTTAGTGCTTGGATGGGTGACCTCATGCAGGGAAAGACCGCGTCGAAAGCCCATACAACTGTAGCGAAATAGTTCATCATAGCTCGCAGGAAATATATCAATGAGTACAAGATATATTGACAATATGTTGGGCTCGGAAAAGATCCCTACCTCTAGTTGGGATACCAGATGGTTTTGAAAAAAACACGCCATTGGCTTCCATCTTGGGGGCTGGCAATGAATTATCCGAAGAATATGCTAGTGGTAAGGTGATTAGAAAAATTCGATACCTTGTTTTACGCCTCGAGTGTACCGAGATAGCCCCTCTCAAGCCTATGAAATGCTAACTTGTATATGACGACATAACTAGGATGCATAAAAACCCTGGTGTGTTCACTCATACCTATGAAACTTTGGAATGAACTTGGAGAAATCCGATTGCTTAATTTTTGGTATATATTTGAGCTATTGAAGGTTTCTCTACAATACGTACAGATGTCGCTCACACGCTCTTGTCAGTCTGGTCTGAAGCTCAATTTGCTCTAAGTGAGAATGTGCAGTTTTTATTTGATTGACAAGTGAGAAGAGATAGCAAAATTAACGATATTGAGTGGCCAATAAACTACCAGTTGCGGGCCATATTTTATTTCGAGTATATCTGAGGTAAGATACTTTTCAATTGAAGAAAGAAGCTTTTTATATTTGAGAAGACGTCGAAAGCATCGATCACGAAGTATAATGTTATATGTGAATAAGAGTTCATTTCTCTTCAGTTCCATTCAGTGTTAGAGATCAGCAGTTTGTAGAAATTATTCCTCACAAACATGGTAGTAGAAAGGAGTATAAGCAATTTCGGACAATATGATGCTTCAGAATAACCGATTCTGTTTTTTTTCTTGAACATCAAAACTATTATAGAAAACAGTGGGGTAAAAAATGGGGTAAAAAATGGGGTAAAAAATGGGATTTTTCGAAAAGTGCCCAACAAATGTTTGAAGAAAAAACATGCTTTATTTAGAATTGTGGTCCACAGTTCATCACTAAGAAAGTCCATATAGTTTTCATTATATCGCTTGACTAAGGAAACCTCGCGCTTAGAGGGTTCATTCAGAATATTGATTTCCATCAGGTGAATTTCAGTTAATTTGGGTTAAAAAGAAAAAATGTACATTTTTATTTGTAGACCTAGACATCTAGACCGTCCTCACAAGTTACAAAAACGCCACATTATGCAAAAATCTCAGAAAAAACCAACAACAATAATACAAAACCGACACTATAATACGATGAAACTAGTTTCAAAGAAATATTTCCATGTTCATTAGCAACAAAATCATTGAATAAACACGATAAAAACATGGTTACACATCAAATCAAAGTGACTATTGACTTGACATCAAATTTGAAAAATGGGAATATAACACCCCTTACCGAAAAGATAGTGGAAACCTCCGGAAGCACCCATTGTTTTTTTGCCACAAAAACCTGAACAAAATCTAATCAGTGGAATCACCAAGTTTTCTAGACATCTTAGGCAGAACAATTCAGTGGTTGAATTCAATGCTACGAAAACCCAGGCATGTCTCTTCTCAAGAAAAGCTGATCTATCATCACCTGATATTCAGATGTCAGGATTAACCATTCCTACAAAGTCGAGTATCTCGACGCTAGGAATTACGATCAGTGATAATCTGTCATGGGAAAACTATGTGAGATCGATCGATAAAGGTGCCTCCCAGAAGCTAGGATTTCTATTTCGTGCGAAGAAATACTTCCCTTCTCGTCAAATTCTAACGATCTACAAAATTAAAAAACGACCTGTCTTGGAATACAGTTCTCATTTGTGGAGTTCGGCACCAAAACATTCATTGAGGCTTCTCGATTCTATTCAGATAAAGGCAATTCATCTTGTTGGTGATTCTTCGCTCACGGACTCGCTCACTTCATTGGAACATCGTATAAGGGTCGGAGACTTGTCTCTCTTCTGTAGATATTTTCACGGTCGGTGCTCTTCTGAACTGTTATTGTTCGTTCCACCCGTGGCAATATCTACACGGATGACTCGACGAGTACAGAATTCCCAGCCCTTTGTTGTGAAGTTGAAGACCTGTCGAACCTCTCTTGCTCCGGGATCTTTTTTCAATACAACAGCTGAGCTTTGGAACTCCTTGCCGAAGAAGGACTCCTTGCCGAAGGAGGTTTTTCCGGAGGCATACAAACTTCAAAAATTCAAAGTGAATGTAAATTCGTATCTCCTGTCCTTTGATTCACGAGGTGTTCTTTGAACATTAAAGGGCTTTCCTTTCACGTGAATCTGCATATAAAAAAATGATGAAGTTATTTACACAATTATACATCTATGCAAATAACATTTATATTTCCCAGAGAGTTCTTATTAGAAAGACCCTCTTTTGATTTCCAACTTTTCAAAAATAACTGATCATTGAATGATAAATAGATAACCAAACCCACAAAGGAATTCTGCTTCGTTTCATGCCAATTTATCCTTCATTGGCTTAACAGTTCATTGATGAAACACAACACAACAAAATAGTGTGATATACTCTGTATGCAACAAATGGCATATATTTCAAATAATTCATTACCGTATCATTACCGCTTAATTGTCAAATTTTCTCTGTTCTATCGGAAATATGCATATTTGGGTTTTGTTTGATAACACATATCCGAAGTCATCAACACACAACATTGATGTAATTGAGTGAAATTCCACATATTTGTTTTGATGGATAAAATAATTTCATGTCCTAGTATCGTGTAAACGTGAACTATGATCCATGTGATAGATATGAAAAAGAAAACGATAATATTTTCATCCTCTCATCATCTCTCGAGAAAGAGCTCAACTAGACTTTGAACATCGGTTAGCAACGGTTTTTGAAATGATTAACATTCTGCCTCGGTATGTTATATACTTTTCTTAACCAACATCATCGATGACAGAGGACATAAGAATGAGAAGTTACCGAAATAATCAACGAGTAAAACAACAGGAGATTTTTGGAACTGAAATATTTGGATAAGATAAGATATCGATTTCACTTCAATCATTACCAACTACATTTCAATAGTGAACTCTCGAATATATCGATCACATAAATAAATTTGAAGCTGAAGTATAGTGACCCCTCAGTGGCTTCGTAGAAACCAAACAGATAAGTTATAAAATTCCAAAAAAGGTTCGGTGAACAGTGCCATGTATTTCGGAAACGTGTGGCAGGAAATGTATTTGCCGCCGGAGCTGAAATCTTCTGTTAACACGGAACGGAAGCGTTCAAACATGGTGATATCGCTGTATAGGATTCTTAACAGCGCTTCCACCTCTAACATTAAAAGAATGGGGAAAAAAATTATCAAGGAGGAGCCCATTAACTCTTTCCATTCACAATCATGGCAATTGAATTATACGTGAACCACCGGCTATGATTATTCTAATCGAGTATAGTGCTCCTATCTGATGGGTTTGAATAATCGTGATTTCATCTCTTTTTTACTTTTGAGTATACAGATAATTCCATCAACTTCCACAAGAGATAGTTTTGGATCACGAAAATACCATTCTAGTCGATTAACGATGGCGCTGCAAAGAAATTCAAGATGGCTGTAACTTCGGAATATGGGTGTATAATTAAGGATACAATTTGGAACTTTGGTCCTTTCAACTTTCATTTTCATTCCTGAAACGAGCCTATGTCAAGATATTTGGGATTCCAAAAAATATTTGGTGTTGACGAAAACCATAACCAAATTGATACAGGAGATCCCCTCCAAAATTCATTTATATTTTGGACCGATTTTCCTGAAAACACACCGTTTATGAAATATGAATTTGCTCTTCGGAACTCCCGAAATATTGAACACTCCGTCCATTTAACTCTGGACATAATCTTATATGCATTACTATTTTCAATGAGAAAGATCAAATTTACATCAGCAACCTCCTTCTGACTCCATTTTTACGGCAGTGGTCCAAGAACACATTTTTCACATTATCTGTTCAGATCTGTTCAAAGAATCTCTGATTATGAAAAAAGCTCAAGTTTGCTTATGACTTCGAAGCTGGATGTATAAAATTAACAATGTCATTCGAAATCCAATCATCAACTGACTGAAGGAACCACCTAACTCTATTTTCAAAGATTATCAAAATGAAACTAAGAGAGAATTTGGAAATAGAAAATAATACCGGCTTGGATCAGTGACAGAAAAAAATGGACCCAAATGGGAATCAGCTACCCCTAAAAACGTCCTGATATCCTGGAAGAAAATCCTTTTTATTTTTGACATTCAAGACCCTGCATTTCGATAACGATACGTGTTCATACGAAGTTTCAACTGGAAAATATTACTATATTCAAGAGAGGAATCAGTCATTTCAATTTCGTTGTGATTTTCGTCAACATCTGCTTTCTTGGATTATAGAATATCCTGGAATCGTCTTCCGTTTTTTCTAAAAAACTCAGAGAATAAATCAAATTTGAATCCAAGGTTTCCATCGAATACAATTCGAAAGCCGCTGCATTATATTTCAACCCCACCTCTCCATATCTGCTTCTGTTCAGCTCATTTGCCACAGGTGTGAACCGGATAGGAAGGGACCTTCAAACTTGTTCATCAATGACTATGTCTATCTGTTCAGTTGGTATGAGAGTAGACTGTATATTCTATGAAAATTATTACCTTGTGTTTCAAAAAAGAAAATGTTTGAGAATGCCAAAATCGTAAGCCAAATCCTGATTGGTGGTCACAGACGTAGCACGTAACTGGCCAGTTTTTTGCGGGTGCCGACGAAACGATAAAAAGTCTATGTGACTTAAAAACACAGCGAAAACATAGCGAACTTGTAGGTTTGAGACGTGGGTAGATACTGTCCCTTTTTTGGTATTGGAACCAGGGAGAGAGAGAGAGAGAGAGAGAGAGGGAAATCACACTTTATACGCGATAAATAATGATTTGAATTAATTGAAAGGGAATTCTTCATACCAACTAGTACAAACAAATTAATAAATTTGAACAAAATGAAATAAGATGCGCAAAGACTCAACACTATCTTTCATCGTCTCTCATCATCAGACAAGATATTTTGCAATGAATTAATTCCACATGCTCTATCTAATAGTTCCTGATTTTCGTTCGTGATGAATGACAATTGTAAATTGCACTTGCTTTCTATGTGAACCGAATATAAAAATCAGAAAAACATCTGTTGGAATTTCAATCGTGGGTAATCAGTACATAGTACATGTCATAAAGTGAAGCGTCGTGTATATTTAATGGTGATTCATGAACATTGCGAGTATAGGTATAAACAAAACAAATCACATGGGCAGGTGAATATCGAATATTACGGAACGGTATTGTACCTCAAGTATGATGTTGGAAATAGCAGTAATATAATACCTGAGTATGAGTTAGTTGTACAATGAACTAGAACTTCCATTGTACATGTGATTCTACATGAAACAATGAATCATTCAACATATAAACTTAGATTCGGAGTGATTGTCTCGAATATACTGACACAGCTCATACAATATTGGCTTTTCCAAGTAAGACAGGGCCAGTTATATATTTACTTCATATTCATATTGTCAATGGGGGTTTTTGCCGTGCAAAAGTAGGATTAATTATGATTTTGGGATATGTTATTAGGTTAGGGATCTCGATAAAAAACAAGTTTCCGACCTTGGGGGAAAGGCGGGGTACGCTCGATCCACATCTTGAATTAAAGGAACGAACAATTGGGTTTTCTGATTTAACCCCTCAAGGGGTTGATCCCACTACAAAAATGTCTGATCCAAATTCAAAGAAGACGACATCCCTACAATTTTTGCAACTACACTTTTTGACAAAATGGTTAAGGCTTTCACGGCCGAGGTTATTAGCATAACTACTTCTCTTCGGGCTTGAAGGCCGTCGTTTTTTGGAATTTCTTCCTGATTAAACGATGTGGCGCTAGACTAACCCACAAAGTATACCGAAAACCCACGCATACGGATAGGTACCTGCACGCACTATCGAACCACCATCCCAGTCAAAAGAGAGGAGTCATATCTACCCTAACTGAACGTGCTCGAAGAATTTGTGAACCAGAACATCTAGAGCAGGAACTGGAGCATCTTCAAGTGACCTTGAGATCGAATGGGTACAGTGTATCTGAGATCAACAGGGCCATGAAACCGAAGAGTCCCACGGTTCATAACAGAGAGGACTCTCAGGTAGTTGCGAATGCATATCTGCCATATATCCCGAGGGTCACTGACAAAATTGGAAAACTCTTGGGGGAATATAACATAAAAACGGGTTTCAAGCCGACCAGGAAGATCCAACAGAGCCTCAGGTCGGCAAAAGACAAAAGAGACCCACTGTCAGCGGCAGGGGTTTATCGCATATCGTTCACCTGTGGGAAGGTTTACATCGGTACCACGAAAAGATCCATGGGCACAAGGCTCAAAGAGCATCAAAGGAACTGTAGGCTGGGGAAAATCGGCGGTGGCGGAACACGCACTGAGTGAGGGCGACCACAGGATCCTGTTCGAAAATGCAACACTGATTGCCCCCAACCAGGGTTACCATAGCCGACTGGTACGGAAGGCAATAGAGATCCAAAAACATGCGGACAATTTTAACAGAAAGGAAGAAGCGTTGAATCTAAACAGAATTTGGAATCCGATTCTGAGGAAATCAAGAATAACTAATGAAATCACAACAGGTAGTGCGGCAACTAATAATGATGATTATTCCCCGAACCCGACAGAAGTAATTAACACTCCAGACTACCTGCATCAATATGAATTCGCCTTGAGAAATCGAAACGTTTAGTCATCGGAGATGAATAAGCCTCTGAAGAAGCTGGCCACTCGCGCTAGCGAAACGTCAGGAAGAAATTCCAAAGAACGACGGCCTTCAAGCCCGAAGAGAAGTAGTTTTACTGGCTACACTTTTTTTTCCGCAACTGTAACGGGTGGCCAGTTACTGCGAACAAAACGTGAATTTTTTCAAAAAATCGTAAAAGTCCTCGTATTCCTCATCTTGAGAAATGATTTATAGCCCATTTTCCTACCAGGATGTAGAGCTAACAGCGCGTTGTTTTCAATTGTCGTATCCCCAGTAGGCCTAATCTGTAGATGTTCTTGTCAGAGTTTGATTCGTTCATTTCTTCTTCTTCGATCGGGTCGGTTGATGGCGTCTTCGTCATTGTCAATCTCACAGTCGCCTGCCGTGTGAATCAGGTGGTATGTCGACATCTACATTTGCGCTGTCGAAGACAACTTCTGGTACATTTTCACAGGATTCGCCTTTGCAGAATCCGCACACAACGCAGCACTTTCCTGTAGCCACATGAATTCATCAAGGGGCCGATATCTTTTCTGTCCAGACGCGACTCGAGAATATAGCCGCTTGTTGCAAGATGAATGGTTCCTTGCATCCACAGCAACCAAGTCGGTCACATGTTGAAGGCGCCCTATTGTCTGCCGTCCCCATTCATCAGAGCGTTTGTTAGCTGCTTTCAAAATCATGTATTTCATCGATAATCTTCCTACCCGATGTGTGTCAGCTTTTTGACGAAGATACGCAAAGATTGATTTTTCATTATTATAATTTTTCTGGCATGCGGCATGGACAGTAACTGACAGTAAATCTCTCAGACGCCTTTCTCTTTCATTTCAACTTGATCACCTCCTTTGAACTCAGATCACAAATGAAACTAAAATCAGCTCTGAAATTTGCCATCACGAAGCTTGTTGCAACTATACACTAACATTAAACTGATATTCTCTGCACCTTTTTTTGGTCGGATATGTACTTTTTCCATTACTACTACTTATTTCAACTAATTTATTGATAACAGGCGAAGTCCACATCTGACCAAAAAATTTTACGGGTAGTTGTTGCACTACCTTATACTGTAAATCATATAAATAGCTAGCCCCAATAATATAATGTAATTCATTTTTACAAAATTCACCGTGAAAAGATTGAGCTGAATTATTTTTTCAAAAAACCTAGACGTATTGTCCGTTGTAACTCGCCACCCGTTAGACTTATGAAAACGTGTGGATACAAAAATTGTAGGGGATTTTATGCTCTTCAAATTTGAAAAGATCAACAGTTAAGGAGTTGAATCGAAAAATACAATTTTTCGTACCTTTAATTCAAGATGACGGATCGCGCCCCCCCCAAGGCGAAAAACTTTTTTTTCATCAGGGTCCCTAACCTGATAACATTTCCCAAAATCATAATTGCTCCACCTTTTGCACGGCATAGGACTTGTTTGCTCTTTATTGACTGATTTGTTGATTTCAACTGCTGAACTCAATGAATTCAGGAAAAATCTATACTCGATCGCTGAAAAATTGTTATTGGTTCTTCGATTATTTTAGGAATAGTTACTTCTGACATCTGAATATTGGATGAAGATAGATCGGCATTCTTCGAGAAGAGACATGCCTTGGTTTCCCCAGCATCAAATCCCACCAAGTTGATGTTACCCAATACTATTATTTTCCCAAGTCATCGTTAATTGTATTGACGTGAATGTTTCTCTGAATTTTTGTTTCTCGACTTTGAAATGTCTTGAGATCTACATGAACATTTTCAAACGGACACAAAAATATTTCCACTCTCTCCTCCAGTCTGAACGTAAAAACCCTTCAAAATTTAAAATTTTCCGAGCGGTTCGAAGCTCTCCCCAAAGTTATAGAGTGTTGAACGGTTGAACAGAATATGTTGGAGATGCTCGAGCACCGGCTCCAAACTAACAATATTTGATTGATGACTCTTCGAATATTACACTGGCAAACAGACAATAGCTTTTTGGCCCAGCCGCCTGTTAGCTGATCAGTATTACACGAATACCACGAAAAGGGTACGGGTTGAAGTGAAAACACGGGCTGTGATGGTTGATGAAAAAATATCGAAATTCATTTCAATTTGTATCGGCAATGATTAAAGGATAGGACTGCGAAATGCTGGCATATCAACGCATGCAACACCAAATGTTTTCATTTTAGCACCACGAATGATGGAAACGGGGTGACTCACATCATCGAAGTACGTCAACTCCACCGACTTCGAAGTCTGATCGTTCATTTTGAAGTGGTTGCAATGATAATAATAATAATAATAATAATGCGTTTATTCACAGTACTTTGGTAACAAAAAAGAACAAAAGTAATACAGCCAAAAAAGGCAGAGTTAGCTCTTCCATTCCCAGAGAGATATAAGTACTTTCTAACATGTCCTTTAGCACTCAACAGCAAACTCATAAGTATTAAATTCACGTACGAAGAAAAAAAAGAACGAAAGTTTCCATTTTTAGATGAATTGGTTATAGGGAACGAACAGAATGAAATAGAATTTGACATTTACAGGAAAGACACTTACACGTTCAGATACATTACCAACGACTCGTATCATTGTCCAGAACATAAAATGGCGGCACTGCAACTCCTTGTCCATAAGTTAATAACTTTTCCTTTGAAAAAAAATAAGTACGACAATGAAAGGAGAGTGATTAGGTACGTAGCTGAAGTGAACGGTTTTAACCCAGAGATACTTTTTAAGATATAATTAGAAAATGTTATTTGGGCAAACACATAGTAAATCTTCGACTTTTCAAATAGATAAGGGTAATAAAAAGTTTATAGGTATCCCATATAAACCTCAATACCCTAGAGGACTCCAACAGATATTCGATAAAGTGAATATGAAAGCTCCATATGGAAATACTAACAAATTACAACAGCTACTTGGTAACCCAAGAAATAAATTATAGAACACAGAAAAGTCGAGAATTTACAAAATCAGTTGTCAGGATTGCAACAACGTTATCGTGGCAAATATACCAATTTGCTCCAAAAACAAATGTTTTGAGAACTTTAAAAATTTTCCTTTTCATTTCTAGGGGGAAGAAAACTCAGAAAATAGATGATACTCTAATCCAGAGTATCATCAAAAAAATATCGAGCAAATAAAAAAATTTCTTCTAAAAAATAATTACCCGCCATCGTTAACCAATAAAATTCTTAAGTATGACAGACAATCAAATAAAATAAACGATCCATTTATAAAATATAACAAAATACAATATGTGAGAAATCTCTCTGAGAGAATTGCAAGGATTTTCAATGAAGAACAATTTAAAATTGCATTCTCTAACGATAACACTATCGGAAAAAGATTCTTTACACGTCAAAAAGAAAAAACTCCCACTGATCTACAATCGAACGTTGTCTACAAAATTAATTGTAATAACTGCACTAAATGTTATGTGGGTCAAACAGGACGATATTTGAAAAAACGAATCTCTGAACACGATAGAGACACACGAAAGCTGAATGTCAAAAATCCCACAGCCTCAGTTGAACACACTAGAGAAAATGGCCATACTTTTGATTTTACAAAACCTATCATTCTTGATCAGAAATCTTCTCTGTTAAAAAGGCTATTCAGTGAAATGATACAAATTCTTCACCAAGACAGCGTTAATACAAGAAGAGATATAGAAGGATTGAATACGGCTTATTATAATCTGATAAGTCAGCTACCGAAATGACTCTTTATAATTATTCGGTGTTTTCAACAATCACGTTTGTTTTTGTTTTCTTCCTATCAGCATTCATAAGAACCACAGCCATTCTATGAATTTTATTTCAGTATTCGTTTGTCCCGTGCTCAATGTGGATTTGTTTGTACCTAGAGTGTGTATCTAAAATGTATGTTTTATACATAGTTTGATCATTTTTACTCGGAAAAACTGATTTTTGGTAAAATTTTTTTATTTTTTTTTTTTCATTAATCAACATTTCGAACCCCTTGAAATGTTCCAATAGTTTGTTGGCATTCTCTTATTTCATTTATATCCTACCACTTTAACACGAAACTCATTGTTATAGAGCCCTGATGATGAATTTATCAAAATTCGAAACGTTGGCAAAGAAACAATAGTTTTTCCTTAATCATATTGATCCCAATCCCACCAATACCACCATTGAAGAATTTAACTCTGGATCACCAAACCTACCAAAACTATCAAAAAATAGATTCCAGTACTAAGACATATATTGAAATCGACGTGGCAACACTGAAGTGTATATTACTCGTATATCTGGATCGGTGGATGAATAAAGAAATACTGAGCTCCAACAAACAAATATAAATCCACTACCTCCACAATCGGCAACTCCTAAGTATTTGCCTCGAACAACAGATGTTTACCCACAGTCCATCAATTCAACCTTATCATATCCGCAAAGTTCTGAGCTCAACACGCCTTTGGAATCTGACCGATAAAGCTTCCGAGTCGAATTCAGAGAATACGGCGAGGAAACGGGAAAAATTGAAGAAACATTCCCTTTAATTGCCACCCTTAAATTTGAATGAGCTAGTATATAATTCGTATTCGGTATGCTCCCTAGGGGGATGGCTCGTAAACAGAGTGATAGCTTTAATCATCTTATGTACGCCGGTCCGCCATTTATTAATTAGAGTGATGTATAAACTCTATGGGCTTTGGCTAGGAATCTGTGTGTTTCAAACGAAATTGCTCGATTGATGTTAGACGGGCGCCAACTCGAGACTCATCCTCTGTAAGATACTGTATGGATTGATTAACATTTCGCCGAGGTTTTATGTCAACACACTTCTGATGATTTGGAAATCAGATATTCTGAGTATGATACTGAGGTAATACTCTTCATTCAATGAAAAAATACAGGGGAGCAAAGTACTTTGATTTGGAAAACATGAGCATTTTTGTGGAAAGAAGTTTTCGAAACTTCTATTCAAGAAGAATATCAAATATTTAGGAGTGACTTCTTTTATACATGTGTTGTATTTTTTCTATTGAATTGGAGATGAAGAATCAGAAAAACACTATCCACTCCACTTTCTTCTTAACAACATTTACATAAAGAAGGTATGGTACTTGCATTGAAATGAAAAGCTTTGAAAAATGCGTACGCCGTCTTTGGCTCAAGTCTCGAGTACAAATACTTTCTTCCTTCAGTGAATTACCTTCACAGGCGTAGCCAGGTAGGGGCAGGGGGGGCTGCTGCCCCCCCTAGCTGGACATAAGCACTTAATCGTAGAGTTCCCAACCCAAAGAATAAATAATAACCATAAAGAAATTAATTCTTTCATAACAATTTTTAACACTGTCAGTGACAGGAATCAACCTTGCATAAGCGGTAGCCACCCATCTCTAGACCGGGCTGTAGATGTTGGAGAACCCAATACTCATCTCTAAACAATGGAATGCGGGGATCCTAGACAAAAGACGACTGGCAGGGATGATACTGCCTAGGCTTGACGACGGGTTATCTGTTATCTTCTCTCTGGTTCCTGTTCTGTCTTCAGCAGAGTACATTTATCTATCAAACTAAGTATACGTTTCTTTGATAGTCTCGAAACTCGAACGCATCTCTATTGTGTAAAAAGACAATAGATGTTGTGTAATTATTGTGACATCGCCTAATCTAGCTTGAATAGTGCTTGTTTTTCATATAAATGAAAATGGATATAAGAATTTCTTTTAAGGATAAGTCATTTATGTGTAACCCAATGTTAACAATTTTTTTTGAAAGTTGCACGTACAGTATCTACATAAAGTTAGATTTTTATTCATTATGTGAGTATAGTAAGTCATATACATTTCTGTTCCTCCATTATTGATTTTTATTACCAAGAAGCGATGGTGGAGCAACAAATATACTTGATCTTTTGTTAAATTATTTATCACATTTGAATTTATGGCACATGCCAGAATTCGCCCGGATACAACCAAAATTATTTTTTATTATTATTCGTCAGCGATTTTCTGATCATTATTTATTTTAAAATTGAGTATTTTTCAGCAACTTTGAAGAGGAATAGAGAATATACGACTAGGTACTAGTGAAAGTGAAAATGAAAAAGAAAAGCACGAAAATATACCACAGACCTCTAATCGGTTAGTGTATGCTGAGTATACACAGAAAAATGGTTCAAGAAAATAGGGACTTCATTGAAAGTGAAGTTTTGAGACGGTTTTGCGAAGATTGAACATTTATATATATTCAATAAACATTTGTATCATTCTCATTATTAGTTTTTCCTTTCCTGCCCCTCCCCCTGAACAAAATCCTGGCTACGCCCTTGATTACCTTCGCTACCAATTCCGTGTTCTACCACGTTCACACATTGTATCAAGAAGAAGTTGACAGATGAAATGTCTTTGCCCCCTCTTTTCAGTTCATTCCGAAATCATTTTCATTGTGATCACAACAGTCTTGCTACTAGCAATAATTTCAAGAACAGAGAAATCACAGATTCAGGAAGCCAATACTATACTTAGTAACTGTAGTTAAAACGTAGCATGTGAATCATTGGCTTTTTTAGACATTTGGACGAATTGGTCATTATCACATGAATTGCATAGATATTTCACAACCCAACAGCCAATTTGGTGCCAGCAATTTTTTAGTTGTTTTTGGGCACTTTTTGTGCAGAATCCCAAATAACTGCCAGATTTGGTATAACAGATAGTTTTTAAGATACGTAATTTTGGAGCCTTTTTTAAACTAATCTTATTTTTCAATATAACTATTTCATTATCTACTCTTACTACATAACTACAGCTTATCCAATCCATCTTGGCACAGAACTAATGACGTATATGCCCAGCAATCTCTGTGAAGTAGACTGAGATGAAAAAATACCTAATATATGTGTACACTGTGCTGAAATTCATTCCTAGAAGGTAGTTTTTCTTTCGTCATGGTCTACACTACCAGTGTGCAACTGGAAAAGTATCTGATTTTGTGCCAAGAAGGATTGGATAAGCTGTACCATTAAAAAAAACAAAAACATAAGTTAGGTAATCTTTATTCCATATAGACATGGGAAAGCAGGGATATACATGAAAAAAATTCATCACTTATCACTTAATGAATTTCTTTTATACGACTTTCTAGCATGCCGGTCACCAGAACAATCTCGCTGAAGACTCCAACAGTAGTCGGCCATCATGTAGCAATCCCATCTTCCTTGATAACGACTTTCCATAGTTTTAATGTCCAGCTGAAATCTTATTCCCTACTCTTCACTTAAATCACCTAGGTTTTCTGGAAACCGATCTAAGTGGCTGAGGAGGTAGTGAATTTTTATGCTCATCTCACAACCAAGAGTTTTAAAATTAGCATATTTTTCACTAATTGGATGTAAAAATTCAATTACGTTATGTTGTCCTCGAATCAAGACATTTTTCACAGGCCAATTTCTGTTAACCCAGTGCTGATTTTGTGCTCTGCTTTCCCAAAGACATAAAAAACAAGGATATTTTGTATATCTATTTCGATGTCCAAGGAGAAAGTTTACCATTTTCAAATCGACACATATCACCCACTGATGTTCTTCATACTCATTTTTTTTTAGGACAAGTGATATTGTTTCATATTCTTTTTTCATATTAGTAGAATGGGGTCAATACATGCCAATTTTAGGTGAGAAATTATAGTTTTGACCTGCAAAGATATTGTTACGATACTTCCTCGGATTCGTTTATTAAAACTCCAAACAACACTAAACTACTTTCATTGAAACACTCTTTATCTTTATCACAATACAATCACTCAAACTGCTCAGCTGAACTATTCAACGCTCTTTACTAAAACTCTACACACTTTGACTTCTGCACTTAGCAATACGAAAGCTCTCTCCACTAAAAACTCTGCCGTGAAATATCTACCTGCTTGCTTGAATGTGAATAGTATCTCCATATTTTTACCTGCGTACGCCTATGGAGAAGCTTCCAGGCGGGTCTCGATGATGTGTATCGAATTTTCTACAAGAGTCTAGATTTCTTGGAGGGCTATGTACTTTCTTCCACCCCTCATATTATTTTGCGTTTACAGCGAGCGACAGGGCCGGCGCTAGGAGATTTCGTAGCAATATCATTATTTCATTATTTTCACTTGTTATCAGAACTAAAATTGGCCTGTATCTGAAAAACCAGAGCTGCTACGAGAAAATGCAAGAAATTTTTGAAATCATCACATCAAAAACATTCAGAATCAGTTTATAATTCACCGGCACCAACAAAATATTATTATTTTGTTGGGGTGTGAATCAAAAGTACAGGACCTGCAACTGAGCCCTGGGGGACTCTCTTTTCCGTTGCCACAAAATCTGAAACATTATCTTGCGACTCAACCCTTTAATGAGTGATTTCCTTGGAAACATCTTTTCCAAAAACAAATATTGGTTTATGACAGACCGAATCTTCTTGGAGAAGACACAGGATTCGGATTCTATCAACAATAAATCATCGTCTGAAATACTGTGCACTGGATAGGCAGTTGCTTTCACCAAATAATTAATATGGAGTGAACGGAAAAAAATTCGAACACTGTACGTAATAATTTTTTTTACTATCATAATTATAATTCAGTAATGGTTAGCCAGAATATAGGTGAAGAAACATCTGTTTTTAAATATCTATAGCACCAAATCATATTGACTATACTAGTCGTATTATAAAACATCATTAAATCAGAATGATTTCTTGTTTTCTTTCGAATCGAATGATAAACCACAGTGATAAAATGGCCCTTGCTTGTTTCCTCCTCTTCCCTGCAATCAGAGAGGAAATGTTTATCTTCCGGTGGAATTGGGGTATCCGCGTATCCAAATATTTCCCAATATTCTTTTCATTCATACGTGTCCAAAATGGCTTGAAAGATATCGATCTGTGGTACTAATATAATTCTACTTTTGATAAATAATGTGGAGATATTCGTATATCCACATGGGATGTGATATGATAATTTCGTATCAGATCTTCAAAAACATCGAGTTCTTTTATGTCAGGCAATGAATTCAGAAAATATTTCAGATGTTGCTGCTCTACCGAATGCAAATTCTGATCAATGATCCGACTGCTTCTCAGATAGATTGACATTTGAAAACTTCGTGAACCTGTTAGGGAATACGTTGAAATATGGTAAAATGTGATAAAAATGTTGTCTATTGATGCGAGAGTGAATGACGCATGGTCTGTTGAGAGATGATGAGACATGAACATATCTAGGAATGAACTTCTGGTAGAATTCAAATCAATCAAAAGCTAGCAAAGTCAGTAAAGGACTCGTTAAGATCTCAAGAGAAGTAAATATACTTTATACGAGATCAGTTGAAAAGACTGCAACAGAAAGTACATTGGCCAACGTAGGCTAGCTACGAAAACTCGTTTCAAAGAGCATCATGCTCACACTTGATTCAATATTAGAAGTCATTGGGGATAAATATAATACGAGTTCCTTTATAGGCACTATAAGTAGTCCACATTCTTCCTTACAGGAGGAATTTTGCAAGTAGTGTTAAAGTTATTTGATTATAAATTATGGAAAGTTATCGACTTTATGTTGATGATAGCACTACCTTGTAATAGTAAATTCGTTTTATTACCTCGGCAGGTACGGCAGGTTCGATAGCGTACCTGAGACACCTGTTATCAGTTTCGCCTGACTGACCGCAGTATGTTTGTGTACACAACCACTACAATAAGCCATAAAAAAAACAGGCTTAGTGAATTCAGAGAATTTTTTGGGCTCTGGCTCTTGGTCTATAATGACGAGTGGCCGAATAGCCCGAAACCGGTCTGCAAGTGTCCCAATGTTTGAAAATCGATTCCTTCATTTGTATCGCCAGAAGCGGATGCAGGATATAATGCAGATATAATGCAATGCCTTTCGTGGTATCTGCCGGGGAAGTAGTTGTTTTCTGACAGGTCCTAGCCAAAACCCACTGTGTAGGTAGTTCGAGACCAGCCTGAACGAATTGTTCAAAAGATGATTTGAAATGATTTTTGTTGTTGCATATAAGCTGTATGGCATGATTTGACAAGTAGAATTACAGCAACTCAGCCTAGCAGTTAGAGGATATCCTACCAAACCAAACATTACCGGTTCTAATTGGTTGTGGATCTTTTTTCCTTCCTTTTTCATCAGTACTCCCTTTCTCGAAGTTGCAAAAAAAATCTCATTTGCGAGTTTCACAGGTCAGTGTAGGTTTTTTTTTCTACAGCTTACCAAAATTTGCGAGTTCACTTTCGGCGATCTCATTATCTTTAGTCGTTTCCACTAGTGAGCCTTCGCTCGAGTTGATGAGAATAGTTGCACTTTCCTTTGTTTTGCCTCCGATGTATTCCGGTATTGAATCAATTGTATGGAGGAAATGGGTCACAAACAGGACACTTGGTATAACAGATGTGAAATGAACCGGAACCTTATTGTTCTAAATCGAGGTGATGGCATATTCGGAGATGATTGATTATTTTGTCACCTCGACCGCTTTTAATTATTCTGACATCGAAGTTGTGGAATTACCGCCTCATAAAGTTCGGAAACATCTGAAAGATCACCTTCGAACGCTTCTGAATGCCAAAGAAGACTCAAACATATAGTTATTCAGGAATAATAAGGTATTGAAGAACCGAAATTCATGAGCTGTTCTTTAAGGGAGCCACTATTGGGATTTCCAAAACCCTCCAAGTTAGAAGGTCGG
Source organism: Zygogramma bicolorata (assembly GCA_032362365.1). Classification (NCBI taxonomy): domain Eukaryota; kingdom Metazoa; phylum Arthropoda; class Insecta; order Coleoptera; family Chrysomelidae; genus Zygogramma; species Zygogramma bicolorata. Next base: position 293,326 of record JAVJAQ010002096.1, read on the forward strand.
TTGAACCACCAAAAAGTTAGGTATTTCTTTGGTCAAGCAAACGGTATACTGAAATGAAAAGAATGAAACAAATATTTGAAATAATCAAAAATGTTGCTACTGGCTTTTCTGCATCAGAGCTTTCATTTTCCATATTACAACTATGTTTCCGTTTCCACATTCGAAGATACACCAGATACTTCCGTGAAAATTACCGGACCCTCTTAATGTAACAGGTGAATACCAACGTTTACTCAATATAAGAGCTACTCATATTTGTAATAATCAAGGCCGAATATTATAAGGACGATTGGGTTGGGTTAGTTTTTCGTTTACATAGTTCCTTATTCTGTGGGCCTGCCATACTAGTTAGTGATGAATAAGTACCATTATGATAAATATAAAATCATGAGGTAACAGTAAAATATTCGGCTTTCATATATATACAAAATGTTGTCTTGATGAGTTTTCGAAAAGGTATGTTATTACAGGCTATGTTTTTTCGTTTTTTGTCCTTTTTTCGTTCGGAAGTTGTGGACTAGTCATATGCCTATAAATTCCACCTGTTTTGCATCAACAGAGATCGGAACACCCTTGCTTTCGGTAGTTCTTTATCCACAATATCTAATACCTTCTTTCTTAGAAAATATTGTCATTTGTAATGGAAAAATGACAGTATTTGGGAAATGATCATTGAAGGAGGTGGAGGTGAAAGGGTCTCGGTCATCAAAAGCTCGGCCCTACCGATTGTGGCTTGGATCTTAATATGTACAAGAAAGTAAGTGAAATGTATAGGCTATGTGAATAATTATGAGAGGAGATCCACTCGGTTTGACTTCAGACTCGTGTTCTACACTATAAAACGGAACCTGTAACACCTAATATCTATTTTTATCATCATTTTCAGGTACATTAAAGCTCTCTGTTTTCCAGACCTCACCGGAAGAAAGATTGAGGAAACAGTGACTGAGGTTTTCTAAGCAGAGAAAAAAAAAGGATGGGAAAGCAATACGCTATCCAACTAGGATCTTCTTCATATAATGAGAATTATATTTTTCATTGGGAGAATTTTCCTTTATTTTTGTTATATTCGTCATTTGAATATTTATTCAGATTTCATTGATATTCCAGAACCACTTCTGAAACCGTTGTGTGATTCTACCAAAAAACATAACCACTCAGTGTCCTCTATACATCACTGATAAATGCAGTTATCAAAGGAGGTATAAAGGTAAGAAAATATCATATTTTGATTTTATATACGTTGTTGGTGAATGTTTCGAAGACGTCACAGCACAACAATCAAAATTATACAAATCACAAATTTTAGAAGTTGCAGATACAAAGCATCAACATAACCTCTATATCTTATAATACTGTTATGTATCCTATCCAGAAATATTAACGTAACATCTTCATAACATACATGTTAAAGTTAGATGTCACAATAATGTCGCATTTAATATTGGTACGTAACTGTTACATTCAGGTTATAATATGACAATGATCAGTGGAACAGGCAGATGATAATCAATGACTTCGTGGTATTTGACAAAGGAAACTGTTGAATTTTGGCCGTCGTCTTCCTATAGGCTTTCTGTGGAGGTGAGAGTGATATTGGCGTATGATTCTATAGTTCGACTTATCAGGGTTCATCCATGAGATTCTAAACAGTAGTTGTAATCCAAAGACAATAAAAACGATTCAACGATCAGCATGTATGACACAATCCGAGAATAGCTGTTCACAAAAGTGGACGTTTAATCGATGACAGAATATCGCGGAATGTTCCGGGCCAGCCAGCGCTCATGCAGAGCCCACTAAAAATGCAAATCGACGAAAATAAAACGTGTTCAACGCCAACCCTTCTATCTGTACTGTCGTCATTAATTATTATTCAAGTAGGTGCGGAAAGCTGAATTTGATCCACACCGTCCATAAGCTTGTAAAACCATCCTCACGGCTAAGGCCAGTGTATATAATCTATGCGAATGGCGGGCACCGTGTAGAAATGAGAGCAGCAGAGTGCGCTTAACATCAATCGGCTGGATTCGTTTGAAATATACAAGTTCCTAGCCGGAGCTCGTATAGTTTATACATCACTCTAATTAATAAATGGCGGACCCGCGCACATAAGATGATTAAAGCCATCACTCCGTTTTCGAAGCGACCGCGTGTCGTCCCCGAGGCTAATTCGGAATGGTACATACTATTGCGGAATTGTAATTAGATGCCTGAAGACAATCGTTGATACCGTTATTATACTCCAGCCGACAGAGTGGATTTTGATATTGAAACCATCGAATGCACAGGGACGGAATCCAGTGCTAGGAATCGCACGTTGGAAAGTTAGACCCCGTTAATTTCCAATGTCAATGATATTCGGGTTTTGGGACTTGCGATAGTTGATTCTCGAAAATGTCAAGCAGGAACATACGTCACTCAACCTATTTGCTCTGTTGACCCTAATCTATCCAAGGCGATGGATATTAACACTTCTAGGGCTGTAGTCTTGAGTCAAAACACATACAACATTATTGTGGTTCAACACATCTCTTCCGTATCTCTTCTCGTCATTCTACTCAAGAATAAGTGCCCGGATGAAGTTGGTGAGCCTTTTGCAGACCAGGGATTGTTTTTTGCAAAGCAGATCTGCTCTGTATTTTTGCGGTGTTTTGAGGACAATACTAATTGTCTGATCCGTCTGTTTTACTCAGGTGATACCTCAGTCATCAGTAATACTCGATTTATTTTCGTATAACGATATAATAGTATAACCAACTGAAAAGAGGAGAAGTTGTTCTTCCAACAGCTAGAACAGTGCTTTTGCCAATGCCTATAGGCATTGACAAAAGCTTTGTTCTAGAGCTGTTGGAAAAACAACTGACATCTACTTTGAGGAAGAGAAAAATGCTGCCTTCCAGCTGTTGAGCTTCCTTTGGTAAAAGACTGATGGGGGATGCCTGTCCTAGTTCTTCATTCCAGTGACCGCTCAGATACGGGTGTTCTCAGTGTCAGGATACCTGTTCATAGGTTTCCTCAGACGAAATTCATAGATTCCAGGCGCAGATCAGAGGAAATGGTGTTGTGGCTCTTTCCTTCACAAGGAAATCAACCTTTGGTTCCATTGTGACTTAGTACCCATCTCGAGTTTACGCGACTTTTCCGTACCAGCTGTCTCAAGATAATTTTGCATACTCTAGTGAGCTGAGGCTCTTGGGTCTATCATTTGGAAGCGATTCATGATGCTTGGCTGCCTCTACTGAGACATGTCCGAATAGAGATCCCTATAGCTTGTTGCCTGTTATTTCCACTTCAACTCCTTGATCTATCTTGGGGGTAGTAGTACACCATATCAATGTTCAGTATATACTTGAAGGCGAACAGAGATGAACTGGGCGAATAAGAACAAAAATTGAGGTCTAGTTTCTCTCTACCTGTTTCTGTTTGAATCAGTGTGTAACAACACCAGATCAGTTCTTTTATTTAAACAGAATCCATGTATGTTTTGGTGTCGATTTCCACACATTCAATAATTTTTTTGTGACAGTTCACTTGTACGTGAAGTGACAAATTTGTGCACAAATCCTGAAAATACAAAAATATTATTTGATTGCCAAACAGGTGATCTGATTTTGAGTTTCATCTTTCCTGCTCCACTCGAAATCTGATTTTGATCACTGGATATTGCTTCAAAAAAATCATAAATAAAATGTATGAATGCTTATGTTACTGCTTGTGTAACAAGTGAACATGAACGTGAAACATTCACAAACTGTATGCAGTATTGCCAAAATATCTTCTTTCGCATGCTTATTATATCATGAAAATACCCAAGAAAAATTGTTTCAATCTACTTTAGAATTTCTGGAAATATGATAATGAACACATGAAGATATTACTTGAAATTTTTTCGTTATTGTTTGCCAGTAGTTAGCTTTATGTTGCTTTATAGGCCACTCTGCAGTACTTTCGTAAATTCTTAAATTCTAAAAATTGTTGTTCTAGAATTGTTCGTTCCGTTAACCAGCTGACGAACGTCAACCCTCAGAAATCGAAGCCTGGATTAACGAGGCCTTACAATGTGCGATTACCCAGCACGGTGTCCTGGCGGGGATTCGAACCCCGGCCTTCCGTTTGAAAGGCGGACGTGCTAACCTCAACACTACCGACACACTAAGCTCGCTGATCTTCTATGTGAACTCATTTTTCTTAGAGCCTGTATGTCCCCAAGAAGTATTAGCTGCTATAAATAAATTGAGCAATTCTAACTCTCGTGACGTACATGACCTTAATAGCAAATTGATGAAGATCGCTGCTGAATATATTGTATATCCCTTGACTAATTTAATTAATCAAATTTTTAACAGGAAATTTTCCCGATATTATGAAAATTTCTAAGGTTATACCATTATTTAAAAAAGGAGATAGATCCTTAATGGATAACTATCGTCCAATTAGTATCATATCTATTATTGGCAAGATGATAGAAATTATTTTAAAAGAAAGGTTATACTCATATTTCGGAAATAATTTTTTTTTCAGCGAGTCACAATTTGGTTTCCGGAAAAACAAATCTACCACCCAAGCTGCTTTCAAGGTTGTGTCCGAGATAGTGGAAGGCCTTGATCAGGGCAGGCATTCTTCATTGACATTATGCGACTTGACTAAGGCCTTTGACTGTGTTTCACATTCCATACTCATCAAAAAGCTTTTTTATTATGGCATAAGAGGGAGTACTTTAGAACTTCTTCGTTCATATCTTACAAACAGATTTCAATGTGTTGAGCTTAATAATATCAAATCTAATTACAAAAAAATTGAACATGGCGTACCTCAAGGTTCAATCTTAGGACCATTTCTATTTATTGTGTATATAAACGACTTATGTCACTTTATGGCGCCTACTAAATGCTTTTTATTCGCTGACGACACAACAATTATTTGTTCAGGCACGTCATACACTGATCTTTTAGAGTCCGTCGGTGCGGTACAGAATTCAGCAACGTGTTGGTTCACGCAGAATAGACTCAAGCTCAATGGAAGTAAAACTCAAAATTTGATTGTCTCTACGAACACACATTACCGAGAGGGAGAAAACGTTTCGTTTCTGGGTTTTATAATTGATGACAAATTATGCTGGACCAGTCACATAGATCATGTTGTCCGCAAATTATCTGGTGTACTCTCTTACTGAGAAGACTGAAACATGTAACGAATCCAGGTGTTATGGGAATATCTTACTTCTCCTTGTTTCACTCTGTTTTGTCTTATGACATTTTACTTTGGGGAAACTCTACAAATGCAATTGCTGCTTTCAGATGCCAGAAAAAAGCTATTCGTATATCGGCAAATTTAGGATATAGGGACCATTGACATCAATTTTTCATTCAGCTTGGGATCATGCATGTGCCTACCTTATATGTTTACTCTGTATTGCTCGAAATACATCGGAATAAGGACACTTCAAAAACTCTGACATTCATAACTATAATACTAGATCGGCTGATTTGTTCAATACCTCTCGATACAGGCTAGCCGTAAGCTCCAGAAACTCGTTGAATCTTACTCTATACAATATTCTCCACCACTCTGTCAAAATATTGGAATTCAGAAAATTCAAATCTGTCATGAAAAAATATTTACTTGAACACTGCTTCTATATCATCGATGAATATATTAATTCAACAAGGCACTTTAAGCTTTAACATTAACATTATTGTACTTTCAATGAAATCTCGTGCGTTTTAATAATTGATTTTATTTTTTACTTACTTTGTTATATGTTCCTAGATGTTGATTTTATTTGTATGAATAACATTGTCATAATTTTAATTCAATCCAACTCATCTTACTAAACATTTTTATCTGCTTCTAGATGTTAAGTTTACTTGTATGAACCATATATATTTTTTAGGATGTCAAAAAAACAAAACTTGTATGTTTTTTCCATTTGTGACTTGCCATAAATGTATAAACTACATAACGTGGTCAAATAAACTACTACTACTACTACTACTATGAGGGACAAATATTGAGTTCTTTCAGTGTGTCATTCTTCCATACACCATACCAACTTTGAGATTCAGTTAGTGATGAGCAACTCATTTCGTTTATGTCCTCAAACTTCACCTTGCAATTATAGACCGATTGCATTGCTTCCTATCATTTTCAAATTCATGGAAAAGCCAATATGAAGCTCATCAAATATCTAGAGAAATCAGGAATAATTAATGATCGACAATACGGATTTCGCCATCAAAGATCAACCAGTGACTTATTGGCGTATGTTCCTCATATTTGGCAGCATTCCAGTGAAAATTCCGATTCTCCAGAAGCGTTCGATCGAGTTTGGCATCGTGGTCTTTTCTAAACTGCTGTCTTATGGTTTGCCTCCTCAATTTTTGAAGAGTTTATTGACTGATAGGTCTCTGAATGTGGTTGTTGGATGGAGTATCGTTTGATATTCTCTCAATGAATGCAGTTGTTCCACAGGGTTCAGTTCTGGCGACCACACTGTTTCTGCTTCATATCAATGATTTGCTGGAAGAAACATCTTGTTCAGTGCATAGATTTGCGGACGCCAGTACTCATTATACTTCAGAGTCTTTCTTCCAGAGTCTCTTTATCAGCACGAGAAACAAGAATCCAGAGAAACATAAATCCAGAGAAACATTCACGTCAATAGATTTAACGATGTTTGCAAATATAATAGCATGATGTAACACCAACTTGGTTGAATTCAATGCTGGAAAAACCCAGGCATGTTTCTTCTTAAAGAAAGCCGATCTATCATGATCTAGTATTCAGATGTCATTAGTAACTATTCCTACAAAGACAAGTATCTTGATGCTGAGAATTATGATCAGTAATTAATATCTCATGTGGAAACCATGAGAGATCGATCGCTAAAGGTGCTTCCCAGAAACTTGGATTTCTAGTACGTGCGAAGAAATACTTCACTTATCGTCAGCTTCAAATGTTCTACAAGGCTCAGATACGACCTGTCTTGAAATATAGTTCTGATGTATGGAACTCGACACCAAAATATCCATTGAAGCTTCTTGATTCCATTCATAGAAAGACAAATACGTTTTGTTGGTGATTCTTCGCTCACAGACTCGCTCACTCCATTGGAACATCGTAGAAGGGTAGGAGACTTGTCTCTCTTCTATAGATATTTTCATGGACGGTGCTCTTCTGAATTGTCAACCTTGGCAGTATCTACACGGTCGAACCTCTCTTGCTCGGGGATCTTTTTTGAATAGAACATCTACACTTCGGAATTCCGTGCCAGTGGAGTTTTTTCCTGAGGCTACAAACTGCGGAAATTCAAAGTGAATGTTAATGTAATTCGTATCGTGATTCACGCGGTATTCTTTGAACAATACAGGACTTTCCTTCTGTGTGAATCTGCAAAAAAAATGATAAATAAACCTCATTTCTTCCTTTCATTGCGCATTTGAATATTCAGTTAGTAAAAATGGTTATTCGTTCACTGAACCCGTCTCAAAATCATTAAAAAGAATGGGAAACAAACCTGGTCCCAATCAAAAGCTCTTCCGCATTAACGACGCCATTTTTCGTTGTTCCATCCTCAATATTGATGATTTCGACGCGAGTCACTCATGTGGCGGGCCGATCCCATCACGAAAGAACCCGTAAAACGATCAAATGTCGCCATGGTCCGACGGTGGCATATTTCATTATATTTCGTTGGATCGTAAAGTTCCCGACGCGTGTTTGACGGACAACTAGACGACACGCGACCGCCAATATCTGATTATTGGAGAGTTCTTTCCGGGCCATCCTCGTCGCTCGTTTCGACATGTTCAAGAAGTGACGAATTCTAATTGAAATTCCTCACCCTCCGTCTGACTAACCACTTCCAGTAATGACGACTACTATGCGTAACAATTTTAATTGGCTTCAAACAATGATATTTCAGCAGCCCGAAAATAATTCAGTTTCAGCGACGGAAGGGAAAAATTAAAAGAATGCGGAAGTTACTTCCACTCGGAATAATTTGCTCCGGAATGTCTACAGGATAATTTTTCAGAAATGAGCGGTTCACGGCTCTACTTCTCACCAGTCACAATGACTCGAGATCAAATTCCTCGTGTAATTGTTTAAAGCAACCCACCAATATTCGTCATCGAGCTCGCCTCGGCATCGGTCGCATCCAGCCAATCGCCCACTTTCGAATTAAATTAGATAGGATGGAAGAACTGGGATGAACTTCTGATGCACGGTAACTCTGAGAAGTTTTGTGGTATTTCAACGCATTACGATTTCAACGGATTTTCGTATAGTCTGCGAGCTCGTGGAAAAACTGCAGAAGTGTTCTTATGACTAACAGTCCAATATATCCGAATATATTCAAAAACACTGGGAACTGACGAGTTTTTCCTCAATCTCATTCTGTAAATGCCTTGCATCGTCCGCCCCACTGACTGTCTGTCTGTCTATGCAACTATCTGTTCGTCCATCCGTCCATCTATCTGTCCGTTCGTCTGTCTGTCTATCTGTCTGAAGCAAGAACTAGTAGCGCCCCTTGTGTGAGAGTATCAAGTACCGACTACCGGAACGTCCTATTGTGCCTACGCTCAGTGTCTAGCGCAGTTTTGCCTGAACTGGTAGTGTAATACAGATCCGACAATTTCCATCGGCATTTCCCAAAAGGCGATAGGTATGCATAAAATTTAAATTTGTCTCAAATATTTTTTTCTGAAATCTTTATTATCGTCATCAAAGTCAAAAGGTATCTTTTTATTCAATCATCAATAAAACTCATGAAATATTAAATGAAAGGGAAAAATTTGGTGGCGAAATTCGAATCCACAAAACGCGTCTTCACTGGTCGAAAAGAAATGTGACGTCAGAAGACACAAAATGACAGCATATTTTGCATTAAATTTCGATTTTTCTCGAGCAGATATCAAGGGAGTGAAAGCTGCATGGTAAGTATTATGTTATATATACTCGATGAAGTGACTCAATCCTTAAATAAAGTAGAACTTAAGGTAACATTGCATGACGAATCTATCAAATCGCTCGAAAGGAAAAATGACGTTCTAGAACAACATTTGAAGAGAATTTCGATCCGACTATATGGCCTTGCAGAAGAATCCGATGAAAATGTAGGCGAGTTAGTATTGAACTTCATCAGCTCTACTTTCAAGATGGATATTACTCTATTGGAAATTGACAGTGCATTTCGAGTGGGAAATTCGGATACTGATAAGCCAAGACCGATAGTGGTGACATTTTTTACAAATATCAGGAAGAATGAAGTCATGACTCGTAAAAGAAAAATTCTGAAAGGTTCAAAAATTTCTATTTACGAGGACTTGACCAAGTACCGGTTCGATCTACTTCAGAAGGCTAAAAATAAATATGGTACCCAGAATGCATGGTCTGCTGGTGGTAGAATCTACGTCACACGTGATGGAAAAAAAAGGAGAGATGAAGTCTGCTGACGAACTGCACACAATTAATCGATACGGTATATTTGTAACTTATATTCACCAATCATCATATACTATGCATGCGCAAAAATTCGATCACATTTCTAGCTTATCAGTTATTGCTTGTAGTTTTTTAAGACTGAAAAAAGATTCTTGTTTTTTAAACTTGGTAACTGTGATAGTCCAGGCTCAGTTTTTGAGTGGAGAAGAGTATTCGGTTATTGGTGTTTCTGTCAGTAGTAATCAGTTCAATATTTCTGGTTATAACCTTGAGAGATCAGACAGAGTGACGAGAGGAGGAGGAGTAGCTTTTATATCCATAAAAGTATGAAATATAGGGTGTTAGGTATTCTAGCTTCGAATGACTCTCTATTGGAAAGTTTATGGATTTCAACTTCATTGGCAGGTCAGAAATTTTGTATTGGAACAGTTTATAAGCCCCCTGATTGTAACTTGATTTCATCACTTAACTATCTAGAGAATTTGATCACTGGTTTCCTCACTGATTATGACGTAGTCTTATATGGGGGGGATTAATCGTCCCAATACCATTTTACTTAACGATTTCTTCAACAAGTACAAGTTGCACCAGCTTGTGTCATCCCCCACAAGAATCACGAGGACCTCAAGTACATTACTCGATCTAATTGTAATCACCGATAAAAGTATTGTGAAAAATGTAAATGTGATCAATATGCAAGGAATATCTGATCATTGTCTAGTTGAATGTTGTCTCAATATAAAAAAGGAAAGACAACCGCCAATCTATCACACCTTTAGGGATTTTTCTAATTTTTAATATGACTTATTCTTTTGTGACTTGATCGCAATTGACTGGTCTAATATTTATCTGCATACTGATCCCAACAATATGATTAGTATATGGAACCAAAATATTACTGAATTATTCGACAGACATGCCACTTTTAAAACGGTTAGGATAGCAAAAAAACCTGCACCCTGGCTTACGGAGGGATTGAGATTTATCATGAAGCTCAGAGACCGTGCTTTCCAAAAGTACAAGAAGAATAAAAGTGAGGCGTCATTTAAATATTATAAAGATCTCAGAAATACTGTCGATATGACAATCAAGTCAGAAAAGGCAGCGTTTCTGCGTTTCAAATCTAAATCGAATCCTAAAGAGTTCTGGAAATCACTAGATTACTTGAATATTGCAAAAAAGAAAGGAGATGAAATTTCTCACACCTTTTATGACCCCGAGGATTTCAATAACTATTTCATAGACAACATCCCTGAGGTAAGCATCCAGGATCATCATTTACTTCAGAAATACTTGCACAATAATGCAGATAACTTGGTGGATTTTACAGCTGTTTCTGTTGACGAAGTGCTCAACCTAGTACATAGCATTAAAACAAATGCGAAAGGAGTCGATGGAATAAATTCGAAAATGCTTTCGTTGGTCTTACCAGTCCTAGGCCATATACTCACCCACATCATCAACTCCTGTTTATTGAATAGCTCTTTTCCAGAAATATGAAAAAAATCTCTTATTTTACCTATACCAAAAAAATCTATTCCCTCCAGCTTTTCTGACTTCAGGCCAATCAGCATACTGCCAACTGTTTCCAAGATTCTTGAGAAAATAGTTTCAATTCAATTGAAGCAAATGTTGGAAAAAAAGTAAATTTTACCCGTTACTCAGTCGGGTTTTCGCGCTGGCCATAGCACAACCACCGCTCTTGCTAAAGTGACCGATGATATCTTCAGGGCGTGGTATCAGAAGCAGACCACGGCGTTGGTATTGTTGGACTTTAGTAAAGCGTTCGATACGCTCAACCATGAGTTGCTCTGCATGAAATTGAGATTTTTTTGGTTCAGCAAATCGGTTGTGAAGTTGTTCAAGTGCTATCTGCGTGGAAGGAGTCGACAGACTCTGATTCACCATGAAATATCTACAAGTCGAAGTATATGCAGAGGGGTGCCTCAGGGTAGTATTTGGGGCCCCCTTTTGTTTTTTATTTATACAGCAGATTTCTCCAAACATCTCGAATTCTGTAGAATCCACCAATATGCAGACGATACACAAATTCATAAATCTTTCCACCTATCTGAACTGAAAACAGCCAGTGACAGTATCAACTCGGATCTTCATCATATATCGGAAATCCCGAAGGCTCATGGTCTTTTAATGAATAACTCCAAAACCGAACTTCTCATTCTTGGATATAGAAATAATGATATAATCCAACATCCTGATTCTAACATTTCCTTGAACGGTAATGACCTTGAATTATCTGATAATTGTAAAAATCTAGGCTTGTACATTGATTGTGATCTGAAGTTCAGAAAACACATTAGTGAGCTTCTGAGAAGATCTTATGCAAAACTCAAAATGCTGTTTATGCATAGAGATATTTTGAGCACCGAACTGAAACTAAAATTGTCTGATTCTTTAGTATTATCCCTACTTTCATATTGTAATATTGTTTATTGGCCCGCGTTAACATCTAGAGTCAAAGCTAGCCTTCAGAAAATACAGAATTCTTGTATTAGATTTAGCTACGGTCTACGAAAATATGACCATATAAGTGATGCATTGCGTAATTCCTCCTGGTTGAACTTGGAAGAAAGATTCAAATTGCAGATATTATCTTTGGTTTTCAAATTGAACAGTGATAAAAAATCTCCTTTATACTTATCATCTGAACTGATAAAAGGGTCAAACGTCCATGATCGTGCCACTAGATTCTCAGGATATTATCTAATTCCCTCTCACAAAACTTCAACCTTCCAAAAGTCATTTTCGTATACGTCAGTTGAATTATTTAATAATTTACCATCTCCAATCAAAAGTGCTCCATCCCTCCATTCATTTCGTGGGCAGGTCAAAACCTTTCTCCGTGGTACTAGGGTAGATTCTTAGATATTATGTGATTTCTATATTGATTTGCTTTTCATTGCCTGTTTTATGGAAGTTTGTAATGACAATATGTGGTAATGGGAGGGTTGTATGGAAGAGCAACACTGTTGAATACCGCCCTTTCTGTTGTTGAATGTACTTCAAAACGCTTCTTAAGAAAATAAAGACACATTATTATTATTATTACTATATATGATATATTTTAGTTCATAACATAGAGTTGTAACTCAAATATACATATCAGTTTATAATATACAGAAACATAAGCAATACATTACTTGTCATTGAAATTGCAACAAAACATACTATTGAGGTCCATTCAAATATAAGTTTATTTACTTTGTTGTAAATATCAGATGAATATAAAGTGATTTGATCATAAATCGATATGGATTAGGTTGGCTTCAATAATTTTCTAGTGCTAAATAGCTGATGCGAAACTCGCTATGACTACTTCACACAAAGATATATATATATATATATATATATATATATATATATATATATATATATATATATATATATATATATATATATATATATATATATATTATATATGTAGTATATATATATGTAGCTTTGTCCTATGATAATAAAGCATTTTAATGCATGATAATAAAGCATTTTATTATTATTATTATATCACACACAACTTCAGTGACCGATCACTTCATCCAGTAGATACCTTGCCCATATTTTCCACCCAATTATTGATGAAACAAACTCATCATCATCGTAAGACCGCTTACTGAATGGAATTCAAATCTCTTTCCAATCAAATGAATTCTCATCGTTTCATATGCCAATGAAAAGAGAGTATCGGTAGACATTCCATCAATTCCCTTTCCTCGGGTTTATATTCTTTTTATCGACTAATATGAGAGAAGTAATTTATGAGTAATTTAAATATCGACAGAGGAATGATGCTCCGAGAAGGTGATATATTCCGTATCAGTTCCATGAAATATCGTTTTTCCCTATCGCATCCGTATTCTTTGAGTTTACTACATATTTATGTGAGCATATGAATAGAGCCTTCCTCTTTTATGAAGTGCTAGAATTGCATTTTCGAAACCGTGCACAGCCTGCACTCTGTATCAAAATGTGAAACGGAACAGGAACGATAACTTTTTGGAAAAAATCGTTGTTATTCTAGAAACTTTACATCGACCGATTCCGAACGAACTCGAACAATGTGGAAGAGTTATTATTCATACGTTGGGAAGTCAACAGACTGTTAACGAGTAGAGTTGTTAGTTACTGAATGCCCTGAGCCGGCTAAACGGGTAATCGTAGTGATTAAATCTGCATAACTTGCTACAGATATAGAGGAAATAAATCAGTAATATCCCGTAAAATATTGAGATGGATGTTTTTACGGACTCTTTGATATAGAAAATGTCGTCATTCTGCCTTTCGAAAATCGAATCATAAGGTGCTTAAATTCCTGCTAACGTGTACACACGTTCGTAGTCACACGAAACGAGCTATCCCTTACACACGATATTACAGTTATCGCACATTATCTCAGTACCAAAAGATCAGAAAGAATATAGGTAATCAGTTTCCACCTTAAAATCCACAAACCTCTTCGATAGCAACACAATCGTTTCAAAGTAATGTTTGAATCGAATTCCCAATGATTCAAAATTGACATCAATATGTGGTAATACTAAAATAATCTTCTGAAGATAGATATATAGATGCTTTATTTTACTACTTTACATACAGGTACATTTGTAGCAGGTCAAAGTGAATTTACTATAAAGCCTTATAGAAGGGTGGGTACGCTTATAAGATATAAAAACACCTATAGGTATACACAAAAGGAACGACACATAATAGTAGAATAATCTACAGGAGGAGGCATGTAAATCAAGTCTAATGCAGATCAATTTCCAATGATTCACATAGTGTTTATGAAGACTCTACCAGGACATCTGGCATGCTCGAGACAATACTCAGTAATCACAGTTCTTCTAAATTTGATTTCAGGTACTTATCGAGAGAGTAGAAACATTTTTTTAGGGATATATTGTCTATCTAATATTTCTTTTGAGGTCAGTGGGACGAAGACTTTCATATGTTGTACAGATTGAAATTCAATGAATTCTTCTGGGATACTCTGAGTCTATATAGAGGAACTCTCATTTGTCTTGCGTTTCTAGTATTGTATTCATGTGTTTTCACGCTGAGTTTCTAAGGTACTTGCCTGCTTATGAATAAGGGCATTATGCCATATTCCATGAATAGTGGTTTACAGTGTTGTCTGAATTGTGCGTTGGCCAATATTCTTACTGCCTTCTTTTGCTGTGAGAAAATTATAATCGCATAAGAAGAGTTTCCCCATAAAATGATTCCATAATTTATGTGGCTGTGAAACAATGAAAAATATACTGTTTTCAGAGTCACGGTACTGACAATGCGCCTCAGTTGTCTGAGGAGAAAGATTGTACTCGCCAGTTTACAACGTAATATGTCAATGCGTGGGTGCCAATTTAATCTATCATCTATTTTGATACCTAGTAAGTTTGCGGTAGTGCCGCTTCGGTATGAAAGATGAGTTGATAAAACTAGTTTCTGGGTTTTATTTGGATTCAGTTTCAGATTATTCTTTTGGAACAACTTCCCTGTTTTATTTAAGGCTGCCTGAGAATTTGGAATAAGCTCATCGAATTGACTCCCTGAACAGATGAGAGTGGTATCGTCAGCAAACAAAACATATTCATATGGGTGCTGAACTTCGAATATATCGTTGATATAGATGATAAAGAGTAGTGGCCCAAGGACGGATCCTTGAGGCACACCATGTGTAACTGGTAGGTAGTTTGAACTTATGTTGTTTATTGTAAAGCGTTGGAAACGTTGATCAAGGTAAGACAGAGAAAATAAGACCCCTCTTATACCATAGTGTAATAGTTTTTCGATGAGAATGTTGTGGGAGACACAATCGAAGGCCTTTGACAGGTCATAAAGAGTAACAGTGGTGTGCTCTCCCCCTTCGAGGCCTCCGACTATAGCCCCCACAACCCTCATCATAGCCTCTGCTGTTGATCTCTGTATATTGATTCTAATAACCATATTCTATGACTACTGTTTGAATTTTATTTGTTTTGGGTGGATTCTCTCTTCATAGTTTTTTTGAGTGCTTAACCTACCACAGTCTGAAAAAATAAGTATTAATATTGGAATCAATACAAGTGTTGAAGAGCAGATCTTCAGTCTACCCCTCATTTGAAAAACAGTTCCTTCTGAATGTAAAACGTTCTATCAGTCAGCAACTTCTCTTATAGCTCAAGAACTAATGTTTCTCAAAACACTTATCGTCTCGAAATATCTCGAATATTCTCATCTAGGTTCGTTTGTTGTTAATGTCAAAAGTTTGAGATCGACATATGTCTTTCAAGAGGGGCACCCAGGCGGGATCCATATTAATCGAACTGTTACGTCTTTGACAGCTGTTAGGTCTTTAGAATACAAATTTATTATAAATTAATTGCGACCGCTTCCGGAATTGTTTTTTGAAATGATGGGATGTGTAACATTCCACCCGATAAATTCGATCTCATGACTACATTCAAGGGCCCAAAAACCATATTCAATGAATTTTTGTATCGAATTCTTTGTTCAATTGAATTCAAAATGATATTTTAAGGAAATTTGTGTCTACCACTTAGTGCATCTAGTTATATCTATGGAGCAAGCAATTGTTTTACCTACTTGCTGTCATCCAGTGTCTCGTTTATCATTGAACATGAGAGAAAGCGAAGAAATTTGTGTTACACCAGCAGAAATTACCTCACAAGCATGGTAGAAGTAGAAAAAGTACAGTACGCAACTCGAGTATAAGGCAAATTACGTGCAATCGTAAATTACCGCACTCAGCTAACGCCTCGTGCTCACAATTTTTCGCTCGTGCGTAATAGGCTATTTATCCTACTCGATACGTAACATACTATCATCACAATATCCAATGATACTTCCAGATCATATTTCCACCATACCTCTACCAGGGAAATCAATTGAAATATTCATAAAAAACAACTATAGAATTATTTCGAAACAAATTCCATTTTCGATATCCCACAATTCGGATTCCGCAGACAGAGTTCAACAACCAATGCAATCTTGAACGTTATATCAGACGCGGTAGATGCATTTGAGGAAGGAAAACATACTAACCTTACCCTGTGTGATCTCACAAAAGCATTCGATTGTGTTTCTCATGATATTCTATTGAAAAAACTTTGCCATTATGGAGTTAGAGGTATTGCCCTTGACCTGTTCAATTCCTACCGAAGCAAAAGGAAACAGATAGTTTATATTAACGGTATGAAGTCCGAATTGGAATATATAAGCAGTGGTGTACCCCAAGGATGGGTCTTTGGCCCACTGCTCTTCATGATATATATAAATGACCTGCAGAATTTTCTCCAACCGACCAAATGTATTCCCTTTGCCGACGATACTACTATAATTAATTCTGATAAAGATTTGAATTAATTAGAAATACTTGGCAATCAAAGCATCGTTGAGACAAAGAAATGGTTTGACTCAAATGAACTTAAATTGAATGGAAATAAAACTTAATCTCTCATTGTGTCTTTGCATTCTGACATCACACAGGGTTTGGACGTGGAACTATTGGGTGTTCACATAGATGATAAGTTGTCATGGGCTAATCACGTAGATTACTTATGCAAAAAGTTGTCGAGTGTTATTTTTATGCTCCGTAGAATAAAACCATCGATTAACCCTGAAGTACTCAAAGTAGCATATTATTCACTTTTCCATACTCATATCTCTTACTCTGTCATTTTCCGGGGAGCATCATCATCTCATGATAATAAAATCTTCATTTTACAGAAGAAAGCCATCAGAATTCTCTCAGGTGCTGACAGGCGTGACTCCTGTCGACATCTCTTCACAACATATAAAATAATGTCTCTTCCATGTTCTTACATTCACCATACCTTACTTGAAATCCATAACAAAAAAAATTACTCTGTAAAAATTCGTATTGTCATAACTACTCAACGCGACACAGTAACTTATTGAGATGCCAACGCTTTGGATTGAATAGATCAAAGATTGATTCGTTAGACCTAAGACTGTATAATAAACTGCCTGAGTATTTGAAAGTGCTCCCACTGCAGACTTTCAAATTCAAACTGAAAACGTTTTTTCGAAACCATTGTTACTTCTCCGAGGAATACTATGAGTATGCATTTCCTGAGACTTCAGATACTTTGAATGAAGCACGCTGACCTTGACACCAGTTTATTCATGTCCGTTTTAATATTATGTGAAAACATAATTTATTTTCAAATTTTATCTATTGTGTATGTTGATTGATGCTAGCCTATTATGAATTTTTTTTATAACTATATTTTAACGATGTTTCACTCGTGTTTGTTGACTTGCTATAATTGTACAGAAATGTACGAGAAATAGTCAAACAAATGAATCTATCTATCACATATGATTAACCGAAACTTTTGTCGAATCGAACACACATGTATCAGAGGGTGTATCGAACAAAACAGTCTCTACAGTCTCATTAGCAAGGTAAACGGGGCACGGTGTAAAAGTATAATAGGGGCAATACATGCATAAACCCTTGTATTAGCTAATAGCCGTCACGATGGGCCGATGGCAACACATCTCTTATTAATCACGCAATCACTAATGAAATCACGGCGGGGAACGTTCCTCCGCCATGATATTGTGTTGTGGTCATTTACGATCAGCGATGCGTGTTAGTCAGACAATAAGTCGCACGCAACCCTCAATATCTGATTATGGTAATGTTTCGCAAGTGGTATCTATTTTTCAGGCGATCACAAAGTGAAAATTGCAACAACGATGTGCTGTTCGGCGCCTCGCAACATGCATTGGGAGGGACACTCGGAGCTATAATTTCCATCAAGGAATGGAAATCGCAAACAGTTCGAGTTTTTACAGAGTCATTTTATTCACCAAATCGATATAAAAGACACATAATGAATGGTCAACTGATTTAAAGAGAAGAAAAGGGTGTATCTCAAACTATTCTGAACCTTAATGGCTTACCGTACGTTGATTCACCCAAAAGTCACATTTTTTTTAATTCAATTAAGATCCTAGTAATAAATTTAATCGGGTTCATCACAGCTCTGCCTTCTGAGCGCACTCAAGGTCAAGTTGTCGAGTTGAGTTATAAATAGTGTAACTGACACGACTTTCTTTCATATATACATATATATATATATATAGTATAACTACTTCTCTTCGGGCTTGAAGGCCGTCGTTCTTTGGAATATATATATATATATATATATATATATATATATATATATATATATATATATATATATATATTCCAAAGAAAGACGCCTTCAAGCCCGAAGAGAAGTAGTTATACTATATATATATATATATATATATATATATATATATATATATATAAATTTATTTTTATCATTCCGTCGTCCCAAACAAGCATGTTTTGGTTTCGAGAAAGCAATCCAATGAACTTCATCAGCAGGCATGAATATATATTGTTAAATTCAATGAATACACACATTTCCTACAGAATATACTGGATAAGTATCAATAGTTTTTTTTTTGATTTTTTTTTTCTGACGTTTCGCTGCCGCTAGTGGCTAGCTATTACGACTTCTTGAAGCGTATTTGTATGTATTCAGGTGATTTGGAGTGCTAATTACCTTAATTATTATAATGATAATATCATAATTATCATGAGTTTTTTGCAACAGGTCCTGAGACTCGAACCACTCACGAAATCGTTATTTTATATATATATATATATATATATAAATATAATAAATATTATACTCTCAAAATAGTGGGTGATGATAAATAGGATTTCCTATTTCCTATAACATCCCTATATTTTTTTTTAATCGATGCGAAACTTTGATGATTATACAAGATACATGATAACCCCAATTTGGGAATTTTAAATGGAACAAACAGTGAATTTGAAGATTGTTGAAAACAGCAGTTGATTTCGCAATCGTCATCACCCTAAGACGATTGCGGATATCAGCGATCGGAACGTCGTGAGTACATTTTTGTCACCATATTAACATTTCTGATCGACTACATTCCTCCATTTTTTTTTTATTCTTCGACCAAAATTCGTTTCAATCTTTCTTTTCGGATTTGAGTGCCTTATTGGAATAAATTCTTCCGGAATTACTTTTCAACCTGTGTTCAATCATATTCAGAGTTGAAAGTTGTTTTTTTTCTCACTCCACCTTGTATTTCGATTAAATGATTCGTAAATAATTGGTTCAATTGAATTTTTTTCATTTTATGAGTCTTCCGTAACAGTTAATGATATAGACGATGGAAGTACGAACTAAAACCACTCAACAAAGAACATGTTCAACCACATCAAAACAAACGAGAAATACGTTTCATAGACTAGGATAAACGCTTTTGCTGACTTTCATGCATACCTTCTAATATGTTCGATATTGTTGCTAGTCACTCACCCCCTGAGTGTGGACAGTTATTATCAGGGTAATGGTGCCAGCGCTCCCTCTGAAAAAGTTCAACCATCGAAGAAAGGGTCGGACTAACCAAAATTCCCCTAGAAAAAGTACATTCAAACGGTCTCGCAACATTGAAAAGGTAAATGAATGAAAGATACCACTCCGACGGAAAATGGGCCAGACTTATTGTGAAGATCATAAAGTTGGCTCTCCGGAACATGTTATGAATATAATAGCCACGTTTATCGAATATCCCGAGAAATCGCATTCACCGTTGGATATCGCGAGATCATTTTCGTCTATGTTCACATTCATGCCAAGAGGGAGAATATTTCGAATATATTTTCCTAAGGCGTCTGCAGTCGATAGTCATCTGTCTTGTACTTTCAAGAATGTTTTATCGGAAAAAAATATCAGTGTTCGTTCCAAAAATTATAATTCTCTATAGCTGCATCTTTGTATCAAAAGAACAGAAAAGATAAAGGTTGTCAGTTCCCCCGTCAGAAACCATAGACCCCTTCATTAACGAACCCACTAGTTCACAAAGAAAGCACGTTACCGTCTAATCAGTCATTTTTTCAAGTATTCAGCGCTCTCGTCACTCAAGGCAGTAAATTTCTATTGTCGAAAATGCCGGTAATAATTCAGTAAGTAATCAAATTGCTATTTGTATCAATCATTGTGGAACATAACGCATTTTTTGAAATTGGGAAATATAAATTGTAGAACATTATAATAACATCTACATGGCAAAACACCTTCACAAAGAATGACGACATTGACATATGTGGGATCAGCATGAAGTTTGTTTTTGTGCATTGCCCACTCGAAACACATAATGCAGATATTAGAATTCATCCTACAAATATTCTTTCATCAATAAATTTTTGAAATTTTTCCGAAAGACTGTGAATGAAATAGTATACAACCTTTGCCAAAAGAGAGGAAGAGAGAAAAATAGAGGGAGAGAGAGAGTACAGTAACTTGCCACACTTATTCGAATAGACATTATTATGAAGAGTCCGGTGACAAGTGACATCGACAATCTTGACACTTCCGACAGAAATCATGATTGCCAAGAGAAAAAAAAACATGCAACAGTCACCACTTTGATCCAGATGGAATATCGACTATTCCCCCTGCATTTTTCATTCCGCATTCCGCGAAATTAACAGTCGAAGAACAACCGTCGAGTTCTCGAGTCTCCAACTGATATCTTTCACAAACAGTGTCTATTATCATTACGAAGATCACGGGAGTAACTTCTATAACTGGATAATAATAGTAGAAATTCAGAAGCGACGTAATAAGTTTTGTTTCCGGATGTAAGGTTCAGCGCAACCTGTTGACGATTGTGTAAAACGAATGGCATGTCCACGGGGATTGCAATTTAAGATGGTCTGAATTGTTTTATATGGTCCTCGGAAAGACGTCAACTGCTGGGAAGGAAGAGAGAATGTGAGTAATTGAGGGCATGAGAGGTGCAATTTATAAAATGAACGTGCATTATGAATACCATATTTCAGTTTGTGCAGATTTACAAGCGGGGAATTACGTTTTTCTGTTGGCGTCTGAGTAGTTGTTAGGTGACTTTCGAGTGGTTGATTTGCAGTTGAAATATTTCGAATAGGAGTTGATTGGTTGGAAAAACTTGGAAAAATATATCAGGTTAACAAAATATATGCATCATTGGTTTATTTGAAGCCTTTGTTGTGGAAGTAAAATATTTTTCATCGGTAACCCAGACCTCAAACTGTCAACACTACACCCAACGTGCCGTTTCCAATCAGTTTTACATCTTCAGATGCGGAAATCAACTGATTCCAAACATAACTTTTCAAGTGAGTCCAAGAATATCGTGAGCGAATGAAAAAAATTTAATTTATGTTCTATAGATACCGCAAATCTATACGAAAACGTTAAAACCCGCCATTTTTTCACTTTCTGTATATACTGTCGAATGGCTTGAAAGAGTAGACAGACTAGCTTTCGAAACTTCGCAAAGGGGAAGTATACGCTTTTTCAATAAATTTGTCGATTAAATCTACAAATTCATAAAAATTCGATACGTAACTGACAAAATAATCAGTCAATTTTGGATCTTTTCAATCTGGTAGTTAGGAATCCGGAAAAATATACCGATTTGCTCTATAAACAGATATTATAAAAGCTATAAGCTTGGATATAAAATACCCAAGAAATGGATACCAAAACTACTCCTATAATGATCCGAATGAATATGCTATTTTCTGGACTTGTGTTTTTCCCTTATATAAGTGGAAAAAGGGTGGTCCCGCATCGCATCTGCAAGTCTCTACCACACGAAAACGGATTTCTCTTGGTCGTGTGTACTTTTTTTCCTTCGTTTTTCCGTCTGTCTTTCCCCTGTCCTCTTTTTTTCCCTCTCTTCCTGTCTCTTTCTTTTCTCTTCTCTTTTTTTTTTTTTTTTTCTTTTTTCCTTGCTCTTTTTTTCTTTTTTTTCTCCTCTTTTTTTTTCTTTTCTTCTTTTTTTTTTTTTCGTTTTTTCTTTTTTTTCCCTTTCCCTTTTTTTGGGTTCCTCTTTTTTCTTTTCCTTTATTAATTCTGTTCCTTGATGCACGCAGTTTTCTTTGAACACTACAGGGCTTTCCTCTCGTATGAATCTGTATGCACATAAAACGCCCTCCAGCAGGAATCAGCTACAACTCTAAAGCTTCAAATGAAATGAGAGATTAAGTGATACCTTCTTTATTGACAGTTGTTGTAATCTTGATGAATTTTTTTTTTCAATCAGTTTCTTCTCTTATTTTCATTTTCAGTATTATTCTTCAGAATATATTCATATGATGTCACTTTTTTTCGAGAAGAAATTGGGGCCTCGTGATATTCATTTGGAAGAACATTACAATTTCAACACTGCTTTAATTTTCATAGTGAAATCAGCTGTTCCAGAGCTTTCAGCAAATTTATCTCGTATTTGTAGAGTCGTAGGCTGAATGAAACATAATAACTCACGAACGGATATGTCGATTTTCAAAAGAGAACGACTAATATAAAATTGAAAAACCTTTCTGAGAAGGTGTCAGAAGATCATATCTTTGATTTGAAAAATGATATTCGAAGATATACAGCCCTTCTGGCAACAAGTGACGTCACACACATATTTTTGGCATCAAGTAATACTAAAAATTATGTCTTTTTGCATGAACCTCGTCCGATCCTGGTATTTTTTCCGTTAACAAATGAAAGGAGGGAAGGAAATTCAATAATTGCATTGTATATTATCATACCAGCTAATCGAGCTCAAAATCAGTTTAGGAATCCAGAGCGCTCCTGTGTTCTACTGCCATCTTTTGAGCAGAAGCGAAAATATATATATATATATATATATATATATATATATATATATATATATATATATATATATATATATGCTATTTGAGTCTTATATACCCAGGTTGCCGATTTTTCTAGTCGATATCGAACCAACCGAGGGAGCAAGCAATGATTGGTTTTCCAAAAGAGCCGAAAATTGAGCAGTAACGGGGTCTAACATTTCAACGTGCGTTTCCTGGCACGCACCTGAATTTTCATAAATTATGGTTTGCCATAACTGCAATCTGCTTAAAATGCATGTGTTTCCTGAACGTATGCATTTAAATTCATATCTCGCTGTTATTTCACAACAAACGACGTGGAAATAACCCGAAACATTTTCCGAACGAAACAAGCGAATTAAATGAAGACCTGGGCAACTTGTGAATGATCGCCAGTGGCAAGGCAACCGTTCGCGTTGACCCCAGCATCACTCTTGGTGCACGATACATTATAAACATTTATAATACTATCTGGCTGCTTAGTACAGAGAGTTAATATTGTCTTTATGGCCTACATGAGATTTACGGGGCAAAGTATAACTCGCATATTACATTCCAGCCAATTCTCTGCTCTCAACCCTCTCCTCACAATCCTTCACGTATATAACAATCACAATTCTGTGGGATATTATACGAGAGTTTCACATTTTAATTTCGTCAGATGCTTCTTCTCGAACGCCACTTGAAATGTAAACTCAGTTTTTGTTTTTGGTGAATGCGGGCCTCGGCGATTGAATCGAATAATCAACTAAATATATTACACAACTATTTAGTCATTATATCGTATATAATGTACAATAACTATGCAATATAACAAATCGAAAAGGAATGAATAAAAATTGAAATAGAATAAATAAATAAAACAATATCAAATGGAAAATTCTGTTCATCCAGTTCATTAGTGGTCTCGGTAGTGTAGTGGTTAGCATATCTGCCTATCAAGCGGAAGGCCGGGGTTCGAATCCTCGCCGGGCCACCGTGCTGGGTAATCGCACGTTAAAAGGTAAGGCCTCGTTGATCCATTGCTCGCACAAGTTTCGACTTCTGAGGGTTGACGTTCGTCAGCTGGTTAACGAAAACGAACAATTTTTTTTTAGAACAATTAGTGCCTTCCTGTTCATAAAACAGAACGTACGCCTCGCCACTTACGAGAGATTTTGAGGTAATAGGTGACACATGGGAATCATTGTATTCGTGCCACGTTCCCAAGTAAGGATGTCGGCAGTAAGCCGTGTAGTGGCCGCTGTACGTAGTTCCGCTATGGTTGGAGATCGCGTAGAGGTTGTAGTGGCAAGGGACTACATTGGCTGCCGCGTAGTTGCTCATGTCCAGACTTTTCAAAGGGAAATCGATGATGATATTCAATTTTCCATTGAACCATTCCGTTGGAGAGAAACGTTTGAGATGGATCACCAAAACCCGGGGGAACTTGTATATCGACAATGACTTCGTGCACTTCCGCCTTTCCTTACACTTGGAACACGTCGGCTGCTCATCTCCATCCAACGTCTCCTCTCTAGTAAAATAATCCAAGCAGTGGGATAATCTGAGTTGATCGGTTCTCTGTGGGAAAGATAGTGACAGGTCCCAAAACGGGTCGAAGGTTACGGAACAGTACCCGCAATAAGTACATTTTAACGTTGATTTTAATTGGCCGACGAAGTTATCTAATATATTCGAATTTTCCATGAGCAGTTACCTCGACCATGATGCTTTCGCTTTTTCGTTGTCACTCAACCACGATACTCGAGTGTTTTCAACGTCAATTGAATTTTCATCAATTTCAATCGAAATATGTCCAGGTTTTTTTTTTCGTTGATTTAGGTTTTCATGCAAGCCCTTCAATAAATATCGTAAGAACTCCTGAGCGTCTTGTTGGTCGGAGCCAATGAAACGGAGAACGAGTTTTTGGATATGGGTTTTCAGCAATACTGTATCTACCACACTCTTAGCCAAATTATCTGACCATAATTCCTTTATAAGCTTGGCGAACGTTTCTATGAGGGTTCCGTCCGCATTGGAAATGTTGTTAGTAACAATATCCTTCATGAAGTCGTTCTTCCTGAGATATTCATTTTTCAAACTAATTGTCATTCATGAATTAAAATTTGGGAATTCAAGTTGATGTTCAGTGAAACTTCTTTTGTATTTTTGAATCACTTCTCTGAAAAAGATCAAATTCAATTGCTTGATGGTAGATGAGATATATTTATGTAATTTTGTGTTGCAGAAGATCTCATGATTCACAAAGTTGATATCACCACTTAGAAATACAGTTGGGCTCTGATAATGACAAAAAATGATGCCGAAACATTAACAATAAAATTTATAATAATGAAGTGTATGTTTTATGTCACAATATCAGTGAACCCCTCCAAGAATTGCCCTGAGTAGTAAAAATTTTGCAGAAGAAGCTATTATGATTCCCCCCATTTCTGAGTCTTTTGATTTCTGTTAGAACATTTATTCCGCTTCGAGAACAACTATTTCCGACCATTCATATTTCAAAGACAAACATTTCCTTTTGAGTTTCAAATGCCAGTAAAGTAATTCAAACAATATGACACAGCTAAGTAACGTGCAGAAAGGGATTCTCTCGGGTCAATTCAAAGCGATGCAAGTGCCGTTTTCGAATGGGTTGATGAAATTGCTGTTGCTTTCACTTCACACTCAACAGATACTCTGGCGAGTCTTTAAGTGCCAGCATCCATCTTCTGCG
Source organism: Zygogramma bicolorata (assembly GCA_032362365.1). Classification (NCBI taxonomy): domain Eukaryota; kingdom Metazoa; phylum Arthropoda; class Insecta; order Coleoptera; family Chrysomelidae; genus Zygogramma; species Zygogramma bicolorata. The sequence continues at coordinate 319,233 of JAVJAQ010002096.1, forward strand.
ATTCAAACAAACGTCTTGCGAATTTTAGGTGGATTGATATTAGACACCTGTTAGTTACGAGCCTTCGACCAAATTAGGGAAGTGAAAATGCAGATAATATTTCATGTGGTTGCTAGCCAAAGATACTGGTATTTATGATATATCTCCTCAAATTTTATCCGACTCCAGAATCAATTACGGGAAAACTAGTCCGATACTATTGATTGTAACGCTCACATTTATGTAATCGTTATTTCCTTCAGAAAAGCAGGGAAATAAATACAAACACTGGTCACTTGAACACTTCCTAAAGGCATACCATCTGATGAAATCATGTTTATTTTCACAGCTCACGAAGGTCTCTACTTGTCTACTTTGGTTATGGGAATGTAAATATGTCAAATGTCAAATCCAGCAAACCACTTGACAGTAATAATTCTTCTTCTTATAATTTTGACTAATTGACCACAGCATAGAGTTTTCAGAAGCGACACCTCAAATGTAAATAGTTTGTGCGTTATGTGATTCTGCTTTTATTTCATATTGTGTTTTCGGTGCAGATAACTGTTTTGTGGAATTGAATCGAATGAAGCGTGTTCGAGTTGGTAACCGTGAAATGAAACAGAAATTATTTTTTTAAATCTGAATTTCAATTTGGGGAGGACGGAAGTCTTCAAGGGCCCATTTCTGTCCTGGTAACGCTTAGAAGAAGTCCTGTGGGTTAACTGTAAAATAATTTTGATTCACCTACACAAAAGAATATAGAGTCCATTCATTTGAGAGGTAAATATTTGAACATCATTATTGGGATTTTAATTCGGGATAATAATTTGGGTGGATTTCAACTCGCTTCACGAGAAATTTGAGAAATAAAATTATTTTTGTCCGAACACGTTTTATCATAATTCTTTTCTTTTCTCAATAACAGTTCTGCCAGGATTCCACAACAAAGCAATCAATTCCACACCAAAACATTCAATTCCACAACAAAGCATTCAATTTCACAATAAATCATTCGATTCATAGCAGTCCAAATTATTATGAAGGACTATTGACGAGTATTTAGACTTCATAAAGAATTGTTGAGATCTTGTGGAGAATTTAAAGGAGATTGGAGACCTTATGAAGTATTAATGGTGATAGCAGAGACCTTCCTGTCTGTGGAGATCTTCATGGAGGATATTAAGGGGTAGCTGAGTTCTGGAGCTATCATACTATCGTGAAACTGTAGGAACAGTTTTTGGGACGAAGTGAATATCACAATGGAGTAACGAAGTGGAAAAACGTCACCCTGCAGCAATGAGTATAAATGTAACAGGTTTGAATGCATTCATCTTGATTGTTGGTGTCATTATTGTTGTATACCATTACGCTGAAGTTCCTCTGACCATTCTATATTATTTGATTCCATATTTAACTCTTGACCACTAAATCTATCGTACTTTGATATTTACTCCTGAAATTTTAATTAAATATTTCTATTTGACACCTGCGTGTTTATTTGTATGTTCAAGAATCTCTTTTCCAGCGTGGTAAAGTCTTTCTACAGAGATTGGCTTGAGAATAAGTTTGTACATTCTTTCTTTCTGTAGATGGCGTCCAATTAACAACATTTTACTTCAGACTTATTCTCAGTGCCATCTATTGGATTTCTGGGAGTTCTCAACTAGCACCGAATCACGCCCTTGCCTCCCTGACAAAAGCTAGCCGTTCGCAATCTGTGTTGGGCATATAATCTGGTATACCTCATTGTATGAACAAGATAAGGTTACAAGATGATCAGCACTCTATAAAGATGTGAACTGCCGCCGTTCAGGTGTTATGTAGAAATTGATGGTTTCACGGATCTGTGTTTATGCAAAATGGTCTTTACGTGGCTTTTATCCGTTTGGTGTCTTTCGAATTGTTCGACGTTTCGACTTCCATTTCGAAGTCATTTTCAAGAACTGTCAGATGGAAATCTGTCCATACCATCTTGGCCAATCAATCCCCTTACGAAATAACTAAGCAAGACAAAGCAAAGACTGAATATAACAGTGACACAACACCTGAACGGAAAGGTTACATCCTTAAAGAGTGGTTAGTGACATAATCATCAACAGTATCGGACTAGTTTTCTCGTAATTGATTCTAGAGTCGGATAATATTTGAGGAGATTTATTATAAATACCAGTATCTTTGGCGAACAGACAATTGATGATTCTATTTCTCAAATTGAGTTTCAACAACAAGTTCAAAAATTCCACAGGCTTAAGAATACCACCTGATATTCAAAATTGGTCTTTACTCAGTGTTTCTCCAGATGAGCACAGCATTAACATACGTTCTATATTATCAGACATAGAAATATCATCGAAAATTTCGATGAAGAAAGAAAAAATTTGTTAGGACCCAATTTATTGTTCTGAATCATATGTTGGCCAAACATCATCATAATGGTTCATTTCAATCACTCGATCGTTATGTCATCAGACTTCCATAAATGAATTCAAGAAGTTGATCATAGGGTTGAAAGAGACAAGACGGTTGAGTTACTTGAATGAGCAATGCATGTGCCTATATAATATTTCATGGTATTTAATTATAAAATTGAGAGAAAACAAGTGAACTCCCACCACAATGCTATGAAACTGCTTGTGTGGAAGATTATGAGTTTGAGCCAACAGAATCCAAGCAGCAGACAACAGCTAAATTATTCATTTTGCTCCTTGATGTTTTCCCGGAGCAAACAATATCGAAGCTATCAAAAAAAAATCTGAGGAAATTATTATTCTATATTCAATTCAGAAAATATAAATGATGACTTGACGGCTTATTCAGGATATTTCAAGTGTATTTGTGATGAATACATTTTCAAATAACTCATGATACTATTTTCTTATATTTCCCTGGATATGCGTACTGAAATTGGAAAATTGTAGGTCTTTCTCCAGGATGCTAATACAGAAATATTATCCAGGTAATATACCACGAATATTCCAAAAAAATATTCCGAATATTACTAGAGAAATATTGTGATAATATTTGAAAGCTTCGCCAAGAATAATTTGGGTAATATTCTGTTGAGGTCATAGAATAATGACATTTAAAAGAAACCATTATGTAAATGATATTCATGAAATAACTTGTGCTATCTGAAAACCGACCTCTCTCTTACAAAATCGGTTAAATGAAATCAAAAGCCAATAAGTTGCCACTTCATTGTTGAACGCACACATCATTGAAAAGGGGAAATACCGCATCGTGTCGATTTGAAGGTGAAGCCAAAGTTACACGACATGTGGACTTTCACAGCTGACAGGCGTTGAGGCTTTTATTTTATTGAATGCTGGGTTTAGAGGTTGGTTGAACATCTAATGAGCGATTCCCAAACGTTACGTACCTATTCCCTCGTTCACTTTGGCAGTTCGCTTGAATTTCCTCTCATACCTACGTTCTTTGTGAATTTTCCGAGCTTGTATCTTTCCCGATTTTTTGTTTGGATAATTCAGAGTACCGTACGGAAACCGCTTTGACAATATATAAAAATGCTTCGATTCCTCTCGAGCCTTCATACCCCACATCATACAATGGGCCTCATAACTGTCCCACCCACCATCTTCAAGTGGTATTAGTTCGAACTTCAACTCCATTGAAGATTGTTCGAAATAAAATTATGGAGCTTGATAAAACTAAACAGAGCACATGATAATCGTAAAAATTATGAAATATTATCAAATATGTGAGAAATAAATCGAATGAAAATAATATTTCGTGCTACGGTTTCATTCGAAATGAAGATAATGATGATGTAGATAGATACATAGCTAAAAAATATTTCGGTAGGCCCTAAAAGTCATCGCACCACTTTCGTCATCAATTTGGGGCATTGATCCTCAAAAAACTTTGTATCAAGTCAACGCAATATAAAAGCCATCTACGTATTTACTCAGGTACAATTTCATTTTTTGACTGATCAATGCCCTAGATTGAGGGTGGAGTGGTGGTGTGATGACTGGTGCTTAAGACCCACCGAATTATTTTACAGTTTCATTACATCACCTACATCATCACTATCCTCATCTATACCACCACTATGAAGAGGTGAAGTTTCCAACTTCGTTCGTTTGTTTGTAAGAAAGAATTTGCGTAAATACTGATCCGATCATGAAATTATTTCACTAACAGAAAGCTACACTATTCACGAGAGACATAGACTATATTTTGTTACGATTGAACAAGAAATTCAGTGAAAAATAATATATGTGAATCAAGCCGGAGAAATAAAACCGTTCGACTCAAAATTGTTTTGACTCAATTTATTTGTAAAACGTTATCATTTCGTTCAGAATCTTCAGTTCATAACATGTTATGAAGGACTAAAGCATACACACATGAACCTCAAATTCATCTTTCACCAAGGAGAAGCACCCCTTTCTAAAAATTCGTAACGTACGGGGTATTGAGTGATATCCCATTCAGGAGTAGGTTTAATGTTTAATTCAGTTTTGTAGTGAATTTTCGATTCACTTCAGCGACCCCAGGCTATTCTTATTTCAAAATAAGGAATATTAGCACAAACTAACCTAACTTAACCCTACCGAATATTGCTCAGAGTTTTATAGCGAAAATGGTAATACTGAGAAACATGGTTGAAAGATTTCTGTTCCGATGTGATATTGTGCAAAAAGCAAGGCTGACTATATACTTACACTTTTTCTGAACTCTGAAGGGGCATAATGAGACAACAGATAATTCACGTTCCATACTGACACATACTGAACCAACTAACAAGATGGAAGAATTATATTCAATAAATTCCTTTCTCGTGCGTTCAAAATTATTTGGGTGAAACATCAAGACCTCTTGTAGTGCGAGAGAGTGAGCACAAGACTCTGTTTCAAAATTTGTATCGCAATTGAAAATATGTATCATAATGATTATGATACAGATTTTTAATCCGTTACATTATTGAATGGATTATGGGCATATAAGTGCATTATTATAGTACGAGTGTAGAAAAATACTATAATTGGTGGAACCATCGTAAGAAGCACTGAGTTATCACTTGTTGGAATGTTGAGCAACATAATCCATTATTGAATGCGCTCAACAATTCCCAGGCTATCCCAAATGAACTGAAAAACAAATCGAACCAGAAATCGAAATTCAGATAGTCCGACCAACACATTGATGAGTGATAAACATAAATAAGAGCGGAGTCATTAAGTGAAGTGTTCATTAAACGAACGCCGAACATTCTGATAGTTTAATAGATGTCGATCTTGAATTAATTAGTTTCCGACTTCCAGTATTCCAGAGTGCAACAAAAATGGGTAACGGCAAGATTTCAGAAACAATCAACTAAGTTACGCGAACAAAAAGCGACTACTGTTGAAATTACCTGCTATTTATCAAACGTTTCTGCTGTAATTTTGATGCCGGCTCTTTTCGTTAGGAGATAATTCAGATTTACGTGAAAAATCAACGTTTACGACAAGCTCCAGGGCATACTATGTATGCAACTTTATCTACGTAAAAAACTTCATCTTCAATGGGGAGTGTTCGAAATCGTTTCATTTACATTGATATTTTTTCGGTAATCAGCTGAACAATAACTTAATGGCGATAGCTTCAGAAATGACAGTTTGAAACTATCATTGAATAGAAAACTCATATTTGATACATACCGAGGCAGGAAATGATACGAATATTATCAACCGAGGCCGTTTTGTATATACATATATACAGATTTCACGCGAAAGGAGAAGTCCTGTAATGTTCGAAGAACACCGCCTGAATCAAGGGGCAGAATATACAAATCAACATTAACTTTATTGAAAAAAAATCCCTGAGCTAGAGAGGTTCGACAGGCCTCCAAGCGGTGATAATTCTGCACTCGTCGGGTCGTCCGTGTTCCAATGGTGGAACGATTGACGACAATTCAGAATGAGCCGACCGTGAAAATATTCATAGAAGAGATAAGTCTCCGATCCTTTTACGATGCTCCAATAAAGTGAACGATTCTGTGAGCGAAGAATCACCAACAAGACGGATTGCCTTTCTCTGAATAGAATCAAGAAGCTTCAATTAATTTTCTGGAGCCGAGCCCCACACACAAGAACTCTATTCCAAGAAAGGCCGTATATGTGCCTTCTAGATCATTAGAAGCTGACAAGTGAACTATTTCTTCGCACGGAATAGAAATCTAACCTTCTGAGGAGCACCTTCAGCGATGATTCATGTCACATGATTTTCCCATGAGAGATTATTAAGGATCGCAATTTCTAGCATCGACACACTTTGTAGGAATGCCTGGGGTTTTTCGGCATTGAATTCCACAAAGTTGATGTTACCCCATTCTACTGTTTTTGCCATCGTTGATATTATCAACTCTGATGCCTCTTTGAATTTCTGTTTCTCGTGCTGGTATGGGGACTCAGAAAGAGAAACTAGAATGAAGATAACTGTCGTCCGCAAAACTATGCACCGAACAAGATATTTTCTCCAGCAAATAATAAAATAAAATTTTTTTTTTTTGTTAAATGCAATTTTACGCTCCCGGTAAAGTTTAATATACATTTTCGAAATTACATTTTCCAAAGGGGAGTGAAATGTCGAATCATCCCAGTTTAGCCCCTTCTAATTTGGTAGAACATTTTGAACTGTTGAATACACAGAATTTTAAAAAACGTGTTAGTGTAATTTTTCTCATCCCTGTAATCCATTTATCATCATTTTTATAAAATAATAATAATTAATTAATCATTAATACTTTGGTGTGAATAAAATACTGCACTTTATTTTGAACTCTATTGTAATTATCGACAGTTCTACAGCATGTGTTTCTTAGTATTGAAGTATCCTGAAAACACTGTGAATTTATTATTTCAATAGATAATGGAGTCAAGAAAAGTCTAAAATCATAATATTCGTACAAAAACCTAGCCGAATTTCTCCTTCTTTATTAGTTTCAAAATGGCATAAACACGTGTTGTTTTCAAGCACCTTACTTTCGAAAACTTTCCGGGGGAATACACCAGACCCCCCGGTAGAGGGCCCCTTTACATCTTTCAGCTGAGGGACTCAAATGGTACCAGTCCGGGCCTGAATGTATCGAAATTTTTGAAAAATAAAGCGTTCATCGCACTTCTTCTTTTTGTTTGGCATACATGCAAATTATTATTATTATTTCTTGTGGCATAATCGTGCACTTCTGACTTCAAGCTAATGAATTCACAAAAATATGAAGGTGATAAGTCATTCGGAATTTTATGTATAAATATCGTAGTTAGGTAAAATCACCGTAAGAGAATTGGTAGCCACCGCCAAGTTCGTAATGATAACTAATGATTCTTACTTCAGTGAATCTACTCACTTTCAGAATGATGCGCATACCGCGATTTTGAAGTGTTTATAACTGTGATATTTTATTTAGATTGGAGAGGAACATAGTAGAAGCATAGGTATCAAAATTCGGTTGGATAATCGCTTTATATACAGTAATTTGAGACTCAATGGATACATTTCTAGAAATTCTTAAAGGAAGGCGCATACGCAGCCTTAACAATCTGAATCTGTTTCTGGTATGGCTTTGTTGCATACAGCTACAGTAAACAGACAACTACTGATGGTGAAGAGATGAAAGAAGAATTAGGCATTAAACGTTCAGTAAAGTACATTTCTCTTCAGCATTGTACAATAGAGATAACCACTAAATTATAAATTGTGCATTATCCACTAAACTGTGCTTATTCGTTCACTAAACTCGCCTTGAGTTCAGTAACTTCAGCATTATTATTCATCGAGTACACAAATCATCGGGTTTGTTCAAGTTCTCAACGAAGATGTTTCGAAGCAGCCGAAGGATTCGGTGACTACTTTTGATATATCAAACTCCAATAAAACCTGTGAGAAAACTCGATAGATAGAAATAAAATGAAAGTGCTGAGATCAATCTCATTAGAGAAAATTATGACAGAAATGTATTAAAACCCGGATAATAGTTAGTGAAACACAAAAATCAGAGGAGAAAAAGTCAGAAGAGTAAAATAAGTGATTATATTGAAAAGTATGATTCTAATGGGTAGAGTGAATAAAGTTGGAGCAAACGCTCGCACTCAAATTTTTTGGGACAAACTTATACGGGTTGTTGAGTCATGACAAGAACGTATCCATAATTTGAACTCTTGCTCACTTGCATTCACTTCACTTAATATTTCATGACGGATAAGGTTGAACTAATTGTGACCATATAGATCATATTCCCATCGACACTTCGTCGATACTACTTCTCATATTTCCCAGACTTCTATTTTCGTTACTGCCAACTTGTGATGTATCCCTGATATGTTATATATTTCAGGATCATGATTGATTCCACTAAATATTTCAATCCAAAATATTCTTTGTTTGGATGTGCGACCGGTACCACACTGTGGGAGAGCATCAATCATTGCTGGTTCCCAATCTCTCTTCTAAACAGGGCAGTTAGTTTTATGGATAGGTATACACATACAGTACATAACCCAATATTGAATTGAAATATAATCAAGATTTTTTTCGAAAATCTTTCGTAATCGATCTATCCTGGAATTTACCGAAAGATTTGGTGTTTTTTGTTTAATTCATAAAACCAACAGTTTCAATTATCTAGAGAATTATTTTTCCTTCCACCCAAAGAAGCCGGAATACTCGAGCATGTTTGAATTTACTCAAATAAAACTCGCATAGAACTAAAATCGGCCCAGTGAGCACAAATGCAAATTATTGCAATGTTGATTAGGTGAAAGTGATAACGAATTCGTGATGAACACAAAAAAAAAGTTGACCCGTAATTATTTTGAATTCTTAAGGGTTAATATTCTGAAGAAAATCCATCTGATATTCTCCCAATAAATGCAGGTGTTCCACAGGGTTCAGTTCTGGCACCCACTTTGTTTCTGCTTTAAATCAATGATCTGCTCGAGAAAACAACTTGGTCTGTACATATTTTTGCGGACGACAGTACTCTTTATACCAGTTTCTCTTCCAGAGTCCCATACCAGCTCAAGGAACAAAAATTCAGAGAAACATTCACGTCAATAAAATTAATGATGAATTGGTTAAAATAATAGAATGGGGTAACATGAACTTGATGGAATTTAATGCAGAGAAAACACAGGCACATCTCTTCTCAAGGAAAGCCGATCTATCATCATCTAGTATTCAGATGTCAGGAGTAACTACTCCTACAAAGTCAAGTATCTCGATGCTAGGAATTACAATGAGTGATAATCTCTCATGGGACAACCATGTGAGATCGATTGCTAAAAGTGCTTCCCAGAAACTTGGATTTCTATTTCGTGCGAAGAAATACTTCACTCCTAATGATCTACGAGGCTCAGATACGAAATTTCTTGGAATATGGTTCTCATGTGTGGAGTTCGGCACCAACACATTCATTTCGGCTTCTCGATTCTATTCAGAGAAAGGCAAAGCAATCTGTCTTGTTGGTGATTCTTCGCTGACGGACTAGTTCACTTAGTTGGAGCATCGTAAAAGGGTCGGAGACTTGTCTCTCCTATATAGATATTTCCACGGCCAGTACTCTTCTGAATTGTCGCCAATCGTTCCACCCTTGACAGTATCAACACGGATGACTCGACGAGTGCGGAATTACCTCCCTTTGTTGTGAGCTTGAAGACCTGTCGAACCTCTCTTGCTCGAGGATCTTTCTTCAATAGAACAGCTGAACTTTCGAATTCTTTGCATAGAGGGCTCACAAACTTCGAGAATTCGAAGTTAATGTCAATTCGTCTAACCCTTCTCTTGACTCACGCGATGTTCTTTGAACGTTACAGGGTTTTCCTTCCGTGTGAATCTGTATATAAAAAAAACAGGAATCCATACATACTATTTAACTTTTCGTCTGATATTGAATCCCTCTCAAAAAATCGAGCTAACCAAATGTTACAAGCCTGATTCCGTGATCCGGTGGCGGATCCACGGGGGGGCGTTTCGGGTCCGGACCCCCCTCCATTGGGAAACTAAGAGATTTTTTTTCAATTTTTATCGGCTCCTAATTTCCAAATTCTGTTAGGGAACGAAAAAATGTCACATGAGCAAGACAAAAAAATAAAATAGAATAAATTTGTTTGCTGTAAAATTGAAGAACTTTAATAATTATTATTACATTCCATTGAAAACTAAATAGCAGGCTACATTTAACCATCAGTAAATTTTCATTTTAATCAAATCATTCAATTCAATAACCCTCCAATTCCGGAAAAAATAATTCTCAAAAATTAAAAATAGTACAAACAAGATCTGGATTGAATGTTACCCAAACAAACAAACAAATTTCGCTTGAAATTTTTGGACTCACCGATTGTTTTTTCCTTTTTTTTTCTAGTTCAGTCGGTTCAGACGCTGGATCAAGCCCAGTAAAATGAAAAATGCTTTTTCTTCAACTATCAAATTGCAATTTTTCTCGATGACTTTAAAGAAAATTGACACTTGTCAGGCTTATCGAGGAAAAGTTCGAGAAATTTCTGACAGTGCTGCCATTGGATCCTTTTTGGCGCAGTATTTGAAAAATTAGACTTGTTACATTTGTGATGAGTATTGTGTATGCCGGTAACGATTTGAATATACTATGTATGAGTGGATTATGCTGTTGATTAGGTTAAATCAACTCGATTCGATTTAAAAAAAGTTAAGTTTAGAACCTACTTTACCTCCTGGCTACACCTTCAAATTTTGCTCACGTCAATCTCTTTCACCTTTTTTTTGGATCGTGACTAGTTGTTGCTATAACGGTAGCTCATAATTTTCTGTTATATATATATATATATATATATATATATATATATATATATATATATATATATAAATAATTTTTGAGTTATAGACCCCCCTTGACCTGATCCTGGATCCGCCACTGCCGTGATCTGAACTTAGAACAAGAACACTCACCCAACCAAACCTGACACATTACCAATCGTGAGACCCCACACCGACTCACACTCGAAATGAACGAAACTGATTGAAATTCCTGCCGATGAAATTCAACACAGGCTCCCGGCCTACACCGTAAAGGTGCAAGAAACAGGCCTCCTCAAGCCGGCCTATAACCCACATCGAGCATCAGCGACCGTTCCAAAAGCTGAGAAGTCGATTAACGTCACGGGTAGCGAGGTGAAATAGAACTTAAATTGCAGCACATCTGAGTTCCTTAGGAGAAAATCTTCTAGCGCTGAGTGTATTTCACACGAGTGGCCGGATTCAGGGACGTTTCAACGGAAAAGGGCCCCTCCACCATCAAAATTACAATTCATCATTTATTCAAGCCTCCCAAAATATTATTCGAGAGGAAAGATAGACACCCTAAGTGTACGGGGTGGTCTCTATAGTGTGAAACTCGGACAGAATCCATCTGGCGTTTGATCACTTTGCGAAGCAAGAAAACTCAATGATTTTTCAGGAAAATCTAAGAATTAAAAGAGAAAAAGATTGATACAGTATCGATCTAATATATTAGTTTGGTGCTAGGGTTATTGATCTCTAGACAAAGTCCTAACTATTATACCAATCTGTTTCATCGGCATTTGAGCCTACATATTGTACAATATGTATATGATTGTAAACACGTTCATGTTTCAAGAGGAATTGATCAGGAACTTGAATATCCCAACCAAAAAAATGCGCAAGGTTCCAGGTCTGGTCAGCTCAGAGAGACCAAGTTATGTAACAAATATTACATAACTAAATGCTATAAGACGAAGACAAATATTTCGCTTTCAATTTCTTGTTTTTAATATGCTTATTTGTGCTGGGATGTTTCTGAGATGACATTTGTACAGAATGCCAAGAACACGATTCAATAGATCTTTGATGATTCATGCATGGTACGTCTCTTTGTAGTTATATTTGATATTTTTAAGATTCCTCAGTCTTGATATTTGACCGACTGCTAAATATAGCTCTGATGCCTCTTGTGTTTCATATATATAAATATATATATATATATATATATATATATATATATATATATATATATATATATATATATATATATATATATATAAGCATGAAGATTGTCACGGACGAAGTATGATGAATTGTGTTTTCGGATTTCATTCCGTGTTCTGTGGTTTTGATCCTCTGAAGGATAATTGTCACAACGTTTGGGCAAAGTCTCATTTGCCATCTTCTACAATTATCCTTCAGAGGATCAAAACCACAGAACACGGAATGAAACCCGAAAACACAATTCATCATATATATATATATATATGAAATTATGCTGAGAAATCAAACAGGTACAAGAAATTATGCTTGTACCTGTTTGATTTCTCATATTTTTTAATTAAAGTTTTATATTATATTTGTACCATTACGTCGATGTGTTGTGATATGTTGTCCTTCATGTTTGTATTCAAAAAGGATTATTAACCTCATTTTCGTAAGTAAGCACATGTCAAAGGAATTTTCTATTCTTACAATTTTTTCCCAATTCATTGTAGAGTTCCTGATGAAGAGCCAATAAAGACTCGAAAGCTTGAACAGACTTCACTTTGTTTCAACTCCTTGTTGACTGCACACCCGAATATTAAAAGGATTTTTCTTAGACATATATATATATATATATATATATATATATATATATATATATATATATATATATATATGTTAGCATGAAGATTCTCACGGACGAAGTACGATGAGTTGTTTTTTTTCGGGTTTCATTCCGTGTTTTGTGGTTTTGATCCTCTGAAGGATAATTGTCACAACGTTTCGGCAAAGTCTCATTTGCCATCTTCTAGGTGATGATTGAGTTTCGTCGAGTCGGAGGACATATATATATATATATATATATATATATATATATATATATATATATATATATATGCCATAGGTTGAAAAGGGGATTAAAACTGTATAATATGTTATATCTGTTCACTGCATGTAATGATAACATATGCGAATACGTGCTATGAACGAACTGAGAAAGATCAAAAAGCTTTTTGGGCATAATAGATGAATGAATAACACGCCTGTACTGTTCATGTTGAATGAGAGAAATGTTTAATGTTCAGCAATTCAAAGATTGAAAAACTTCAATGAACACAATAATTTTGGAACTCATAGTGTATCTCAGATTCTGAAATACTCACTTTTATCCTTATTAGAATTCCCTCCGTGAGATGACTTTCATTTGTGTTCCGCCTGAAACAAAAAATATTACATATAAGTGTTTTTTCAGTGACAATATTTCGTCACTTTATTCTAAATTTTGTTATTATTATTATTGAAAAGTCTTAAAATTCGTTATAAGGAGATATCGCTTCTCAGTCGATCGATCCAATATTCATAAAACAATAAGTTTTAAAATCCATGGTCAATCCATCAAATTTTTTGTACCGAGGCGAACACGGAACTGATTTTGTTGAAGTAGAAACAGATTCGCCATTTGCCGCTAGTCTCTAAGATAAAAGTTACACTCCTACAGAAACTTTGAAATTTTGCATACTGAAAACAAAGATTGCAAACTTTTATAATCCACAGAAATGAAGACTGGAAATCGATGTATCTTTCCCGACAATCAATTGTATATCTCTACCTTACGGCGAATCCGTTGGTTTGATGAACGATTTCATTGGAACCTTTGATAAAAAAGTTGAAATGTTTTGTAGAGATTAATTACCCTACCAGCAGACTGCACCGACTTTTTCTTATTCTTGATAAACTTTCATCTGAAATATTTGCTCATACTGAGACTCTTCAAACACCTTATCTAGAATAAAAACGCCCTGCGATCTCATCAACCACACACTCCATCTAACAAAAGAGAAAAATTAATCCTGAAATGAAAATCGATAGCGAACCTCACTTTTAATGCAGTACATACGATCTCCTGAATCTAATTTCGAGACTGAAAAATAAATACGGATATTTTTTGGGATAATGGTTTCTTGGAGGTCGAGTCAAATTTAATTCCTTGCACAGAGCGTGCTTTGTTCTATCGTGCGTAAGAAGCTTTGGTTACATGACTTTTGACATTATATATCCAAGAGAAAAGTTTGCTCCAGACAGATGGTGAAGCGCAAATTCCTTTCACAATCGAGAAAACTGTAAGAATCGACGCGTTTATGTGCGAGTCGAGGTCGAAGTTTGGATATTATTTTATCAACAATATTTCGACAAAATATAATTCTATGAAATGAAAATGAATGGGAATCTTCACTAATTTTCAAGGACATAACACACAAGGATAGAAAACTGCAAGGCTACGATTTGTGACGTCACCTCCTTTATTGGTGGATGGAGGCAATAAGTACCTTCTCAAACTTTTTCACAAAACATTCACCAACTGGAAATATAGTGCCTACTGCCTTGCTTTTGTAGCACTAGCCTGTCGTTGAAAAAATCAGAGACCACTGTTACACCTACTGTTGGGAGGGTTTTTGAATCGGCTTCTCGAAAACTTTCTTTCATTTCACAACTATTGAGCGCAGAATAAAAAAAACGTTGACATCAAAGTATTCGATTTCAATAGTTACAAACTATAGCCAGCTTATACTCACACTTTCAAGTTAAATATGCAACATAAAGGTTAACGACAGCTGTGAAATGCCCTCATGCCGTTGAATAAGGGTACTGACGTCACAGAGCTATCGTGAATTCAAACGATTGCTAGAATTGGAATTTTCATAAGGAAGGGTTTTTCATATCTCCATGATATTTTTGGCATTCAAATATCGTTCTACATATTTCAAACAGAATTTGATTTTTTTGTGAACACCCCTATCATTGCAAGATTGGGTTTTGAAAAATGTAGAGTTTCAGTTGTAAAATTATTTTTTCAAAAGTTTGCTACCTGAATGGCATCAAAAAAGATAAAGATTTATTATTATCAATATTTTCATTATTATTATAATTATTATATTCTATCTAACCGTTCGTCAAAGAAATAGATCAGAATATTCATTTTACTACTTCAGCAGTTTTTCATATTGAATTGAGATTATTAACAAACAAATAAAACTATTATCGAGTATAAAATTGAAAAGAATAAAGCAGAATTTCTAAAATGGAATAATGAATCAAAAAAACATTGTCAGGCATCCCTCACATGTCCATAATGGGTGTTTGAAGATATTCTCCAACTGAATAGAAAGATGTTTCCTGTATATATTTTTTTATTCCGATTTTGAACTTATTTTGTCCCAGATTCCCAATATGTTCTGACAGTTTGTAGAACAAATGTAGATCTATTGAATTTTTTGGGGGTTCGTGAGTTAGGTTACAAGATCGAGTGGAGGTTACAAAATCGATTGGAGTGATCATGATTGCTGAATGATTTTGTGTAAGATTGACTTTTTTTATTTATTTCCATTAAACTGTAGTGATAATGAATGGCCGACAACGGTGACCGTTCTTTTCTGGAATGAATAATGTTTCATTAGCTTTAGTTGAATTACCCCGAACTATATTTCCATGACTGATAGTTTAGTGATTCAAAGAGAAATATACTGAGAGAATAGTGTTTTAATCAGTGGATCTCTTAAGTTGACGGAGAGAAATATGGACATATCTTTCGACTTATAGAATGTCTTTTCTCTGTTCAACCTCAGCAAATCAGCATTGAACCATTTCTCAGTATCGTTAGCATCTTCTTCGATGTTCACCTTAAGGGTGTCATCACTTTTATAAGACAGACATACGGTGGTCTCGTCAGCAAACGAAATCAACGAAGGAGTAACGAAGTGAGTCATTCACATAAATTAGAAGGAGTAGAGGGCCAAGAATAGAACCTTGGAGAACCCCACTACTCACTGGTCTAGGTTAACTACAGAAACATATTGAGGGCGATCTTCAAGAAACGTTGGTAGTGAGTATTGTCAAAATTACCTTCGTCAATGTCGAAACAGCATTGGATTCGTGAATGCAATCAGTCCGAACATCAAAATTCTGACGTCTAAATATGTCAACGGTGAATACCGAGCCCGAGAAAAGAGACTCCTCCCGAGAGATTGAGTCGACGAGTACCTCCCGCACGGCTTTTAAGTACTCAGGCCGCCGTTGAGAGCGGTTACTTCTGGATAACAATACACTCCCGTCTTATAAATGTCACCGAAGGGATTGTATAAATTGATGTCTGAGAACAGAGGAATTAATTTTAGTCGGCCGTTCGGAAATTTGCCAAATACCATTTCGGGATTGCGAGTGTCTTCCCGTTGTGGGCCCGCCTTCTCATTACATAATCCACTGCTCCAGTCCAGCTATTACGGAGACAAAACATATCCTCCGAATATTAGCATCTACAAAATGGTTTCATAATGAATAGGACCTTTTCACTTACAAGTCTGGTTTGACATTAAAACACCAACACGGCTTCTCAGCCTTGCGTCATGTTGGGGATCAGGAACGTTTACGGGGTGAGGGAGAGCAGCACTTTTTCATAGGAAGAACGTGTTGTCGATTGTTCTCTCTCAGAGATACAGATCAATTATATCATCTTCATTCATTCATTCAGCACTCACATTTAATCTCGCCCCTTTCTCTCATCCGATTGCACCGACTTTTTCTAATGGGAGCATCAAGCTAATGGGCCACTGAAGGTCATTGTTTGCTAAATGATCAATTGGATCTCAATAGTTCCCCTTTGTTGAACTTATTCAATCAATAAGTAGTAACTATGGTCCGATATCATAATCATTATCAGTTGTAATTCTAGGAATCAGTTATCAGCATCAGTTAATAAGTTTAGGAATCATCATCAGTGTCAGTTGTATTATTCTAGGAATCAGAGATAATTAGAGTAGGCCCTGATGTATTTAAGGAGCTTTTAACAAAGAATAATTTAGTGTTCAAATACATTCGCTTGATAAAGATACAGTGCATCGAAACATGTCGCGAAGACAATAAATTTTGTGGAAATTTAATCGTGTCTACCTTATAGCGTAATAACTATGGATTTCCATCAAGTAAAGGCCACCTCAATCCAAAATTCAACTTTAAATTTTTGAATAATTATAATAAAAAATTTATTGTACACCAGTGGAATGTAAACAATTTGAAAATCACATCAGTTGATCGATTGTACAATAAAGGATAATCCCCCAAGAATAGAGATTCTTGTACGAGACGAACAAAACAAAATAAGTATTACTACTACTCTAAAAAGTAGTAATGCTGAAAACCTCGGCCGCGAAAGCCTCAGCCATTTTGTCAAAACGAAATAAAATAACATTAAATTATTTCTTTCCATAGAAAGGTTGAGAAAAAAATAATACTTAGTGTAATGTCAAGTTCGGGTGAATGGATGTTCTATTTGCATATGTCATGTTTCTCTTGGAATAGATCTTATATGTTTCTTTCAATTCATGCTTGAAGAGGGGGTGATTTTTCATTTCCGAAATATCTTGAGGTAGTGAGCTGTACAGTTTTGGCCCAAAATAAGTGAAGTGTTTTTGTCCAATATTTTTGAGCGTTTGAGGGGGTAGGTGTGTGTCATATTTGTTTCTCATGTCGTAGTGATGGTCTTCCATTCTCAGATTATTTCTGTTTTTGTGCTGTTCAAGATTAGAATATAGAAATAGTTCTTGTCGGGGGTCTATGAATCCGGATTTTTTGAAGAGTGCATTGGAAAAATACGTTTGAAGTTTGTAAACCTCCTTCGGTATGAAGATCCAAAGTTCAGCTGTTTCATTGTAAAGAGACCTTTGATCAAGAGGTGTTGGTCGGGTCTCCAAGTTCACAACAGGGGGGTCGGAATCCTTGTTGATACTGCGAGGGTTAAACGATTGACGACAATTCAGGAGAGAACCGACCGTGGAAATGTCTATATCTATATTTCTTGGCACGAAATAAGCTTCTGGCAAGCACCTTCAGCGATCGATCTCAGATGGTTTACTCGATGGAGATTATTACTGATCGTAATTCCTAGCATCGAGATACTTGATTCTGTAGGAATAGTTACTGCTGGCATCAGAATTCCAATCTCATCGATACACATACAGATCAACATCGCCAACTCGAAGTTCCCTTCGAAAGCTGGGGTAAAAAAAACGATAACGATTTCGCAACGGTTAAAGGCCCCCCGAAAAGTGTTGGCGTGCCTTCGGCCAATTTGTCAGCAGACGAAATACTATTCCGATGGCATTCACCTATCTTCCGCAGCATTAAAACGAGCAGGGATACAGCCAGTAGCAGCGACTAATGATGAAAAATGTTTTAATTATGCATTCCCATAATATTGGAGATTCGAGCAAAAATTTGTGAACACTAATCGTCCAAACTAATAATAAATCAACATTTTTATAGTCGGCGCTTTTATTAAAAGCCATTAGTTTCGTGGCGTGTAGTCGGATGGTGGTGTGAAGCACTGGCTCGGTTGTTTCTCGGGAACCACGAAACCGACTAAGTGTAGCCTCTCTCGCCGATATCCTGCAGGAAGAGATTCCTCAACGCTGCGAATCGTTTAGAAAACGCGATTGTTCCTCTCGCTACACGATCTGCTCGATTAATAAACTCACAGACGAAATTATTGCCTCGGATAAGGCACGGCTGGTAATGGCTTTCGAGCATCACATAGTTTTTGTCTTCGATAGATCCTTGGAGATGGATAGATAATTTGGATTTCCACTTTACTCTGGCATTTTGAAGTTTGCGACGTGAAAATCAGAAATGAATCAGAGGTACCAATGATAATACTCGAAGTTCCTGAATAGTAAATTGATGAACACGCCTTCGAAAAGAGGCCCTTCATTTTATTCACAATCTTTCGGAAATAAGCTCATTTTTATCTACCACTAGCCATACCCACCCTATTGGGCGTTAATTATATTTGTGATGCAATTATATTGTGTAGTTCTTAGAATTAAGTTTTATCAGGTCCATCACACCTCTACCTTCTGGGCGCACTCGAAAGAGCGTTTGAAACAAGTCGAAAATCTTATTAACACTCTTTTCATCCCGTTAGGCGATTGAGTTTCAATGAAATACGAACAGGTCTTCAATCTACGAGTATTCTGTCGGATACCAACGTCATACAAAGAACACACCCTACAAGTTTCATATCTCTACCCCTTTTCAATCTCGTAAGGCGAATAATTTCAATAAAATACGAAACAAGTCTTCCATCAATTCTGTGAAAAAATTGTATGCAAAATTTGAAGTAAATTGGACCAAGGCATCACGTTGTCCCACGCAAATTCAGCGCCCGTTTTTTACCCCTGTAGGGGATATATATATATATATATATATATATATATATATATATATATATATATATATATATATATATATATATATATATAGATATATATATATAGATATATATATATATATATATATATATATATATATATATATATATATATATATATATATATATATATATATATATATATATATATATATATATATATATATATATATATATATATATATATATATATATATATATATTAGTGTCAAATATGAAAAGTGGTCATTAATTTATTCAAATTCATTCGAACAAATACATGAATTAGGAGATGTTTCAACCTCAAATTCAATATTCTAAAACAGAAACACTCAGTATTTACAAGTCCATATTTTAATACTGCAAGTTCATAGACACGATTGATACGATTACAGGATATAGGACTATGAAACAATCTCCAAATTTGCAAACTTGCACGTATGCGTGCCAAGCATTTCACCTTAGTACGGTGACCGGAGCAAACTTGCAACCTCAGCATATGAATCTTTATAAATATTGAGAGAGGTCGGGATTCGGTATTCAGTAAATCAGTCAGTATTCATTGATCACTCTTCAGAAACGGTTTCAGAACATTTTTGAGAATGCAGCACATCTCCTTCTCGACAATCCTGCTGGTTAGCAATATTGTAAGTTTTTGGTGTTTTTTTTTTGAATTTCTCGTTAGCTATCCAATGTCCAAGCTCATTCATTATTTGGATGAATCAAAGGTGGGTGAAACAGCGAAAAATCCTCTCGTATTAAGCCAAGCGAGTACCAAGTTGCGACAATAGACAGGTTGGAAAGTGAACAATTGTTCACTCAGAAGGAGACGTAGCTGGCAAAACACTCTGCATTTTCTCGACCTCGTCTTCTTCTCTCATCCGCAACGTTTATTCTGTCCATCGGAGTTCATGAGTTGCTTAAATTCCTGCTAGCTAGCCTGACACGAATAAGTTCTTAGTTTTTATTTCGAGAACCACAAACCTTTTTGTTAACTCTCACACTAGTTTTCAAAAATTACACGTTACCGTTCTATTTGCCATTTCGTCATTATTATTATTATCGAAAATCGCGTTAATATTCAGTGAGTTAACCCAATATTACTATTCGCAACAATCCCCGTGAAACATAACGAAAATTCATGAGGTTCGAATGGCATGCCGAACGCTTTCATGAAAACATAGAAAGCTGAATTCTGCAACATCCTAACCTCTACATAGGAAAATACCATTCACAAAGAATGGCAATATTCACATTTGTGGGAGAATCATGGAGTTCGTGTATGTGCAATGCCTACTTAAAACACAAGATGTGTTGAAATTAATCTTTTGATAATCCTTCGCAAATATAAATGAATATGATAATAATGATAATCAAATTCAAATATGTAGTACAGATGATGATACACACATGAATAACTTCCTATAGATGAATTTATACTTGTTTCGAGATACATGATTGAAAGAAAGTTAAAATAAGAGAGTAAGTACATAGATGATAACACTCAATAGATGAAAGGTTGGAATATGAAGTTTTTTTGGCATGGAGATAAATATATTCGAAATGGGTTGAAAACAATCAACTAAAATAATAGGCAGTGGTTATAATCAAAACGAAGACTTGGAGAATGCAAATAATAATATTAATAATAATAAATGTCTTTCATTTCATCATTCAACACAGTGTTTGACAGGAAAATATCATGATTTCAATGAAAAATTTTCTGAAATAAAATTACCTGCTCTCCCATTCAACTCCGATACATTAAATGATTAGAAGGAAGGAAATAGAAAAACTCATTGAAGATTTACATATTCAAAACTAGTTGCAGAAGTTGAGCAGCGCCGAGCGCGGTTAGCACTTGGATGGGTGACATCATGCAGGGAAAGACCGCGTCGAAAGCCCATATAACTGCAGCAAAATAGCGCAGGCAATATATCGATGAGAACAAGATATGTTGAGGATATGCCGTCCTTCGGGGAAGACATAAAGCCGGTGGTGCCGAGTCCATGGATGTTGGGCTTGTAAAAGATCCCTGCCTCTGGTTGGAATACCAGAGGGTTTGGCAAAATTTCCGGTTGAGGGAAGTGTGTTCACAGGCGTCAGTGATTGGCCTTGGTAGCGGAGAACCAGAAAAAAAAATTGTATCGTTTGATAAGACAGTGGCTGAACGAAACAGAAGAAATTTGTATAAGGGAGGAGTTATTTTGCTTTTGAAACGAATATTCATATTATGAATATTATCTCTGAATGGTATTTCTTTAGAAAGATATTCTGGTTGATTATTATTCATAATTGTGTGATAAAAGGAGGAAGATTAAAGAATGAATCGGTTTTTCATATTAGGCCATTTCAATTTTGACAGAGTTTAAGGAATATGATCGAACTTTCGTATGCCAAAAATGAATCTAAGACAGGAATTTCGTACTTTTTGTATTCTTTCCGAGTCAATCTAGAATAAACCTGCAAGCAATAATGTTCGATGCATTTCTCTCGATCATTTCATTGAATACTGAAGGACGCATTGTACTCCTGGCTTCTCCAGAGAATAATAAAATAACGAAGAAAAATATTCCACGGACATTCACAGAACATCAGATGCGGACTCGATGCACGCTCAACATTCAACACAGACAGACGCGCGACTGAGATTGATAAGAGCACAAAACTGCAGCAAGCCGTTCCTTCGTTCGGCTATTCATTAATCTTACGAACGCGAAAACGAGCAACAATGTCCAAACGGAGCGGAACTAAAGCAGAAATCGTTCAAATAAAAATATTGATGAAGTGCACACGGTCCGGGGTAGTGTTATAAAAGTCGAACGTCGAACCGAGAGCATATAATTCGGCGTGAGAGAGCCCGAAGGAAACGAGTAAAGAATCCGGTAATAGTTGAAAACCGTCCCGGTGGAAGGGAATGGACGAACGAGGAGTGCGGACTAGCGAGTCGCTACTAACGATTTATAAGACTGATATATCGCCTCAATCCGCGATTCGTTTGTCGGTGTTATGGAACACAAAACACAACGGCGTGGCGTAATCCGCAATCGTAGTTGCAGTCCGGCTGCCGGTGCTGCAGACGGCCGCTAATTCCGACAGACTATAATGAGCGAGCAGTCCATCCCTGAAAAGACGCATAAAAATTGCCACCGGCCACAAAAAAACGCCCGTCAGACACCTATTGGAATCGGTTCTTTCCATCATTGCCTACGAAAAACCTGAATAATTTTTTTTTCGAAAAAACCAAAACAAAAAAATGTTGAAATTGAAACAATGTCATGATTTATTGCGCTGAACTGACCATAATAAAACTTCTTTTCTTTTTTGCAAAATCGAATCCTTTTCTAGTTATAAGTGACTGAAAGTCGAAATATGACCAAAATTAATGTTTTTCAAAATCATATCTCCATTTCTTCAAACCGATCTTAATTCCGTTCACGCACATTCAAGTCTTATTTTTGTTGTTTCAACTTCGTCACCCTGTTGTCAAATTGTGAAGATTTTTTGTAGATACCCATTAAATCGTATTAATTCATATATAATTCGCAGATTTATCATTTTGAAAATTCTAGAAAAGTATTCATTTCCAAAAAGCTGGAAAAAAACTCCGAAACAGAATATACAGTGCTTTCCTTCAATGTTTTTTCCGCTTTTATTGTTTCAACTGGTCAACTCAAAAAATTGGAACTTGATAATGCAATTGATGTAAGAATACTATATTTTGTAGTAAAAATTGGGTAAAATTGACAGATCAAAATTTCAAGATGGCGACTGGACGCCTCCTAGAAAAAAATTGGGAAGGGCAGTCTTGTGATACATCATTTTGAAGCTCCCGACATATACTTTACAATCTTAGAATATGAAGTCGATATTCTCACCTACTTCAAAAAAGCGGAACATCGTAAATCACTGCAAACACATAAATATCGATATTTCCAGAGATATTCGTTTTTCTTTGCCATCTAGCAATCCCAACAACACGATAAGGTTTGATTGGTTATTTTCTGTTCATAAAAAAAGGAAAAATTGTCAGTACGACAACGAACATCATTGTTCAGTTCAAATATTCCCATTTAATTTTCGATTTTGAGAGTACATAGCTACCATGTAAACTATTTCCAAAATGGCCAATTGAATAAAACTTCTAATCACCGAAATCGTCCAAGTGAATCCTGATCAATTCGATACGTATATTATTATTTCAACAAGATGGAGCAACACCACATTATTCGAGACAAGTAAGAAACAATTTGAATAATACTTTCCATAGTCGTTGGATTGGCTATCGAGGTCCTACGAAATGGCCAGCCGGCTTGCCAGATTTGACACCTTCAGACTTTTTTATGGGGCTATTTGAAGCAAAATGTGTACGGAACTGAACCTGCTGCAATATTGAATATACGGTGGAGAATAATAAATATTTGTAGAAATATCGACGTTGCTGTGTTCAACAATGTTCGACATGAAATATCAGATAGGCTGTTCATATATCAAGACCTTGAAGGCAACCATTTTGAGCATCTTCGGAACTGAACTCAGCATATTTCCTCAAAGTATGAAGTAAAACGTCGATGAATTCAGGCAATTTTAAATGTTCCGCCATTTTGTACTAGGTAAAGATATTGACTCCATATTTTAGGGTTGTAAAGTATTCGTCAGGAGCTTCGAAATGATGTATGACAAGACATCCCTTTCCATATGTTTTTTTTTTCTAGGTGGCACCCAATCGCCATCTTGGAATTTTCATCTTTCAATTTTATGCATCAACTTCATTACAGCAAGTTTAAATTCTTTGAGTTGACCCATTCAAAGAATAAAGGGGAGGGGGAGATTAAAGAAAAGCACTGTATATATGTCGTTTATCTCTCACAAAATAGTAGTCAATGTGAAGATTATATGATATTACCAGAATTATATCACTCTTGGCAACACCGCTGATATCAATGACGTATGTGCTGGTTATGTTGTTGAGAAATCTAGTGTGTGTTTTCGACAGTTTTCGTGGATTTTGTTTTGTTTAATCAACCTCATGTGATATTTGGAATACTTTTCATAACTATGCGAGCACACGAAGACGAGATATTGCTATTAGGCCAAGAGCCAGAGCAAAAAAAGTAGGTTCATAATGCAATCTTCTACAGAATTGATTTTCTTGTTGGAAAATGTTTGGGCGTGTCCCCTGAATATAAATTCAAGTTGGCGGGACAGGGGGGGGTTGAGCTTCAGCCGCCATCTTGGAAAACACGTTTTATCAAATATCTCGTGAACCGTGCATCGTACGACAAAAACAGTAGGAATCATTTTCGTAGAAAATAAAATTCTCTTCAACTTTTATTCGAAACTTTTTTCCGTATAGTGCATAGGTTTTCATTTATAGCGCGCCAAACTGTTCCCAGCATGGTTATTGCTAAATATATAGTTAACGGTTGATGAAACAGTATAAATGGCAGTATTTTGGCGCGCCATAAATAAAAACCTATGCTTTATACAAAAAAAAGTTTCAAATAAAAGTTTCAGAGAATTTCATTATCTACAAAAACGATCCTCACTGTTTTTATCGTACGATGCACGGTTCACGAGATATTCGATAAAACGTGTTTTCCAAGATGGCGGCTGAAGCTCAACCCCCCGTCCCGCCAACTTGAATTTACATTCAGGGGACACCCCCGAACATTTTCCAACAAGAATATCAATTCTGTAGAAGATTGCAGAAAAAAAGTACCTGGCTCTTGAAAAGAAACATGAAAGTTTCCACTAGAGATATCTTCGGTTCAAAACAATGGTTGTTAACTCGGCATCGGGCATATTTTATTGTCTTATTGTTGATCTGAGGGTTGATATCATAGGATGACATTTTTGAGAAAAATAAATACTTTCTATAATTCGATATTTCTTCAAAAATGCACCTCTTTCCAGTATGAGTGAATAAATGTCGAAAAATAAATATATATAATAATTTGAAAAAGATTATATTCCCATTTCCCTTCTCAGTTACTCTGTGAATTTTGCAATCGCGGCTATATAAACTATTGCTGCTAAGATAGCAATATATAAACATAACAATTCAGATTTTTTGTTATTTTTCAACCCCCCTCCCCCTGTTGATGAATAATTATTTAAAGATCGAAAAATACTTGAAAATTTTATTATCAATCAAACAAAGTAAAACTCTTACGTTAGGAAAGAAACAATGGTGTTTAGGCATCATTTGACATTTGATCATCTTTCAATCAAAAAGAGTGCATTTTTTTAAAAAACGTCGAAGAATGTTTTTATGTATTTGTCATTCTAATTTACCAATTCTTATGTAAATTTGCAATATTATATAACGGTCTCGAACTGACGTACAAATACTACTTTCAGAGATTATTTCTCTCTAGAGGATGTGGAGAAATATTTGCAAAAAGTGAAGACATGATTTTTTTGAAAATTGGTAAATTATGGTCATTTTGCGATCTTTCATCACTAAAACTTCGAAAGGGGTGCGTTTTTTAAAAATTGGCAAAAAATGAAACGTGTTATCATTTTATTTGACTTTGTTTCGAATTCACAATTTTTTTCAATTTTTTTGCAAATTAACGATCATTCGGATAAAACAAATACTATTCGGGTTTTTCGTAGGCAATGATGGGCACAATCGATTCTGAGGGGCGAAGAAGTATTTCGGTGCGTCTTTCCAGGGGCGGACCGCTCGCTCATAACCGGCCTTCCTCCCCATTAACGCCCAATTTTGCGCCGCCGTTTAATCCCGAGCGATACGTTTTCGGGCGCGGGATAAATGAAGCGCCGAACAATCCGCAAAAGTATTTCAAACTGGAATGAAAAGTCGGCGGGATTGCCACGAGTAATTGAGTCGCATAAACATGAAAGTGAAACAGTAAGAAATACGGAAGTGTGACACGTTCGCCAAGACTATGGCTCAAGGCAGTGGCGGGTGCAGCGGAAAATTTCAGGGGGGGTTCAAATCCAAGCATTTCAAGAGAAAGGAAATTGAAATTTGTTTGAATACGGTTGACAATATTGTCTGTTCAGTGGTAGTGGTTCCAGCTTCGAAGGCTCGTATATAGAAACATAGTGGATCGAATTGAAATTATTAAAATGGATTAAAGTGAAATAATCAAGAATAATCTGATTGGAATTGTAGAATTATTTTTTCAATCCAAAAAATCACTGAAAAATTCAATGGAATCCAAATGGAACCCAGAGAAAACGACAGTGGTGGGTGAATTAATTGGCATATGTTAAAAAATTAAGATATATTGAAAAAGCGCTGATTAAGGGAATGTGAAAAAATAATCGAAGAAAGCTTGGAAAATCACATCAGTGAGAGGAAATAAATCAGTGAGAACCAAATTAAAAAAAAACAAAAAATCATATGAGATTACAAAAAATTTCAAGAAAATTATGAAACAAATGAAACGAAAAAAAAAATAAAAAATCAGAAAAAAATCACATCGATGCGAAATGATTGGAAAAGAATGAAATGAACTGCAAAAAATATGAAAGGAATATTCGAGTCATTAAAAAATTGCAAACTTCAGATACAAAATTTCAGTATCGTCCCCTAGAAGTTTTCCGGGCACTACGTATTCTTTCATCAATATTTACCAACCTCCACCAATATTCATGTTCATTCCCATCACATTCAACCCCAATTCATGTTTATATTCGTTATAGCTCTAACGCTTCACCACCATTTTCCAAATTGTTTTAAATGTTTTACTATTGACTTTCACTTCCATCCACAATAATAACACCAAAATTCCACATCGAGTCAAAAAAGTTATAGGGACGAGCCGGAATCAATATGAATACGGTATACGAGGGATATAGAAAAAGTTGTTGTTTCATCGATATCGTCAACATCTTCGCCAGGTGCTTTAGGATTCAAGAAACGTCCTCAGTCCCCGACTACCCGCCACTGAACCGTAGCGAGCTGGAAGCCTTTCTCGAGTGCATGACGACACGATCTCAAGCTCTAGAAATATAAGGGCCCGGTAGGTATATGGCGTCGTGGCGTCGTCGGCGTATGCCTAGCCGTAGACGCGTCCCTAAATCAGTCTGATTGCAAAAGGCGCTCACTCGTCGCAGCCCCAGCCCGGCCCGTTACTTTTATAACTACTTGCCAAGACAATGTAATTAAATGGCATCCATTTGTAATTTCGGAGCGGCGTGCGGGGAATGCAAACTGCCGAACATGGAGAAGGTGTGACTGCGCGCCCGGCCCGCTAAGGCCCCATCGGTTCCCTAATAAAAACAAGCAGCTGCAATGTCAATACTTGCACCGCTGAAGAATAATTAGCAGCAACAGCGGATGATATTTGCATGTCGGGGGATGGGGGGGTTGAGTCGCTGCCAAGAAGCGGGGGCAGCATCTCGCATCCGCAAGATCCATCATTTTTCATTAATTTGAAATATTCGACGAAATTATCGAGTTAGATGAGTAGTTACTGAGGATGGCACGTTTAAAGCTAGTCAGCTGGTTAACGGAACAACCTTCTTTACACCTCATTCCAATTTTTCACAACTGAAGTCAGGTAAAAATCAAATGTGGCTAGCACGTGGATAAAGTCGATTCTACAATTTTTTTATATATATACGAAAGAGAAACCCCGTAGTGTTCAAAGAATACCGTTTCAATCGAGGAACAGGAGATAGAAATTAACATAAACTTTAAATTTTTGGAAGTTTATCAGACTCAGAAAAAACGTCCTTCGCTAAGGAGTTCCAAAGTTCAGCTTTTCTATTGAAAAAAGATTCCTGAGCAAGAGAGGTTTGACAGGTCTTCAAGCTCACAACAGAGGGGCGCGATTTCTGCACAGGTCGGATCATCAATGTTGATTCTGCCAAGGGTGGAACGATTTCGGTAAAGTGAAAATATCTGTGGAAGAGCGACAAGTCTCCGACCCTTTTACGATGCTCCAAAAAGGTGAGCGAGTCCGTGAGAAAAGGATCACCAACAAGACTTATTGCGTTTCTCTGAATGCAATCAAGAAGCTTCAGTGAATTTTTTGGTGCTGATCCCCACACATGAGAACTATACTTTAATCTGTGCCTTGCAAATTATCAGAAAATGACGAGAAGTGAAGATTCATTTGCACGAAATAGAACTACAAGCTACAGGGAAGCACGTTTTGCGATCGATATCACCTGATTTTCCCTTAGAGATTATTACTGATCGTAACTCCTAGATACTTGACTTTGCAGGAATCGTTACTCCTGACACCTAAATATTGAATGAAGATAGATCTGCTTTCTTTGAGAAGAGACATGACTGGGTTTTCCCAGCATGTTACCCCATTATATTATTTTCCCAAGTAATCGTTGATTCTATTGGCGCTTATGTCCCTTTGTATTCTTGTTCAGTGCTGATATGGGGACTCTGGAAGAGAAACTAGTATCAAGAGTACTGTCGTCCGCGAAACTATGTACTGAACAAGATGTTTTCTCCTGCTGATCATTGATATGAAACAATGGTTTCTTTTAATTACAAAGATCTCAAACTATATCTCCCGTTCGTGTTATATGACGGAAACAATGTCCTAGCAGTTGTTCATCGTCACTAGAAATACATTCAAAGAAGCTGTCAGAACCTTCTGACTAATAGGTCACTAAGGTATTTTTAAGTGTTTTCAAGATTGGAAAACACTACTGGGACAAGTGGGTTCCATTATTTTCTTCTAGATTTATTTGCTCTTCAGTATAGTTCAGTATTGAAAATCATCTTTGAACAATTCGATCAGACCAGTCTCAACTATACATCCACAGTAGGTTGGTGGACTATCTGACTCATGAGGGTTGACGTTCGTAGAGGGTGTCAGCAGATTGAAGAAAAAACCCATTTTAAACCCATCATTCGATCTGAATGTTGCACGTAGTGAAATTTTTCATCTCCTGGTGATTTTCATATTGAAATATTACTAGAAAATATCGATTACGACCCAAAATGCCATGTAACCCACTCATCAGTTGCGAAAGCAGAGATATCTGTTGTTTCGAATTCAAGTATTCCGGACAAATCAAATAGATTTTCTGCTTATTAGGCTCAGGGCGGGTACTTAACGACCTGATCAACAATCCGTTAAAATAATCTGTGCTGAGAATAGACATGATATACTTTCCATTGCTTTAGTGAAGTCACAATCTGAGCATCGATTATTTTAACCGATTGTTAATCAAGTCCGTAAAGTACCCGCTCTCAAATATCGCTACTTAGAGTCGTTTGCCTCAGGCGCTACACTGTCAATGAACAGAAGATTCAAAATCCCACAAGTCACCGATGAGACATCAATGGTGTATCGCAACAGCTGTCGGCACAGAATTTTGTGTCAGTCCTCATTGGATATCAAGTTAGCAGAGCCAATCCTCAAGCCAAAACTGAGAGCAAGGAAGATTATCGGCCTTCAGAAAATGCTTTTCTTCAATTTCATTGCAAGTGATTCTGCTCAGAGATCGCCATCGAAAAAAGTCCTGCTCGGGCGCCAAATTTATTCCAGCCGGCGCTGAATCACTGATAAAAACAAGCAGCTACACTGTCAATACTTGCACCACTGAAGAATAATTAGCAGCAATAGCGGATGATATTTGCATGTCGAGGCCGGGGGTGACAGGCCGCTGTCCGGGGGTTGGTGGGCATCTCTGGCAGGGGTCGGGGAGGCCATCATCTCGCACTAGCATCAACAGCGCCCACAACGACCAGCACTTGACTCAACAGTGGCCGTCACCAGAACACCAGGGTCACACGCAAAACGGGTCCGTGCCTTCACTAGCAGCAGCCGCCATTGCTACGGGAGGCGGTCATGGAAATTCTACCTCCATCGTTTAAGTTAAGGATCAGTTCCTTTTTGGAACGTTTCGAAATATATTGATAATACCATCGAAGCGCACGAAATTAGTTTTTCTTGTTGATAAAAATAAACAATCAGAAACAGAAATTTTTTTTAACTCAGTTTTCAATATGGATATTTCAATATCAGTCCAATGTTGTTCGGGACAGTAGATAACAATATTGAATTGAACGGAAACATAGCTTGAAGCGAGAATTGAAATATTTACTGGAAGAGCGCCACGACATCTCCAATCAAGTAAAATTTCCAAATGAATTCCACTAAACAGCCAAAATTTGTCGTGAATATCTTCAAGATAAAATAAAAACTATATGCAGATACTTGTTTTGTGAACATTGTATTGTAGTGTATTGAAAATATATATTTTAAATATTTTATTTTTATTTATTTGAATAAAAAAGATATACTGAATTATCAATTTAGGTAACATATTGGCATAATACATATGCCAATTCTGATATTCAGGTCTATTCTGATGAATCTTGAATTACTTTCAATATTGAATATTGGTTGTTGAAAATAATCGACAACTGTTATAAAAGAATATTATGAAGCACCATCGAGTTTTCCGGAATATTTTGTGGGTATTGGTTTTTCGATATGATATAATATTCAATTTCCGAAAATGTTTCGAAAAATACTGATTTTCAATACGTACCAAAATTGGATTTGACCTCATTCCTGAATATTTTTCAATTCCCTAGTAATATTCAAGAATTGATGGGGCACTAGAATAGACCTTATTGTATGAATATTGATGGTATTCACACTGAAATTTGAAATGGTATATAAAAATATGGGTGATGGAAGATTGATTATGAGATATTACAAAAAAAATATGTTGATATTGAAAATGAGAATATAAAAACAAAGTGCCAGAAAATAACGTCAATAACTTTTTTCACGGTAAGTTTCATATAAGAATTCGTCTTCACATAAAACTGTAATCGTTCAGTATTTTTCCAAATGAAGATTTATCTATTCTTGTTCATACACAGAGTTTATTGATTTTCATTAAAAATGAGATGTTGTCAGAAACATATCTTGAAGTAACCACAATTTCACCGCGTAACTCCACGTAACTCCACCGTGGTGTACATAAAAATGTAATCGTTCAGTATTTTTCCAAATGCAGATTCATCTATTCTTGTTCATACACAGAGTTTATTGATTTTCATTAAAAATGAGATGTTGTCACAAACATATCTTGAAGTAAGCACAATTTCACCACGTAACTCCACGTAACTCCACCGTGGTGTAATGTGAATATGGAAGACATAGAGATAGCCAAGATAGTGTTTTTTTTTTTCAGATAAGTAATCGGTTAGTCCGTGTGAGTGAGGGTGAATGAATTTCTTTGATTCAATTGAGATAAATCACGACCAATTATTTCGAACGTGAGAGCTAAGAATTGAGCACTTACATCAATTGGAAAAATTGGAATATTAAACCGATATCACCGAATATTAATGTCATGTCATGCCAATATTTCCATAATATTGAACCAATATTGCTCCATTATATGTGTGCAACTCACAGCAGATTGCACAGACTACTTCTTATGAGGCCATTATCAGTAGTAATTCTTCAAGGTAGGTGAGGGTTCATTAATGGGTGTTTAATAATCTCTTAAACTATGGTGAAATCACTGCAGTGCTTGAAATGACCTTTAACGCTCATTAGCTTAATGCTCTCAGAAGAAAAAGTCGGTGCAATCGGCTGTTAGTTTATTTCCCCAACAAGTGGCCAGCAAGATCACCAGATCCGACACCGCGGTACTTTTCATCAAAGTATGATATTTCCATGTGAAATGAACCCCTGAATCAAAAAATGGATGAATATACAGGGTACTCCGAATCCATACCAGACACTTCGCAAATATCAACCCTGCAAGATTTCGGTCGCCACCTCCCGTACCAAATGCACATCGAATTGACCTTGCGCTTATAAATGACCGCGCGGAAGCTGTCACCGCCACTAATGCGTACTATCAGAAAGTCTCATCGGCAATGAGCTATGAGCGCTCGCATTCAAAAAACCCTTCATTAACACTCGGAAAATGATCGCGTCTCTGTGAGTGACAGCCTGCCAAACTAGTAGTGTTCCTGTCGGCGGCACGAGCGTCGCTGCTCTCGGTCCATCATTCCGTCATTAGTGGCCGTTCCGTGGCCCGTTTTGTCCGGCCCAGACACAACATAGGTCAGCTGGCCGCAACAGCCACCGTCCGGGTGAGGGCGCATAGGAAAACCTTGATAAATGTCCGGAATTAATACCGCCGATGATTAATGAAACGGCTGCTGACCGATCAGGAACTAACTGCAGTTATGGATTATCGCAGCCGCGACCGAACGCGTTTTCAGCTGGTACTCCAGCGATGCCGATCGACAAGGGTGATAACGAAGAGCTTCCCAAGTAGCACACGTGTATCAGACCAATATTGGCTCGATATTTAGGAAACATTCGCCTTAATAATTACTGTTTGTGAGTCATTATTTTATGGTGGATGAATCCTTTCTTCGTAGTTAGAAAGGAAACACATACCAACATACACATTCCAACAGGGAGATTACAAAGGGTAAAAATAAACAATGATGTCATCTCAAATTTCTCAACCTCTGGAGTTCTACAAGGAAGTGTCCTGGGCCCACTCTTGTTTTCAATATTTACCTTTGATCTACCAGATGTACTGCAATCTTCGATCATCCACTTATATGGAGATGATATACAAGTTTATCGTTCATTTTTACCTTCAATATAATCAGATATCAACGCAATCAACACCGATCTCGATAATGAATCTGATTGGTGCATTCAAAATGGCCTCAGATTCAATCCTAACAAAACTGTTGCTTTATGCATTGGCCCAAAAAAACTAAAAGAAGAAATATGCACCCATAATCTCTCAAAAAATAATACACCCATTCTATGGGTTTTCAGCCCTAAAAATCTTCGTATATATTTAGATTGAAACTTGTCATTCGAAGAACACGTGAACCACATCACCAAAATCTCATTTTTCAAGTTGAAATCTCTGTACCATCTCGAATATCAACTGAGCGAAAATATCAAACTGGAACTAATTGAATCACTGATATTTCCACAAAGTGATTACTGTTATATGGTGTTTTATTTTTTCCCACTAGTTTTAACCGAAATAAATTGCAAAAAATTCAGATTGCTTGTCTAAGATTTGCGTGCAACATCCATTATAGAGAACATGTTACCCCATCGTATGACAGACTTGGCGAACTAAAAGTAGTGGATAGAATGACATATCTTTTTGTCACCACAACTTATTTGCATAGTGCATTGGTGAAGAGATCGTCTTTACATAATGTTAATGTTAGAGTTGATAACTACACAATTCCACAACATTCGTCAAAGAAATTTGAAGGGTGTTTTTCGTATAACGCTCCTAGTTTATTGAATGAATTCTTTAATGAATTTGGTCTTCCCTTTATAACCTTTAGAAATAGAATGAAACATATAATCCAGTCTGAACATCGATAAAATAAGTTTACTAGTTGTTAACTCCAGTGTATTCTTTTACATTCTAATCAGTAGTGAACAATAACTAAAATATATAAATGTACAAGGGGCAATGGAAGAACGGAGGTGGCCGAATTTTCTCCTATTATGCTGTACTTATATACTTCATGTTCATTTTCGTACTACTCAATAAATATATATTATTATTATAATATATATCTGCACTTCAACTCTTCAACATCATACATGTGTCAAAAAAGGAAAAATGGGAATTGTAAATTAATGCCCATGTAATACACCCGACAGTGAAGTTATACAATCTGCACATCAAATTCTCTGCCATCATAATCAAAACAACAATTACTTTACGTTCAATACTCAACCAAGCAAAATTACAGAAAACGCAAATAATTGTATTGATCAAATTTCTTGTTCGTGCGGACAAAAATACATCGATTAAACATCCAGACCTTTGAAATTGTGAAAGAGAGAGATATAAGTCGCACCTGGTGAACCCTCATGAAACACAAAATCATATGTCGAATATCAAATCTTTGACAGATTTCCAAAAAACATCCTGAAAGAGAAATATTTGTGAAGGAGTTCTAGAAACGAAAGCAGATCTAAATTCGAAACGATAACAACGGTATCTTGATGAGCATTGGTTCTTGTATTTTTCATTGATGAATTTGACTCACACGAAACGTTAATGACTTTTAGAACGTGTTCAAGTGTCCATTGTTATTTCTTGTTTATATATAATTTTTTTTTTCATTACTTCATTTAACGTCGGCCTATTTCCGCTACTAAGGCTAATCACCGTCGCCGGTGAGCACACTTTCCCCAACCGGAAATTTTGCCGAACCCTCTGGTATTCCAACCAGAGGTAGAGATCTTTAACGAGCCCAAAATCCATGGACTCGGGACCGACGGCTTTACGTCCCCTCCGAAGGACGGCATATCCTCAATATATCTAGTGTTCATTTATATATTGCCTGCGAGCTATGATATGCTATTTTGCTGCAGCTGTATGGGCTTTCGACACGGTATTTCCTTACATGGTCACCCATCCAAGTACTAATCGCGCTCGGCGTTGCTCAACTTCAGATATCGAATAACTGTCAGTCAACCAGAAGAGCTGGGCCATGCCCTGAAAAATGTTTTATATCACAAGATTTGAAAAGAAATCGACAATATTTCCAACGATCCGAGACATACTTGATTTTGTACGAAATTATGCTACAGCTTTCTAAAATATATAACATGTGTATATTCAGAGCAACTGTGATGTAGTTATAAACGACTATTTCTTCCCCATATGGAAAATGATTCAAATTCCGAAGAATTGTAACCCTTATAGTGTGGCCATAAACTTTTCATTTCTGAACATGCATTTCACTCCGATATTTTTGCCATGCCTCAAGAGATCCATAGAGTGATGCACCAAGTGAAATGAGGACGTTGAGTTGGAAAAACTGAGAAGTGAGAATGTTTTCTTCCTTGATCTGTATACAACTCGAGAACGAAAAGAGATCAATTCTGCGATCGCCAGTCGATTCGGTGAGGTCATTTTACCCTCATGCCACGATTTCGTGGAAAAATTCGAAATTTTCCAATGATAAATTTCAAAACTCAACCAAAGCAACAACATCCATGAATATATCCATAGAAGATGCATTAATCGTTTATAATTCTGTGATGTTTCAGCAAGTTTCTGAGAGAAGAACTACCAGCAAGACGAATCTTTTGTTATTTTTAATGGAATCCAGCACCTCCAATGTAGGATTCAATTTTAAAAATAAACTATGGATGAAGTGTTTCCTGACTCGAAGGCAAAATCTCAAGAATACATAAAGTTTTTTTTCCTCACTCACTCACTGGTTCGTCGTGAAAAAATAATGATAACCATCAATTTATCCGAATGTTGTGGATTGAGTTTGCAAATTCTGATGATAAGATCTTGATACATCATCCGTTTTTCTTTCACCTAATTGCCTTCCTAATCATCAATGTAATTATGATGATCGGGAATATTATCATCATCGAACTCCACGATATCTAATTTATGGAAAATGAGTCATCCTATCAATCTTATTGGCTTCATATACGTTTATCAATGTCAAGACTTTTTCTGATATCGAAACTACTATCGAAAATGAATTTATAACTCGAAATTTGTTTTGCTTTATACGAAGGGCTTCCCATCATGCATGAATTCAATCGGATCATTTCACTCGAGTTCCCTACGTTCGAATATTATGAATATTCTCATTTTCTGAATCGTTTCACGTGAAATTATTGATTTGTCGAATGAATTGGGATTTCGCTGTTCTACAAAGACGTAAGGGAGGTCACAAAACTGCTCGAAATTGATGATCCTGAGTTTGTTTTCTCAACGTAGCTGCAAGTGACATATGCAACGAGTAGAGTTGCTCTCTTGACACTCCAGTGATGTTGCATAAATCTGCCAGCAACAATCAACCGGGCGGCAAATTGAATTTCATTCGTAATATTCCAAAAGTTACAATAAATAGAGTTACAAGTTGATATTTTCATCCAATTCAAATGCATGTCAACTTCAATTATCAATAATGCCAAAACGGAAAAGAAAAACTGTATTGGAGTGCATTTTTCCAATTCACATTCCCCCAACAGCTTAATCACAGTACTGGTCATCATTTATTCGCACAATCTATGACCGAACCTAGAACATTACCAAAAATGGCTTGCGTAGAATTCGAATTACCTCGAAATGTTCTTTCAAATAAACAGTATTCGTATAAATCATTGAATATTGAAAATAATTGGAGAATGTTCCAATAATGATAATATTGAAGAAAAAAAAAATAATAAAAATATTGCATGTAATCAAAAATACCATTTCTGATGGAAGTTTTCGTCAATGTATGGATATAGGAGTAAAACATACCCCAATATATCGAATAGGATATTTGACAATATCAACGAAACATCACTAGGAATATTTTGAAAAAAAAATCACCTAAGTTTCAACCAGTACTGTTTCAGCCTGAAGAAATGACTAACTGATGGCAATATTTCACGACAAACTAGACAATTCAAATTTCTGACAATATTCCAGTAAAGTTTCAGCTGGAATTTACGAGAACCTTACCGAAACTCCTTCTGGCAATGTTGGAATAGGAGAAAACAATCAGCTTGCTGTGATGGTTTTCTAATGAACAAGTCACAATATTCTGAGCGGAATGATATCACCGAAACGTCATGATAACATTTCAGACGGTACTTGAGGTCAATGTGTGATAGCAAAATATATTGATGATAACAGCAGATCGTCAAAGAGAGTGGGTATATTTTATTCATTTTTGTGATATATTACTCCATTATTAGAAAATACAATCTGAAAATATTAACTAGAAACTCTGGTATTTTGTGGAGAGATTGAAGTTTCAGGAATCATTTTTTGTCTCTCTTCTTCTAGGAATAAAAAAAAAAACAACTTCTATGAAAAAAGTAAAATAAAAAAAATCACCAACACATCATTCAGAGACGTTTGATTCATTCTTAAAGAGAAAAAAAAGTACAACTCGAACAGCTACTCCTCTGTCTATAAGGCAGGACGGACACTGAGTTACATAGGAATCACTTTTTCTAGCTCAATTTGATTACGATTCGCATATTGCGATTTTAGTTAGGTAGTTTGTCGATACCTGAATCGTCTCTAATGTGAAACATCAACCGGAACATAAGTACTGAAAACCTCGGCCGCGAAAGCCTTAACCATTTTGTAAATGTTTTGATTCCTAATACCAAACACATTTGTATTGTTCATCAATACCAAAATCATTGGTTCAATGTTCTTAACGCCGTTTTCGTATTCATTCTTTGAGTAAATTTCAACGAATAGTGTATCATTAAAAAGAAAACTTTCATTCTTTTCACATGATGTATCACGCGACCCCACTTTCTATTTGAAATTTTAGGGTTGGGACAGCTCCTCGCTAAGGGTTCGAATGTATTCGTTAAAGAATATGTCCAGAATTTGTCCCTCTCACAATGAAATTCTACGTGTCCGAGCATTTTTTTTTTAAATTTCAAACAGAAGAGGAAAGCCAGGTCAGCCAGGTGCATACTTTCCGGTGGACCACTCTGTATATGTTCAATCATTACTGATTGGTTTCATTTTTCAACGAGCTCAATATCGATTCTACTTTTTAATCAACTTATAGTACGTTATTCATTGGTTCCATCTGTACAACACTATTATATCCATTGCAATTGCTAATGAGCTGAAGTTGAGCAAAAAGCAAGTTACTAATCATTGGGGAACTATTTTTTTTTTCTCCGAATAAAAAAATATAAAAAAGAACCTCAAAAGCAAAAACACCCAATTCCCTGAATATTACAAATCATTACATAACTCGACGAGTCAATCTGATTTCGATATTCACATTGTCGGTTTTTGCTGGATCCGACCAGTGCGACATAACTCCATCATTTGAAAAAGAAACCGCCCTAACACATACGTAATATGAGCGATGTTACAGCTGGTGTGGCAGTATTGCCAACTTTTTCCCTTCCGTTCTCTTTCTTCGTCGACGTTAAACTACCGCATGTTCTCTGTAATAGCTTACTTTCTGGCGCTACTAAGCACGCCAACAGATGTCTCCAGACTTACTCAGATGGGATGTCCGACAAAACCGTACAAACCAACTGACGTCAATTGTTTCAACTATTTCCATGTAATGCTGGAATCAACCGATACTCTCGTAACCTACTTACACACTCGGATAGAGAGTCGGAAGTTGACTATACAAGGGGTGGATAATCGTTATCATTAGGAGTGGAGAGGAAAACAGAGTTTGGTGCGAGGGTTGCTGCCAGTTGTTCCTATATTGGGAATTAACACCAAGATGGGCTTATCTCATCGTCTTATATGAATTGAGAATCTGTACCTGTAGTCACAAGGTACTTTCTTCTTCTTTCCTCTCAAGTTCACAGAAAAGGAAAATCCCCATGATATTCGGAAAGCATCGTGTGAATCAAGAAAAAGAAGAGACACAGGAATCTGTATTCCGTTTCAGCCCACAACCCTTCCATCATTGTTCATTCCCGAAATGTCTAGCCTGATATTCCAAAACATCTTTATACGACATCAACGATGGAATAACCTGACAAAGAAGTGGCATAATACTCACGGTTCCGTCAACAGAAACAATAAAAAAGTCATGCATTTATAATGCTGCTAAAATATACAACCATCTGTCTACAGAAATGAAAAACTCCGGAAGCTGAAGTGAGTTTAAAAAAACTCGAAGACCTTTTACAACTGGTGATGTAAAGTATCACAGAATTCTTGAGATAGTGGTCATAATTTAACTCACCATAGAGAATATTTTTATATTTTCTGTAATGTTAGATGTTCAATGATGTCGTCGTATAATATATGTTTAATATATCTTCAGTTCACATGCATGATATCAGTTAAATCTTGTCCATATTCACATTAGCATTAATTCTTCAACTGTGTCAAAAAAAATATATCTTCCGACAATAAGGTGAATTTTGAATTGAATTGGTTCTATAGAAGTGAATCCATAAGCCTAGCATCACCAGTATAACGAATCGTCATTTCTTTATTGAGTAAGGATTATTGTTGGATGCCTCTTCTGGAAAAGGAAGTTGAACAGGGGAGATTCAAAACGTAAAAGTAGGTTGTGTCAAAATCAACACTAGGTTTAGCTATTGACGAATAAGTCTTACCAGAAGCACATTCTGACACTAAGTACAAAAAATTGCAATTTCATTTGAAATTTTCAAAAATATTCTTGGAAAAGGAAGCAGACTAGCTTTCGAAACGTCGCCAAAGGAAAGTATATTCTTTTTTAAATGAATGTGTGATTTGAATCTTAAAATTCATAAAAATACCACCAAATTACCATAAAAACAGATGCTATAAGAACTCAAAGCTTTTTTTTCAGTTTCAAGAGGAAGGAAACCCCAAAAATGGATTCGAGACTATGGAGGTAGTTCAAACTTACAATGTTTATATAATTCACTGTATTGGAAGCTGTCAAAAAATCAAGGAATTGAAATATAAAAGGAACTCATATAAGCAGGGACTGAACGAAAAGCAATAACGAGAATAACAAACTTGTTGAGTAATTTTGTGAGTGAAAAATCTGAATAAGAATGGAAGGTACCAAGATCTGAAGAAGAGAATTGAAAGGAACTTTGATCTCAAAATGTAATAAGGAAAATTATATAATTATTAGAAAAAATGTGAATGGGTACATATGAAACGAAAATGATAGGTATTTGAATCCATTCAAACAGTGAAAAAAACTTTTTTTGTTCGTATAGGCACTATTAGTGTTTGAAGCTATAAGTATATGTCTAGTCAATATCTGTATTTAATATTTCTGTTTTTTTGTGTAATTAAGGGCATATACGTGTGGAGAGAGTCCCAAAATAACTTCCATACATATCATGCATATTCAGTATTGACAATGGAAGTTCTGAGAACAATAATTCAATCTTATTCGAACACATATCATCAAATTCATTGAGCTGCCACCACAAACCAATGTAAAATCGGTTAGATGTTCCACGCACAAAGATACGAAAGTTCGTCAATACCCAACATTCCTACATCACTCGAATTACGTTTTTTGCATGGTAAAGGGCATATACGAGTAAGGGAAACCATACTGAATCCAGTCTCATAATTCGACCGATGCTTTTCATCATGTTACCTGCCTGTCTGTCCAAAGTTCTGTGCCTGTGAATAAAGTTGTTTGAAGATTGGTATCATTCTACATTTCAAGCTTTTAATGTATTCAACCCAGCGGCGTGGTGGTTGATGACAACTTGGCGAAATGCGTCAGCAGCCGAGATAAAAATTGTAACTCTAGAATCTATGTATAAACTCACACGTTTATTCCCAGTATGATGTGATTGTCGAGAGAATTCAAATAATGAGAACTTCCAACTGAGGTTAAGCCACCCAAACACCAAACTGAAATCACTGACACTCGCGCGTTTCGCTAACCAAGTTTGCATCTTCAGGAGAAATGACCGATACTGAACTCTCATAAATTGTAATCAATGGTATTCATTACGTACTTTTTCTAGCAGCCTTTGGAAATTTTCCGCTAGGAAAGATGTTTGCACGTTATTCCAGAATTTCCTAGTCTGTAACAAATGTCAATAACTTTGGTTGCGTAACTTTAGAAATTATTCGGAAAATGCCTTCGATATTATATGTTTTTTTTCATATCGATATGCAGTAGACAAACTTAAAGCAATTTCTCCCTGTTCGGTTTACTAATGTCACGGTTAGTCATCAACTTCTCATATGTTATGTCAAAGCTCAGATCTTTAACGAATTTTCCAAAAACCTTCATAGAATTGAAGTATTCTCTTAAATGCAGATTCACATGAAAGGGAAGCCCTGTAATGTTCACAGAACACCGCGTGAATCAAGGGACAGGAGATAGGAATTAGCATTCACTTGAAATTTTTCAACTTTGTAAACCTCAGAAAAAACCTCTTTCGGCAAGGAGTTCCAAAGCTCAGCTGTTCTATTGAAAAAAGATCCCTGAGCAAGAGATGTTCGACAGGTATCCAGATTCACAACAAAGGGAAGGGAATTATGTACTCTTCGAGTCATCCGTGTAGATATTGCCAAGGGTGGAACGAATGATAACAATTCAAAAGAGCACCGACCGTGAAAATACCTAAAGAAGAGAGACAAGTCTCCATCCCTTCTATGATGTTCCAATGAAGTGAGTGAGTCTGTGAGCGAAGAATCACCAACAAGACGAATTGCCTTTCTCTGAGTAGAACCGAGAAACCTCAATGATCGTTTTGTTGCCAAACTCCACACATGAGAATTGTATTCCAGGACAGGTCGTGTCTGAGCCTTGTAGAAGCTGATGAGAAGTGAAGTATTTTATCGCACGAAATAAAAATCCAAATTTCTGGGAAGCACCTTTAGCGATCGGTCTTACATGGTTTTTTCCATGAGAGATGGATCGTGATTCCTAGCATCGAGATACTTGACTTTGTAGCAATAGTTATTCCTGACATCCGAATACTAGATAATGAAAGATCGGCTTTTCTTAAGGAGAGACATGCCTGGGTTTTCGTAGCATCAAATTCCACCAAGTTCATGATACCCCATTCTATTATTTTTGAAAGTCGTCATTAATTTTATTGACGTGAATGTTTCTTTGAATTTTCGTTCTTCGAGCTAGTATGGGGACTCTGTCGTCCGCAAAACTATGTATTGAACTATACGTTTTCTCAAGCAAATCATTGATATGAAGTAGGAACAAAGTGGGCGCCAGAACTGAACAAGAAACTCTTCAACAAAGCACACCACTGAGGAGGCAAACCATAAGACGGCGGTTTAAAAAGGAGACCCCAATGCCAAACTCGATCAAAAGCTTTAACGCTTTTGAAATATCGAGTGGAATAGTTATCGTTTCTTCGAATTTCTTGATTGAATGCTGTCAAATATGAGAAACATAAGCCAAAAAGTCACTTTTTAATGAATTCCAAAACAGAAACAGATTTATTTTCCGAAAAGTTAACGAAGATGAATATCGCAAGTACTGTTTAAAAGTCATTTTTATGGTGTACAAAATGAACAGAATGCATTGAGGAAATTTGCCCCTCTTGTGATCCGATGATACGCTACTGTATGGCTTCAGTATGCCCAACCACCGGCCGTGTTGATGTTGATGGCGTGAGCTCTTGCTGATATTCGCAATGGAATCTGTATCGCGATAAAGAGTTCAGTCATTCAGGAACAGCACTTTTGAGTGGTTCAAATGGATGCCAGTCAAATTAAAAAATTATCTCTCTGGAAATCACGGATGGCATAAATCTTCCATTCGGAACAAACGGATGCGAAATAATAACGTTTATAAATCAATAATATTTATTCAAATTGAAAATCGCATTGGGCTATGTGTCCATTCGATATGCCTGAAAAAGGATCCTTTTTTTCCATTCTGGGCAAGGCGCATTAGGTTCACTGTAAAAAATATATCTTCATTGACAGATTATAATCTGTCAATGGCATAATGACAAATTGAAATCTGTCAATGGCAGATTATAATCTGTCAGTAGCGTATTGACAGATTAAAATCTATCAATGACAGATTATAATCTGTCATTGATAGATTTTGATCTGGCATTGACAGATTTTAATCTGTCATTGATAGATTTTGATAAAATCTGTCAATGGAGTTTTTTTTTATTTTCATAGTGACCCTAACACGCCTTTGTAAATTATTGATGGATTTCTCGAATATTTCTCTTTGACTATTATAGCCGTTGTTTGTACCTGTGAATTCGAGCCAATGAAATAATCCCATTGCAATGGCAACGATCCGATTCTGCTGGAAATTTCACTACCTAGCCACAAAATCGATAAAAGAAATTTTCCTTGCCTTAAAACGTCACTGCAGTCATCTGTTAACTTTGTTATCAAAATATTATAACGAAAGATTCATAAACCAAACTGCAATGAATATTTGTTGCAAAAATGTTTCGATTCCTGGAATGGAAATTGAACTGAATTATGTATACGCAGTAGTAGGGAGGTAGTCGTAACACTGTATGTCCCAATTCTT
Organism: Zygogramma bicolorata; assembly: GCA_032362365.1. Classification (NCBI taxonomy): domain Eukaryota; kingdom Metazoa; phylum Arthropoda; class Insecta; order Coleoptera; family Chrysomelidae; genus Zygogramma; species Zygogramma bicolorata. The sequence goes on from JAVJAQ010002096.1 coordinate 362,381, forward strand.
CTGCAATTGTATCACAAACATACGTTTTTTTTCAAGAAAATGACTGCAGCACTTGTAAAAGTTGCAGACAGAGCTCGCCAAAGATTAGTGAGGCCACAGTTGATGTGAGTTTCGTCATTGATGAGCCGCTGTTTCAGACTTTTGATTGTAGGGACACGCTGCTCATTGTACATAGTGTAGATTTTTCGCCTTATCAAATCTTTTTCCCAGTCGTCTAGACTTTTTGTGACACCGGAATCTTTACGCTTTTTTCTCGATTTCATGGAATTTTCAACAATTCGTCTAACTGAAGTAAGAGGCACCTTCGTCAAATTACTGGTTACTTTTGCTGCAGCACCCGCGTTATATCCTTGCTGAAGTAAGGAACTATACACATTTTTTATAATGATTTTCGCGTCACAAGATAAGTGATTCTTCTTTAACGAACCACTGGAAGAAGCACTATTACTTTTTATCCACGGACGCCACATACTGCCTATTCTGTACGTTGGGGTATAAAATCTTGGCTATTAATGTCTGTAATAACAAATAAATGTTATAAAATTATTGCACGCCGTAACACAAGTGAACACTTCCAATGAAATACAAAGACTAAAATGAACAAGAAGTGTGAGCTGTAATCCTCTACAATCCCTCTCTGAGAAACAAAATTACGTGAATCCGGTCCTTTCAGATTTATGATGTGCATCTCGAATTTTACAACTTAAGGGTCTTATTGGTTTTATTATAATCCTTCAGTCAATACCATTTATTGTGAAAACTACTATAGTTGCATACATAAGCTGTCCGTCAGAATTTGACAACACAGAATTACAGCAACTCTGCCAAGCAGTTAGAAAATATTTTACCAAACCAAGTTTTACTGATTCGAGTTGTTTGTGGTTCAGTACATTTCCACTTATTCCAAATGAAACATCGATCCTTTTGATTCAGTTTTTCGTGCGTTATTAATTTCAATAAATATGTTGGAAAACAATTCTATTGTTATGTTTATTTTTACTCAGCTTCCTGTGTCACTTAGTTCCACCTACAGAAAAATTTAAAATAAATCAATTTTCATATGAGAGTCTTTTAGAAACGGAATCCTTTTCCATTCAGAATGTTTCATGATTCAAGATTCAAACCTCAAAGTTTTCTTCTTTAGTTATATGAATAGGTAATTGAATATGTTAGTTATTTGTGACTCGATTCGATATTTTGTATTTCAAGAGAGGTGGTCAAGTATAATTCCTATCAGTTGAACTTGTCTAAGTACAATAATTTTCGGGCAGCATGATTAAGACAGATTATCATATTTCTCTTTTCTGATATTCCTTTTTTTTGTACTTTCTAAATGTTATTTCATTTCACTTCTCGATCTCCATCGTCCTCAAGAATATGCTCCAATATTCGAGAACCATTAGTTTGTTTGTTCTTGATGTTCACTTTATGCTCATTTTTTCACAAGTCTGAAAGTCCTTGTGTCTATATGATTATTCTTCGAATGCAAGTAATTTTATATGTACAATTGCAGTCTATTTCTATTGTGTTATTTCGTTCGATAAGTCTTAATACTGAATTTCTGAAGTTTGTATGTCTCAGGAAAAACCTTCCTCGGTAAGGAGTTCCAGAGTTCAGGATATGTATTTTGTATGAATTGCAACTTTGCATTGTTGGGGTTTTTCCTGAGATAGAATAATCTGGATATATATTTTCATTCAGTACAGATTTTATAAATTTTATTTCGTGAATACTATTTTCCATTGAATTGCACACCAGTTTCGTTCTATCATGAACACATTCACATGCGGTTTTAATCCCTTTTTTTCGATATATTTTCATCATTCATCATTATTTGCTTATCCCAATAAGACTTTTGAAAGTCGTTCCTGTTTGGCTCCATATAGTAAATACATCATTTTTTCCATTCTTCTTGACCATGCCCATACATTTCTTCTAGAGATTGTTTGACATGCTTTATGTGATGATAATAATGCTGAATTCGGCCTATTTCGTTTCAAGAAAAACTTCTTACCCTCTCAGCTACAAATTATCTATGAGGCATGTATGCAACCTGCACCAGATTGCTGTTACCACCAGTGGAGTTTGGCACCAGAATTTACACACGTGGTAACAAGATGTGGGATTTCGCTGAGAAAAACTATGCTTATGTGGCGGATCGAACTTCTTTATATACCCTTGCGAAGTCCCATCCACCAAATAGTAGAAACGTTTGAAAACATGTAGAGTACTTCTTGCCATATGCCACAAGTTAATCCATTCAACACTCATAGATATATTTCAACTGTGATGTTTGATTCGTGAAAAATATCGGTCCAGCATCATCCCTGAATGTTCGCACGAGATCACGAACATATCCTCCATTTTAAACGAATTTTCGACTTCACCAAGGTACAGGTAGTCGCAACACTCGAAAATAATATCCGCAATAAATTCTCCTTTATTGGGGATAAGAAGTCTGTTCGACGATCACAGAAATGGGGCAAACTTTTCCATCTCGCGTTAGCTGAACGCACTCTGTTCCTATCAATATTATTTCAGAGTAGTTGAGATTCACTGAGAGATTCGCAATACGCTACGAAACAGACTGTTCGGGAACATTCAATACTTAATGAATGCTCAGATGGAAATATTCAATCCGAGTTTGTTGCATCAAATTTGAATGCCGATCTCTGTCCACTTCATTTGGAACGCTCTCCAGGCAAATCTTAGAATGATTCTGCGATAATAAATTCAATGGAGCAGAACACTCTATCAAGTACTAGAGCCATTCCATGCGGATTACAGGGTGGACGTTATTTCAGAATATACCAACAGGATTTAATCGAGCCTTGATCTTGTAAAATGTTTGCAAATAAAATACCGATGGAGATTGATGCTAGCAACTGTTGTTTGAAAAACTTTTGCCAGTTTTTATCATTAACGAATGGGTTATATCCTTTTTGTTCTTCTTCTTTCCAAGCCGTTCTTTAACTAAACACTTGTTACAAGAATATTGTATTCTTAGAAACAATAAATATATATTTATCTATCTAAATAGCTTCTCGGTCGTAAATTGTAGCCGATATGATCCGTTCCATCAGCCGTCGGGTCGATTATGGTTGTCGGACCTTTGGCTAATGACTGTTCAGGTAATAACGGTCGGTCTGGTTCGTGGTGACCTGCATCCACCGAAGGACCATTTCCTGAACTGTTTTTCTTTTTGTTGATGAGGGCCCTCCAGACATTTGGTATATCTTGAGAGTCGTCTCTTTTGTTTATTTCTCCATGTTTTTCTATCTCGATGGCTTCCCTGATTTGGCGTGTTCTAAAATGGTTCACCTGCGCTATTTGCTTTGCTGCTCCAAATTTATTTTGTGACCCGTCTGGTGGTGGTGTTGAAAGTGGACGGAAGGTGTTTGTTTTGTCCTTATGCTATTTTTGTGTTCCTGCACTCTAGCTGACATTCTCCTATTCGTCTGGCCAATGTATTGCTTATCACAGTCCCCGCATGTGATGCTATATACTCCTTGGTTTTCGAGAGGAATCCTGTCCTTTGGTCTCGGCAAGCAAGACGAAATGGTCCTTTGAGGTTTGAAGACGGTTGCGTAAAATAAAGTTGCGAAAGATGAAGAGGTTGGAAAGATTCAAAAGAGTTCGATGAAGCTAATTTCCAACCTGAAAGTAGGTTGAAAAAACAATCACATTTTCAGATGGTTGTGAATAAACATTATCACGTGCTAGATATGAAAACATATGTGGCTTTGAAATTAGGCCATACATTCATTTTCATAGCTGAAGAGAAAATACCCATTTGGATGGCCGGTGGTTCAGTTCATGCTTCCAATATACAATACACCAATAAGCCAAATTGCTTCCCTTTTAGAATATTGCCGTGAGTGCACAAGAAGTCCCGATCTCTTAGTCGTCCTCATTGCGACCGCATAAGCGAAAACACATTTTGTATTTATCCCAAAATGTTAACTCCTTCAGCATCCGGTTCATTCATTCATATGCAAGCGAAATATAGAAAATGCTGCAGTAATTAAGAATGTTGTAATTAGAGGGGAAACTTTTCGCAGATTAAATATTCAATTAGCCAATGTGTTAGCTGCTCCTCGCGAAAATAAATTCGGATTAAATACGACTTTCATGTTCGTTTAATCTTGATTTGGAAATTTCACTTTGATGATCTATGGGATATATTAATTGAGATATCCCTTGGCACAAACACGTTTAATTTGAGGTATAAAATCAGGATTTATAATCCGGAGAATTAAACCAATAAAGTTAGGGATTCGCCCGCAAACTGCATATGAGTTGTGAACCAATTATCTATCGTGAAGAAAAAGATAAAATGCATCACTTTTTCCACAAAACTTGTGAAATTCGTTATCATCTGGATGATAAGAAGGTTCGACAGTTTTTCGGTTTATATATATATATATATATATATATACACACACAAAGTTGTTTTTTCTATATCAGGGCTTCGGTCTGAAGAAAAACATTACTCTTTTTAGCTACCCGAGCTTTCGCTAATTTTTATTAGCTTTTTCGAGGGCTACAATTTAAAATGGACATCAAAAAGTATGAATATAAAAATATAAGGTACATACATGTGCTATTTGAGGTTTTTTTTGTGAATGAAATGTAAAGATAAAACATGAGATGTGTAAATTTTGACAATGAAAGGTGAAGTTATTGATTTGGAAATTCATAGTGTTCCTGTCACTGACGACAGTTATATACAAGATGTATTTATTTGTTTAATAGAAACGAATAAATTTTACTGAGGTTTTCAATATCTGATTTTTTGTTCATGTTGTTTTATCTCGTTTCAATTTCAGTCATTTCCAAAAAGAGGCGTTTGTTCAAGTTTTTTTCAATATGAAAATTATAATTATTATAATCAATTTTATGATCATTTTCAATAGAATGTTTGGTTAATGCACATGAATTTTGTCTCATATTTCTTCAGTCACTTTTGTGTAAAGCTATTCGTGTTTTCAAATTGTTTTTTGTTTGACCAATATATTTTTTGTCACAATCATTGCAAAGAATTTCGTACAGTACGTGAGATTTTTCAAAAAGTGGATCTTCATCTTTTGATTTTGAATGTAATTTGTTCAAAGGTTTTCTTTTTCTTTGTGAAATTTTGATATTGTTTTCTTGTTCACATACATTTATGATTTCGCTTGATAATTCTGGAATATAAGGAAAAGAACAGTATTTGTATGTAGAAATTTCATTGCGATTGTTTTGTGTAGTATCGATGATATTTGAAGTTGTATTGTATAAAAGTTTTTTTAGAAATGTTGGAGGGTGGGAACAGTTTATCAGCATATCGTATATTATTTTCAATTTTTTATTGATGAGTGACGGATGTGAAATCTTTTTAATTCTGTTTTTCAGAGCAAGTACCAAATTAATTTTCATTTTTTGTGGATGACTTGATAGATAACTCATGTATCTTCCTGAATTGGTTGGTTTGAAGTAGTAATCTAATACGATTTTGTTGTTTTCATTATAAAAAGAGTATACGAAAATGGTACGGCATTATTCCTCTCTTTTTCTACAGTGAACTGTATTAATGGATCATAACTGTTGAATACATTTTTGATATTTTCGATCCCATCAATAGGTACAGCACATATAATATAAACTACGAATTTTCTTATAAAACAGTTCGATCTGAGGAGTAGGCAGATTGAGACATCAGCGTGAAGTCACATTTACCTCTTGAAAATGGCTCCAAAATCGGAGCCGAAACGTCGAGAACAAAACTCCTGACGTGGTTCAACCCGAACTCAACAACAACACACAACTGACCGCGGAAACCTATCCGAACACACACACATATATATATATATATATATATATATATATATATATATATATATATATATATATATATATATATATATATATATATATATATATACGAATTGTTCGACGTTTTGACTTTCATTTCGGAGTCATCTTCAAGAACTCTCAGACGAATATCTGTCCCTACAGTCCTGGTCAATTACTTCCTCTACGAAATAACTAAGCAAGACTGAACCTCGTCTAGAGTTTTCTGTTCGACGTTTCGACTCCGATTTTGTTACCATTCACAAGGAGTTGATGTGACGCTGGGGTCTCAATCTCCCTACTCCTCAGGTGTTGTCATAGGGGAAGGATTCGTGACTTGACGCCGGAGCTTCAATCTGCCTACTCCCCAGGCCTCGTCACGTGTTCTCTCTAAGGTCTCGATCAGGTTACTCATTAGATTGGACTTATCAATATCAGAAAAACCCTCCCTCAGCAAAGATTTCCAACTTTCAGCTGTTCTACTGAAAAAAGATCCCTGAGCAAGAGAGGTTCGGCGGGTCTCCAAGCTCACCACGAAGGAGTGGGAATTCTGCACTTGTCGGGTCATCCGAGTTGACTGCGAAGGGTGGAACGATAGAAGACAATTCAGAAGAGCACCGACCGTTCACCAATAGAATAATCAATATATGAAATTTGCAAATCATCAGAAATGATGTGACAAATTTTCAAACATAACATTTCAATGTGACGTTACAAGATTTACAGAGTGCGCCTCTGTTAGGTGATCTCTCGAAGTGGTTCTGCCGATTGATTTTGGTGAAAATCAAGAATGCGAGATTACGATTGTTCAGGTATATGTCAACGTAGGTTTTTATTCAGTGGTATCCTAGCTTGAACAAACAAGAGTCCCTTCGGGAATGGGAATTCCAGTATAAGCCTCTTCACCGTTGAACATTGATTTGAAATCACATTGGATTCCAATGTAAATACGACTATAGTCTATACGAAATCAATTCGATTGGCATACAAACTAAATAGCTACCTGACGTCGGCATGGGCGGCGTGGTATATTTTTTAAAAATCATTATTTTTATGTTTGAGGTTTAATATCGTAGTAACTAGAGCTTTTGCTGACTTGCAAAAACCCAGGCATGTCTATTCGCGAAGAAAGTCTGCCACTCATCAGTTTTTGGATATTGATTGTTCCTGCACAATCATCTATCCCGATGTATACTCTCAAACTATGAGATGATTGCTGAAACTGCTTTTCAGAAGCTTCATTTTAATTTCGTGCCAGCTCCGAAGCATTCATAAGGTACAAATCTAGTTAGATCTAATAAACTGTTCTCATGAGTGGAGTTCGGCGCCAAAACATACATTGAAACTCCTAGATTCCACTCGAAAAATGGTAAGTCGTGTTTTTGTAGTCAGTGATTTAGCTCCCGTGTGAATTTCTTCACGGTCGTTGTTCTACTGAGATACCATCAATCGATCCGCCTTCATCAGTTCCATCGCGGTTGACTCGACGAGTGCTATCCTCCCACCCTTTCGATATGAGCCTACGGGCCTGTCGAAGCTCTCTTTCTCTCACAGCCTCCAAGAATCCAGTGCAAATGCTAATATGTATATTCTCTCTCTCCAGTTTTTACCTTTCGAGCGAACCTCATGAAAAAGTGTAATGTTCGAAATGCCTTTTCGAATCGTGACTGGGTGCCATGGATTTTTTTTTTGGCGCTAGTGCTGCAGATAAGAGCTCTCGCTCTCGCAACGAACCACTAATCTGCCGCAATTCCCAAGTTGTAGTCTATAATTTTTATCAAATCACTTATTCTGATTGACTCTAAAATGTAGACCTGGCAGAAGCAATCACCTCAACCTAACCAGAAAGGTACTAATTGCAAATTTGATTTATTCCTTGTCGATTTATTGGTTGTACATTGGAGAACTATTAACCGAGGGAATGCATGCAAATTGCAAATTGACGCGCATGTGTTTCATACCAAAGGACCGTGAGGGAGGAAACCAAAGGCGTAACTATTACGGAATCCCAAGTGAAGGAAGAAAATAGAATTGATTTTGCGTTGGGATGTGGGAATGAAGGTTCGAATAATTAAATGCTAATTCGAGAGATTTCTCTTTCAAGTGTCGAATTAATATGAAGTGTTCGTCTTTTCTGAGTTCCAGAAAGAAGTTACAACTATACAGTGCGCATCATAAGAGTTACCTATCTTCGAATTTACCTCGCTACAGGGCTATTCTTCAATTAATTTGAGCAGTGGAAAAGGTTCAAACTATTCAAAGAGTTTGATGAAGACGTTAAGACAAAGACAGATTCCCCACTGACAGCTCACCTCAGAGAATCTACCAAAAATCACAGAGGGAATTCAACTCTCAGGCTGACTCCAAGCTGCAGAAATTCTGCAGTTCACAATCCTGAGAACAGAGTCCAATTATTCAGACACTGCAAGCAAATAGTTCCTCCTATGGAAAACTCCAGATGCTTCGTAGGAATTTTCGGAAAAAAATGACGACAGGTAATAAGATAAAGATACCCAATAGTTTCGACATCGACAGTCCCTACAATGTTCCAGTAGAGCAGACACTCAAGGTCATCCCCAAGAAGCTACTAGGCGATGGTAACTCGAAAAATAAAACGATACTCTCAGTTGAATGCATCATGGACTAGAATGCGTTGCCAAGAATTGATACTTACAAAAGAAGAATGCTTCTTCACTTAAGATGAGGGTCTACAAATTCAACAAATTCTGTCATAACTATCACCTATCAGAGCCAAAATATACATAGACTGGTTCGAGGTAATCGCCATCAAAAAATTTCAGAAGAAGGCTCATGTCTGGTTAAGATACAGAACTGAACAACTGTCTACGACATCTCGACAAGAACAACACAATTTCCTTCCCCGACGTAAAAGTAGATACGACTCATGATTATGACAATATAGGGCAGGTTGATATCAACTGTTGAACACATATCGTAGTCACCTGACGAAAAAAGGTCAAACAAATCCAGCAACTCGTGAAAATTGTGTATACGGATCATTGTGTATCAGAGTTGGTGAGCACAATAAGCACCAACAATGAGGAAAAACTATCGGGTAAATCAGAATTCGCCTGTAAAAACTAACATAACAAGAAATGCTTGGACGTTGAACTCATCAAAATAAACAAACAGTTCAATGAAGCTGCATCTCTTTTGCGATTATTGCGCTTTATCGGAAAATCATATCACTTAAAAAACAAATGACTATTCATGACTTTCATTCATAGCGAAGAAGGAACAGTACATAGAACCGATCAGAATTTCGGAAGGTCTAATTACATTGAAAGCAGGTCAAATATCAGAACTTCTGCTTTGCGAATCTGCAAACATACCCACCAATGTAACGTGAAATTCACCTGTTACTATGCAGAAATGTATTTGCGTAATTGATATTGGATTCATCCTTGTGTGGGCTTATGTTCATCATATCAATCCATCGATACTATTACCGGTATTAAAATAGCGAGGGGTGTTGCCAAATTGGGGTTTCGAAAAGCAAGTCCAGAGTCTCCAGTCATTTGTACTACGTGAACATTTTAATAGATTCTTTTCACCAAATCGTACATGTCATCATGTACAATAACTGAGCAAGAAAGAACATCATAATTATAAGAAAAAAGTATGAGACTTTCCTGCCTATATGGAGCGCCAGGTCTTCAACTAATATGAATCACTTTCTCTTCATTTTTCTAATAAATTTTTGAACCAAATATTGTACCCAAACTGTAAAATGAGAGCTAGTATTTCCATTGTTTGAACTCTCCAACTCCTCAATAACTGAGACAGTACTTTAACACGTCTGAAGAAAATTTTCTATAGTGAAAGTTGAAGGCAAAAAACGAAAGAGATGTATATGATGACATTCGTAAAAGCTATATGTACTAATTTGGATGATCGAGTTCGTCATAGCGCACATATTTGAAGCATTAAATTACAATACCCCCACTGAGCTAATGAATCGTACCCCCTGCCCCCGTGTCAATTTGCTGAACCTCTCCCCACCCCTCAACGTGTGACGTATCTCATGAATGTCTCTATGATTCCTGAATATCACAAGGAATTCCCATTCGTGCGAACCTCGGATTGGGAAAAATAAATTAGCTCGATTCGATGGATAAAAACACACGAGCATACGTCCCATTCGGAAATCCGTTCGACACAAAAGAATTCTTCGGTAGCGCGTATCTATTGTGTATTTTAATCATTCATCGAGTGAATTTGGTAAGTGGATCGTGGAGTGTGAAAACACGATGAGCCGAAGAGACGTGCCGCGAATTTGCGATTCCGTTCCGTTCGAGCCCTTTACTTTTGATTTGATGCTTCCTATACCCCAAACGAGTACGGAGGTGTTGAAGGGCCGCAGAGTATTCTTTTTTTCATCTATCGCCAGTTCAATCGGTGTCTATTAGCTATAATCGGCAGTTAAAATTATCGATCAGCTACTGTTCAATTTTTCGATCAGCTATAATCGGAAGTTCAGTGTCCCTCTCAGCTATAATGTAAAGTTCAAAATATCGACCATCTATCATTATTATTATCGACAATTCGAAATGTCAAACAGATATAATTCGGTTGTCCAAAATGCCGATCAGCTGTAAACGGCACTCCAAAATGTCGATCAGCTATAATAGGCAGTTCTAACTATCGATCAGCTATAATCGACAGCTCGAAATGTCGTCAGATCCAATCGACAGTTTAGAATGTCAAACAGATATAATCAAACAGCTATATTACAGCATTTCAAAATGTGGATCAGCAATAATCTACAGTTTAAACTTTCGATCAGCTATAATCGAACAGTTTGAACTGTGGATCAGCAATAATCCACAGCTTAAAATATCGGTCGACTATAATCGACTGTTCAATTTGTCTATAACCGGAAGTTCAAACTCTCCATTGAGAGCATCGATCGGCTATAATCGACAGCTCGAAATTTCGATCAGCTCCAATCGACAGTTCAGAATGTCGAACAGCTATAATAAAACACCTTTGATCCAGCATTTCAAAACGTTGATCAGCATTAATCCGCAATTCGAACTCTGGAACAGCAATAATCGACAGCTCGAAATGTCGATCAGCTCCAATCGACAGTTCGAAATGTCGAACAGCTGCAGTCGAACAGTTATAATCCAGAAATTCAAAATGCTGATCAACTACAATCGGCAGCTTGAACTGTGGATCAGCAATAATCTGCAGTTTGAACTATCGTTCATCTATAATCGACTGTTGAATTTGTTGATCACCTATAATCGGAAGTTCAAACCCTCTATCGGCCATAATCGACATTTCAAAATATCGATCACCTAAGAAAAAATACTGGTTTCAGAAATCTTCTTCAATTGTATTCAAGTGAAATGTGTATGGGAGAATATTGAGATGTTTCGAATACTTTCCCTCCAACCTGTAGCATTTGATTCTATGATTCATATACACCAAATAAGGTGCGTACTAATGATAACAATGATAAGACGTTCATCAATTCGAATTCACAATGTGTTATTCATGTGTCAGAGAACAATTGAATCACACAGTTTTTTCTTTATGCTTTAACTTGTAAATTTTTCCTAGGTGTAGATCATTCTCAACTTAGCATAGCCCATTCTTAACTTCGACGTGACGTGATCCGTAAACTTGAGTGTATGGTCAATTATCAAACCCAGATTTCTAGCGGGTGTTCTGAAAGAAATATTCGCATTAGACATATAAATGTTGAATGCAATTCTTGTTTCATTCTATCATCTCATAAAAGGATAGCCATTGATTCTTTCAGATTGATTCTCAATAGAAAATCATCTGATATTTCAAAAAAAATTGCAGATCATAGTTGACGGAATATTCTGCTGCTGCAATATCTGATGGGTCAAAGAAAAACTATACCTACGTGTATAAATATATAATATAAATGATACTTGCAACGAGTTAATCGCTTTGCGAAGTGTGCAGCATAAACTGCATGAAATGATGGACGAAAAATACTCCCTTGAGGTACACCAGTGGTGACAGTAATCGGCGTCGATGTCTCAATTTATGCATCAATCGTGATCATCATTATTATCACACACTCATCTTCTCTTACTTTCTATATAAATCACGTATATTTGATGAGGACATAGGGTCGGGAAAGACTACCCAGTAAACACTAGGACATCCAGTGAACGTCCAATGGATATGCGAAACATACGTCAAGGATATCCGATGGATGAACAATGGATATCGCATGGATATCCATAGGCCCCTGAGTTATACGTCTAACGGATATCCATTTTTGAGGAAACATGGACATATTATAGATGATAATTGTACAATGGACAATAAATGGATGTGTTGAGACACTAGAAGAGACATGCCTTGGACCATCGAGGTTAATCAACTGGACATGAAATGTATTTCATATGGACCTTTGGGAAGTTAAATAGATCAGTTATGAACATGAATCGAACCTTTTGCAGACTTGAATTGGACGTAGACTGGATATATGATGTACACAATTTGGACATGTATGGGACCTATAGAGGAAACAAATTTCTCATGTGATGTACTTTTCTATAGATGTCTATAGGAAGGTCGACAAGAAATATTCGGTGCGAGCCTTTTTCATATCCGTAGAAGGTTATCCATAATTTGATCGATGGAGGACATTCATTGCGTCTGTTCCACGTCCATTTTTATATGGACCTGTAAAGGGCCTTTCATGGATATTCACGGAAGACCAATTCATATCCATAGTGGGATATCCGTTATTTGCTCGGTGAAGGATATCCACTGAATTTGAGTCCATCAAGTAATGGACATTTCAAGGATATCCAATTAATGTACGCTACATGTACATGTCCACGAGGACTAATACTGTACTTTTCATGGATATCCCTCGGATATTCTGTGTTTACTGGATAGCGTTTGATCCAGCATGTTTTTAGGTATAGTATCATGTGAACCATTCGTGGGAATTCTGACTTCTATTCTTTGTGTTCATTGCCAACTTTTGAGGTTGTCTTTCCCACTAAGCGACGGTTTGAACTGTCCACTAGCCACACTGTGGGTTCTACATAAAATGCTCGGGCACCCTTTGGGGCCTTTCTGAACGCCTCTGAAGAAAACATTCACGGTATGGGAATAATTAATGTTCGGGTAGTGTTAAGGGCGAAACCTGGAATAGGCTAGAAGGGTCTCGTCTGGTGCGTCGCGGCCACTCGACAGCGTTTACAAGAAATCAATTTTAACGAAGAGATGCCCCCGGCTAAATCCAAATAAAGGAATACGTTATTGGCGATAAGATAGACGAGCGTGTTGACTGGCTTGAGAGCTCCATATCCCGATATCCCGATATCCCGTCCACGTCCAGACCCAATTCGACGGTTCATAGGCCGGGAAAATTCAGCCCGGAACCATTCAAACATGGCTGTTGCGTGACGTAGAGAGAATGCTAGCAGAAATAACCTTGAAATACTGTATCAAATGGAAATATTGACCCCCACAATCGAACAAAACTGACCTTTCGAAAAAAATCAGAACTCCAAACTTTCGTATATATATATATATATATATATATAAAATCAACAATTGATTTTTTTACTATGAAAACAGTGCTCGTTGGTTGTGTTTTTTTCGGGATGGCCCTTTCACTGGTGAGTTTACATCTAATCCTACGGAATGATTAGTTGATTCGATCGAATTCCGTTGAATGTCTGACATTGAGCAATGCCCCCTAGCGGCAATGCTCTCAATGATTGACTGGACTTCGACTTCACTGAGTCTCCACTATTCTGCCAGAAATCACGCGTTGAAAGGTAAGACCTCGTTGATCCTTATCTCGCATTCGATTCAGTTTATAAATATGAATTTGGGTACTTCAAATAAATAATGCAGAATAGAATTCGAAAGAACGTCAATTGGAAAGAACGCCAATTGGAATTGATTCTTCACTTTCGGCACGATAATGTTGCATAAAAATTCTTTATTTCACGTTAATCTCAGCGGATTTCTCATACCTTCTTGACTCCATGAAGATGACTTTTTCCTTTTTCACTTTATATAACGAAATTCCAGAAAAATGAACAAATAGTGGAGTTATATTGCACCAACTCGATGATATTTTTTTCAAATCGATATAGCAGAGTGGGGTGAATCATATTTTTGAAATTTCATTGATCAATTTGCTCTCAATGTACCAATAATGAACTAAATACCTATTCATACTGCAGATGAATGTGTAAGTGGTAACCCCTTCACGTCAAAGAATATAGGACAAAACAGTCACTGTTTATTGATATAATAGCAGCTTCCGGATTTGTTAGCCTTGGTCTGCAGACCACGAAAGCCGCTATCAATTCATTGAATATAATTGTCCTAACATGAATGATATTTGCAAAATCGATTATTAGTAACATCCACTAACTACCTACTAGAGTTTTTGTTGAATTTTCATAAAATACCAATGACATACTGTAAAAATAATTCCCCTTTCTTTGCCTCATCGATTGAAGAACCCCGATCATCGGTGAAACACTAACAATTTGTACAAATTTAGAAAATCACGCTTCAAGTTGTTAAAAAAAAATATTATAACAATTCGGAAGGAACCAGAAGAATATGAAAAAATGATCACTAGTTATTATGTATGAGTTTAACGCTGGACCCAATCAACAATTTTCTCGATAAAACACTGTAAGACTCATTTCAATCTTTCCTAATATTGTTTTGAATTACTCCGGAGATTCCATATCTGAAATCGTAGTGTGATTATATGATTTCTTATCTGTGGCACAAGTAATACTACCATGCTTTTTATCTATTTTACCTTATTTTCCAGCGAAAATATTAGACGTGCGATTGCCGGACCATAAATACGTACCAAATTTCAAGAACAAAGAACCCTCAATAGAACGAATGAGAAATATATCCCAGTCAAATCGTGATATGTTCTAATTAAATGCCATTTCGATGAATCTGAGTCCGATACCCAAAAATACCTAGTTTATTAGGAATTTGCGGTCAGAAAAGTTGCATTTGGCGATTTTTCTTCGTCTATTTGTGTCAAGAGTCCGAGAAAAATCGCCCATTAAATATATTGCTGAGAGCCATATTATAAAAGTTGATCAAAGAATGACGATCCAATAAAAACACTACAGAAAATATTGTTACGATTTTTTCTTTTCCTTGGTTTCGTTGATTGATACTCCAAACACCACTTCACCACTTTCTTCACAACCCTTCATCACAAAACAATGCATTACAATCACTCAAACTGCTCCGCTAACTATCCAACGCTCTGTACTAAAACACTCTGATAAACTCTCTGTAATAGAAGTTTGCCGTAGCGATGAAGAGGTCCCGTATATATCTCTGCTCACACCCATGAAAAATCCTCGAGACAAATCCCGATGATCGAATGTTCCACGCATGACGAGATATCGCTCGTAAACGATCTTCCTTCGGAACCTCACACTAATTTGCGTTTATGAGCGACAGGGCCGGCGGTAGGAACTTCCTCAACAATATTTTAGCAGTTTCGTGAAATAGACAATGGGATTGGAAACTTCGCTTGCCTGCACTACCATAGAATGTAAGATATGGATAACAGCAACCCTAGTTTTTGGATTCAGTTCTAGTCTTCCGCTGAAGATTTTAACCTTGTTAGCGAATGGAACGTAGACTGTAAGTGATATCAATTTAAAGTTAGGATTACTAATCTGTAGAAAAAGTCCTATCAGCTTCACTATGAATTCAAATTTGAAAAAGATTATTTTCCAGATAAGCAAATCACAACCATCCACACAAGCACGCATAGGAATGTGTTTGTTGGAAGTGGGAGCCAACAACTCTTTATATCACAATTCCATCCGACTCAATCGTAATATTTTTGACTTGGTTGCAACCTTTGATCTTGGTTGCAACCTTCGACGTTGTCTACAACATATCAGAATCCTTCGCAGTTCACCGGGGTTCCATTTCGATACGATTTGTGCTGAAACCTCCATTGATATTCAGCTCATTCGTGATCTTTCGCAGTTTTTAGTTTTTTTTCTGCAAACGATCCAACGTTTTTCGATTGCGGACGTCCATACTATCATCAGACACACTATTCCTGATTCATTCCTGCCAATATCTTTCCCACATAAGGTTGCACCCACTTCAACCCTTAGTACTCCTGGCCTAACAGGACGCTTCAGAAATTCGGGAAGAGGCCGGCCGGATGGGGCTGCATTCCTCTCTGCATTTCCTACGGAACAACGAATAAAGGGGGATCGGACTGCTTGAATATTAGATGGTATTTGTCAATCTTGATGGATTATTGGAAACAAAATAACGTTATTATCGAAATTTACATGGTCTTTTCCCTTCCGGTGATGGATCATCTTGTTTCGTTATTGATGCTATGCGGAATGAGGGCTAAGCGAAAACAGAATTTACAACGACGTAATGATATTTTTGTAATGAGCTGAAGAAACGCATTCTTATGTGTCATTGCAAGAGATTTGTTCGTTGGCAGTATTTTATGGTTCGTTAATACTTAGAAGTGTGAACGTACTGTGAAAATCGGGTAATTTCGGTTCGATTTTTCTCCACAAAATCTGTGAGAAAATCAATTATCATTTTTGCATATTATGCTATGTTAAAAAAGCGCTGGATTTTTCAGAGTGTCCCCACATGGACAACATTCCGGAGTAAAATTGTTTGTCTCTATATTCGAACAATTTCAGTTCACTAATAGTATTTAGAACTGAGTGGGAGTTCCGATGGGCGAGTTCATTGCCAATTTACGGTCTTATTGTTCTCATATACCGTTGGGGAATAATTTGAAATTTGGTATACATAAAAATGAAAGATTTCATCATGATACCAGACCAATTGAAATGGTCGAAATATTGTTTGTATCCCAAAATATCGCTTTGATCAGGGGAGACTTCGAAGCCCTAAGAATGATAAACGAATGACAATTTTAAATTTGAATATATATATATATATATATATATATATATATATATATATATATATATATGTAGTGAATCTTTTGGGGTTGCAGTCAGTTGTGTTGGGCTATATCACAAAGAAAACTCTTTGTTATTCGTCAAGCTTTCGGCAATCTTTATTGCCTTCCTCAGGACGTCTATAATACATAACACTTTATCATATGGAAATATATCAGGAATGGTTACTTACTTACGTGAGATTGAATAATATGAAAGAGGCAAAAATTGTACATAAAAATATGAAGGTGACGTTTAAATGAATTTAGACATATGATATAATTTCACTTCTAGATTACGGTGGAAAAGTCGAAATAGAGGGTGATTTTGTCTTATCCTTCTCATACTTAATCAAAAAGGTGTAAATTTTGCTAAGACCATTTAAATCTGTTTTTTTGTTCATGGAATGGTCATTATTATTTATATGTATCATTTCTAAAAATACACGCTTAGAAAGATTCATTTCACTACCTAAAATACATAAGCCTACCTTGTCAATGAGACCTATTGTATCTACTATTGATGCTCCCAATAGCAAACTGTGCAAATTTCTTTCCAACATTTTGACCAATGCTTATGATACAGATAATCCATACTATGTGAGAGATTCTTTTTCATTTAGTGATTTCATTAATGAATTCCAGTTACCCGAAAATTATGTTATGATAAGCCTTGACGTAATTTCACTATTTACTAATTTACCATTACAATTGGTCAAAACTTGTATAAATAGAAAGTGGAATCGCGTAGAAGATTATTGCCAACTAGATAAAGAAACCTTCATGAAAATTCTAGATTATATATTCGACTCAACCTATTTTATATTCAACGACGAAATATATAAACAAATTTTTGGTACACCTATGGGATCTACCATTTCACCTATTCTAGCTGATTATGTTTTAGACGAACTTCTCAATTATTGTGTTCCAAAATTATCTTTCCATATTCCATTCCTCAAACGATATGTTGATGATTTGATTCTAGCTATACCGTATGACAGTAAAGAAGAATTATTACATACTTTCAACTCTTATGATCCAAACATTCAATTTTCAACTGAAGAAGAGAAAGATAATAATATACCATTCCTTGACATGAGATTAATAAGATCCGAATCGAACGTCATAATTACTGAATGGTACAGAAAATCGATATCCAGCAACAGATTCATGAACTATCATTCCTACCATCCATACAAAATCAAAATTAATCTGATCAAATCTCTCAAAAGTAGAGTTGAGAAAATCACTCATCAAAGTTTGAGGAACCGTAGCTTATCCAAGTTACGAGACATCCTGATTCAAAATTCTTATCCAAGACATCTAGTTAACCAAATATTATTTTCTGAAAGAACAATATCAATTCCAATAATACCCATTGAAAATAATGAACAAGGTGGAAATAGCATAACAATTTACAAATCTTTACCTTACATACAAGAATTAACCCCAAAATTGATAAATATTTTTCAAAAAGACAATATTAAAATAGCAAAGAAAAATATCGTAACAATTTCCAAATTACATAGTAGAATAAAGACTCCAATTTCGATTAAAAATAGATCAAATGTCATTTATAAGATTCCTTGTATGGATTGTCCTGAATCATACATTGGCCAAACATCTAGAACACTCAACAGTCGTATCATTTCTCATAAAAGTGACTGTAGAAGAAATGTAAATTCTTGTGCTTTATCAGAACATGTCAATAACAGAGATCACCGTATGAATTACGGACAAGCTGAAATTTTGGATAGTGAAATAAATCTTTCTAAGCGTGTATTTTTAGAAATGATACATATAAATAATAATGACCATTCCATGAACAAAAAAACAGATTTAAATGGTCTTAGCAAAATTTACACCTTTTTGATTAAGTATGAGAAGGATAAGAAAAAATCACCCTCTATTTCGACTTTTCCACCGTAATCTAGAAGTGAAATTATATCATATGTCTAAATTCATTTAAACGTCACCTTCATATTTTTATGTACAATTTTTGCCTCTTTCATATTATTCAATCTCACGTTAGTAAGTAACCATTCCTGATATATTACCATATGATAAAGTGTTATGTATTATAGACGTCCTGAGGAAGGCAATAAAGATTGCCGAAAGCTTGACGAATAACAAAGAGTTTTCTTTGTGATATAGCCCAACACAACTGACTGCAACCCCAAAAGATTCACTACATATTCATTAATCAGTCACGAATTACTTTCCTATATATATATATATATATATATATATATATATATATATATATATATATATATATATATATTTTTGTTCGGGTAGGCTTCCGCGGTCAGAAATGTGATGGCTGGAACTTCCGGTTGATCCGCGTCAGGAATGGTTTCCTTGTCTACGTTTCGTCTCCCATTTCGAAGCCATTTTCAAGACTGAGTGACCTTGCGTCTAGGTCTTAGTTGTCTTACTAACTGGGTTTCATCACTGGAAATCGAGGATTGAAGGTTGGTGGGATTTGAGGGTTCATTAGTAGTTATGGCAGGATCAGGGATCAGACGGTCGATGGGAGGTTCGAACGGATTAGTACTCAAGTCGGAGTAAATGGAAGTATGTCGGACCAAAAGTGGTTTCCACGTATTGGAGAGTCTTTGGGAATCGTCGCGTTTATTGAGACAGTTGGGACGTTTTTCGATTTCAATGGCTTCACGGGTAACTCTGGTTTGGAGGGTTTTGGCTGTGGCAACGGTTTTGGTGTTTTTGAAATCTATTTTGTGGCCTGTTCCTAAATGATGTTGAAATAATGCTGAGTTTGTGTCAGAATTACGGACTGCTAGTTCGTGTTCATATGCTCTACAGGACACTCGTCGATTGGTCTGGCCGATATATGTTCTGGGACAGTTAGAGCATGGTATTTCATATATTCCTTGGGTGTCGTACTTTTCTTCTCTAGGGAGGAGAAGAAATTTTCCCCCCTAGGGAGGAAAAGTAAAAGTGACGTTTGATACGCCATCAATGAAATAACTTATACGGCATTGACGACCTAAACTATATTCTAATATATAAATATAAATTTTACCGTCATTTATAGAATACCCTATATTTTGTGGAATCGCAGAGCTCAGTAAAGAAGGTCGTACTTTTCTTCACTAGGGAGGAAAAAACTTTTCCCCCCTAGGGAGGAAAGTTTCGACTTCTGAGGGCAGACATTCGTAAACTGGTTAACGGAAAAATGATTCGAAAACGATAGTTCATTTTATCCTTACACTATTCAATCTAAAATTATACTCATACAAAGATATATTCATACTCACATCATATCACATCATATCGTTACAAGCTAAAATGTTTACAACACAAATAAAAACATTCACAGGTTTCTCAATCCCTCGATAGAACAAAACGCCATTCTCGATGGATACTCACTTAATGACCCCCTCAATTCTAAATTATTCTCCATAATGGACTGTTGGAGCTTACTGCCACTTCTAGTGGACCACGGTCCAAATAACACTGGTGAACTAAAACTGTTGAGCAATATCTTTTGGCGATACAGGCAGCAAAATGCTTCTTCACCTTCAAATTAATGAACCATCATCACCAGTTGAATGCAAGTATTCATTTGTCTAATTATTCTTCAGGTTTACCCATACATTCCATCACCAAACAAGATCATCAATTGTATCCCTGAATAAATGGTTCTATGTGGGGATACACTCAAAAACTCACAGTCCCGTCGTCAATAATTTGCAAAGTTTTTGCTGTTCCCTGTTGACACTTATTCACATACAACAGCTTATGAATTCCATCCCTCAAATAGCTTCTCAGAAAAAATCAAGAGGGTTGAGGTCTGTAGGGATGGAAGGCCATTCACAAACCAACAATACATTTGGTGGCTAACAAAACTACTGAACACTTCGAATGAACCCACCCTGTTACACCCCTCCTCCGTCTGATGTGAACCGCCCCCACGAAGAATAAAAAACAATATTCCACTTTCCTCGCGCAATAATCGATTCCAATAAGGACGGAATGAAAGCCCAAAAGGGATTTATCGGTTCAATTCGATGAGGATATACGAATTTTTATCAGTGCCAGTTCATTTCCACCAACTTTTACAACTACAATCACTCGCCGGGATCAACACAATGGTGCGGAGCGGTGTGCCGGCGTGGCAACCGCATGTTTATTCATTCAAGAGATAGAAAGTCGTCTCGGCTGCCGCTTTATCTTGAATTATTAGTGGACATGTGTGTTACCTTGATTTAATCAGTGAGGTTGAATCATTCAAAGCGGAACGAGCACACTGGGATTCAACTTATTAGGTGGGTGAGCAGCACGAACTTCTACGGAATGGGAGGTTTCGATCGGAAAAAGGAATTTGGCCTGAAGCGTTCGAAGAAACTGATGATATGCCAGAATTATAAGAGGGGGATGTAACTTTAATGACAAATTTCAGATCGACTTTCCTGAAAAAAAAATTCGAAAGGAATCTCAAGAGAAAGGATTTGCAAGAAAAGACTTGCTGCTTATTCAGCAAAATATAATCTAATATCTGACCAACAGTTTGGCTAAAAAGAAGATATCTCCACGCGAGACGCTGTGTTGTCCCTTACCTCAAGGATATCTTCTGCTCTCGAAAAAAATACGCCCAACCTATATATTTTCATCGATTATTATTTGTCGAAAGCTTTCGTAAGTCATGAACTACTCTTATAGACACTGGAATATATTGGAATAAGAAATAATTGTATGGAATTATTTAGAAGTTATCTACAAAATAGATGCCAGTCTGTGGGGGTAGACAATATAAAGAGCGACAGGGGGAAAATAGAGTATGCTGTTCCTCAGGGGACCGTATTGGGCCTATTTCATTGAATATTTATGTAAATCGCACGTTTTCTTCAAGGAGTCGGGAGAGATGTTGGGATTTGCTAATAATACAGCAATCTTTTATAAAACAAATACGAAAAAAAAAAGTTGGAAGTCATTGTAGATTCAGACTTTCCTTTGTTGAAGAACTGGCTAGAACTGAAGTCATTAACTGATGTGGCGCATTAAAAACACGTCTTCGTACCCTAGAAAATTTATAAAAAAGATTTCTTGAAATAATCATGTACTAAGAGTTCCTATACCCTTCTGATGCACTATTCGAAGACGAAGTGTTCGTGTTCCTCGAACAAACATTAAAACCTTCCTAGCCATTCTTACTCTACAAGGAAACGAACAATACCATCACGTAGTTTCACAAATACCATAATAACCATAGGCCAACGAAGTTATCTATATATAGCACCACAATTGTACGATACAACATATGCAAATAATAAGTAATCCACATTCGTTTGAAAATAACAAAACAATATATAATAATAATAATAAAGTGTCTTTATTTCAGGCGGAGTTCAGTCAGAGACTGCTCTTACACTCAACACCATGACGAAACATTTCAGAGATACAAATTAAAAAAAAATTTTAATAATATTTTTATTCACTACCTTCTATCTTCTGATTTTTATGTTCAGAAAGTATGTTATCAGAAGTATGATCGATGATATCTGTAATATTATTATTCGTATTTGTATTCATTTCACACTTTGCTAATTTTCTTTGTAACACTATTAGCACATTCTCTATTTTCTTTCATTCCATTGATCATCTGCTATTAGTAATAATGAGGTTATTGTTATCATCATGCGGAACAAGTTATACTTGTTAGTTTTAATGCATCTCATAAATATACGAAACAAGTGTTTTTACACTTATCGCCTAGTGATGTTTATACTCGACGTATTCTGATCTTCATATAAATGTACCGTAACTTCCTCAACAAATATTTGTATAAAAGTTGACCAGTTTCCTTGCAACTAGTTATTCGATGCCAAAGAGTGGCAGTTTCGCCGACCACAAAACAATACAGCATCATGAATTATTTTTTGACTTTTTTCTTCTCCGAATTCAGAAGTAGAAATTACCACTTTAGTGGAAGAAAAAAATCAAAAATATTACAAACACTCTCTGATGATAGGTACGTGCACATCATTCGAAGACGTTTTATTCAATCACAAAAAGGAAGAAAAAGTCTGAAACAGCTACTCCCCTGCCTATATGGCGACGACGGGCACTGGGTTTCATAGAAATCACTTTTTCCTGCTAATTTCTCATATCAAGCATAAGGAAATCGAATCAAATAGATAGCAAACATAGGAATATCTCCACAAATCATAATATAGAGCTATTTGTACAGCAAATCTCACTCGCCAAGATAATATTTCATTCCAACCCATACAAGATATCGTTTTGCTCAGTTGTTGTTAACCTACGAAGGTCAACCCTCAGAAAGACGAAACTTGTGTGAGGATAAACGAGGACTACCATCCAATATTCATTTCCTAGCGGGGGCAGGTGAAGGTATTGAAAGTCTGTCCAAGTAGCCGGTCACCCCTCCATCTCAAATCCACTATTCATCTCCAATATTTTGCAGTCTAACTATTCTTTCAGCGAGGGCTCAAAGAGTCGAAGATTCTACCGGCGAACGTATTTCAGGAATAACTACTCCGCTTCGTCCCCCATGTATGGGATCGCACATGATTGCGTTCATGTACAAACTGGGGAATCGGATCCCCAATTATTGTCTCCTTCCTAAACGCGCACAATATCAATTCTCCAACTTGACTGGTGCTCATGCCACAAAACTGCTACCACTTCACTCAAGTTGACTAAAGTTTAAACGACACCCGTAATTTGAACCTCCACAATAGTTTCCTCGAATAACCGTGCCGAGTTTCAGTTTCGTGAAATTGAAATTCACTTTCGTTTGGAGGCTCCCATTATATTTGTTGGTCGTTCTCTTTGAGGAGATACCATTCGATGCGGAAAATTTTTCGAGTGAATAATGGCATTAGACTATTGATAGGAATCGGAAAACCCATCTACACTTTCGTGTCGAGCTATTCGTGTTTTCAAATTATTTTTTGTTTGACCAATATATTTTTTGTCACGATCATTGCAGGGAATTTTGTAGATTCTTGAGATTTTTCGAGAAGTGGATCTTCATCTTTCAATTTTGAATGTAATTTGATCAAAGGTTTCATTTTTCTTTGTGAAATTTTGATTTCATTTTCTTGTTTGAATACATTTATGATTTTGCTTGATTTTCCTGAAATATAAGGAATAGAACAGTATTTGTATGTAGAAATTTCATTGCGATTGTTTTCTGTAGTATCGATGATATTTGAAGTCGTATTGTATGAAAGTTTATTTAGAAATGTTGGAGTAAGAACAGTTTATTAGCATAGCGTATATTATTTCTACAATCTTTTCAGTTATGATTTTAGAGCAAGTACTCAATTAATTTTCATTTTTTCTGGATGACTTGATAGATAACTCATGTATCTTCCTGAGTTGGTTGGTTTGAAGTATCTAAGATGATTTTGTTATTTTCAGTTCTTACTGAAAGAGTATCTAAAAATGCTACTGCATTGTTTCATTCTTTTTCTACAGTGAACCGAAATAATGGATCATAAATCCAAAATTGAGTAAATTTTTGATGTCTTCGATCTTATCAATAGGTACAGCAAATATAATATCATCTACTATCTATTAAACAACTGAATACATTCTGTATATAATGTCAGCGAAAAAAACACTATAAATTTCAAAATCGATAACTTCACCTGTCATTGTCAAAATTTACATTTCTCATGTTTTATCTTATTATTTTATTAATCAAGAAAAACCTCAAGTATCACATATATGTACCTTATATTTATACTTTTTGATGTCCATTTTATATAATAGCCCTTGAAAAAGACAATAAATATTAGCGAAAGCTCGGGAAGCTAAAGAGAGTAATCTTCTTCTATAGACCGAATCCTTGTATATATATATATATATATATATATATATATATATATATATATATATATATATACAGTGCTTTTCAGATGAAAGTATCCACCTTTAATAACTTTTGTAATACTGGTTTGTAGAAAAAATCCAAAAACACGTCAATTTATTGAATTTATTTTTGGAAAAAGAATAAATACCACAGTTAAAAAGATTACTGTTGTACAACCCTTTTTATTACAGGCAAATAAGGTGACAGTAAAAAATAATTAAAATTCTTGCTATTAAAAGAAAAATTGTTTATCTCATAAACTAACCACCTTAACCTACAAGTATCATACATTTTTTAAATCAGCTCAAAGAGGAGTATCCAAATTTTACATAAAAACTATGAGGAGTAATTTAAAAAAAAAACAAGGGATGATGCTAGGGGTGAGGGGCTGGCTTTTCCAGTAAGTTTAAATAAGCCATAATTGCCCCTTCCAACATAAATTGACGTGTTTTCGGATTTTTCCTACATACCAGTATCACAGAAGTTATTAAAGGTGGATACTTTTATCTGAAAAGCACTATATATATATATATATATATATATATATATATATATATATATATATATATATATATATATATAGAGAGAGAGAGAGAGAGAGGAAGGGTAGTCGTTGCTGACTAGTTAAGAATAGAAGAATAGAACCAGTGGATAGTGGGGTGTTTCAGCAAGTAAGGAGTACTCTGTTAAGTTAGTCCAAGCTTTCGGAAAATTTTATTTCCATCATCAGGGAAACTACAATAATATATAAAAAAGTTGTAAAGTAATTCTAAAATATTAATTACTAATGACTCACATCTTATTTGAGGACGGTTACATTGATGTTAGAGATGAATTGATGGGACATTGTTGACGATGAAACATGATACATAATTAAAACTTGATTAAAATTTTTTAGGGTAAAATCTGGACGTTGCTCTCACATGAGCTTGTCAGTTATACTAATTGAAGTAAGACATTGATTTGAAATATGAAGTTGACAACTGAGTTGTGGCTGAGGGCCTGGGGTGTCAGTGTGTTACCAACTGAATTCTAGTTACTAATTTGGTACAAATTGAATTGAAGTATTACTAAATTTTGGCTATCTTGAATTTTGATTATGCAATTGAATTACTGAAACTAATATTACTATTGGATAGCTTCTTGTCTAGAGTCAATGAATAGGAATATATTTCACTTAGGTGATTAATGTCTGTTCGTTTGTTCATACAATTGTTATTTTGAAAAATCATGGAAATAAAATTTTCCGAAAGCTTGGACTAACTTAAAAGAGTACTCCTTTACTTGCTGAAACACCCCACTATCCACTGGTTCTATATATATATACCTTTTGTACCTCTGAGTGAACAACAATTGACTTCAGTATCAGGCACTGTATAAAAATAGGCCACCTCTTGGCTATTCAATCCGTAAATACGATTAACCACCTTTGAGTCATTTTCTTCTGTAAATATTCATCAGAGGGAAATTTAATTATAGTATTATCCTGTTTGCCCACCAATTTCATTATGAACTATATTTTGATCAAACATCTTCCAAAGAAAAATTCATGAGGAGCAGATATAAGGAAATGTTTTCCTTCGCTTAGCTGTAGAAGCCTCCCAGCACTTTACGAAGATTGTCCCAGAACACAAAACTTTGAATTTTAAATTGATATAAAAATGAAATTATCACGGAGTTCATCTGTTCCATGTTGTTTTCGAAACCTATCGCAAACACTTCTATTCTATGAAGGTTTCCGAAGAAAATGTTGAGGTTGTGGGATTTGACAAAGCATTAGTATCTTATGAATTTCCGTTATTTTTCACGAGGATTGTTGCAAATAGTAACATTTGGATTACTCAAATATAAACGGGATTATCGACAATTGAAGGAGATTAGCCTCGAGTGGTGAGAGCGCTGAATTCTCTTCTTGGGAAAATGGCTAACAGTGTGCCAGTTATTGAAGATATTATGCTCTATAAGGAAAAAACTAAATAACGACATTTCTTCTGACCGTTTGTTACTGAGATAGTGTGTGATGAAAGTAATATCATGCCAGAGATATCTCGTTTTTTGAATTATTATTATTAACACGCTCGCTATGTATGTTTGTAACGCGAACGCGAATTTGGCCAACTATGAAAGATCAGAATGATTAGATTTTCTGCATACTTATCAAGGAGCGATAACAATGCAATAAGATGAAAAATCGTTCAGAAATCTTTAACGATTTGTTTTTTCAGCGACCTCGAATAGATTGAAATTTTTGGCGAAGGAGTCAGTTTGCATTGCTGGGTAGGACCCCACTCGTCATCATTTAAACTTGAATATCTACAATCCACAGTAAAATTTGCAGTTTTCAATAATATTATATGCTTCTGAGAAGTTTCCGAGACTTCAAGAAACTCTCCATGTTGCGCATTTTGAAGCTGAAGTAATAAAAATAATCTATAAGGGCATCATAATCTTTAAAAATATAATAGTTCAAAAAACCTGTAAAACACGCTGTCGTAAAAAAATGAACCGAAGAGTGAAAGATATAATGTTAATTGAGAATAGTGTAAATCAAAAATATGTATAGCAATGAAAAAAAGCGTGGGGTGCTTTTTAAGTGTAACTATTGACATCATGCACCCCACGCTTTTTTCACATTGCAATACATTTTTTTCATTCACACCATTCTCAATTAAAATTTCAGAAAATTCATTTTCAACTTTTCAGTTCGTTTCTTCACAAAAGCGTGTTTTTTTAGGTTTTTTAAACTGTTATTCATTTTCAACCGCGCTGTTGTGTACACACAAGCGGGGTTCTCAGAATAACGTTTCGAATAGAAGAAGACGGAGTCGGAAAAGTATCAAAATATCCCAATGAACAATTTTTCACTTTTTGAAATGAGCACATTTTCGAGTGATCTTGAGTTGAAGTTTCTCTTTCAGTATCTAGCTCAGATATCTTCAATATATCCATTTATTTCGTGAATATTCGGAGTTCATGATCAACAAACCCTAACGCAATCATTATTTTTCTCTATGTTGGATAGCTGATTATATTTTCAATCGATAATATCTCCTGAATAATCTGTTACACATGGAAAGTTGACATTTGATAAAGTAAGAGGACTCCTTCCCGAACAGAAAAGCCATCTTACAACCTTCAAATATTCCAAAATGATTTGAATCCACACATTTTCCCATATAGTTGATGCGATGTTTCCCAAACATCACAGGGATTTTCCTAGGAACCTGAAGAACCCAGAAAGAAGTGGGCAAATTCGAATCGCTTCATATACTCCATCTTTTTTCTCGACATTTCCTGAACATTACAGAATTTTCCTTTCAAAACATTCTCCTTTTTCACGTTTTGTATCGCAGATTCCTGCTTCCAACAACGAAACAGTGCGTGGCCAATCGAAAATATATCATCGTGAATATAAGGCTAATCAAACGCTAGAAAAACTACTAGAGTTTGCTTCGAAAACACTGGTGAACGTGATAGTCGACGTCCACTTCGTCCAAGAATTCGCAGTATTTATGTAGTGAACTGAAGTTTTTCGAAAGGCCCTGGAGCGGATCCACGTAAGATTCAGCAGGGCAGTTAGGCATGGCAGGAAATAAATCGTGAACTATGGAATATGGATGTGAATCCTATGAATATATGGGCTCCGAGGCAAGTTAACCCTCCACGATGGAAAAATGTGCATTGTCTTGATGGAATATAATGAACATCGCGGTTGCCTTTCGTCAAAACCGGTTCTTTCATGTTTAGATTCACAGGAAATCGAAAAATTTGTAATGTTCGTTTGGAGAATTGAGAAAGGGGGATAGGTATTGGCAGACCGCTCGATGTTTATGAAATAGAAATTTTTGAATCGATGTTAATAGTGGTCAAGTCAAAGTCAGAGCATGCTTCATTGTCTAAAGACTGGAACTCTTATTGACAAAGCTTCTGATATAATAGTACATAAGTCGTAACTGCCTAATGAGCAGGTGGTTATGATAACAACAATATAGGAATTCTGGTCAATCTGGACTTTGGAGTATACAATTTGACACTTTCGGATAGACACAAGTTTGAAATTCTAGATTTATGTAAACCGCTATTCATTTCCAACATAATATTAACTGTAATAGCGTTATACATCTTGAAAACGATAATAGTTATGAGGAAACATAGTGATAGGTTCGACTCTCATCCAATATACTACCATACCCACCAAAGTAATAACATTAAACTTCATCTCCCTTCCACAACCCTTATCAAAGATTCATTCATTAACAATGGCTGTGAAATTTATAATCATCTTCCTGCAAGTATCAAGGAAATAGATCATCGAATTTAAAGAGTCAGCTGGATCAACTTTGCATTGAATGACCATTGAACCTATACTGTTCCACATCTGTATATTGTAGAAGAAATGCATATTTTAGAGGTTCATTTCGATAAATGCTCTATTGTGAATGCAAGAACTACATGAATGAACCAATGTCATTATTTTCGACAAAATAGTTAAGGCTTTCGCGGCCGAGGTTTTCAGTATC
The DNA here is from genome assembly GCA_032362365.1 of Zygogramma bicolorata. Classification (NCBI taxonomy): domain Eukaryota; kingdom Metazoa; phylum Arthropoda; class Insecta; order Coleoptera; family Chrysomelidae; genus Zygogramma; species Zygogramma bicolorata. The sequence continues at coordinate 391,590 of JAVJAQ010002096.1, forward strand.
ACTACTTTTATTCGGGTTTGAAGGCCGTCGTTTTTTGGAATTTCTTTCTGACGTTTCGCTGGCTCGAGTGGCAAGCTTCTTCAGAGGCTCATTCATCTTGAAATTCAGTCATCGGAGTGAATTTCAAGATGAATGAGCCTCTGAAGAAGCTAGCCACTCGAGCCAGCGAAACGTCAGGAAGAAATTCCAAAAAACGACGGCCTTCAAACCCGAATAAAAGTAGTGATGTCATTATTTTCATTTCGCGCTAATCATTTCCGTTGTTTGACAGACGTAACTAGCCTGGGGACGCATGCATTAATTTTATCAACACCGTGACAAAAAAAAGATTGCTCACACGAACTCTATTCAACGCAGTTCCGGTGAATAGCCGGTGAAAAGTTTTCACAATGTTCCACAACATAATTTCCACAATTCCGAAGCAACTTCTGATACGTTATTGAAGGAGTACTCATACTTTTGAATACATCACATACCGTCCAATTAAAAATATTATTAACCCTTACTTTCGATGAATTTTCGATCTGGAGAAGTGGATGGAAGAATGATGGCTTATGAACGTTGAATATTGAATGTTTCTTCATAAATGTTACCCGCGTGTGAATCTTTCCAGGACTTCTTTAACACAAATCGTCGAGACAGATCAACTGTAAATTTCAACAACGCTAATGTTGGCATGAAAAATGCATTCCGAATTCCCTTTCCCACCAAAGGGGCACAGATATTGAAATTTGCCCCGTTGTTGTTGTTGTTATGCGAATCAATATGAAAAAATTCCAAATCTTCCTCGGAAGGAGTATCATCAGAAAATAAGCAAACGCTCTCAATTGATATATGTATCATCCATAGACGTTCATTTCATCAACAAAAAGAAAAAAAGGGCTATTTCACCTCGAGCAAAAATATTCTTCATGAATGAAGAGTTGTTTGCAATAAAATTCTATTCATCGGGATAACATTTCATTCTCGAACCCAGACAAGCCTGTTCCGCCCATAAAAAAATATCTTGAGCTCATCAGTGGCATATGGATGAATCATAGAACTTTTTCACTGAATAAACCATACATTTTCGAAAGAGTCCATTCTTAATCTGAATGAATTGACATTTCCATTTCACATTGATTCACCTGACTGTTACGCCGAGCCTTCGGTAATTATATTGAGAAGGAGGGATATTTTTGTGAAGTCAATGAATTATTACCACAACACTTCTTGCTGATGACTATCGATACTTCCAAGAGAAGGGTACATACTTTAATCCCGAATAAAATTTATATTTCTGGAGGTCCCTCGTATACGATATGAAACTTGACTTTTCTAAACAATGCACCAAATTTCATGGAAATCGAAATTTTTGAAGGATCAATTATGAAATAGTTTTCCAGACTTTTAGCTGGCAGTTATATTCAAAGCCGAGGCTGGACAAGGACATATTTATATCAAACTGTGTTGAAGCAAATTTTAATATATTCGCCCAATTCAATGAAAATAAACACCCTTTCAAATGAGCTACCAATCAACCTACCATGTATCTGAAATTTTAGAAAAGGTTTCAAATAACTGCTACTCCTTGGATATACATTCGCGTAGATATTCGCATATCCCTGTATATGACAATACATCTCAGGAAATACGATCCACATTGCGAACGAATTTACTTGCCATGAGAATATGTTATAGAAACAAAACAAAAGCATCTCTTCATTTCATCAAATTCCAGTATTCTCTCTCTGTGCTTGGCATCTATCACAATTGATTCAATTTTCGAGAATGTGAATGGGAAAATTTCTGACTTCTTTCCCACTGATGGGATTGCCAGACAGATTTAACAGAATTGATTTTCGAAGAATATATAATTCGTATGAAATGATGTGGAATCGGAAATATACAGGGTGGCCAAATGAAAAAGAAACAAGGTCGATTCCGCATGGTTCAGATGAAGAAAAACTAACCCTACGATGCATCACGAGAAAAATATTCAATATAATTAGGGCAGAAAAAGTGTTTTGCGCCCGCAAAAAACACACACAAGTATTTGTGAAACTAATCGCAAGTAACTGATATTATACACTAAACAACGGAATACTTGGATAGATGAATGAATTGAAATTATTCATACCAATATTGCTGAAACTGAGGATGATCATAAAGCATTCCTGAATAACCGATATAATACTGATTTCATCCATCTAGCGATGGACTCTCAGTCAAAGAGCTATGAGGTATTGTTTGGTAATCCTCAGGGTTCGAATCGGGGTCCACTTCTATAACTAATATGTATTAATTAGTAAGTCAGTAACGACGAATAGCAAATGCCGTCAGATTTTCAAACTGCTGCCTGACCAACAGGATATCGCTTATTGTTGAATAGTACAAAAAACTTGGCTTTACTTCAAGGTTATCTACAACCACTTTTCTATATGACATCAATAATATCAACTGAATCAACAAAAACATAATTTTTACTGGGGAATTATGGCGTTTTATCCGAGAATGCATTCATTCTGAAAGGAGCGAACAAAATAGAATTATGTGCCAAAGATGGTTGATTGGTCGAGTTTGGAAACACAAAGAAACTATGCATGTGTTATACTCCCAGCGGAACTTCTATAGAACAATCAGAGACTTCAATAGATTTTCTTCATTAATGTTCACCAAATAATTGAAACCGTTACTGTGTATAGCATTCGTCCTATAACTGCGAAATTGTTGAACAAAGATCGCTATGATTATTCATATACGACGTTAGTATTATTTGTTTTCCACAGTATACAATTCCGGTTTTTCGACAACCATTGCGACTTCTTACGGGCAAGCTCAGGAAATGATCTATGGAAGGCACAAAAACAAAGGACGAATCATCATCAACTTAGCCGAATAGTCTGCAATTTATTATAAAAATATAGTGTTTGAAATACTTGTTGATTATTATCAGAGTTCTAAAAAAAAAAAAAAAAATTGTTCGAAAATTGTTCGTTTTCGTTAACCAGCTGACGAACGTCAACCCTCAGAAGTCGAAACTTGTGCGAGCAATGGATCAACGAGGCCTTACCTTTTAACGTGCGATTACCCAGTTCTAGGTCTAATTGGCATTTGTGAACAGAATAAATACGTCACAAATTATATTGAGTATCACTTGTGCATTTTTTTGCACTATAGTTCGCTACTCAAATAATATAATCAACGAACAAGAATCGTCAACAAAACCTGGCACCTTCGCCAAAATTAAAATTGATAATCCACACCAACTACCAAACGAAGCAAACCATACAATAATATAATTTTCGCCTGTCAAATTCGATAAGGTATGTGTGTAATTTCACGCAATTATAAAAACCCGAAATCACCAGTTTCTGTAATATTGATTGATGTATGTGTTTCGAAATTAATATTTTCGAGTTATTCGGTATTTACTCTTTAATGTTCAGAATTCAGATCTATATAAATATTCTTGACCGAGTTTATAACACAAGCCAAATTAAACTATAATCGGAGTAATAAAAAGTTCAAATAAGTGATTCTGGGATCTAAGAAAAATGTATTTTTGCTTCGATAGGATAATTTCGGAATAAATTCTCAGAATATCCAGTAAAAAACCTTCAATACTTTCAGCCACACGAAGAAAAACAATATTTTCAACATGCATATAAATGTGGATTATTTTGATAGTTTCTAGTCGAATCCAGAAAATCAATTCGAGAAGTGAACTCAAATGTAAACTTTAAATATAATAAAGATGAAAAAATAATAATGAAAATTCTAAAGTTCCGTGAATGGTATGTTGATGAAATTGAATTGTTAGAAGCTTCCGGGCTGATAGATATAATTGTTCCTCACTTCTCAGTTGGGATATTATTCATCGGTGTTAATTTCATATAGAGACGCACAGATATCAAATATTATAAATCATGAAAACTGATTGGAAGTTGTCGATAAGTAATGAAAAAAATCTACTCGAGAAGGTTCAGAATGCGATAAGACACGTTAGCTATATTACTATTTGGGGGAGCTATAGTGAAGCAAAACACATGTCGCGGTTTTATTAACCCTTTTTAGTGAAAGTTCGAAACAAAAGCCGTATTAGTTTTTTCGAACTACCCTCAACAATACAGTGATCACTGGATGTAATGAACTGAAAGAAAACTACACTGATGATGATCAAAAATTCATTCATTTTCAAAGAATACGAATAGGGAAAAAATGGTTGTAGTTGAATTAGGTATTTCAGTTTCTAATAATATCAGGGATATGATAATGATTGTGGTTTGTTAAATAAACACTACCTGCTATTTGACCAAGTGCTATAGAGGAATTCTGGAGTTGAGGAATAGAACGAATGAAAAAAATCAATTGAAAAAAATACATTCATTAGAGATTATTCAGAAAACTGATGTATTTCTATCATTTGGTGTCAAAAACCTCAAACTGAAATCAATATCTAGTAATATATTCGCAAAAATAAATGTGAAAAGTAATTATAGTAGAATGAATGGTGCTTTGGGACAAATATTATCTGGATTGAGACTGAAGTTTCGTCCTATGCGGAAATCAACAAACGAATACCATAAACTCTAAAACTATAGTATTCGTTTGATAATGACACCATAAGACGGATATGCAGTAACGTGAGTTACGAATAAAAGCAGTATAAAAACTTGATTAGTGTCTCGTTTACTCATTTATTATTATATACCGAAATATATCTGTGGTGGGGAGAAGGGGGGGGGCAAAAGGGAAAAGTACAACCAAATACAATTCTCTTTTGAGATATTTCCATTCGAATTATCTTTTCAAATCCACATATGACGTATAGAGAATCAGAAAATATAATTGATGGTCCGTATATAAAGTTACAAAAAAAACTTAACAATCCTATGTAGAGTAACTACTTCAAGAGATGAAATTTGCCCATAAAGATAATTAATGATGTCTATTATAATATTATGTATGATACTGAATTTTGGAATAACTGATTAAAGAAAATGGTGCGGGGCGAACGAACATTCACCAATGATGATAATTGTTCATGCAAAGTCAATGCTGAGTATGAAAGTTAAATGTTCCTCTTGATCAATCATAAATAATGGTAAATAAAGAAATTCAATTGAAATATGGTTGGTGAGGTTTCTTTCTATTATAATAATTGTAACCGTTGTACAAGATGTAGAGATGTTACTATTCACGGTTATAATTATCATTACGCACATGTCACATAAATAACCACAAATAGATTATAATGATAAGAGTGATAATTTGAATGGCATGCATTGTCCAGAAAAAACAGAAGAAATATAATGCACACTATACATGGTCCATGGAGGAGTTTCCCAAATACAGTGTACTCAAAGTGCAAAATTTTGTAAAAAAAATTAATGAAAGATTATATTTACGGCCTCCTCGTCGAAGCAAACCTTCCTACGTAGGAACAGATCTCACACGAGAAAAAAAAATCACTTCCATTAGCGCAATCATGTTTCGAAAAGTTAACAACCTGTCGTGATCCCGCGCAAACAAAACAAGCGAAACTCCAAAAAGTATCATCAACTTTAAATTGAATCGTAATGGAATATATTTACGTTTCGCGCTCTTCATGCATCCATAATAATACTGTTTCGAGGAGTTGAGAAAAAAGTTGCGGAACTCCCGTCAACTTTTCCGCAAGTCTGATCAGTTGCGATGCAAAAATCCTACCTATGGGTTCGGATCGGAAGACGCTCGGGGGCTCGAGATGATGGACACGCAAATCGCGGCTTTTCCGAAGTGGAAACGCGGTGGCCAACTGCGATTGCCACGAGGAGAGAACTGGTCATGGACTGGAGGACCTTTTCGTGCCGCGTGCCGTCGGTCCGCGATACGCCAGTGTTGCCAACCCTTGGGAAAATGCAACTATATCAGTTAACACAGAAAGGCGTCATTTTTAGATTTTTTGAAAATAAATATTTGTTACGTCACTGAAGGGAGGTCTCAACTTTTTTTGTTCGAACAGAAGAGGGGTCTTGGGATATATTGTTTGGAAGGTTGGAAGAATATCCCATATTGGATAAATTCATAGAATATCAAAAGGAAATGAAATCGAAACTCGCTTATATTCACATTATTAATATTCGAGACAGTTTTATGATAAAAGTTTTAGATAGCCTCGAAATGCATTTCGTAATACGGTCGTGAAAATTTTTGATAATGATCGGCTTCATTTCTCATACAGACTATACATTGTTTCAAATTCTTGCTTGAGAATATACAAAAAAAAGAGGAGGGAATTCGATCCATCTAGAAACAAAAATTTCCAATGAACTGTTCTTCTTCCTTCTACTTCTGAACGGGATGAACATTGAATTCAATGGAATTAATATTTTCCCCCAAAAAAATTTTTCATACGACGTCACTGATCCCCAGAATAGCGGGTTGGGTGTTTTTTGTTCAAATAGAAGATGGGTCTTGTGATATATCGTTTGGAAGGTCTTTCAATTCTCTATCCAATATTGGGTGGATCTAGAGAATATCAATAAGGAATGAAATCGAATCTCACATATATTCACTTCCCAAATATTCGAGACAGTTTTATGATGGAAAGTTAACAAAGCCGCAAAACGCATTTCGTAATACGGTTTTGAAAATTTGTAGCCATAATCAGCTTCATTTCTCACATAAACTATACATTATTTCAAATTCCTGCTTGAAAAAAAAGAGGGGGGAGTTCAATCCACTCAGAAACAAAATTTTCAATGTATCGTTCTTCTCCCCTCAACTTTTGAACGAGAGGGATATTCAATAAAAAGGCATACTTTTTAATATTTTCTGCCAGGCAAAATATTCTTGAGACGTCACTGATCACCAAAAGAGCGGGCTGGACGTTTTTTGTTCAAATAGAAGATGGGTGTTGTAATATATCGTTTGGAAGGTCTTTCAATTCTCTACCAAATATTGGTTTGATTTTGAAAATATCAATAGATAATAGAACTGAATTCACGTTTCCAATACTCACAAAATACTAAGACAGGTTTCTGTATGTGCATTATCATGGACAATATCGTTTGTTTAAACGGAGGAAGGGTTTTTTTGTGAAACTGTTAGGTATTTTTTCCAATTCTCCATCGAACACTGATTTACTTTCAGAAATTGATATAGATAATTGAAAGTTGGGCAACCGTTTGGCCATAAGGGACGTTTTTATATGTTTACCTCATTTGTCTTTGAAATTCATGAAAGTTGACCATATTTTCTCTAATGTGCTGGTCTACTGATGATCTTAATGCATAGCGCATAATTTCATAATTGATAGCCTTGAATTCTCAAATTTTTTTGGATTATGGGATGTACAAAAATTAAAAATGCGCATGCGCAGAATCCGATATTAGAAATCTGCAACTCTTTTCATTGGGATGCTAGATCAATTCCTACTCTCTTATCGTTCCATTATTATTCTGACGAAATGCGCAGAAAACTGCATTTCGAATCAAGCTCAAACATAACCTACAAAATCGGCTCTGGACTAAAACAATCGCCACCAGCGAAACGAACCACGAAATCCCCAAATCTGGCGACGAATCCGGCAACGCCGTCGATCACCCCCGAATCCGGCGAGGAGCCTGTGGGAGCGGCGTTTCACCACGCCCCCAAACACTGAAACAAATGCGACGAGGAGTGAAGTAACTGTTGCTCTTGCAGAGCGACGGCAAGCCTGAGGGATGCTCCCCTCACGGAAATCTGCACAGGAATGCAATTTCATCAAAGCACACAACGCCGTTGTGTTCTCAGTCCAGATCACAAGACTCGGCCACACGGAAAACAAAGTTATAAGTCTCGGTTACGGATTCATTACACACACTCGCAACTGGCACGCGCGCCCGTATACAGAACACAGATTACGATATAAATCCATCTGGGCCATCAGGTTGAATTTGCGAACGCTTAGCATCGTAATCCGACGTTTAACACGATCCCGTCCCGTCGATATTTGTCTAATACGTCAAGTCAACAACTCGGAGGAATAATGCTGCAAACACTCATACTGTGCGCTGTACGTAATGCAACGGCATGCTCCACTATCGCCGACTCTAATTATACCGTTTGTTTATACACAAGATGTTTCATTTCATTATGATAGTTGTCTGGAGGAACAAATGAGCTTCAACAGAAATTCCTTTCTCTAACACTCTGAAACGCATACAGTCACACAATGTTATCTTCCTAGTATAATAACTACTGTTTCTCACTCCTTCAACACCCATCAGAATTTCTCAACCGATACAGAAATATGCGTTGGTGTCCCACACGGTTTCATTCTCGGGCCGACGCTCTTTCACATTTATGTGAACGATATCGTGTGTGAATTCCCTTCTGTTAGGTAGGTACCTTTTCAGCTCAGTCCCTATAAAGGGCGGACATACTCTCTAACATTTCCAGAACACTCGAGAGAAATTGGCAATTTGTCCTTCATCAAGTTGTTTTCTCCTTCTAGAGATTCATCACCTGTTCTTCGATGACAATCAAGACATTCAACACGATCCCTTCCGTCGATATTTGTCTAATACGTCAAATTAACAACTCGGAGAAATAGTGCTGTGCGCTGAACGTAACGGCATGCTCCACTATTGCCGACTCCAATTATACCGTTTGTTTTTTTTTTAAATTGTTCTTAAAATTGTTCGTTCCGTTAACCAGCTGACGAACGTCAACCCTAAGAAGTCGAAACTTGTGCGAGCAATGGATCAACGAGGCCTTACCTTTTAACGTGCGATTACCCAGCACGGTGGCCCGGCGAGGATTCGAACCCCGGCCTTCCGCTTGATAGGCGGATATGCTATTCACGAGAAGTCTGGAGAAACAAATGAGTTTCAACAGAAATTCTTTTCTGTAACACCCTGAAACGCTTACAGTCCCACAATGTTACTCTCCTGGAATAATCATTACTGTTTCTCACTTCTTCAACTCCCATCAGAGTTTCCCCATCTGAGACAGGAATATGTATTGGAGTCCGGGAGTCCCACACGGTTCTATTCTGGGGCCAACCCTCTTCTACATTTATATGAATTTTATCTCCTATTGTAACATTCCTCCTGGGTACCTTTTCAGCTCAGTCCACGTAAAAGACTCACATACTCTCTGTCTTTCCCAAAACAATGAAGGGAAGTTGGCGAATTGACTTTCATTAAGATGTTTCCTCCTTCTGGAGATTCATCACCCGTCCAACAATGACATTCAAGACATTTGACAGGATCTTGTAAAGAGTTTCTGAAACGTATAGGATCACAAAATTCAAGGATTAATCAATTTGTCCGGAGATACTACTACTCTGCAGTTTCCATGAAACCTATTCAGTGTTTGCAAGTTATATTCCGTCTTCTGCTAGTACTGAAGCAGATAGGGAATTAAGATCACTATCCTTAGGCACGGAATACGAACTGAGCAGTACAGCTTTTAGCAGAATATGGAATATAACTTGCAAACACTGAATAAGTTCCACAGAAACTACAGGGTAATTATATAGAACGGCAATCGAAGAAGAATTATATTTTTCTGGTATAATCATTACTGTGTCTAAATTCTCCAACACCCATCGAAAGTTCTCATCTGAGACAGAAACATGCATTAAAGTCCCTCACGGTTCTGTTCTGGGGCCAACCCATTTCGATATATCGTCTATAACATCAATTCTATCACCTTTCCACTATGAATCCTCAGCTCACTTGGGTTTCTTCCTTCAAGAGTTACCGTTCATATGGGAACAACAGATTGTTAACTGAAAAACAACGTTTGGAACCCATTGTAACCGACTTGTCGAACACACCTTGCAATTAAGGATTCGCCTTGACGATTCCTAATTGGGATTGAAAAAAGAGATTCTTTGGGCACTCTTTATAGAATTTTTTCTATTCATTTTGTTGTTTTCCATTCATATTTCAATTACGAGTGTGTCCTGATATTTGTTGCAACGATATTTAACAGAACTCTAAAATAACACAAATACTTTTTTTAACGAGGCAAATACTTACTACTAAAAATATTTGTGTTATTTTAGAGTTCTGTTAAATATCGTTGCAACAAACAAGAAGTTGACGGTCACCTAAAAAAATACTAATCCATGTAAATTATACAAATTCACTTTAATTTGATAAGAAATACTCCAAACCGATTTGATTGTAGCTACTTCAAATACATATTGAATCAAAATAGTAAAAATATGTATCATACGGGGGTAATTCAAAATTTTCCAAAAGAAAAAAAATTCGAATAGCAGGCCATGACTTCGTATCTGAACATAACTTTTAATTCTAAGCAACTTTTCTCCTCAACATATTTCTATATTTTCTGAAATAAGGGTACTTTACTCTTGAACGAAATTTATATTTTTTGGCCTATCCTGTATGGTGATTGTCATGAAGCCATTTCAGGTACACTTGGTATAGTTTTGGAACATGCACCAACTTTTGTCAGGAATAAAATTTTCTGAGGAATCGATAATAAAAAAGTTTCCCATTTGTTGCAGACTTAGTGGACCACACTGTATAATGAAAGATCGTTTTTTTTTTTTTCGACAGGCACAATTCGAACGTGAACTGTTTATAAATGCTATTCATTTACGAAATACAGCATAATAAAACTATAACACGAATCGAAATGATTTTTTTCAAGCCATCCCCCCACGAAGGTCAAAACGTCAACCCTTAAAAGTCAAAACTCACCCATACAAAATGTTAGCCACGATAAACGTTACCAAATCTACTGATTTAATCTTCCCTCTATAAGTCTTGACCGCATGGGTACACTTGTGGGTGTGTTAATTACCAAGAGAGAATGAAAAACTGAAAAAATAATACCACTAGAAATATATTCATTATTAGATTCATTTTTGTATTACCTGCTTCGACAACTTGTGTAACACCCCCAGAAATATACTCGAATCCACCCTTTCCGGAAGTCTGCTCAATGAGTAATTTATATACAAATTGCATTTTTTCTGCTAAATTTCAATTCACTCCCATCATCGAAGAAACTATATTATCGCCCGCATCTTCCGATGCTTTGCCGGCACATCGAATTCGAAGCGGTACAGCTTATGGTTGTAATTGGCGTTGCTCTATTATAATCGAATTTCTATCTCTAATTTCCAGCTGGGCGACTAATCGATGACAGATAAACTCCTAGAGAATGTTCAGTTTTTATTTCGATTCGTGACTTGGAGTTTACTCGTTTCGCGAGTAATCGAGTGACTATTTCTTCAACGTTCCCCTCCTCTGTGCAATAAACATGCATAAGAGTGTTTCACCCGGCTATAAAAAAACTGTTCAACACTTCTCGAATCATCACGGAAATGTTTTCGATAATGAAGTTCTTGATACATCGAATTGTGAAATGAAAATGGTTCGGAATGAAATAAAAAAGTTTGTCAAAACAAAAAAAAATTATCGAAATTGTGGATACGATGAAACGAAATAATCAACTTTGGGAAATTATTGAAAAAAGAGCTCATACCATCATATGCGTGACAGAAAAGAAAAAGATATCAACCAAAAAACAAAAACTCGTTCAGGTTCAAAATGATTCCACACAAATTCAACGAAAATCAAACGAAGCCAAAAAAAAAACAGAAAACAAGAAAGTAAACTGATAGAAGCAAGAATGGAACGGGAATTCAAAACCGAAATAAATTCATTGAAAAATCACGAAAAAAAATATAATACAAAAAACTCATATAGAACAAAAACAAAACACTGTTATTCCGAATATGGTCAAATGAATTAGGATATGTGTTGAAAGAAATAAGAAGAAAGCTGGTAGAGTGAGATCTGTGAGTGCAAAACAATATCAAGAGAGCTGAAAAATAAGATCATTTAGATAAAAGTAGAGAATTTCAAAAAATTAAAAAAATCCAAAATAATATTGGGAAATTTGAAAAAATCTTGAAATAAATTTGAAAAATGAAAAATATTGAAACGCTCTATAAAAAGTAAAGAGGTAGTCGAAAAAAAACAAAAAGAAACGAATCTAAACACTCAAACAGTCAACCAAAATGAAAAAAAATATCGAAAAGAGCGACGGAAAAAAACATAATTTATTCAATCGAAGCTTTTGAACAAAAGCATCTTTTCTAAAGTCATTTTCAAAAAGCAATACATATTTCGGGGATACATATGACATTACCCTTGTAATGTATTCAGGATTTTGGTTATTTTTGTGGAGAGAATGAAGTTCAAGGATTTATTTTTTAACTTTTTTTTCCGAATAAAAAAATAGAAATAACAATTTCTAGGAAAGAAATAAAATCAAAATAAATACAAACACTCGGTACTGATAGGTACCTGTATATAATTCGAAGACCTTCGATTCATTCACAAAAAGGAACAAAGAGAACAACTTCTCCCCTGCCTATGTGGCACGACAGATACTGGGTTACCCACGGTCTCCCTTTGTATCCTGGGGCCCTTGTGATGCGATTTCGTGATGAGATAAGGCCTTGTTTCCTTGCAGGAAAGGGAAGCTTTGCGATGCTCAGAACACCGCGTTAACCAAGGAAAGAAATTATTTTTGAAGTTTGGGAGCCTCAGAAAAAATTTCCCAAGATAAGTTCAGCTGTTCTATTAAAAAGAGATTCCTGATCAAAAGAGATTGGACAATTTTCCGAGCTCACAACAACAGAAGTCAATCGAAAACCAAAAAATAGGATGAAAAATTCTGTTGAAAAATGTATTAAAAAAAGGTTCCTACTCAAATCGAAGCAGAACATGGTTGAAATTAATTCTGGTCAAGCAATGAAAATCAAAAGTTTGATTGATCAAAAATTTAATTCCATGAAGAAAAATGGAAATGTTCAATATGAAATAGTAAAACCAAACAAATTTTACTGAAGAATGTTAATCAATGTGAACATATGTTAAATCGCTGGTATCGTCATCACAAGACTATTGCGAATTTTCAATTTGTTATGCTTATTTCTGTACCAGAAACGAAAACTCAGGAAATAAAGACCAATCACTTCATCGGCAACAGAAAATGAGGAAAAAAGGTTCTCCTCAGAGTTTCAGTTTCGAAACGAATATGGAGTTTCGAAGAATTCTGGGATACTGAGGAATTTCGGCTCAGTTGCAATGTAAGCAATACCAAAAGAAGGGTTAACGCGATGAGGGAGGGTGAAAATTTAATTACTTAGGACGGGACTATTTCTCCCGATGCCAAGGAGGGACTGTAGTAATGAACAAGAACAAATCTGGCGATAGATAGGTAATCACAATTTTGTCACTTTTATGATGTTATTGAAAGAAATGTAGAAATGAAGGATCAAGAAAATTGAATACACTGGAAGATGGAAAAAAATGGGTCCCAACCTGAATGAGAAGCCAGAAGAAATATCATAGAATTCAAAGTCAAATTCCACCAAATGAAACATAGATGTGTGGAGATAAAACTTCAGAGCCGACAGACAGGTAGATGGGTGATACCAAAATATCAGCAACCATGAGGAAAAATTGAATTGAACAAGATAGAAAAAAAACAATTATTCCAAACACCTTTTTTATATATCCGTCGGGTTCACAAAAAAATGAAAATCTTGTAATTTGTCCACCTCGACTGTACCAAGAGAGAGGAGATACCACCTGTCAAACGGGAGATTGAGGTTCCATTCTCCGCTACAGAACAACCGTGCTGGAAATCACACGTTAAAAGGTAAGGCCTCGTTATTCCATTGCTTGCACAAGAGTTGAAATTCGTAGGGGGTCGTCAGTTTTCGACCACGTCGCTTTCGATAATAACTGCCAAGTGAGTGAAAACCTGCAGACCACGGCTAGCAGCCCCAGAATAAACAAATACTCGAACAGAATTGAATGTTAGGGCATAAGGTTGTGTACCTTTTGGGTGTTCTTTTATATGCAGATTCGCACGGAAGGGGAGCCCTGTAATGTTCAAAGAACACCGCGTGAATCAATGGACAGGAGATACGAATTAACATTCACTTAAAATTTTTGTAAGCCTCAGGAAAAACCTCCTTCGGTTAGTAGTTCCAAAGCTCAGTGGTTCCATTGAAAAAAGATTACTGAGTAAGAGAGGTTCGAATGGTCTCCAAGTTCACAACAAAGGGGAGGGAATTCTGTACTCGTCCAGTCGTCCGTGTAGATATTGCCAAGGGTGGAACGATTGAAAACAATTCAGAAGAGCACCGACCGTGAAAATATCTATAGAAGAGAGACAAGTCTCCAACCCTTCTACGATGTTCCAATGAAGTGAGCGAGTCTGTGAGCGAAGAATCACCAATAAGATGGATTGCCTTTCTCTGAATAGAGTCGAGAAGCTTCTATGAATGTTTTGGTGCCGAACTTCATACATGAAAACTATATTCCAAGACAGGTTGTATCTAAGCCTTTTAGATCATTAAAAGCTGACGAGAAGTAGAGTATTTTTTTGCACGAAGTAGAAATCCATCTGGTATGCATCCTTAACGATTGATCTCACATGGTTTTCCCACGTGGGATCGTGATTTCTAGCATCGAGATACTTGACTTTGTAGGAATAGTTACTACTGATATCTGAATACTAGTTGATGATAGATCGGCTTTTCTTAGGATGAGACATGCCTTAGTTTTCCTAGCATTAAATTCCAGCAAGTTCATGTCACCCCATTATGGGGACTTTGGAAGAGAAACTAGTATGAATAGTACAGAAATACTGTCCGCAAAACTATGTACTGAACAAGATGTTTTCTCGAGCAAATCATTGATATGAAGCAGAAGCAAAGTGGGCGCCAGAACTGAACCCTGTGGAAGGCCTGCATTTATTGGTAGAATATCAGATGATACTCCATCAACAACCACATACAGAGACCTACCAGACAAGAAACTCTTCAACAAAGCACATAACTGAGGAGGCAAACCATACGACGGCAGTTTAAAAAGGAGACCCGATGCCAACCTCGATCAAACGCTATCGTTTCTCCGAATTTTTTGATTGAATGCTGCCAAATATGAGAAACATAAGCCAATAAATCACTGGTTGATCTTTGAAGGCGAAATCCGTATTGTCGATCATAATACGGGCCAGAAGACTCCTCAAATTTCCCAAAATTGAAAAAGTGGTAGTTAAATGTTCTACGGAAAGATGAGCCAGCACTTTATATTACGATTGGAGTTCCACAAACAGCCGTCACTAATTCCCAGCTAATTTCCAAATTTCGATGATCATTCCGACTGGTGAGTGGCCTCCGTGTGAAACTGAATATGAAATGCTACTTATGTGGTTGGTCTGGAATTTCCTACATGCAGCGATGAAGGGTTAGACAGCATACCGTCATACAACCGTTGATATGCAATTCAGTAGTCGAGGAGGTTCCTTAAGAGCGTGCATCATGCATATATTAGTTTAATTGTGAGAAATATCAGAAGGGGAAACAATGAACGGTTTACCTCAAATATTTTCATTAAATGGTATAATTGTTCCCGGTACCTGCTAATTAAAGAAATGTATTTATCGAACGATCGATTATTGTATATCTCCAAACTAGTGCAGAAATTGTGAGATTGTGTTGAGCTGCGTTGGTGGCGAATATATTGGTAATTATGAAAATGACTAAAAAGTGCTCACTATGTTATTTCGAATTTTGGAAAGATTCACCAAGACAGATATTTTTCTCTGAAAAAATTTTCTGTCACCTTTTATGGTTATGAAGACTGGAGTCTGCTATTCATTTACTTTCATTTTTCGACTATGCATGACACAATGCTACTCGATGCATTCGAGAGTACAGAATGGTAACAAATGGCCTATCTCTTTTTGTCCGCTTTCAGGAGAAAAGATGTTGATTGCCATTCGATGAAGATGAAAACGAATTACTGATTTTATTCTCATCGAAAATCATCTATTGCTCAGTCGAAAATCGTATCGTGCCAATTTCCGTTTCGTATCCCTGACACCATTTAGCGTAGCGTCCATTAGGCCATTGATCGCCCGCCAATGGAACAATAATGGGCCACTTCTTTGAACCTCATCAGAAATTGTCTATTACCGATTCTCACGATGCATCTCTGCCTCTGATAAATGTTTTGCTTTACAAAAGATTATTATTACCAATGAATAAAAAAAATCGGGTCGCTTTTTGACACTTATTGGTCTTGCTTCACGAGAGATTCTTGGCTGGTAATGGACAAACATAAAATCGGGCCACTTCTTCATCCTTCATCGTAAATCATCCATTCCCGATTTTCAGGATACACTTTCTCGATTCTGATCTGAAATCGTCTCGCACCGATTTTCACGATGCATCTTTGCCTATGACCAATGATTTGCTTCTCGGAAGATTCTTGATTGCCAATGAATAAACATGAAATCGACTTTTTCGACCTTCATCATAAATTATCCATTGCCGATTTTCAGGGTGCACTTTCTCGATTCTCGTTTAACGCCGATTTTCCTACCACTAATCAGTGAGGCGAAGGTTTCCGTTCAGATCTGCGGACAAAGAAGCAAAACATCGCTCCTTTCGGGAAATTATCTATTGCCGATTTTCCGGATGCACCACTGCCACTGAACAATAATTCGCTTTACGAAATATTTTGGGTTGGCAAGTGATAAGCATAAAATCAGGCCACATCTTTGACCTCCATCATAAATTATCCATTGCCGATTTTCAGGGTGCATTTTCTCGAATCTCATCGGAAATCGTCCATAGCCGATTTTCCTGCCACTAATCAGTGTAGGAGCCTCTGAAGCGGATGTTTCCGTTTAGATCTGCGGAGAAAGAAGCAAAACATCGACCTTTTTGGGAAATTATCTATTGCCGATTTCCAAGATGCTCCACTGCCACTGAACAATAATTTGCTTCACGAATTATTTTGGGTTGGCAAGAGATAAACATAAAATCAGACCACTTCTTTGACCTTTATCATGAATTATCCATTGCCGATTTTCAGGGTGCACTTTTTCGATTCTCAGCGGAAATCGTCTATCGCCGATTTTCCTGCCACTGATTAGTGTAGCAGCCTCTGAGGCGGAGGTTTCCGTTTAGATCTGCGGAGAGAGATGCAGAACATCGACCCTGTTGGGAAATTATCTATTGCCGATTTTCAAGATGCACCACTGCCACTGAACAATAATTTGCCATACGAAATATTTTGGGTTGGCAAGTGATAAACATGAAATCAGGCCACTTCTTTCACCTTTATCATGAATTATCCATTGCCGATTTTCAGGGTGCACTCTCTCGATTCTCATCGGAAATCGTCTATCGCCGATTTTCCCGTCACTTATCAGTGTAGCGGCCTCTGACGCGGAGGTTTCCGTCTAGATCTGCGAACAACGAATGCAGAACATCGAGATCCAGAGTGGAAACGGAAGAGTAGCGACAGGAGGCAGCAAGAAGGGTAAGGCAACAATGCGGTTACTGGAGATGCTTAATATACTAAGGGCGACGTAATGAACGTAAGATGAAACAGAAACAACGATAAACGTCCTCAACACCTCGTGATGGATGGCATAAAAGTAATATAGCAGACAAATGGAGCGGCTGCTGGATCTTGCGACAGTTATCGGTCGAAGGGCAACGGCCAAGGTGTTGTTCGCGCGGTTAACGATAAGGGTTATCGATTGAAGAGTGATTGGGATTCGATTATGCTTCGCATCATGAGCATTGGATGGCTTATTGAATTCTACAGGATCCCCACAACTGAGTTTATCGAAATGATTTTTTTTTGATACTGCTTGAAAGTTATTTTTTTCTGGAGGATGGGTAGTTTTTTGGATTGTTAACCAACCACAATTTGAAAAAAAATTGAACAATAATATCTTCACAAGAGCAGAAAGGGTAGACTTCCTAGACTGAAAATCAATTTCTTTCAGATAGGAAACATCCAATTAGAACAATCTTCTTCCTTACGAGAACAACAACCGATAAATGTATTTTTCCTTACGTTATAAAACGAATATTCAAAAATTGCTTCTCTATGGAACCAATCAAATTATCCGCTATATAAATTATGAAACGACCATAGAACGAAATAGTTTGAACTAAGTGGTGAAACAAATCGCTTACGGGACGAAAATCCAACAACGCAATTCGATAACATTCGATGACGTAGTTCAGAAAGTTTATGATTTGAGTTTCAATACACTTCTGCTAGCGTGATTATACTGTTACAAATTACCAACTAGTGAATGGAATTCATATTAATCTATATCGTAAAATTGTAGGCGAATATTTCAATTTTGAGGTTCAATAATGTTTGTCGAAAGATTGAAACTTGCGTATATAAGAATCAGGAAACACAATGTTAATAGAATTTAATGAGAGATTTGTATTTTCCCGCCACTTCACTATTGTCGTCGAAAATGTCTTTTATATTTCAGTGAATGATCCAAAGGGTGCTATTTGCAACAATCCTCGTGAAACAAGGGAAATTTATGAGATATGAATGTCGATCGCAATCATCAAAACCAATCACCAGAACTGAATTGAGAAGCATTTCAACCCCTACGCAGGCAAATGACATACATTCACAAAGAATGACAATATTGACATTATGAAAGCGTCATGAAATTTGTTTATGTGTGATGCCTATCAACACAACATCAATTTCTACATAATACCTGGACTTAGTCGGATAATAACAGAGGGAAATCATTATAAATACCAGTTTCCATGGAGAACAGACAATTGAAGTCTTTGCTTACTCTTGCTTGGTTACTTCGTAAGGGGAGTGATTGACCAGGACGGTATGGACAGATATTCGTCTCACAGTTCTTGAGAATGAATTCAAAATGGAATTCGAAACGTCGAACAATTCAGAAGATACCTAACGGATAAAAAACCCAGAAAAATTCATCTAGCATATCGAAGATCCGTGAAAACATCAATTTCTACATAATACCTGGATGGGCAGGATACAACCTTAATATCGGACTTAGTCGGATAATAACAGAGGGAAATCATTATAAATACCAGTTTCCATGGAGAACAGACAATTGAAGTCTTTGCTTACTCTTGCTTGGTTACTTCGTAAGGGGAGTGATTGACCAGGACGGTATGGACAGATATTCGTCTCACAGTTCTTGAGAATGAATTCAAAATGGAATTCGAAACGTCGAACAATTCAGAAGATACCTAACGGATAAAAAACCCAGAAAAATTCATCTAGCATATCGAAGATCCGTGAAAACATCAATTTCTACATATATATATATATATATATATATATATATATATATATATATATATATATATATATTCAAATGAGGCCCACCATTCAAAATAATTCGTTTGGTAATATGTCTAAACTGAGGTGAGTTTAAGGTTCTCATTCTTGAATGCACCATAGATACTTTTGAAATCCCCCTCAAGGTGGCGCTTGTTGAGACAATTTCGTGATATATACGATGGTGGTATCAGTAAAGAGTTGCTGAATTTTCGACAAGTCATCTATTTCGGATTCTGTATATTCATTCGATAATAAGTGAATATTTCAATTTTTATGGTTTGCCTCCTCAGTTGTGTGCTTTGTTGAAGAGTTTCTTGTCTGATAGGTCTTGGTATGTGGTTGTTGATGGTGTATCATCTGATATTCTCCCAATGAATGCAGGTGTTCCACAGGGTTCAGTTCTGGCGCCCAATTTGTATTTGCTTCATATCAATGATTTGCTCGAGAAAACATCTTGTTCAATACATAGTTTTGCGGAGGACAGTACACTTCATACCAGTTTCTCTTTCAGAGTCCTCATACCAGCTCGAGAAACAAAAGTTCAAAGAAACATTCACGTCAATAAAATTAACGACGACTTGATGAAAATAATAGAATGGGCCGGGACGTGTCACTACGTCGAATTCCCATTACGTCGAATTCCCACTATGTCGAATTCCCATTACGCCGAATTCCCACTACGTCGAAAAGCATCCCCACCACTTACGTCACCAAAACACGATCGTTATCGAAGCTGGATCCCATTCGACGTAATGGGAATTCGACGTAATGGGAATTCGGCGTAATGGGAATTCGGCGTAGTGCCACACCATGCACTTTCAATATCAACAGCACAGCGAAATTCATCCTTCTTTTAGGTTAGGTTAGTTAGGTTAAGTCAGATTGGGTTAACAGGAAATTGCAGAATATCCGGTAAATTTTCAACAGCACAGCGAAATTCATCCTTCTTTTAGGTTAGGTTAGTTAGGTTAAGTCAGATTGGGTTAACAGGAAATTGCAGAATATCCGGTAAATTTTCAACAGCACAGCGAAATTCATCCTTCTTTTAGGTTAGGTTAGTTAGGTTAAGTCAGATTGGGTTAACAGGAAATTGCAGAATATCCGGTAAATTTTCAACAGCACAGCGAAATTCATCCTTCTTTTAGGTTAGGTTAGTTAGGTTAAGTCAGATTGGGTTAACAGGAAATTGCAGAATATCCGGTAAATTTTCAACAGCACAGCGAAATTCATCCTTCTTTTAGGTTAGGTTAGTTAGGTTAAGTCAGATTGGGTTAACAGGAAATTGCAGAATATCCGGTAAATTTTCAACAGCACAGCGAAATTCATCCTTCTTTTAGGTTAGGTTAGTTAGGTTAAGTCAGATTGGGTTAACAGGAAATTGCAGAATATCCGGTAAATTTTGCGAGTGCGTATCACTACGTCGAATTCCCATTACGCCGAATTCCCATTACGTCGAATTCCCATTACGTCGTCCCCTCGAATGGGATCCAGCTTCGATAACGATCGTGTTTTGGTGACGTAAGTGGTGGGGATGCTTTTCGACGTAGTGGGAATTCGGCGTAATGGGAATTCGACGTAGTGGGAATTCGGCGTAATGGGAATTCGACGTAGTGATACGCACCCGAATGGGCTAACATGAACTCGGTGGAATTTAATGCTACGGAAACCCAGGCATGTCTCTTCTCAAGAAAAGCCGATTTATCATCATCTCGTATTCAGATGTCAGGAGTAACTATTCCTACAAAATCAAGTATCTCGGTGCTAGGAATTAAGATCAGTGATAATCTCTCATGGAAAAACCATGTGAGATCGATCGCTAAAGGTGCTTCCCATAATTTCTATTTCGTGCGGAGGAATACTTCCCTTCTCGTCAGCTCAGGTACGATCTGTCTTAGAATACAGTTCTCATGTATGGAGTTCGGCACCAAAACATTCATTGCGGCTTCTCGATTCTATTCAAAGAAAGGCAATTCATCTTGTTGGTGACTCTTCGCTCACAGACTCGCTCACTTTATTGAAACATCGTAGAAGGGTCGGAGACTTGTCTCTCTTCTATAGACGTTTTCACGGTCCGTGCCCTTCTGAATTGTTATCAATCGTTCCACCCTTGGCAATATCTACACGGATGACTCGACGAGTACAGAATTCCCACCCCTTTGTTGTGAATTTGGAGACCTGTCGAACCTCTCTTGTTTAGGGATCTTTTTTCAACAGAACAGCTGAGCTTCGGAACTCCTTGCCAAGAGAGGTATTTCCTGAGGCTTACAAACTTCAAAAATTCAAAGTAAATGTTCATTCGTATCTCCTGTCCCTTGATTCACGCGGTGTTCTTTGAACATTACAGGGCTTCCCTTTCGTGTGAATCTGCATATAAAAAAAATATTCTGGAGAAAATCTAGTGATCCTTTCATTCTGTCCAATTTCTAATCAATTCAGAAGAACAGAAATAAATTCGAAACGTTGGAGAATAGTATTCATCTGATACAATTCACCCTCATCCCCCAACTAATCTTCCCGAATCTGAAATCAAACTTACCGGAAATTCCATAGAATACCAGAATATCATGAAATATCCTATCGGAGGCCAATATTCTGTTTGATCAGTCTTTTTGCACGGTGGCCAAGTCAAAGTGCATTATCGTAGGTTTAATGGCGTATTCGAAATCGAGTAGCTGCGTTCGGAGGTTGAAAAGTACTGAGTCCCAGCTTAGCATAAAGTCTGTAATAGCATCTTGAGGTTCACAAAGAAATGGAGAGTTCATTTTTAACGAATATTTCCCCTATCGGTTTCGGCTATAATAGGGCCAGTGGTCGCGGGTCATTTGTATGAGTTGAGTAACATTGACCGAATGTAAATTGCAGAGGATATGAAAAACTTCAGGATTTTCTATATTCGTGCAAATTCAAGGGAATATGAGTTTTTTCATTTGACGTTAACGATGCGCATTCGATGGTTTTGTGATTATTGCTGAGTATTCTCTTCGGGAAAATTTTTCCAAACAAGTTTCAAGAGTTTTCACTATTCAAAAATAGCAATAGCATAAACTTCAGGCATTTTGATGCTTCTTTCTGTTACTGGTCAGCTTGATATTCTGAATATACATGTCTGTCAGCTAGATATAGAATTTTGGGAGAAGAATAACGAGTTATGTGCTGATATAATTATATATATATATATATATATATATATATATATATATATATATATATATATATAACGAGTCACGAGTCAACTGATTTGATTCAAATTTGTCTTTTTAATTTCAAAAGTGTTGGAAATTACAAATTCTTTTTGGATTCACCAGAAAAAGATTATTTGGAAGCGTTATCAGGCACGTTTTTTATTGTTCGATTGGGTGTTGAGGTTCCCTTTCACGTGATTTCAAGAAAGCTAGTAGGTATTTTCAATCCAATAACAAGATATGCGTTATCGAATGCTGAATCGAAAACTTTTGGTTTTCTCGAAATTTCATAAACTGTTATCCAAATAAAAAAGAGAAGGCTAGAAGGGTCAGTGAATGCTATGGAAATCTCTTGTTTGACTTTCTTCAATGAAATTCCATTATTGAATTATCGGAAAAAACCTAAAGAGTTTTCATGCACATTTCTGATTGTTAGATTGAGGCCATCTGAAGAATATGAGGTTCCCTATTATGTGATTTGAAGAAAGCTTGTATATCTAGGTGTTCTCAATTCAATAATAAGATACGATTTATTTAATGCTCGATCGAACACTCTTGGTTTTCTTGAAATTCCATAAACAATCATCGAAATGAAAAAGAGAAGGCTATAAGGGTCAGTGAGTGCCATGGAAATATCTTGTTCGACACTCTTCAATGAAGTCCCATTATTTTCCGAAACTTTAAACCTATCGTTGTGAGCTTGGAGATCTATCAAACATCTTTCACACATCAACACTATTTTCTCTGATCATTTCAAAAATTCACCACTCGTGTAAATCTAAAGATGAAAAATATGTTATCCTCCAAAAAATCGAAAAGATTTTCTTCTGGTTCGTCTGGTATTTTCACCACAAAATTTTATTTTGTATGTAAACCTAGATACAAAAAATCATAGTAAGACAATTTTGATATCCAATTTCACACAATCGAAATAAAAAATACATTGCTGAAGGAAGTTTCCAAAAAAGAAAAATCTCATACCATCTTCCTCACTTCTCTGGAAATTACAGGGCTTTTCCTCTGGTGTTGATTTTGAAATGGAAGAACTTCGATATCTTGAGGTTCCATCAAAATCAACCTCGCCCTATATACAGATATTCGTCATTCAAAAACTGATTCATTAGTGGTTTCACCCTTTATCAACTGATAAGAGACCAAAAGACCAGTAGAGGTTACGTATTGAATTTAGTTTAGTTTTGGTTCAACAGCTGTCCGGTTCGGGTCGTGTTTGTTGTTTTGAAAAAACGGCGGAAATTTTGTGATTGGACAGACAGTGTATGCCCCCGTGGTTTCACGAGAAATTCCTTTAATGTGAGTTCATTTTTAATTCTTGGATTCGGGTCACCTGACGGAAATTAGGTTTGTTATCATTCATTTCGGCTTCTGTATAGGTTTTTCAATTCATTTCCGAAATTTGATAAATTATTGAAAGCTCAATCGAAGTGTTTGTTTTTTCTGGGTTTCGTGAACTTTTCCAATAGGTGAGAAATGATCATAGATTAGGTTAAATATTTCTGTTTGATGGAATTCCATTGTTTTTGAAAATATGACCCTTTTGTTGTTCCAAATTCAGAGTACACAATGGAAAAATTTACCGATTCAGTTTGCTGATTATGTTTTATTGTGACATTTATTCTTACTAGAGTTAGATCCAATATTTCTGCCATCGATACTAAATTAAGTTTCAGTGAACAAAAAAGTTGGGTTTTTTAAAACTTCAACTGTCGTAGATGATAGGTCAGATCAATATTTTGACACCAATTTCTATTTGTTCTGAGTTCATGGAATGAATGACCCTGTACGAGCAAAAGCATTCGTTTCTTCAGTGAAATGTTCATATTCTCTTTGAATGGTCTAGCTGGAAAATGTTTTCGTTCCAGGGTCGTGCTGGAGCGGAGAAACACCTTCTTCATCTGCAAATGGATCTGAATGGGATGCTGTTGGATGGGACCTCCTTCAACCCAGGATATTGGTGAGTGAACAAACAGATGAATCTTTTTTATGTGATACTTTCGACTCAAAAATAAGTGCGACATTCATACGTGTTTTATGACATTTTTCTATTTCGTCTGATTTCATTGATGTCAGATTGATCAGCACATTTTGTGTTGTGACATAGCAGTTTCTCATTGCCGAAAGGTGGCAATGTACATTTGCAAATGATATCATTATTTTTTATCTTGTTTTCCTGATCGTTTTTTATTTTTGAGTTCAGTTTTTGGGAAAACTCAGACGCGCTTGTAATTGAAATAAAATAAGTTTCAATACACAACAACGTGTCAACAACATGTCACTGAGGGCCAGTTGAACAAACTTCAGTGAACTTTGAATCAAGTGAATTTAGATAACAAAAGATTCAATTGGCTAATGCTGAACAACTGAACCGAGTTCACTTCATCTGGACATGATCCTGATTAACAATCTGAAGATGGCAAAAATGCCGAAACATATGTTACTGGTCGTAAAACAATTAACGAGCATTTACGAGTACGACCGAATTTTCCAAGAAACAAAACCCAATTGAGAGATATTTTGAATCCAAATATCTACAACTGACACATTGGAGCGTTCAAATTTACTGAACTCATCCAATTCCAAGAAATCTTTGTCCATTGTAAACATTTCGAATCATGAGTTGATATATTCCGCAGGTAAGTCTGTTCCATGTATTGATAGTCGTCCAGAAGAGGAACATCTTGGAAACAATTCAGTTCAGTGTTCCTTTTCGGAAACTGAGAATGGAAAACAGAAAGGTAAGAACGTATGAGTTTCCACTTATCATTCATCCATAGTGGTGTATTTGAAATTTTTGGTCGATAGTTAAGACTTTGGTCACAAAGATTGTTAGTTATATCGTTATTTTTAAATACTCAAACACGGATCACGCTTCATTTTGAAGAGTCTTTTAGAAAATTAAAGTTCAACGAATACTTTTCTTGGGACATGGTATATGTCTCAACTTTCTGTTCGCAGTACATCATATTATGGTCTTCTTGGTCCTCTACATGATATGATCATGTACCGCTCTAATTACTATTCAGTTGAAATGAAACCTCAATAAAAACGCAATAGCCAGTAAAAATGAGTCATTTCCAGTTCAATTCTTATTGAGTACATCATACGGTCATATCTTGCTCCATTCACTCAAACGATCTTAATTGTCGCTGAAAATGAATCGGTTTTGGTTCTATGCATTCTTTCAAAAACATGATACGGTCATGTTTTGCTCTAATCACTCAATAGTTGAGATGAAACTCAATGAATCGGTATTGATTGTCGTTGAAAATGAATGGGTTTCAGTTCTATGCTTTCCATCAGAGACATGATACGATCATGTCCTGCTCTGATCAATAAACACTTTAAATAAAAACTCAACAGGAATCTCAATAAACATTAAAAATCTATTTCGGTGCTATGCTTTCCATGAGAGATATGATACGATCATGTCCTGCTCTGATCACTAAATAGTTGAAATGAAACTCCAAAGAAAATCTCAATAGCCAGTAGAAATGAATGAAATCCAGTATGATTCTTTTTGAGTACATGATGCGGTCATGTCTTGCTCTAATCACTCAATAGTGGAGATCTCAAGGAATCGTTTTTAATTGTTGCTGAAAATGAATGGGTTTCGGTTCTATGCTTTCCATCAAAGACATGATACGATCATGTCCTGCTCTAATCAGTAAATAGTTTAAATGAAAACTCAACAGGAATCTCAAAAACATTAAAAATCCATTTCGGTTCTATGCTTTCCATGAGAGACATGATACGATCATGTCCTGCTCTGATCACTAAATAGTTGAAATGAAACCCCAAAGAAAATCTATCTAAATCTCAATAGCCAGTAAAAAAATCTTTTCCAGTTCAGTTCTTTTTGAGTACATGATACGATCATGTCCTGCTCTAATCAATAAATAGTTTAAATGAAAACTCAACAGGAATCTCAATAAACATTAAAAATCCATTTCGGTTCTATGCTTTCCATGAGAGACATGATAAGATCATGTCCTGCTCTGATCACTAAATAGTTGAAATGAAACCCCAAAGAAAATCTCAATAGCCAGTAAAAATGAATAAAATCCAGTTTGATCCTTTTTGAGTATATGATACGGTCGTGTCTTACTCTAATCACTCAAAAGTTGGAATGTAACTCTATGAATCGGTCTTAATTATCGCTGAAAATGACTCTTTTTCGGTTCTATGCTTTCCATCAAAGACATTTTACGATCATGTCCCGCACTAATCAGTTAATAGTTGGGAAAAAATCTCAATGTGAATCTCAATAGCCAGTAAAAATGAATTAGTTTCAGGTTAACTTTCTTTTTGAGTACATGATACGGTCATGTCCTGCTCTAATCACCCAATAGTTGCAATGAAACTCTATTGATTGGTCTCGATTGTAATTGAAAAGAGGTTGGTTTCGGTTCTATTCTTTCAATCAAAGACATGATATTTTGCGATTACGATCGTCAGGACCGGCGCTAGGAGATTCGTAACAATATTTTAAGATTTTTTCATTAATCTTTTACCTCGTCTTATACCGATTGTCTATCGATTATTGTTGAAAAATATTTCTGCCCTTGAGAGGACTTTGTTCGCTGATGACAGGGGTGATGGTGGGACTCCCCCTCTCCCTTCTCAAATTTCAAGCTCTACATGGTACATATTCTAAGCGTGAAACTTTTCATGACTGGAATCATTTTATACAGAACTTTTTTCCAAAGCAGACTGAAATCGATATAAATACACTGTCTCTCTGAAGGGAGATTGGTCAATGCATCTCATCTTCAATATGAATGATAATTTCGCAACATTTTCTTTTATATCGTTGGAATAACAATTTCCTCGCTATAAAGCATTTTAGCCTCCATTTCGTGTGGTCTCGTCAATGCATTTCAATGTGCAATAATCGTTGACTGAAGTATGCATCGTAATGCGATGAAATATCTATGTTAGCTCACAGCAGTTTCTATGAATCCACCAGAACATGGCAGGCTAAAATATATAACGTATGTACAAATAAATATATCAGCTGATAACGGTTTCCACTCCTTTGAGAAAATATGGATTTGTAAGATAAAACGACGTTCAGAGTTTCAGTTTCGTTTTAGTATATACAGGGTGATCAAACAAAACAGCCCTTATCAGAAACTCCGTCAAAAATTTAGAGCAACGCCTGCACTCGTCGATTTTTTTAAAGGGGTCACTCCTCTTCGATATTCCTGACTCAGCTACTGTCAACCCAAAGCAAGAGTGGGAGTGACTTCAAAATAATTGAATGAAGAATAATCTGAAGGCGGTGGTTGCGTTCGGTAGATTTAATTGTGAAAGTCTCGCTACACAAAAATCTAGCGGTGACAAATCTGGTGACTGTGGAGGCCACTCAGTGCTGCCTCTTCTCCCTGCTGTGTTAATAAACTATGAAATTGGAGCTTTTGGTGTGGCAGTTCGGCAAGATCAGTTACCCCAACACCAAATTGATATTACTTACAATCAACGCGCGTTTCCGCTTACAAGGTTGGCATTTTCATGAGAAGAAATTCGAAATTGAGTCTAGACAGTAGGGTGAGTATCGTTCACATCTAATAATTCAAGTAAGTTCAAGCATAAAATACTTACAGAGTTTTTTCCGGTCCGACGGCAGGACTTCTTCTATTGATTATGTCAACTAAGATCCCAACATTCGCCCTAAATGGAAGAGGTCCTTTGTCATTACTCATATCATTCTTACATTCTGCTATTTTTAGACTCTCGGTTGCATCAAGCAGCTTCGTACCATGCACATTCTTGATCAGTTACAGATTATTTTCACTAATTCTGTGGTCATTGTCCAGAACATACTGGGAGATACTGGACTTTTTTTGAATAAGTGATAGTTGGCTTTTTCTTCTTCAAGTCAACGCAAAAAAAAATACTTTTATAAAAGAAGTGAAATCAAACCAAGGCGGCGTATTAGGGGCACTGCAAAAATAAAATATATCTCCATTGACAGATTTTGATTTGTCAATGCAAGATTTAAATCTGTCAATGCCAGATTAAAATCTGTCAATGACTGATTATAATCTGTCAATGATAGATTCTAATCTGTCACTAGGCCATTGACAGATTTTAGTCCATCGATAAGCCATAGACAGATTATCACCTGTCAACGACAGATTAAAATCTGTCAATATGCCAGTGACATATTTCAATCTGTCAATGATAGATTCTAATCTGTCAATGGGCCATTGACATATTTCAATCTGTCAATATGCCATCGACAGATTTTAATCTGTCAATGATAGATTCTGTCACTAGGCCATTGACAGATTTTAATCCATCGATAAGCCATTGACAGATTAAAATCTGTCAATATGCCAGTGACATATTTTAATCTGTCAATGATAGATTCCAATCTGTCACTAGGCCATTGACAGATTTTAATCCATCGATAAGCCATTGACAGATTATAATCTGTCAACGACAGATAAGAATCTGTCAATATGCCAGTGACATATTTTAATCTGTCAATGATAGATTCTGATCTGTCACTAGGCCATTGACAGATTTTAGTCCATCGATAAGCCATTGACAGATTATAACCTGTCAACGACAGATTAAAATCTATTAATATGCCAGTGACATATTTTAATCTCTCAATGATAGATTCTAATCTATCAATGGGCCATTTACATATTTCAATCTGTCAAAATGCCATTGACAGATTTTAATCTGTCAATGATAGATTCTAATCAGTCACTAGGCCATTGACAGATTTTAATCCATCGATAAGCCATTGACAGATTAAAATCTGTCAATATGCTAGTGACATATGTCAAGTGACATATGTCAATGATAGATTCTAATCTGTCAATAGGCCATTGACATATTTCAATC
This sequence comes from Zygogramma bicolorata, assembly GCA_032362365.1. Taxonomy (NCBI): domain Eukaryota; kingdom Metazoa; phylum Arthropoda; class Insecta; order Coleoptera; family Chrysomelidae; genus Zygogramma; species Zygogramma bicolorata. The sequence continues at coordinate 420,826 of JAVJAQ010002096.1, forward strand.
TGTCAATATGCCATTGACAGATTTTAATCTGTCAATAATAGATTCCAATCTGTCACTAGGCCATTGACAGATTTTAATCCATCGATAAGCCATTGACAGATTATAATCTGTCAACGACAGATAAGAATCTGTCAATATGCCAGAGACATATTTCAATCTGTCAATGATAGATTCTAATCTGTCAATAGGCCATTGACATATTTCAATCTGTCGATAAGCCATTGACAGATTATAATCTGTCATTGACAGATTTTGATCTGGCATTAACAAATTTTATTTCATTTTTTATTTTTGCAGTGACCCTAATATGCCGTCGTAATCAAATATTTAGCAAACATTGTCTGTTGATATGTACACAATATTCATGAAGAAATAGAAGTCTACCTCTTTCTTGTTCAATTTGTATACCAATAAATCGGAACTTGAATCGAACAAATACCATTAACAGGATTAGTCGTATACAAATTGAGCAAGAAAAAGTGACTTCTATGTGATCCAGCGCTCGTCGCGCCATATAGGTAGGGAAGTAGCTGTATTAGATGATTTCTTCCATTTTGGTAAATGACTCGAACGTCTAGAATTGACTCACACATATCAACAAAGAATGTTTGCCAAATATTTGATATTACTTTTTGTAGAGAAGTTTTGTATTCTTTATGCATTGAGTTGGAGTGGAAAAAAACAATTCACTTTCTGAAAACTCCTTCCTCTCAACAAAAATTATCATGTTTCCTGACACAGGACTTAACTACCCTTTCCCATTTTATGTGCGAAAAATGTTCCTCAAATCGGTTTTCTATAACCCGTCGACTCTGGTCAGTGTATGAAATCTGTTGAATAATTAAAAACATCATTGATTTGATCTTTCGTTCAGCATCATCGGCGTCGAACGATATCCATTCATTTCTTTCGAATGATATCCGTTCCTAGACGAAATGGACTGTTCGAAAGTGTTCAAATTCAGTATTTGATAGTTCCAGTAACCTACCTTATTCCAGCCGTTTGCCGTTAAATGCTGGCCAGCGCCCGAACTGGAATAGCGACCGACCGAGTAGAGCTTTACTTCGGAAAACGGAGTGTCTAATCATCCGATCGATCGATATCCATCTCCTCGTACAAGGGGGAATGAGAAGAGTTTTCATTACCGATGTACTCATAATAAACAAGCTGTTATCCGATATGTTTTGCAATGCATTCAGAAGGAAAGAAAGTACTTTTTCAATACCCGCTGCTCGTCTGTTTCAGAGGAACGGATTCCAATAGTTCAGAGTTCCCGTTTCTGTCTTACGTTATGTTCATCGTTCAATTCACTAGTCCGGATCTGAACGGTTTTCAGTTCGTCTTGATTCCCGTTGATCATCTGATTCAATCGGATGGTATTGAGTAGTCTGTATCCGAAGAATTTTATCTCTGCTTCCTATTGCTCGATATTTATTGTGCTGACCCACTTATCGTTAACGTGTTCAAATAAATAATCTTTATTATTTTTACTTTTATCATTGTTACTATTATCATCAATATCGACATTTTTTAACAAAAAAACTTTTACTGACAAGCATAGTTTCGTATTCATCACGTTCGTTTTTTGTTACTGCACAGCAAAAATATCTCTCCTTACTATATATCTTCTTGAAACGTATTATCTTTAACGTAAAATAATTATTTCTAATCCACCCATATATAGTCTATATGCAAACGTAGTGAGTTGTTAACTTCATTTCACGAATCTTTTTTACATGAATTCCCTTCGAGCTGAAAAGTTCCTACTCTTCCTATTAGTCCTAGTTACAACCCATTGTCAAATGAATTTCTCTTGGCTGAAGAGGGTACAATAGTTGGTAATACTGTTTTTCTGGTACACTCTTTCGAACTTTTTCCAGAGATCAATTACCCCAGCACCAAACTGATATTTTTGCACTCGACGGGCGTTTCGTTAACAAGGTTACCATCTTCAAGAGAAGAAAACTGATACTTTATTTTTTTACTTCTTTCATGAAAGTTTCGAATTCTTTCTACATCAATCTGGAGGAAAAAATCACTTCCTGAATACACAATGAAAGGGCCCATGTTCACTTATTTTTCGAGCAGAAACCAACTGCTACTTCAAATTTCAATTATTTCTAGGTAATTCATCAGAGATAACTTCATTATGGTTCGGACATCATAGGTTGCATTGTATGAAACTTTTTGTAGAGACCAGTTACCCTAAATCCAAGCTGATATCATTTGAGTATTACGGCAGCACAGCTCACCTAGTCGATAATAGAAGAATTTTGTTGGGTGAAAAATCGCCTGCCTTTCACCTGAAAAATTCTATTATATGACTTGAATCACAGCGAGCATGACAAATCTAGAACAAATTATACAGTCAATGGAACTCGTAAACCGTAATCGAACAAAGCTTCATTGTATGATTTTCAATAGACAAGTCACAAAAATCATTCACATGTTTTGCTATAAAATTGCCTCTTCAGGCGTGTGATTAGTACCAACCTGTGCTTTTATTCCTTACTAGAAATCATTGTAGGCCGCCTGGAGAAGCTATTGTGTAGTGAAGCACTTGTAGCAGTTTTATAAACTGTCTGGTGAGAATCACACAATGGTCTATTACGTTATCATGGATTTCCATGAAGCATGGGCCAATTCCACCAAGCCAGGGGGAGTTTTTTCACTCTTATCGCTTATTTGAGTATCGAATTGCAATAATTATACTGAACCAAAGTATAATATTTATCTAGTAACTATTCTTCGCTGTTGTCCTCCATGATTATTCAACACTCGGTAGTAAGCCGTGAGTCATGCAGGAAGTCGATCATTCCATTTATTAAAAGCTGAACTATCAACCGAAAGAATGTCCATGATGTGCTTAGAAGCTTAATAACTTTGCCATATTACTAGACGAAACCATGCGCTCTAAAGCATTCTCCTCGTTCATATACATTCCGATTTGAATTGTTTATGTTATAAAATGTCTCGAAATTTCAAATTGTTATGCGCTTACAATCCCCAGGGCTATGAAGTACCCTTAGAATTGACACCATTTCAAAACGACATATTGAGATATATAAAATGTTTTGAAAATTTCAATTTGACAAAATAAGACCACAATGAACTTGTCCATCGGTACTGCCACCTTAATAATGATTAGTTTGACAGATTGTTAACTGCAGGAAATTGCTCAACCCTAGTCAACTATGGGAGAACAATTTTGACTGTCGAAAAATTATACCCTACCATAAAAAAAAACTGAAATATTCGCATTCCTATGGAGTTCTCAAATCACACTCTCCCCGACGTGAAATAATCCCGCTACATCGGTCGTCTAGCTACTTGTTCGAAAATATATCATTACTATTCCGTCCACGGGCTCTGCCGAACCAGGCACCCTGTCATTCCTGTCTTTCTATATATACTATACACCCTTTTTTGCTTGAAAAATAACAAAAAGTATAGCTTTCTTCGTCTGCTGTGTTTTTTTCCGGTCGTGTTTTTCTGTATTACTTTACACACGGATTATCGGATTACGCTGTTAGATATTTAAGATATGTAAATTTGCTCTCACAAATTGGTTTTAGGTTCCTTGTGTTGAGTGAGAAACTCATTGGTAATGGAGTTGAAGTGTCCTTCGTCGAACTGAAGGGTTCCCTTGGAGAATTTTTAATTAGCTGGGAAAACTATAACTGTGAATTATATTTCAGTCTTGAGAGTCTAGAGACTTGTGCGAGCCAAAGAATAACAGGGTCTCACATTTTAACGTACGATTCCTAGCACAGAGTCCCGGTGGAGTCAATATCAAGAACCGATAGACAGATTTCTGTCAATACAGCGGAACAGACAGTACTATGACTGGTATGGGGTTTGATTAATTACGATGCTGTATTGATGTCGAACACTAAATCATCCCGCACAGGGATTAATTCCCTAATCGACTATGTTATATACTAGACTATACGTGAAAACATTCACTTCTATGATATAAATAGAGCATTCGAAAGTTCTGGATCTGGAAAGTATTGAAGGGGAAGCGTAGCTCACTGCACTCAAACCTCATCTATCCCACAGTGTACCAATGTGAGGATTCATCAGCCTCACCGTTTTGAGGAAGGTGACATTCTTACTGATACGTTGATGAGTATACAAAACACTGACTTATAACATGCTCTATGCTTTCATCTTCCTGTTCACAGCTCCTGAATGCATATTCCGGAAAGGGGTAGATGTAACAGCAAGCAGTGCCCTATAAAAACACCTATGATTATCCAGAGATAATAGAATAGTTCTCTGTTGGGGATGCGTTTGGTAGTTTCATCCCAAAGTTTCAATGGAATCTTCTTTCATGAACGTTGCAGTTGCCTATGTTGTCATGGTAATAACATGTTCAGTTCCACGGGGTTTGAGACCGGCAGTCTTCCTGGCTAGAGAATCGGCGGGGCAATTACCTGATGTGGCAAATCTTTTTGTCCAACCAGAAGTGAGAGTGTTTTTTCGAAAGGCCTCAATCAGGGCATGGAGCATTCTAATGGTAGTATTAATATGACTCGTTATTTGTTCAAGGCTAGCAGTGCTTGTCGGCTATCAGTGATAATGTACAGTTTTAGTTATACCTTTGCTGGTCATTCCATGATGTACCATCGTTATTTCTGTGAACTAGATTCGGAGTGCACTGGCAAATTTTTCCCATATCCATTCAGGGTCAGAGATCGTGTGTGAACCCGTGATTATGAGCCTTCACTCGTTTTTTCGACCGTCTGTGTAGATGACACCTTCCACAGTTAGGTGTGCTTCACCTTTGTGGATAATTTTGTAGATTCAAAAGAATTTGTATGCAATGATGTATGTCTTCGCCACCAGTATAGGTATTTTGGCAAGTGCTTCATTCCACCATCATCGATTAATTGCGACCTGACCTACAGTCGGATCCACAGAACACTGAACAAAAATTCGACCACCGAATAGAAACAGCGACACCAACAACTGCGTTTACCGGATACTCATGCGAGTGCGGCAAATCCTACATCGGAGAAACCAAAAGACGATTGGAAGTAAGAATAAGCGAACACAACAACGAAATCAGGAATAGCGGAGCATGTTTGGACAAACCATCACAGCATCAAATGGTCTGAAGCCGAGGTCATACACAAGGAGGAGCACTGGTTCAAGAGGAAATTCAAGGAAGCCGCCTACATCCTCAACAACGACGCATTCAGTCATGCCAGCGTAGAGATCCGGAATGTGTGGAGGCCGCTTATCCAAGGCATGGACCGGCTGCGGCTCGATGAGGGAGAATCTCGCGCCAGTACATCCATTTCCCGATGAAGATCGATCGGCACACCTCTAGTAATAGCACCCGCTCGCCTCCTTGGTAGTACCACCCTTTCCGCCACCATAGGGAAATCGGGGGGTTTTATAACCGACCACACCTCGATATATTGTTATTCATCACCCGAAGACGATTGCGGATAACAGCAATCGAAACGTCGTGAGTACACTCAACTTGAAACTTGGTTTCAACATTTTTTTTCCATAATATTTCATTCAATTTCTTTATTTACATTTTTCGACTAGTATTTCATATTCGATACCTCAATTTTCTTGTCACAATATTATTTCATTTATTTCGTTACTTAAAATTTTTTTTTTTGACTTATATTTCATATTCGAAATCTCGATTTTTGTAACAACAGTGTTTTCTTTGATCAGTCAATCCCTAATTTCATTATTGACCAAAAATTTGATTTTGATTTGATTTTTCTCACTTGATTTGTATTTTAATCTTTCCGTGCTTAGCAACAGGTTTCAATATAGTTAAAAATGTAGACAATGGAAGTCCGAACCATTACCATTCTGGAATTTCAATGATAGTTTGATTAGTGTAAAACATCAGTTTTGATTGTACTTTGACAAAAGGTTTTTTTTGAGTTATGAGTTGTACTTCATTCGAGAAATGGGTGAGAACTGATTCAACAAAAATGTGCAAAAAAATCAAAAATATTCGGGAGATACCTGGAACTAGTATCGAATGAAACCACCAAATGGAAAAAATATCTGCAGACATCAAATTTTCCACCCACATTTTGTGTGCGAACCATATTTTTTTTAGGAATTCACGGTGCCACGTACCGAAAGAGGACTCACACGACGCGCTTCTTTCGCCTGAAATTCGAGGTAATTCATGGAAAATGGTGAATCCCTATGAACTGCGTCATATAAGTCATGTAAGTGTATGGTGACGCTATATATTTAGGAGATATCACACATTTTGTATGCCAAGTACATTTTTCTTCGGAATTTACGATGCCATGTACTGAAGGGTAAGTTATAGAAAATGGTGAATCTTTATGAACTGCATCATACAAGTCATGTTAAGGTATGTGACGCGATATATCACAAGGAAAACACACATTTTGTGTGCCAGGTATATTTTTCTTCGGAATTTACGGTCCACATACTGAAAGAGGACTCACATATCACAATTAATTTGCCCATAATTCATTGCAAGTTATTGGAAATGGTGAATCCCTATGAACTATGTCATATATTATAAATCACGTAAGGGTATTGTGACTCTATACATTAAGAAGAAATCACACATTTTGTGTGTTAGGTATATTTTTCTTCGGAATTTACGGTGCCACGTACTGAAAGAGGACTCGCAAATCACACTTATTTTGCCCATTATTCAATGCAAGTTATTGGAAATGGTGAATCGCTATGAACTGCGTCATATATAATAAGTCATGTAAGAGTATGTGACACAATGGGAAGAGTGAATAAAGTTGGAGCAAATGCTCGCACTCAAATTTTTTGGGACAAACTTATACGGGTTGTTGAGATATGACAAGGACGGATCTATAGTTTGAACTCATGCTCACTTTTATTCACTTCACCCAATATATCACGAAGAAAACACACATTTTGTGTGCCAAGTACATTTTTCTTCGGAATCTACGGTCCACGTACTGAAAGAGGACTCGCATATCACACTTATTTTGCCCATTATTCAATGCAAGTTATTGGAAATGGTGAATCGCTATGAACTGCGTCATATATTATAAGTCATGTAAGAGTATGTGACACAATATATCACGAAGAAAACACACATTTTGTGTGCCAAGTATATTTTTCTTCGGAATTTACGGTGCCACGTACTGAAAGAGGACTCACTTAAGGCGGTTCTTCCGCCTAAATTCAGGGTAAGTTATGGAAAATGGTGAATCTTCATGAACTGCATCATATAAGTCATGTTAAGGTATGTGACGCCATATATCACGAAGAAAACACACATTTCGTGTGCCAAGTACATTTTTCTTCGGAATCTACGGTCCACGTACTGAAAGAGGACTCGCATATCACACTTATTTTGCCCATTATTCAATGCAAGTTATTGGAAATGGTGAATCGCTATGAACTGCGTCATATATAATAAGTCATGTAAGAGTATGTGACACAATTGCAGCTTTCTTTTTGGGAGTTTCAAGCCCCGGGGCAGCTAATTTTAGCTTTACCATTGGTTGAAAAATGACATGTGTCAAATTCCACCAATAGTGAAGCTAGAATTAGCTGCCCCGGGGCTTGAAACACTCAAAAAGAAAGCAGCAAATGGGAAGAGTGAATAAAGTTGGAGCAAATGCTCGCACTCAAATTTTTTGGGACAAACTTATACGGGTTGTTGAGATATGACAAGGACGGATCTATAGTTTGAACTCATGCTCACTTTTATTCACTTCACCCAATATATCACGAAGAAAACACACATTTTGTGTGCCAAGTACATTTTTCTTCGGAATCTACGGTCCACGTACTGAAAGAGGACTCGCATATCACACTTATTTTGCCCATTATTCAATGCAAGTTATTGGAAATGGTGAATCGCTATGAACTGCGTCATATATTATAAGTCATGTAAGAGTATGTGACACAATATATCACGAAGAAAACACACATTTTGTGTGCCAAGTATATTTTTCTTAGGAATTTACGGTGCCACGTACTGAAAGAGGACTCACTTAATGCGGTTCTTCCGCCTAAATTCAGGGTAAGTTATGGAAAATGGTGAATCTTCATGAACAGCATCATATAAGTCATGTTAAGGTATGTGACGCCATATATCACGAGGAAAACACACATTTCGTGTGCCAAGTTCATTTTTCTTCGGAATCTACGGTCCACGTACTGAAAGAGGACTCACATATCACACTTATTTTGCCCATAATTCAATGCAAATTGTAAATGGTGAATCGCTATGTACTACCTCATATATTATAAGTCATGTAAGGGTATGCGACACAATATATCACGATCAAAACACACATTCTGTGTGCCAGGTATATTTTTCTTCGGAATTTACGGTCCACATACTGAAAGAGGACTCACATTTCACACTTATTTTGCCCATAATTCAATGCAAGTTATTGGAAATGGTGAATCTCTATGAACTGCGTTATATATTTTAAGTCATGTAAGGGTATGTGACGCAATATATCACGAAGAAAACACACATTTTGTGTGCCAGGTACATTTTTCTTCGGTATTTACGTTGCCACGTAGTGAAAGAAGAGTCAAATAACGCTCTTCTTCCGTCCAAAATTCAGGGTAAGTTATAGAAAATGGTAAATCTTTATAAACTGCGTCATATCAGTCATGTTAAGGTATGTGACGCGATATATCACGAAGAAAACACACATTTCGTGTGCCAAGGACATTTTTCTTCGGAATCTACGGTGCCACGTACTGAAAGAGGACTCACTTAACGTGGTTCTTCCGCTTAAAATTCGGGGTAAGTTATGGAAAATGGTGAATATTTATGAACTGCATCATATAAGTCATGTTAAGGTATGTGACGCCATATATCACGAAGAAAACACACATTTCGTGTGCCAAGGACATTTTTCTTCGTAATCTACGGTGCCACGTACTGAAAGAGTTCTCACTTAACGTGGTACTTCCGCTCAAAATTCAGGGTAAGTTATGGAAAATGGTGAATTTTTATGAACCGCATCATATAAGTCATGTTAAGGTATGTGACGCCATATATCACGAAGAAAACACACATTTCGTGTGCCAAGTACATTTTTCTTCGGAATGTACGGTCCACGTACTGAAAGAGAAATCACATATCACACTTATTTTGCTCATAATTCAATGTAAGTTATTTGAGATGGTGAATTCCTATGAAACGAGTCATATATTATAAGTCATTTGAGGGTATGTGATGCAATATATCACGAAGAAAACACGTACTCTATTAAATATCGCAATGTTATTCAGAACCCGTTTGGATAAAAGCTCACGTTCATGGCATTTCTTCTGGTACTTATCATCACTCGAGAAGGAAAATGATAATGTTTCCATATTCTAGTACTGATCATCAATAATAATTAACAACAAAACCGAATTTTTCCCTAATCCCCACTGTGTCGTGTTAACCAATAATTACTCTTCGCACAGGAGTATAATACATTCACACCGGAATTGTGAAATAATGTAGATAAATATCATCAGTGTCCAACACCATGACATTTAAAGGGCGCCATTTTCCATGTCGTTGAATAGACTTCGTGCTGAAAGCATCTCATTATTGACATATTTTATTAGTTCATTAGAATCATCGATCTCTCATTCCGGTCGCCATGAGAATACCATTAAGGGCACGAAAAAGCCCTAGGAGTGTTTGCGCTCCATTCGGGAAATCTTAAGACTTTATTCAACTCGCAAACCCCATCTGCCATTTCTCTCCTCATTTCCAGGAATTTGATTTCGTACGATACTTTTTCCTCAATATTAAATTAATAGGGAATATGCAGTTCATGACGTAGGAAAGAATACAAATACGCTCTAAAATATTCGAACGATTTTTCAAAATGAAAACTTTCAATAGATTTGTGTTGTTCAAACTCAACCATTTAGCGGGAGTTTTGGATGAAGTCGCATGACATGTGCCGTGTTTGTTTACTCTGAGTGTTTCAGTGTCTATACAAATCAAGGAAGAAGCGGAATACACGTCTTAAAGTATTGTACGGTACTGATATGCAAAAAATTATCATAAATACACTCGATGAAGTGTTTTTTCGTTTTCCAAGCGATTCGAATGCGCGAGAACAACGATGTGAAATGATGAGGAAAGATAATGATCTCCAAAATCGTCTTGATATTGTTGTGAAAATCATTTTAACATAAGTATGCTGCATTCATATACAGCTCATTGGAAATTAGTCAGAAGTAAGTACTGCCACCAGCTGTGGAAAATTCGGTTTGAACCTCACCTCACGTAGTTTACAACATATAGGAAAATCGATTCACGAAATACATCACGACTGTGGACATTCATGAATACTAATCCATGTATAAGTGTGCATATGTGTAGTGTATATATGTATTGTGTCTAACTTTATACGTCTGTATACATTTTATGACTTGACCTATATCATGTGTATGATCTTAAAGGATGAATAAAGATTATTATTATTATCATGTTATAGACTCAAATACATCATATAAGCTAATGATCACTTCGCAGCTTTCACTGCTTTGATCTCTGCGTACGAAAAATCGGGATTTGATATATGAAAAATTTGCTGTCGTCATAAATGTCTCCATGTCCGGTGGATTTTCCGATTGTGCTTGGACAAAACTATAGTTTCAGTAATCGTTCTAGTTTCACTAAAAATTCAGATCAATGAGAAATCACCACAGAAATACAGGTTTGAAATATTTTTCTTACAACCACAATTGACACAGTATGGATATCGACGCCGACAAATCCAATGTTTTGTTCGTCTGACGTCACATTTTGTTTCGACCAATGATGACGCGTTTTGTAAGTTTGAAGATGGAGGTGATAACGGTGAAATTCCTCTCCTCCCGCTCTGTAGCTGTATTTTTTGAAGAGAGGAAGGAAAACCTTTTTAGTTCCACCGCACTTAGGCCTCATAAGACCCAGTATGCTTTCCCATCTCTCTCTGTTATTTAGCTACAGCTTAAAAGGTTATTGAATAATCAACCAACAACACCAATTCCATAATTTCTGGGCAATGTTTTATCGATGAAAACACGTGCATCAGGACGTCCATCAACAGCCCTCCGTTCAGGCGGCGGACGATTTGCTTTCTCGAGAGCACGCCGAATTTTCATGTAAACTAATTTTGAATTATGCAAGATTCTTCTCGAGTGCCACTTGCAGTTCAAACTCCGCTTTCGTTTTTGGTGAATTCGGGCCTCAATTACTACCGATATTGCCTTGTAAACCTGGGCTACCATCAAATGTCCAGCGATACTACTGAAGAATACCCTGTGATCAACCGCGAAATTTGAACTCAATTGGTTTGCATATTGACAGTAATTTCCATTCACACATCAACTTTGGAACAATACATTCTCCGTGAGTTGAAAAGCTTGAGATTCGAAAATCATTTCCAGCTCATCTCACACATTCAAAGACTTTTCCGAATTGCATTTCAAAATACCGCTCAAACACAACGAAATACCTTTCTAGTGAATCATAGCTGGTTGCATAAGCAGACGTGAAGATCTGACCATATATGGCGGCCCACTGGATACTCAACCCATGAAATTTGACTTTTCACACAAATTAAACAATTCAAAATTCCCCTTCGTTATGAGATTCTTCTTCACAACAATGCATTTTATCCGATTCTACTGTCAAAAATGTTAGAAAGAGAAATTAGTGAGTAAACACACAGGTAAATGAAGCTTGGGGCCAAGATATAGTCCAGTCAATAAGAGCCACAGAATGAGTAAGTGATAACTTACTTGAAGATTACATTCAGGAACTCGTTGAAAAAGCTTAGGAAGTGAAAACTCTGAAGGGGGGCAAAAAGAAGATCCCGCTTTTTACTCATATCTCTCAAACAGTGCCTCGTAGATAAAAATCAGTATTATACCTCCACACGAATGAAAGTAAGGGAAATTCTCTACAACTTTTATTACACGCTTTGGGAGAATTCTCAACCGTTTTCGGAAAATGATTTGTGAAACATGTTTTTTTCAAACTCCACTTTTTTCAAACTTCATTTTCGAAGCCATTCACCAGAGAAATTTTCCTCCGAGGAAGTTGAAGAGGAATAAATTGAATCGAAGGATATATAAACAAAGAAACAATCAACGAAGTCTCTACAAAATGATCATTAGTACTTTATTATGGAGTGAGTTTTGAAATGTATATTTTTGATTTTTTTTCCTCGTGACTGCAATTAGAGTTTCCAGACACTTCATTGTAGACAATTTCAATTCAATTGTATGTATTTTTTTCATATTTTGAAGTGTATATTTTGAAAATATTTCCATGTATTCTCTCGTAGGTATATGTGAATTCTTCAGTGATGAATAAATTCTATTCTATTCTATTCTAGTTGAAGTCAGGTGAAGGAACCCAATTCTGTGAGGAAAGGGTATGAAGAAATCCGTTTCATAAAAATGTGAGATTTTTGTAATTATTGTCTTTCGTTCTCTGAATTCCCAAGAAGCTAAAAATGTACAAGATCGTTGGGAATACCATTATACTAAAATTTAAAAAAATAATCCCCATCGATCCCAAGCGTGCAAAAATGTTTATTCAAGGTCAAACTTCACAAAAATGAGTTGTTTGGATTTTCCAGCGAAACGGTTAATTTAATGATAAAAATAGCTCAAATATGAGTGCGAAGAAGAGCGATCTGAGGTCCTGGAAGCTGCGGCAGCAATCATTCGGGAAGACATTCAATCAGTGGTCGTCGATAATTCTCACTACCCCACACCAGGTCGTACCTTTATTCATATTATAAATAATCATATTCCAGAGTCAATGACTGATTTTTTCAAACAAATAATTCATAAAAATTAACGGCTCAATTTAGAACATTCAAAATAAGTATGAGCAAACATTAGTCATATCACCATGACTGCTGTTCGCCCCTGGTCGGAAAAAAAAGAATAGTAAGAAGAAGAAAAAATGGAATGAGAAGACTTTCCATTCCACTGGAAAAAATTGAAATAGATCGTGGAGTAGGCCTACTGGGGAAACCACGTTAAAAAAAACGCGTCAAGTACACTACCTCACAGGTGGCGTGGAAACGTGTGCATATTATGGGGAATACAGCTTCAGTAAAATTCAGAATAACTTTTGCTCTGAAATGAATAACCTAGGGGAAAAAATGTGGCGACAATTTTTGTAGATAATTGCATATAGCATTTTTGTTTGGGCTATTTTTATCATAAAACTCACCATTCGGCAAAAATATATAAAAAATATTATGTATCCAATGGATCTTTCAGGCTCAACTTCTAGACGCCAGGACATTCAATATGTTCACTTCCAGAGCACTCTCAATAAGATTCTGAATGAAATCCCCAGATTTCAACATACGCACTTTCGTCCATCTTAGCCGCTCGTTGACTGGATCAATAGGCCTTGAGTTTCCCTCACCTTTTGTTTAATGAAAGTAGCCGAGTAGTACACCCAGTCGAGACATGGCCGAAGAAGAAGTGATGTTACGGTGTCTATAAACAAGAGTGATCGACATAAATGAGTGGTGAACACGAGTAAAATGCCCAGGAAACTACTGAAATTTCTCATCTTATTCGATAACACGTCGTTACTATACTTCCCGGGACAGTTTTTGTCGGGTAGGGTTCTCATTGAACTCCAGGATGATACACCTGCACTTGGTAAGAATATATGATGAGCCCTGTCAGTGAGTAAAGGCGGAGTGTCGTGAGCCCAAAACTTATTACAGCGCGTACAAATGTTGAATTATCATATAAACCAGCAGCCGACTGCCAAAACTAAAAGAATCCAATACAATATTAATATTGAAAAACCAAGTGTATTAATGTAAGTATCCAGGAATTTATCTATGGAGGAATCAAAAATTTCGAAATTGAAGCAAAAAAATTGTTGAATGACAGTATTGTACTTGAATTCCATTTGAATAATCAAGACGTTTGAAAAGCAATGAAAATGAAGGACTCGAAGGTACCTGATAAAAAGTTATACGTGTTTTTAAACCAACATCAGACACATAAAACAGTCCCTGCGTTAAAAGCTCCTAAGTTGTGGTATTTGACATGACATGAATTCACTTACACATCAATATTTCTCATTTCTTGATATCGCAATTTTGACCCATTATTTTCATCTGTGAGGTATAAAAAACAACTGAAGATATGCTACAAAAAAATCGATATTTTGTGCAAATGTAAGCATTGTAAGTGTCTATTATAGAACCTGAGAATTTGATTGCAGTTGCCCATTGAATTTTATCATTCTCGTTGCCAATTCGTAGGAACTCGCCCTCCATATACTCCAAATTATAGTCATAACTGAGCATCCTCGTTCTGGTGTTTTTAGTATTCGACTTTATTGATTCATTCGGTCTCGGTAGTGTAGTGGTTAGCATATCTGCCTATAAAGCGGAAGGCCGGGGTTCGAATCCTCGCCGGGCCACCGTGCTGGGTAATCGCACGTTAAAAGGTAAGGCCTCGTTGATCCATTGCTCGCACAAGTTTCGACTTCTGAGGGTTGACGTTCGTCAGCTGGTTAACGGAACGAACAATTTTAGAACAATTTAGAACAACAATTTAGTTCAGCAGGAGTTACTTTATCAGCAAGATCGTCATGCATATAATATGCAAACAACATTTCATCCGCATATTGATTCGGAAGAGCATAACCCTGTACCGACTAGAAATGATTGAGATATATTGTATATAGCAGAGGCCCTAGCACACTGCTTTGAGGTACACCAATATTATCATTAATCTCATTCAAATACGAAGTGCCAACTTCTTCCAACCAATTCAATTCTTGTCCTCAATATCATCATATTTCAGTTCATGTAGTAAAATTCTCCTGATGATTGTCTCAAATTCTCGTTCAAAATCAAGAAACACTTCCATAACATGTTCAGCACAATCAAGTACCTCATTTCGAAGGGCATTTTCACACAGGTGGCGTATTCAGGGCCAGGTTTGATTTTTGCCGTTTTTTTCTCAGTGCAGGAAGAATACAAAACTTATGTAAAAGAAGTATTTCAAATGTTTACCAAAAACTCTCTGTCCATATGTGTACATCATTAATAGACGTTCAATTTATTCGAAAAAAGAAAGAAAAATTATATCTGGAACAGCTTCTTTCCTGCCTATATGGCGCGTAACTTTTTGTTGCCAAATTAGTATAACGGGAAACAAGAATCGAGCACCATCATAAGGATGTGTTCTCACGAATGGAGAACAGATTGCAGAATGAAGTATCCATAGGGATAGCTTTTCGTTCTCAACGCCAGAAAAGCTGGATCTAGTCGGAGAAAAAGATCCCTGAAGCTCATCAGTGGAAAAATGAATGAATTATAGAACTTTATTCGCTCTAAATAAATTGGCATTTCCATGA
The DNA here is from genome assembly GCA_032362365.1 of Zygogramma bicolorata. NCBI lineage: Eukaryota > Metazoa > Arthropoda > Insecta > Coleoptera > Chrysomelidae > Zygogramma > Zygogramma bicolorata. Next base: position 436,208 of record JAVJAQ010002096.1, read on the forward strand.
CACATACATTCACATGACTACTGAACCAAGCATGATTTCTGAAACTTTTTCAATAATCGGTGGTGTCCCTATAGCCAGACATTCCCTCATCTTATTCGATACAACACGTCGTTACTCTACTTCCAGGGGAGGTTTTCGTCGAGAAAAATTCTCATTGAACCCCAGGATGATACACCTGCACTTGGTAAGAATATATGATGAGCCCTGTCACTGATTGAAGGTGGGGTGTCAGTTAGCCCAAAACTCATTACCCGATGTGTCCTACGAGTGACAGTATTCTATGAATTTCAATTATTTCATTTGAAATTTTACTTATCTGAACGGGAATATTCACATGGCATTGCCGAATAGAAGGTGTCAGAAAGGTTTGGATGTTTCTTTATTGTTGAATGAAAATTGTTGAGATGTGGCTACATGGTCTCAAATATGGACTAGAATATTTCATGTGGAATCTTGGGAAAATATTAATTACACTTCTCAGTGTGAATTTTCCTTTCAAGACATATCGAATAAAAATCAACGAAATATCGAAGTGATTTGATTGCTATGTAAGACATTCGGTTTTTCAATAGCTTATTGGCCATCTTTCATTGAACTATTATTATTTAGAGGTTAAGCACAAAAACTCATTTTTCGTCAATGTGTCAATCGACAACCTTCAAGAATCACTCAACCATATACCTCAATTGCTTTGAAATAGCACCAAGACAACATTCGATTCATGACTTTAATGATCAACTAGAACAGTATCATATCGATGCAAAATAAAACACAATCATTGATTCATTAAGAACCGGAGTTTTTGAAAATTTCATTATAACTTCAGTTCATGTAAGAGGTATTTTCATTCCGAAAAAAAGTTACCCGATCTCAATATTTGTTCGTTCACAAAACGGTCATTGCTCAAGGGGCAGTGTTGTAAGTTGATGTCGACCTCTAGTATCTATCTAACTATCCCTTTACTACAAAATCAGTGTAATCAACATATTAATTGAATACGAATTATGAGGTGAAATTGTAGTGAATAGGTCGTCAGATTTCAGTTTGTGATGGATTGTAAGAGGCAGTGTTTTATCCAGACCATATACAGTGTGTGTATCACATCGAAATTTCATTAGAACTTTACGTATCCGCCTTTCAAGCGGGAGACCGGAGTTTAAATCTCCGCCAGGCCACCGTGCTGGGTAATCGCACGTTGAAAGGTAAGGCCTCGTTAATCCATTGTTCGCACAAGTTTCGACTTCTGAGGGTTGACGTTCGTCTGTTGGGTAACGGAACGAACATTTTAAAACAATACAACAATTTTTTAAAATGAGTATGAAGTTTCGAAAAATTTTCACATGAAAGTTCTTATAATTTCATTGAGATTTCTTGAATCACTCATCAATATATATATATATATATATATATATATATATATATATATATATATATATATATATATACTGAATAAAAACGGGGCACATCAAATTTGCTTTCAATTCCCTTCTGAAAAGAATAAATATTTATTAAAAGTATATATACCGAGTGATTCATATGTTGTGCAGAATATAGTATTGAAAAATCAAACCTAGTCAACAATCTCCATTTCCAACTGATTTTCCGTTCAGAGTTCATTTTATAATGAAGAAATTTCAAAAAAGAAAATTTGGTGTTGCATACTATTATCACTAGAAATGGAACACCCTGTGTATTATGTCTTGCGCGGGATGTTACATATATATCAGGATATACTGTCATAAAAAATTGTGACAGAAAAATTGCTCCTCATTTTTTCATTCCAATGTTCTTTCCAACATTACCACAGTTATTATAAATTAAAATGCAACATAATATATACTAATAACATATCATACAGTTATATCATCAATGATTGGTAATTTTCTCTTAGTGCACCATTTGTTTCGTTAATTATATAATAAGCACTATCAAAGCACCTACTGTAAAGATAATTTCATAATGATTAAATTGTCAACAAACGTGGAGTGAATATGATACTGAATACGGAAAAAACACATCGATTTTTTATCGAAATACATTTGTCTTTTCAATGTGCGTATGTTGAACTATGTGAGAGTTTGATAAGGCTATAAAAACACCCAAGAGTTAGGAAAGAACCATCTTATTACAAGGTAGAATATGTGGACCTCAGAAATGACATGCTACACACATAAAAATTATGTAAAGTGGTCAAATGAAATCTATCTATCTATCTATTTAAGATAAGACAAGCAAAGTTATAAAACTGTTGAAAGTGGTCGAATATACAGAGTGGTCAAACGAAAAGTGTGCACTTGGCTTCTTCATCATTTGGCATTTGAACCTGAAAGGCTGGGACACATAAAAGTTTGCTTCTGAAGGAAACACACTCTACACATATTTTTAAACCTCTGCCTCCAAACCCCTAGCGAGGGGCTGTCGCAACCCTAAAATTTAAAATGAAATCACAAACAGAAGAGAAGAGCCAGGAGCATACTTTTTTGTTGAAGCACTCTGTATAAATGGTTCTCATTCTTTCTTTTTGGATTTATTCAGGATAATTACTCATCATTGAGAAGCTCTGAATACCTTCATGTACTCTTTATCAAATTTCATAAAATTCCCATTTTCCAAAGTTGTGTGCTTCATTTTCAAATGGAAGGTGAAGAGCAGAAAATATCATCAAAAATGATTCAGGTATAGCAACCCATTAGCAAATCACTAATCGAGCTGTCTGCAAAAAACTGCATTCGTTAAATTTTTCAATGCTCCCGGGAATGATAATACTAGCCCGAATATTAATGTTCGGCCTATTTATCCTGCTGTGGAATGGCAAACAATCATGTTTGCTCTGCTGTCGATACAATCTATAATCCCTATATTAACCCCACATATCTATTGAAAAAAAGTACCTGATTCCGAATGTTTTTGTTCTACCTACAAAAACACAAACTCATTTTCATTCATTTCTGGTAAGTAGTGGATGATTTGGGAAACCACAAATGTCAAAAATCATCATTTGAATTCCCAAGGGTAATATTGCATTATATTATTTCTTCAAAAAAATAAATCCATGTAACGGAAAGACTTGAAGTCATTTCAAAATTTCAGGAGATTGTGAGGCTTGATAGACTCAAGAAATAAAAATTTCGAGTCCTCGTTCGAAAGCAACTTGTTTGAAGGTTGAAGAATGCCTTTTTTCAATTTCCGTGAAAACTTCACCAGAAAGCTAGTCTTGGCAAAATATCCTCTCATAAAAAAATTCAATAATTCCATTTATCTTTCTATTATCTCTTTTTCGTTCCAATTGGAGTCAAACACATTTCCTAATTGAGTCCCACTTGGGGAACGATACTCACATCGATGAAACGTATCGATTGAAAACTTCAATTCTACTCTTGGCTTTCACTTAAATATGCTTGAACTCTTCGTAGAATTGTTGGTCACCAACATCTTCCGACAAATGTTTACATTTCCTCTTTCATACGTCTGCTGAATTTTTATTCATTAGAAAGATATTCTATACTTATACCAGCTAAGGTTCATCGAAGTTCATGAGAATTTCAAAATTGACATCGTGATAATATATAAATGGTAGCAGCGAAAATTTTCTCGTGATATTAATTCAATTTTTAAGAGTAATGAGTCTAAACTTCACATGCACGTTTAGAACTTGAGATCAATCCTCTAGAAACTTTTAAATCGTCATGTTTCTAAAATGTGCGATTCAGGTGATGTAATTAATATACTGTTTCGATTTGACACATCCAGTGTATCCACTCCCACATATCGATGCCATTTCTACAATTTTTGGATAGTTGTGAACATACTACAGTTCGGCCAATCAGAACCTTGATTCGTGTACAGCAAAAATTCTATTGATTTATGATAGTTTTCAGAGGTCCTGAACTGCATACATGAGATTTATCTCAGAATCTGAACAAATTTTATAATAGAGGAATGACAGACTCATAATTTTTTTGATATACTGTGTAAGACTAATACTTCTGCGGCATCTTCAATAAAAATGATTTATGAAAGGTCATATTTGCAGAAGAAGAATTGCCTGACCAAATAATTTCTTTGAAGGTAAAACCCTTGTTTCAACAAATTTTACCTATTCTATGTTGTGTAATAAATATTTCAGTTTTCTTCTTCATCAATAAATAGTATGAAGATAACATTTCAAAACGGTCAACAAACGGTGGAAATTCAACAGAATTAATTTGGCACTTTCCAAAATACTTGAAAGTCCACATTATTGATATTTAAAAAAATTAATTTTTATTGAAACGTATCACGATTACTATAAACATAATTGATATTGGTTCGGAATTCCATTGTTTGAATAGTTAACTAATGACACCTGTCACAAAAAAAAACTTATAAGATGGAAACAATGTCATTGAACCAATAAATTACGAATATTGAAACTGAAATACATAGTAAAGCAGACAAATATGTCAACATTTGAAAATGAATGTGCAGAAGTAAATCGAAAATCAAAAATAAGCATGAAAAAGTCTCGTCAAATAATTTTCCCAAATGGATGAAATAAAATGAGGTACTCAAATCCAAACGGAAAAATTGAAATGAATTTTGTTACAGAATGTAGAACATTTCGTTTATTAATTTGCAAAAGGTTTGAATGTAAATCAATGTAAAGAAATGTTGATACCAAGTTTCAAGTTGAGTGTAATCACAACGTTTCGATGACGTGATGACTTTATAAATTAGACGGGACTTCTTCATTCTTATTTTTGCTTTTCGATTCACTTCTGCCCATTTATTCTCAAAGTTTTAGAGTTATATATTCGATTTCTTGTCGTCTATTTGATTTTATAATATAATGATTCAATTGACATTTGTCTCCATCTTGAGTTTTTTGGAACAGGTTCATAGTTTCATAGTGACCATCTTCGAAACATCCATATTCGACATTTCAATTCTCACGCAGCAGTTGTGAGTTTAGAATTCATTTGAATTTCCTCAACAATTTGCGAAAGAATAAACCAAAACTCTGACAACGGAAACACACTCCTGCAAAGCAATTTGTGCTACTTGAGAGTCGCTTCGGGCAAATCGTTGACATGAAGTCAAAATATCGTAAGTGCAAGAATGGACCCTGCGGAACACCAGCAGGACAAAAAAAACGACGTATCGGTCGAAAACAACAGCACACAACTGGTATTGGGTAACAAGATAATCAATAGATTGAACTGGCAAGAGTTCTGAAGCCATGCCCAGGGCTGTCAGGTTGAGCTAGAAGAAACTCGAAATGATGATAGGAGTGCTGAGAGGTCACTGTGCTTCGAACAGTCACCTGACTCTGATGGGGTCGAGGACAACCCATCTTGCCCACATACGAAAACGCGTATGTTCTTGAGGATTGCGAAAAATGCTCAAGTGAAAATTCAGTGCAATAGAAAGACAATAGATTCTTTTGTTTTTCATCTGAATGTCTGTATCTAATGTCATTGGATTTTTAATATTCAAAAAAACATGACTTCATATAAGAGGCGCCTACTACAATGTGGTAGTGGCAAATTGTATTTGCCATAAGGATTCAGGTTTCCGTTTCATAATAATATTAGTATGAAGAAACCCACGCTTCAATAACAACGTGAGGTTTCGTGGTTAACGATTGCAAGGACGATCCTCATATGGAGAGGCAACATCAATGTATTACGGGGTGGATAACATCAGAAAACACTGAAATGTGATGTAATTACAGAATGATAGTTCACGAAATGATTTGGTGAATGTACAAAGCATGATATTTGTCCGGGTTCACTTTGGGAAATTCTTGAACTTCACATGATAATAATAATTCTATAAGTATGAAATCATCATAAGAGCTGGAATTAGTGAATAGAAAGTGCTACAAAATTATCTGTAAAGCTTTTCAAGGCGAGTTCTCAAAGTCAAAATATGACTCATTTCTCATTAAAATGGCTTTGAAATTGCATCTTTCTAAGACACGAATTTTCAATGTTGAAGAAAAATCATTTTAATTACCGCCGTAATTCTTTTTGATTTGGTATTAGGTCACTCTTTGGAGTTTGCAATAGAGAAAAACATGACATTCATAGTACATGAAAATGGCCGAAATGCCTGTTGGTTGATGGTATTTCAAAATATCTTGGAAAAAAATTGGTTACTATTATAGAAAAGAAAGGTGTCGTTTTGCGAAAATTCACAGCATGCATGCGAATGGATTGAAAAATCATATCTCAGAGAGAATAACTCCATGCTAACAAGAAGGAAGCCTCGAAGAGCATTTTCCCCCCTTCAGTTATGGGAAATAAGTCTCGTTTCAATCTCCAAAGCATGCCCTGAAAATCTTTACAGACAATTTTACAACGCCCTGTACGCTATATATATGTATATATATATACATATATATATATATATATATATATATATATATATATATATATATATATATATAACGTTTCGGCAAAGTCTCATTTTTTGTCATCTTCTAGGTGATGTCTAGAGTTTCCACCTCCGAACTCGACTAATCAATTCGAGTTCGGAGGTCGAAACTCTAGACATCACCTAGAAGATGACAAATGAGACTTTGCCGAAACGTTATATATATATATATATATATATATATGATGAGTTGTTTCACTCAATCATCACCTAGAAGATGGCAAATGACACTTTGCCGAAACGTTGTGACAATTATCCTTCAGAGGATCAAAACCACAGAACACGGAATGAAACCCGAAAAAACAACTCATCATGCTTTGTCCGTGAGAATCTTCATCCTAACATATATAGGCTTCCGCGGTCGTATATGTGCTGTCTAGAACTTCCGGATGAACCGCCTCTGGAATTGTTCTTCTGACGACGTTTCGGCTCCCACTTTTGGGCCTTTCTCAAGACTTCTTGACTTATTGAGGAGGTCTGAGTCTCCTTAACCGCCAGCTCTCATCTTGTCCAAGTGAAGATTGTGGTTTTGTGGATAGAGGGATGGTATTCATAGCTGGATGAGAATCCGACGTTGTTGAAACTGTCGGACCATATACAAGTCTGGTTTGAAAAGGATTAATCCAGACAGCATATATATATATATATATATATATATATATATATATATATATATATATATATATATATATATATATATATATATATATATATATATATATATATATAAAAAAAAAAAAAAATATATATGGTCATTCGGTCGAGTTTTCGGATGTTTATTTCCTTTATCAATAACTTGAGATTTTGAAAACAAGTCAGCAACCAAATATCACACATGAAGAGCAATTCTTCATTGAAGGTCAATTATAATAAATTGGAAACTCTTTGAAACTGTTCATGAACATTATGATAAAACTGAAAAATGTTAAAAACTTGTGGAGGAAGCAACAAGTGAAACGTGTGCTCTTCATGTGCGATATATGGTTGCTGACTTTTTTCAAAATCTTAATGCCAGGCAAATACTGTAATAACTTAAATGAATTCCCAACCTCTTCCCAATGTAAACCAACATGAGGATGAAATTCGAAACAGGTAAACTTTGAACATCCACTATCCACACATATCAACAGAGAATCACAGTTTCCTTTAAGAATCTCACTAATAAGTGGTTTACAAAACCTCGACACGTGTTTCACTGTACAATTGTATTGCGAAACACCTGTCGCGGTTTTGTGAACCCATTGTCAGTGAGATTTGTACAGAAAACTGTGACATTTCATGTTCAGGTGGATTCTCATCAAGTATCGGCCAGTTCAAATCAATACACACATATTACTCCCCACTTTTCTTAATTGCCTTGAATTGCCCATAGACACTTAAATATGAGAAATTATTATCAATGGACATATTCTCCATTCTCCACGAAAAATATACAGAACATACTTCTACTGATTATCCAACATCCATCTCGATATCATACGGCAATATCCAAACAGAAATTTCAAGCAATATCGATCTAGTCGTTAGGAAAAACTAGCTGGGTTCGATTAAATACATCGGGAAAAGCATTATAACAAAGTGTGAAACTATGCGAATTACACATACATTTACAAATTGTTTTGTACAATCAATAGAGTTCTGTAAATTGCAGAGTGCCAGCGTTTTGGGAATTTATGTTCTTGCAACCAACACCGAACGGTTGTTTTAAAAATGAGGCTTCCACATCCGAATGCTGTAAGTACCGCAGGCACTGAATTAACATATGGACCTGATAATATTTCCATATATCGATAAAAGAGTAAATATATCACGGCATAGAAATTATTTTGAAAATGGGGTCAAACAAACATTTTATAAGATTTGACTGCTGTATTCAGGAAATTTCTTCAGCTTTAATATGCCATCCGATTTCCTTCAATCAATCATATCCATGTTCATAGCGGGTCCGACTTTTGTATTTAGATAGGTTAGATTTCTTTCGAAATTGTGCTGGAAATTGGTCCAACAGCATATTTCTGGTGCAGAAATATCCTCTGGACAGACGCACTCAAACTCCAGTTGAGAATACCTTATGGAAGTTAGCATGGTAAAATGTTGAGAGTGAAAAAAAAGCTGTTATTCCTTCTATTTCTTTATTTAACGTCGGCCTATTTCCGCTACCAAGGCCAATCACCGACGCCGGTGAGCACACTTCCCCCAACTGGAAATTTTGCCGAACCCTCTGGTATTCCAACCAGAGGTAGGGATCTTTAACGAGCCCAACATCCATGGATTCGGGACCGACGGCTTTACGTCTCCTCCGAAGGACGGCATATCCTCAATATATCTTTTGCTCATTGATATATTGTCTGCGAGCTATGATATGCTATTTCGCTGATCGAATACTTTTTCAAGTTTTTTTTGAAGCGTTTGTCAAAAAAATCTTCAACTAATTTCTTTGGTAGTTTATTATATATTAACACTCCATTGTATAAAATTGATTTCTTTCCGAAGTTTGTTTTGATTCTACTGATTGTACTCAGATTTTTGGACTGCCTAGTTTCATATTTATGAATTGTTTCAATTGTGTTGAAGGTTAGAGAAGAATGTTTATTTTTACTTTTTACGAAATGGATGAAAGAACAAATTTTCAATTTATATAAAGAGGTGATACTTAAAAGCTCATTTTTCACATATAAATCGGAAGTGGGATATCGAAAAGGTAATTTGAATATGCATTTGATTGTTTTATTTTGCAGAGATTTTAGGGGACGTATGATCGAAGCGTTAGCATTTCCCCATACTGACATCAAGTATTGTAGTTTTGAATGAATAAAGCTGTGATATAATAATTTGAGATGTATCAAACAAATATAGTTTCGAATTTTGAACAAAATACCAATTAATGGTGATATTTTTCTTAAATATTCAATATGATTTTTCCAAGATAGTTGTTCATCAATGTATAATCCTAAAAATTTTGTTACTCCCAAATATTCTATATTTTGTCCATTAAAAATAATGTTATTCTTACTATGATTTGGTTTTCTCCCCAATAACATGAATGAGGATTTTCCAATATTCAAAGTTAACTTGTGACAATTCAACCATAACGAAATTTTCTTTAAATCGTCATCAATGTAACGAATAATTTCTCCTTCTTTTTTCTCGCAATAAATCAGTGTTGTGTCATCTGCAAATAATTTTATTTCACCCCTCAAATTCAACCGAGTTTATATATATATATAAGAAACAAAACAGGTCCCAGAATTGAACCTTGTGGGACACCACATGTTACACTTCTAAGTGAACCCATTCTGTCTCCCATACAAACAAACTGTTGTCTATTGCTCAAGTAATTTTCAAACCATTGATGAATCAAACCTCTTATGCCTATATTGAATAATTTTTTCAACAGAATGTTATGATCGACTGTGTCAAAAGCCTTCGATAAAGCCAGTGACAACAATCCACAATGAAAGTCTTGATCCAATTTCAATTGAATATTTGTTATCAAGTCAATTACAGCAGATTCTGTGTCACTGGATCTTTGGAAACCATATTGTCCACAGTATGAGAAATTAATTTTTTGTAAATAATCGAAAAGTCTTTGGTTCATAATTTTCTCGAGAATTTTGGCGGGTAATATGGATATGGGCCTATAATTATTCAAATTTTCTTTTTTGCCAATTTTGAATACTGGTTCAACTTTTGCTATTTCCATTCTTTTGGGAACGATTCTCATTTCAAAAGAAATATTAATCAATTCAGTTAACAAAGGTGATAATTCTGGTTCAACTGTTTTTTAATTTTGATGCTTATGTTATCGGGGCCAGCCGATTTTCTACTGTCCAAATTTTTTATGGTATTTTTCACTTCTTCTCAAGTTGTGGTTTCTAAGAACATGAAATTCATTGATGATGAATTTTCGTTATCATTCAAAGTGGTATGGGGGATATTGTGTTGTTTATATTGTTTTGACTGACTTGTATGAAATGTTACTTTTTTATATATTCACCTCAGGACTTGACACTGATATTTTCTTTGTTTTTTGTTCATTGGTTTTTTCAACTATACTTTCCAACCAAAGAAATAAATGAATGAAAATAATAACAAGCCACTCTTGTAAAACATCGTTTGCTTACCTTTAAAGATCAAGTGAATCTTCAGTTCCGCTGGATGCTGCAAGATTTGTCTTTTTTCTAGCTTCTGCAGATCGATATCCAATATCCATATCCAGCATATCCGAAATGATGTGATTCTGTAATATGTTGAAGAAGATTAACAATAAATACTTCACTAGGAAATTTTTCAATATGTCACTTCGTTTTAACAAATGTGTGATTAGACACGGCGGAAAATTGTTGTAAAACATGATTCGCTAATAATTTCGATAGGTGGTAAACTTTGAACTCCTAACTTTGACATTATGAGTGTGTTGCGTGGTGTAAAAGTTGACACTTTTTTGGAGATCAATTACCCTAACACCAAACTGTTAAGAATAATATCAGTTTGGTGTTAAGGTAATTGATCTCTACAAAAAGTCTCAAGAAGATACTTTCGCGAATTATGAAAGGAATATTGGGAAAAAATCAACTTACACCATTTCGATATATTGAGTGGGTGATAGGAATCCATCAGAAAAAAGTTAGTTTAGCAAAAAAAACTTATGAAATGGAATCTGCTCACCTTGACGATATATGATGTACAACATTGGAATCCCACAGATTCTGCAAAGTAATTAGGTCTTCTTGAACTCCTGCAGATGAATGTCGAATGATATTTTGCAGCATGGGTATTTCAGTCTGTAAAATATTGAATGAGGCTGACAATATATATTTCACTTCAATAATACAGATATCAATCTCAAAGGAGATACCTTAGTGGATTACGAAAATAATTTTTAGTAAATTTTTCAGCATGCATCACTTCAATACAATAAATAACCCCCTTGTAAAACATCGTTCGCTTACCTCGACAATAGAAACTGTGAAACCTTGAAATCCCACAGATTCTCTGAAATACTCTCATTTTCTTGAGCTTCCACAGAAGGATATCCAATGATCATATTGCAGCAAAGGCATTCGAGGGAACTTCAATCTGTAAAATGTTGAAGTAAGTTAACAACAGAAATTCTACGAAAATGATATTGATCTCAAAGAAGATAACTTAGCCGATGACGAAAGGAATTTTTGGTAATTTTTTCAACATGAATCACTTGTTGTTGAAGGGGTCCATTAGAAAAAGTGAGCCTAATCAATGAGTAACCCCCCCTGTATTATATTGTTTGCTCACCTCGACAATAGATGATGTGAAACCTCATGATCCCACAGATTCTGCGAAATACTCTTCCCAAGCTCCTGCATATGAATATCCAATGAATAATTGCAGCATTGGTATGCGAAGGAATATCAATCTGTAAAATATTGAAGTATATCAACAGTAGATATTTCACTATAATGATACAGATATCAATCTCAAAGAAGATACCTTTAGGGAATGTTTCAGTTGTTTATGTACATCCAATGAATGAGTTTATGAAAAAGGCAATCCTCCGTCATTCAATGCATGTCGAGTTATATAGTCAGGAGATTAGTTATTTAAATTAAACTCTTTCTTTGCCTGTATATATACACCTTAATTCATTCCCTTCGAACTAGAAAAGCATGAGTATATACCTGGAAAGATAATTTTTTTCATTTTGTCTCTTCATTTATACTCGCAAAGAGATTGCATAGCCGACGACCAAAAAATCGTATTCATCAAAAGACATCAAAATGTTAACCTCCCATTCATATTTCACTCAATCAGCAAGGACATCCGCCTGAAAGTGCAAAAAAAATATCTCGAATAGTTAATTGAAAATCCAATTAGCCCCTCCAGTATGTCTACAAAGTTGCTTCTCTGTGAATAACGTGTAGACGGGCGAGGGCACTGAGCAGACAAATATTAATTATCGAGGTAAATAGAAAACGTTCCAAGATTCCTCTTCGAACGCCATACTTCCACTTTTGGTCAGAGAAATAGTGTTTACGGGTACATTCTCGGTGTAAAATAAGCACAAAATGAAGTGGTTTCAGCAAGAATGTGTTACAGAGTGAGCGAGCCATATTAAACGGACGGAGTAGTTTCTATTTGTGATGGGTTAGGCATACAAATGTTGGATTTATACAAGAAATTTATGTCGAGAACAGACAAACATCAACTACGAGTGCATGTGCAAGATTGCATGATACCATTTTATGCTATAGAGGCTGGTTCTTAGGGATAATGCATAAAATTGAGATTTGTCTCAAATATTTTTTCACGAATCTTTATCATCATATTATAATTGAAAGCTTCATTCAGTTATTATTCAAACCCACAAACATATATACAGTGCATTTCTTGAGATTGGAATCTTTGGTGTTGAAGTTGAAACTTTTCTTAGAGTTCAATTACCCTAACACCAAACCAGTTTGGTGTTAGGGTAATTGATCTCTAATAAAAGTTTCAAAGAATTGTAACTTGGGATAATGAAACTGATGCATGAATACTGTTACGATACATCCTTGGGTTCGTTGATTAAAACACCAAACAACACTAAACTTCTCTTATTACAACTTTCTATCACAACACAATACAATACAATCACTTTAACTGCTCCGCTAACTATCCAACGCTCTGAACTGAACACTCTGATAAACTCTCTCTAATACATACTCTCTGTTATACAAATTCTACACCTTCGCACTTAGCAATTTCAAATAAAAGCTCTCTCCACTAAGCTCCCAATAACTCTGGCAACTTAGCTCTGAATAAAAACTTGCCACTTAACTATCTCTGCCCGCGACGAAGTATCTCCCGTATATATACCTGCGTACGCCTATGAAGAATCTTCGCGAATTCTCCACACGCGATTCACGGGTTCCTGGACAATGACGTTCACTACGACGCGATCAGTCATCTGCGTTTACGATCTCGTCAGGGCCGGCGCTAGGAGAGCGCTAGGAGATTCGTAACAATACTACATTTTGGAGTAAAATTGACACATCAAGAATTTCAAGATGGCGACTGGGCGCCATCTAGAAAAAAAATGGAAAGGGGTTCTTGTGACATCATTTTGAAGCTCATGACGAATACATCACAACGCTAGAATATAAAGTCAATATCTTCACCTATTACGAAAGGCGGAACATTTAATGATTGCCTGCACACATCGACGTTTGACATCATAATTTGAGGAAATAAGCCGAGTTCAGTTTAGAAGATGCTCGAAATGGTGGCCTCAAACATCTTGAGATAAGAACAGCCTATCCGATATTTCACGTCGAACACTTTCGAACACAGCAACGTCAATATTTCTACAAATATTTATTATTCTCTGCCGTGCATGAAAATTGAAACAAGTTTCAGTTTCGTACATCTCCTCTTTCGAATAGCCCCAGAAAAAAGTCTAAAGGTGTCAAATCTGGCAAGAGGGCTGGCCATTCCGTAGTACCTCGATGGCCAATCCAACGACCATGGAAAGTATTATCCAAATAGTTTTTTACTTGTTTGGAGTTATGTGGTATGTGTATTCATATCGAATTCATTAGGATTCACTTCGACGATTTAGGTGATCAAAGGATCAACAGTAGTTGCCGGTATATTCCATAACAATTTCCCTGTTGAATTTTGTTCGGTTGACCATTTTGGAAATAGTTCACGTGTTACCTATCTACTTATATAATCGGAAACTAAATGAGATATTTGAACTGAACAATGATGTCGTCTTTTTGTCATTTTTTTTATGAACAAAAAATAACCTATCGAATCTCATCCGGTTGTTGGGATTGCCATATAACAGAAGAAAAACAAATATTTCTAGAGATATCGATATTAATGTGTTCGTTTTCAGGTAATTATTGAATGTTCCGCCATTTTGAAGTAGGTGAAGATATTGACTTTATATTCTAGATTGTAAAGTATTCGTCAGGAGTTTCAAAATGATGTATCACAATAATCCCTTTCCATTTGATTATTTTTTCCAGATGGCGCTCAGTTTTGAATGTGGATTTTCATCAAGTCTCGATAAGTCAAAAAAGTCAAAAAGTTTTGGTAACCGTAAACTCTGCTTTACAGAAGTTCATAAATGAATTATTTTCCACCATTCGAATGGAACCTGTCTAACGCCACCTATATTCCAATAACAACGAAATTATTTTCATCCATTTCAGGTCTCCATTTCCACGTTGTTGGAGAAGGGGTAGTGAGAGTTCGCACCCCTCGCCAAGAGAGGGTTTACGACCGAGAAAACTACATTGATTTTAGAATGAGGCTGCTTGGAGAGGCAGGTAAGATGATCCTGGTTTCGATACACAACAAAATTTGAAGAGTTTCAATGGCATCTTAACGCTACTTCTGTCATTTTTTAAATCAGATCAAAACTTCCATTACCTATTTCAATATGGAAGTCTATCAAAAATGTATTGGATTGAAAAAAATAACTTGAATCAGAACCAACGAATATAAAAAGAAAATTTTATTGAACAGAAGATCAAAAAATTAAATATTAAAATTTGTATTATGAGAAGGAATCCAACTGAACAGAAATTTATCGAAAAATGAAAATGAATATTGAAATATGAACAATGGAAAAACAGTCTACTATTTTTACCAAGTCATCGTTAATTTTATTGAAACTAGTAATGAAGAGTACTGTCATCCGCAAGAATATGTACTAAATAAGTTGTTTTCTCGAGCAAATCATTGATATGAAGCAGAAACAAAGTGGGCGCCAGAACTGAACCCTGTGGAACACCTGCATTTATTGGGAGAATATCAGATGGTACCCCATCAACAACCACATACATAGACCTATCAGACAAGAAACTCTTCAAAAAAGCACACAACTGGAGGAGGGAAACCATAAGACGGCAGTTTAGAAAGGAGACCCCTATGCCCACCTCGATCAAACGCTTTTGAAATATTGACTGCAACAGCTCTCGTTTCTCCGATACTTCTCTCTCATCGTTTATTTAAAGTAATTTGAATCAATACTATTTGGATGTCTCTAAACATAGCAATTCTTTCAACAATAGTTTGATTGATCACCAAATTCAAATATGTTTTTTTCGCTTGATTACAAAGGTTATATTCAAAAAAAATCACGCCTGTGGATATTTAATTTGATTTCAGTTATATGTCTGTTACAGTTTTTCAGTTTATTGAAGAAAACAATAAAAATCTCATAAAAAAATAAAAAAAAAATAAAGAAAACAAAAAAAAATAAAAATCTTTTTCTGGAATAAACTCATACATTATGATAAATAGTAATAATCGATTTGATTGGCCTATTCTATATTTCCATGGAAACCCAAAGCTGTGTTTACCCAAATATCATAATTTTTCAGGTCAAGGTCCGTCAGTATTGTCTCCAGGCATCCACAGTTTTCCATTCAAGCTCGGTTTACCTTTAGGCTTGCCATCTACTTTCCTCGGAAAGCATGGATGGGTGCAGTATTTCTGCAAAACCGCCTTGAGGGAACCGAACGGCCTCACGCATAAAAATCAACAAGTCTTCATTGTCATGAATCCGATAGATTTGAATTTAGAACCAGCTATCTTAGGAGTGAGTATGAATACACCTAGTTTGAAATTGGTTCAAAAACGTTTGGAGGGGATTTGGTTCTGTTTTCGCCAAATTGATTAAAAGATTCATGCTTAGAACTACTTCCGAACATAATGATTTTGCTGAAGGCATCTACAACGGTCATTTCTCCTCTCGTCAATAGAATTTTTACCAATACTAATACTCTTCTCTCGTTTTCTATGAACCAATTCCTCACTTCTTCAAGCTATACGGTGTTTTAGGATATGAATTTACTGAAACGAAATCAATATCCTCACTTCGCCGTAGACTTTTTCTTTCTGTTTTCTTCTTTTCTCTTCCTCTGCTAATTTCCTTTCTCTATACATTTTCTAATGCAGAACATTTCGGGTCAGGAAACATTCAGATGTGAAGTGGAACACAAATTTGGAGTAAGTTGTGTTGGTTCTGGAGCGGTAGTTTGTAAAGTTACCTTAGACAGAGGAGGATATGTGCCAGGAGAAAGTATAGGTAAGATTTCCAATCACTTTCAGATAATATAATGATGCCTTCTTGGTTCTTATTTAAATTGTAAGAGGTTGAGAAGCAATCAGAATGTGTTGGTTGTAGCTGTAATGGTTCATCAGGAGTCACTCAATAATTTCATCTGTCCTTCGAAATAATACATAATTTAACGAGCAGGAAATAATAGTCATTTTTTTACGCGTATAATTTTTTTTTTCACATGTTTTATATTTTGTTACATTTTTGTGAATTAATCAACTGCATATAATTAATACACACGTATTCACAGAAAAAGTGTTTGCAAATATTTTTTTTATGTTAATTCCATTATAAGTACTGTGCATTTCTTTAATGTTCCCCCTTTCATTTTTTGGACGGCTCAACTCAAAAAATTGAAACTTATGTTAGTGAAATTGATGCATGAATACCATATTTTGAAAAAAAAATCTACAAATGAAAAGTTTAAGATGGCGACTGGGCGCCACCTGGAGAAAGAAAATAAATGGAAAAGGGGGTCTTGTGATACATCATTTTGAAGCTCCTGACGAATATTTCACAACCCTCGAATATGAAGTCAATATCTTCACGTACTACGAAATGGCGGAACATTTAATAATTACTTGAAAACAAACACATTAATACCGATATTTCTAGAAATATTCGTTTGATAGGTTATTTTTGTTCATAAAAAAGACAAAAATGTCAGTACATCGATCATCATTGTTCAGTTCAAATATTCTCATTTAGTTTTCAATTTTACAAGTAGATAGGTACCACGTAAACTATCTCCAAAATGGTAAATTGAACAAAATTCAATAGGGGAATTGTATTTGAATATGCTGGCAACTACTGTTGAACCTCTAATCACCGAAATCGTCGAAATGAATCCTAATGAATTCGATACGGATATTATTATTCCAACAAGATGAAGCACCACATAACTCCAGACAAGTAACAAACTATTTGGATAATACTTTCCATGGTCGTTGGATTGGCCATCGAGGTACTACGGAATGGCTAGTCGGCTTGCCAGATTTGACACCTTTAGACTTTTTTTATGGGTCTTTCTGAAGCAGAAGATGTACGAAACTAAATCTTTTTCAATATTGAATGTATGGCAGAAAATAATAAATATTTGTAGAAATATCGACGTTGCTATGTTCGAAAATGTTCGACGTGAACTATCGGATAGGCTGTTCTTATCTCAAGACGTTCAAGACAACCATTTCGAGCATCTCCTAAATTGAACTAAGCTTATTTTCCTCAAATTATGAAGTAAAACTTCGATGTGTGCAGGCAATTATTAAATGTTCCAGGTTAAAATATTGACTTCATATTCTAGGATTGTAAAGTATTCGTCAAGAGCTTTGAGATAATGTATCACAAGACCCCCCCTTTCCATTTGAATTTTTTTTCCAGATGGCGCCCCGTCGCCATCTTGAAATTTTCATGTGTCAATTTTACTACATGTCCAAAAAATAAAGGGGGGGGACCTCAAAGGAATGCACTGTAACTTTTCTTCATCGATTTGAAAAAGAAAAGTATTTCAAAGCACTCAGCACTTTTTGTAAGCACGCGTGTTTCCAATAAATGAACAAACATATCCTTTCAAAATCAATTTTTTTTCCTAAGGCGTTTCGGCCAGTATTTACAATAGAAGTAGGGTCACAATAAAGAGTACCAGAGCAGCTCTTACGGAGAGCATAACCTATATGGCGAGAGGAAAGTTGGTCCAATCGGAAAAGAGGGAGCTGGCCTCTTTATCAAGAGGAAAAATCAAGCCTGGAGAAAAAGACGAATGGAATAACGAACAACTGTATATTCCTCCATTGCCACCCACCAATCTTAGGGGATGTCACCTCATCAAAATCAATTATGATGTTTATGTAAGTATGTTGAATCATTGGTCCTGGCTCTCAGATAAATAGTAGATTTTTTTCTCTAAGCTAACACGAAAGGAAAATCCCTCTAATGATAGCTAGTGTTTAAATGAGCTTTTCCATGGCTGCCAGCCAATTCTTGAAAGTTTTTAATGATCGTTCCGAAATTTTAAAATTCATCTATCGCCACAGACAAAATTTTATAAAGATTTTCTCAAAAAATATACAAATACAAATTCGATTCGATGCCACTTGAAATCTCATCGAATACCGGTTTCAATAAAAAAGGAGTGCATTTAATTTTTCTTTTATCGTAATATGCAACAAAAATATGGTATTTCTTGGCACGAAACAGACAAACTTCTCGATACACCCTCCTGAGGCTTTATACCTTCAATTATTTGTGGTGCCAGAAATTTGATATTCTGAATAAAGAAGAGTTCTTTGAGGCAGATTATATAACAATAGTCGCATATATCTTTTGGTTTGAACAGTATACGTATCAAGAATCTCAAATGACACCCTTCATTTTTTCCAAACCATAACGTAACGTTTTTGTCACGAATTGACCAAATATGTGATTTTCATAGCACAGTTTACAAAACCGCTACACTTGTTCCACTATACAATAGCCTATTGTATCGAGAAACACGTGAGGCCATTTTGTGTGAAAATCACAGTGATGTTATCACCTCATCCATCATTTACTATTCTGACCAGTTTTCCAATTGTTCAGTTCATAGTTGAACCAAAAAGCCTGCAGAAGGAAGTTAAACTTCAGTTACCCATCATGATGGCTACCTACCCTATCCGTTCAGAAGACGACGAAGGAGGATACAAATCTGGCACCCACTATCCCTCTACACTGCCCATTTTCAGGCCATGGCTTGAAGATAAACCCGCTCAAGAATGATGGGATTCCGTTATAGTTCATAACGTACTGGGTTGGTACTCTGTAAGCGCAAAGGGAAAGCAAAGCAAGTTGTCAGTCGTAAAAATCTGCCAACAATAATACGGATGTAAGCCGATTGGCTGAAAATTAGTTTTGTAGTACTTCCGGTTGTACAGAGAATTAACTACTATTAAAATTTAAAATGGAACACAGTATAGATTATGATCAGAAAAAATATGTATTTGCTCCCTTCAGCTATGTGGAAAGCAAATCAGTTCCTCTGCATTTCAAATCAACCTCATATCTATCAATCAATTATTGAACAGATATTTTCAATTTAACGTAATTTTTTTTTTCAAATGGCACCAGCATGGTTCATTAAATTATTCGAAAAGATTTTTGTCTTATCAGAATTCTATTTTTATGAACTAAAAATTAACTTGCAGTACCACGTAAGTCGTTATGCCAAAGAGCTGGCCTGCAAGATCACCAGATTTAACACCGCGATATTTTTTCACTGAAATATGATACTCGTATCTGAAATGACTGCTGAATCAAAAAAATTCGAGAAACTATTGGGTATCCATTCGATATCCTACACTTGGGGTAAATATTCGTGAAAATATAAATGCTACAATAACTAATTTTGAACTAATCAATCGTATTCTTGATATCAGATGAAAAACAAAATTTCACCTCGATAAGTACCACGGGAAACAAAAAAGTTTGTTGGTGAATGTGTACCCAGACGGGGGACATGGGGAATCAGCCCCCCGAAAATAATTCTGAAATACGCCCCTGCTTTAACTTCGTCCTTACAGAATCCCAGCCTTGGTGGCTAATTATCAAATGTGTCAGCCCTCACATCAACGGAGAAAGCCAAATTCTCTCATCTCCATCTTAAGCCCTTAGATGAGAAGTTTCACAAAGTGAATGTGAATACCGAATAATTTTCACTAAAAACGAAGGTACTATAGCACTTGTGCCGTGATATTATATTAAAAATGCCATATTTAACAATCAAGTTTTACATCTAGGTATTTTATTGTAAATAATTCCAGAAAAGCGAAGCATTCTATTTTAAAACGTACCATTAGGATTCTGTATGTTATTGTTAATTACATTTTGTATTGATTACCTAGAACTAATAGACGTTTTATTTACAACCTCATATGAACCCAACAGCGTTGATTATTATGATTCGATATCAGACTCAGTGTTGCCACTTCACCGAAACCTCAGGTCAACCTCTGATCACTGTTTTACTGGCATTCACCACCTAGTCGATGATAGTGTATTATTCAACGTGCGTTTAATGATGGCTATTAAGTTCACGGCCACGAGCCGCAGGCGAGTGGCCTAAATCACCGAGAGAATAACAGCAATTACCCCCTAGAATATTATACTTTATCCACGACTAATACAAATTTTTGTTGAAGTTTTTTTGTTGGATTACATTATTTTTCATCTATATATTGCATCATTAATAGTCGTGAATAAAATAAATATACATTGATTTTGCAATAAGTATTTGCTTGAAAAATGAGTTCCAGACCTATCAAATTTGACATTTTCCAAATAAATTTCCAAAAAAATTAGATGTCTTTTGAAAATCTTGAAAAATGCCCAAGGAAAAAATTGCTCAGTTTGAACCAAATGCAAAATCTATATCTGCTACTTAAACCTCAAATTCTTCCATTTTTTCCTTTCAGAAAATTTCCCTCTACCTATTTGAAACCAATTATTTGAAATTTTCGTAATTTTGTTAATATTCCTACCTAATACTTCCATAGCCTGTTGCCAAAAAAAAATAATAGGCGAAACTGTCTCAGATTTGAATCAGCAGTGAAAATAATTTAGGAATACTAGGTAGTGGAATCCGAGTTGATTTCAAATAAAATTGGAAAAGTATGCACCAAGAAAGGTGAATTCCTGGGATTCTCTCCTTCTTGGCAACAGATAAATGGAAGTATTTTCAGAGCTAGATATCAAATTTAAAGTTCTTATTCATCAGAATTAGAAATTTATTTTATAATCATAATTCGATCAAATTGAAAGAGCAAAAGTTCCAAAACATATTTTGGAACATTGAAGAACTCCAAGTGACAGTAATGCCTTGAAATCTTATGGAAAAATATAAAAGTGGAAATCCAAAAAAGAGTGAAACTTCCAAGAAAATTTCAAAGCGACAATGAACAGTTGAAATTTACTGTAAAGATATAAATAAAGTGGAAACTGAGCAACTTTTGATTCCTCAAAGTTTCAAAAATGTCAGAAATAACAGGTTCAGAATATGAGGTCGTGAAAAAGTGTTTCAGTTATTGTTCGAGAAAAAACTATCTGCAAAGTCAACCGTATCTATTATTCGGGAAAACTTTTACATTGTGCAGACTTACGTGTGTCTGTATAATTAGGTACAGTCTTTATGGTAAAATTATATCTAGCAATTGAAAAAATGCATTACCTTTAAACAACCTCACTTTAATCAGATCGTACAATCGGTATATTGAGCAAGTACTTAGCAGACTCAAATTGTCGAACACATTTTGCAAACAGATGAAAAAGTAGGTACCAATGTTTAAGGACAAAAAACTTTTCGAGGAATATTTTTTCACTGCTAATGAATTCCACAATGAATGATATACACATAAAAATCTGATAGCTAGACTCTGTTATGTACCTAACAAATGTAAATTACTGAATGAAAATACCCAATTCATATTATCTCTGTCCGTACCAATTATATATGTCACATAATTTGACAGTTTCAAGTCCAATATCTTTAAATGTTCTTACGAGCATTTATCAGCTGTCGAATATTCAGAGGTAGGTATGACAATCAAGTATTTATGTATCATGAATTCCCAGTTAATACTCTGCATTCTTTTCTATGGGTGAAATTGCCTTGCAAATGGCTGAAGGTGGATTAATGCAAGCCAACTCAACTTTTATTTAATTTAACTGAGTAACATAAAAAGTTCGGTGTTCGAAATCAAATGGAAGCATTCATCCATTATATTCAACAATTTATCAATTTTTTTTTCACTAGCGCTTCAAAAATTTGTCAGCTGTCAAAATCGGTCGCGCATATCTTCGCTATTCATGTTTTGGAGTTGTTGCATGAATGCACTTCTTTTCAAATAACTCTCCAAGATAAGTGAAGTTAAATAAAAGATAAGTTGACTTGGAATTCACCTTAACTCTATCATAAGTTATGTAATTGATACAGACACGTACCTAAGTGTTATACTGCACTGTGGATAACAAAATGAACAAACACCTAACAATCTTCACCCACAAAAACCTCATAAAGTACTGTAATATCGAGACGTTTTGAAAATATATGATATTTCCATCAACACGAATATGAAAATATTGACGCTTCGGCCGAAGACGAAAATGTTTTAGAGCGTCCCTACACTCATTTAGTTTCTACGATTGTTTCACAGCCTTCTTCGCTGAACGACAAAACATGTATCTGAAGATTTGTTTTTCAGGCTTAGATCACATTGAAATGAAAAGATTGTTTCAAAATGTAGAGTGTGAGGAATTAGTTTTCTGTTGGGGTCTTTATAGGTAGATTATTCCCCATTTAACGTCGGTGGATTTCTGGAACTCAACTCAAATATTGAACATAATTTGGCAGCTAATATAATAATAAGCTAATAAAGTTGAAAGACTAGAATTCGATGGGATAGAAGAATTAATGCAATTTGTTTGGCAACTTCAAAAGGGGAAATTCACATACGATTCCCAAAACATTTCGGAAAAATTATGGACGAGCAATGAGATGACAGCAAGATCTGAAATAGAGGAGAGATTTTTGTGAGAGCTATTGTATCTTCGATAACTGTGTAATTGTTGGACCCCCTTTTCAGGTTTAATTCGCACTAAATTTGCACTCTTCTCCTCAGGAGATTGTGAATGTTCATGGTACATTTTTCCATGTAGTTATCATCCATCAGGAAAAAAGTTTGATTGCAGTGGCAAATCAGTAAATGCTCATTGTTTCGCCATCTATCTTCCGGAGGCACAACACTTCATAGGATTTCAGTAAAGGTTATATTGTTAGGACGCCAGTGGCTGGCATAGGCAATTTATTTTATATCAATGTGTGAATGTGAATACATTTATAGTTTCGAATTACTCCTCGAGTAGGTAGCTTAGATATATCAATTCCATGGTTCAAAACTAAAACCGAATTTGGATGATACAATAAGCATAAAGCCAATAGATTGTAGGTATTCTTATTTGACCAACACGAAATATTCTATGCAAGAACATGCTTGAACATTATATACTTGATCTCATATCATTGAACACATTCTAAGAGGACATTTCTGATTAATAGATTGTCGGTGTGGAACTGATAATGTTTATACCTACTGTACCTTATAACCACTCGATGAGAATTATAGGACGAGACGTCCCATTTCAGGTAGGAATAAAATTTATCAGGTTCGGAAATTTAAAAGTTTATTTCAGTAGGTAGGTAGGTTCATTGAATTATATATTTAGTGAGAAAAGAAACGATATTCCATGTTTCATGTAATAGATAATAAAATCTGACATGAAGTGGAAAGGCGGAGGGGCCTCAAAAATTATGCAACACACATTTCATTAACTATACTGATGGCATAGAGCCTTTTGTGTAGTTCACAGGAATTCGGATGTAAAAAATCGATGACGTGAGACTGGTAGGTAATATTGACTATTTGTTTGCGGATTGAAGAAATGATGATCAAAAAGGTGGTGATATTCAACTAATAGAATACACGGGACTCGTAATTTTCTTTCAAAAATATAGTTCACAATCAGTAAGAGAATGTCATCAGATTCTGAATTTTAGTTCTGTGTATCGAATGTATGCGGATTCGTTTGGAGCACGTTTATTTTCCAGAGTTGGCTACTGTGTCATGTCACGTCAAGTGTCATATCTTTTTTACATAGAAATTTTATTTTGTTTTGGTAAGTACCGAAAAGGAGCATATGGCCGTTATTGCAATATACTGTCAAAACTTTCAACCCTTAGCTGAGTCCTCAATCGCTGCTTGAATGAATGTCGAGCATTAAACGCTAGAGGGCTGGTAACACTTCAGTAAATTAAAACAATCAGAACTAGTTCTGTGTTCTGTGATCAACTGTCCCTACAAAGCACACAGGTGTTCTGTGAACTCTCCCTTCCAAAGCGACATTCTTCGTTTTCTGAACAAGGAACGAGGGTTACCAACAGTCTACTGGCAAATTCTGCGAAACCGATTCGGATATATAACAGGCACAGTGCGTTGATAACCGAACCCTTAGCAGTTACAGTTGTATATTTTTCAAGTAGAACTGGGAAATGCACGAAATTCTGTGAAACAAAAATTTCGAATATTTTTTTCATTTATTTTTATGCTTCTTATTGCTAAATACTCATTGCAGAAAGAGATAAAGATGTTCAACCAATAGATGACACAGAAACATAATTTTATATTGCATCTGTCCTTCTTTAGTAGAAAAATCAAATCTCGCTCTTGAGTAATGTCTGATAAACGGAATGAATGAAATAATAAGATAAGAATGTTGAGTTTTGTGCTTTTCCAGTTATGTTTTCCACAACTTTATTTCCAAAATGGGATTTGAATTTGGAGCTTTTTCGAACAGATTTGTCATTGGTCAATACCTACTCGATTCGCTCGACCAATCGAAATGTGTGCTTGAAGAGTTGCACGAAACAAATATTGTAGTGGAATGAACGCGAACAAATGCAAAACATTGGTGGTCCACTATACGTCACGTACCTCTTTCCCTTCGACAAAACAACTATGGTAGGTTTGGATTTGTAGGTAGGACGGCTGGCAGATTTCTTAACCTAAAAATGGGGTTTTTATCTGGTGGTGATTGTGGAGTGTTTACATAATACAATAATAATTGTGAGCCTTTGGATGTAATTTCAATAATCTGAGTTTGAAATGACAGAAAAATGAAAAATACTGAGTGTTCTTGTGGAATTTTCTGTTAACCATCTTTGTTGTGTACTATTCGTACAATCGATAGCTGGTGGGGGTTAGTACATCCGAGTTGAAATGCATGAAATGGACTTACTTTTGCGAGGTCTCGTGTCGTGAAAAAATAAGTTCGGAAATGTTATTAACTAAATGTACGTGCTCCAGTGTATTTTTATTCTATCTATCGGTAACTTAAAAACTCTACAGTGAAAAAACAAGTGTCGCAGCTATTTCCCTTTTCCTGTGAAGAAGCAATTTGAATAATCGGATGAAACTTCATTAAAGAGAACTTTATGATCTGTGTCTTATGGGATGTTTCATTAGAGCTATCCAGGAAATGTATGGTCAACGTTTCGAAAATATCCAGAAGTGCAATTATTTAGCCGTGTCAGACTGAAATAATCGCATTTCAGAACTTATGATGTAAAATTACGTCAAAATGACTACGAAAGTGGAAAAACAGATGAATGGTAACAATGGTATTAAAAGCCATCCAGGAAGCTCCAAAAGTTCCCCAATCAAATGCAATGACCACTATTCTCAGTACAAAGAAGAAATATTTCAATTTGAAGTCCCACCAGAAGCTCCAGTGTTCTACCCAACAGAGGAAGAATTTCAAGATCCATTAGCCTACATTGCCAAAATAAGACCTATTGCAGAAAATACGGGGATATGTAAAATAAAACCTCCATCAGTGAGTATAAATTAAAAAGCTGTTAGCTTCTTTCTGCCAATAAAAATTTATCTGTCACATAAAGAGCAGACATGTTCTTTTTAATTACATCCTACCTACTTCAATGGTGTCCATTTTCTGATATGATTCCTGATTCTTTTTGAAAATCAAAATACTCCTAAAACTTCACTAATAAAGGACATAAAAAATGTTGAATATATATTGAATGATGTAGGTAAACTAAACTGGGCACAAAAATTCTGATCAATTTTTGGGTTTGCCTTTTTTCTTCTATTATAAATTTTTAAATAGCAACAGACATTTTTCCTGTACAACATATGGAAGAAAATGGGTCCTGGATTGTTCCAGATTCTCAATAAAAATTTTCAGATATTCTCTGTACATTGAAGTTCCTTTTTTTCTCATGAAGTAGGTGCATATTTGGAATTTGAACTCTTAACATGTCTATTAATTTCGGGATCATCTTAGAAATACTTTCCATTTTAACTGATGAGTATTAATATTGTTGTCTAACATAAAAAATAAAATTTCAATGTCTTGAATTATTATAGCACTGGCAACCTCCATTTGCTGTAGATGTAGATAAGTTAAGATTCACGCCTCGGATTCAAAGATTGAATGAGTTGGAGGTAAGTATTTCAGTCATTCAATTGTTACAGATCTCACAGAGTATGTTTCAGGCAAAGACTCGTGTCAAGCTGAATTTTCTTGACCAAATAGCTAAATTCTGGGAGCTCCAAGGTTCCTCACTGAAAATCCCCATGGTGGAGAGAAGAGCACTTGATTTATATACATTACATAGAGTGGTACAAATAGAAGGCAAGTACTTCAGTTGATATAATTTAATAATGAACTAACATATTTATTAACAGCTCTATATTCTCAGCAAAGAATTTTTTGATATAATATGTGAGAGACAGGCATAACATTTGTAAGATTGTTCGTTATTACTTTAATATATCTACCTCGACATTTAATAGTGCTTTTGTTCAAACAGGCGGATTTGACTGTGTTACGAAGGATAGAAAATGGTCCAAAGTCTCCCATAGGATGGGTTATCAAGTCGGTAAAAGCATTGGTACCATACTCAAAACACACTATGAACGACTGTTATTTCCTTTTGATGTATTCAAGCAAGGAAAATCTGTTGAAGTGGTGAGTTTTTTTTCTCAGCATCCTATGACTTCATTCATTTCCCTGTTTTCTTCAGAAATTGGAGGATTCACCTGAAAGTGTCGAGAAAGCTGATAAGGATTATAAACCACATGGCATTGTGAGTCGAATGCAAATAAAACCACCCCCTGAAAAAAACGCTCGACGATCCAAACGATTCGAAAATGATGAATGCAAGACTGAAGTGAGTGATTTTTACTTTACTTTCCATGATCATTCTGAAATCCACTTGTTTTGTTTCAAAATCTATTGCCTATTATTCTGGTGTAGATATGCTTTTCATGTGTGAACTGAAATTTGAAAATTCACACAATTTTTCAATCAAATTAATTTACATTTGCTGTTAGGAATTACTCCCATACTGATTTTTTGCATTTTGGTGCTTCGTTCTTTTTACATTACCATTATCCAGAGGATATTTGATAATTTGACCACAGATGAGGCTATAGTGGTAGGAGTAACAGCCATTTAGTTCTGCTTGCTGCATATGTTTTGTTCCTTGCAGTTAGAACAATATTACTGATGTCATGCGCGAAAAATAACATTATATGAAAAAAACTCATGATTTAGTGTTTATTTGGCTTATATTCAGTTCTTGAAGATTTATTGGAGTTTAATAACATGAAACTTCAGAAAATTTATCTCTCTCTGATATAAAATGTAATTCCAATTTTTATTTTCTTCTTCATCACTGTCGAGAAGTGAATACACACAGAGAATTTATGTGAATACATGTTCATTTTTATTGACTTGGACGATCTGCCAAAATCGTTAACGTTACAGGTTACTCATTTTGTCTGAATCTAGACATTGACAGAAAGAAAGGCATCAAATTACATCTGACAGACATTTTCGCGAAATTTCTCTCTGTTAAACACCATAAATCACACATATTCAACGAGATGACCACCTGCAAACTGCTAAAATAATACTGCATAGAAGCGCTCAGGGAAATAATAGTAGTCCCTTATTCGCACAAGCTCTGTTTCTGGTAAAGCTCTTTCATGTAAGCACAAGGAGTGGGAGAAAGGCTTCAACTGACAAGAGTAAACTCCTTCAATGTTTTTTTCTTTCAATGAGGTGATATTTTTTGTTCTCAGTGGATTAATGTGGGTGTGGTATTTTTTGTTCAAAAATTTAAAAGGTCCAGTAAGCAGATGATTTATTCAAATATTGAGTAAAATGTTGCATTTACAAGTTGACACCCCGTCATAATATGGCAACATACTGTATTCATCATAAACCACAAACTGTTTTGAAGAAATTCGGTAATTCATCACTGATATCGCTCTTGAAAACGATATTATTCATTCATATCAAATTACAAATGCAATGATGTGCTATAGTGTGCATGTTTTATTTACATTTTCATGTAGCAATTGAGCAGAGAAAAAAACTATTTGAAAAACAAATCAGAACAGATTATTGGAATTCTTAAGAGAATATTCATGCAAAAACATTTTGCCTAGTAGTAGTTATTACCATGCAATGGGTGCGTGGTGAAATTGTCTTTCTGATTCATTTGAAAAAAATTTAATTCGATCAATCGTACACCCAGTATTATTTTCATTTTAATTCTCTGCAATTCTTCAATTTTCACCTCAAAATTTGTATCTAACATATTCGGAACTAGTTTGTTGTTGCGCATAAACCCGATTCGTTTATTACTTCAACTTAATGTCAGTTGGGATGAGATCTGGAGATCCAGTGGGCCACCTATCTGATCCCTCCTTGGTCCAATGTTTTACATAAGTTGCATCCAGCTCTCATGCTTGTACAAAATTGTGCAGGGATCCCTATTACATTGTAATCAATTCATTTTGAAATTCGTATTGAATACTCTTGGAACGAATGATCTTAATGAAGTTTCTTTTTGAAATTGATATTGTTTTATTTTTTATTTCTGTCATTACTTTTTTATGAATATTTCTATTAAATGTGTACTCTTCATCGTTATTCAGTATGCTATTGAAAAATAATAATTGATCTTTCTGTTTTCCCAGAATAAATGATTTACCATTGAGAAACTGGTGAATGAAATATGCTTATATGTTATAAACTTGTTATTGTTAGGACTTTTTCTACAGATCAATTACCCTAACAACAAACTGATATCACTTGCACTCGACGCGCGTTTCGCTAATAGGGCTAGCATCTTTGATTAATATTTTATGGAAGATTTAAAATTTCAGAAATTCTGGTGAGAAATACATTTTCATTTTTGCATTTCATATAGATCTATGAATGTACATAGTGATTGGAACTATTTCTAAGTAAACGTCATTATCTATCTGAACTTCGAAAACGATGCAGTTTCATTAAAATCTCTTTTGCAAAATATCGATAAACTATTCTACGAAAAGTGTGACAAATATATCAAAATCTTCGTGAATTCGAAACAAGTCATAAGTGCAGTTGAAATTGTGAACATAGTCATATCGGCTCGTCTAATTACGGTACATTGTTGTCAGATTGGTTTCACCGCCAACTTTTCTAAATATTTTTGCAAAAAAAGCTGCATCATACACTAATATGTTATAAAACTTTTAGATTTCTCCTGACCTGTGTATAACCCCTGTGGAATAAGAACACAAAGGTCGTAGGACCGAGAATAAGTTTTTTCAAGTCGTTTTGTCATTAAATCAGAATAATTGAAGTCAGTCGTATTGTACACTGTATAGAAAGCAAATTTCTCTGCATGTTGAAACTCGATATTTTATTTGGGTGCCGATATTTAAAGCGGTTTGTAATATCAGGGAGCCCATGAATGGGTTCATTACCGATTGTCCAGACTAAACAAAACGCCAGTTTATTTTTGTTTATTCCATTTGTTTTATTCAGTTGACCATATCTAGTTACTGAAGGCGCATACCTTCATAGAAGTATTGCAATGGGAAAGATGACTCATCCGTTTTCCATAGATTTCTCCACGTTCTTTCTTCTGATACATTATCGATAGTTCCACCTCTAGCAGTTCCATCACGGTTGATCCGACGAACACAGGCTTCTCACCCTTTTGTCGTGAGCTTGGATGCCTGTCGAACCTATAACTTCGAATTGTGTTTTACGAGTACCGGATTCTTGTATTTCATTCATTGATTTGAAATTCACTCGAGTTTGTGTACAAAAGAAACATATCTCATCTCATACGCTAGACCAGTGCTTTACCTATAATTATATTTCATTTTCGAAGCATTTTCTGTTTTCATAAATTTTCTCATTTGGAATTCAATAGTAATTAGTTGATATACAGAGTGGTACATTAAGCAAATGTATTTTTTTAATTGTTGCACAATCGAGAATAGAATAACGCCAAAAGAAGTGCATGTTCGATTACCGTATCAGATGTACTTGAAATGTCTTCAAGCCAAACAGTTTACAGGGTAGGTCAAAAAATTCGTTCACAAAAAAAGTAGCTTCAATTCGAAAAATATAACAAAATGTAATTTAGAAAATGTGTTTGGGTCTGAAAGTTATGCTCAAATTCACAGTCATGGCCTCCAATTCAAATTTTTTATTATTTTTTGGAGAAGATATTTGTAAAATTTTGAGTAAATGAAAATTTTCAAAAAATAACAAAAATTTTTATAGGAGGCCATGACTCTAGATTTCAGCATAACTTGCAACTAAAAACAATCCTTTCAAATGATACTTTGTTGGATTTTTTGAAATAAAGGTACTTCTTTCTTGAACGAACTTTATATTTTTGACCTACCCTGTAGGCTGTTTCCCTCGAAGCCGTTCTTCGTGCATCAGAATTTATGCAACAGTAATTTTCACTTCCACTTTTACTCTGTAGTTTTCTTTGAGAAAATATAGGTATTTTGTGCTGTACTTCCTATACAAACTATGTGTATTAATCATGAATGTGATTGGATAAAAGGGGCATGTTTTGAAATCAGCATCCATGATGAATCTCAGACACAGAACACCCTATCTACACAGAAGCGCAACTTGAAGGCGGTCCCTTTGATCTTTTGGGTCAATTTTTCGTATCCTTGATTTAAGGTTTGGCTTGTATAATGTCATTACTTGGCGGTAAATTCAAACTGTCGGTTGATATACAGTTCAAGTGATACACCTTTGTAAACTTTCTAGACTGAGCATTTCTGCTTCTGAACTGAAATTGGGGCAGTTTTAATTCCATTTGAAGATACGACCCTAGGAAGGTCTTGATAATTTAGAACTTACATTTCCCCTATCAAATTCGTCTAAATGCTTCGTTGATCAGCAATCTACATTCCCTTATTCTCAACAAATATAAACGGAGAATTTGGATGATTACCAAAATAATTTCAGTGAAAAGGCTTACTGTTTTTTGCACCTTAAAAAAAAAGTAAATAGAAAAGTGGTGTAGGCAGCTATTTGATGTTCAAATAGTTTTAGAGTAATCAACTGAATTTGGCAGGAACGAACGTTTAAAACTACTCTGATCATGCTTTCATC
Organism: Zygogramma bicolorata; assembly: GCA_032362365.1. Lineage (NCBI taxonomy): Eukaryota > Metazoa > Arthropoda > Insecta > Coleoptera > Chrysomelidae > Zygogramma > Zygogramma bicolorata. Next base: position 467,754 of record JAVJAQ010002096.1, read on the forward strand.
CGATATTAATAAAATTTATCAGTAGTAATAACCCAAGGATATTGATAATTGTTCGAAAATTTTATAACACCCTAACAACACAAATGTGAGGTTGACAATATACAAGCCAAGCTTTCGATTCGGTCGGAACGCTTCAGTTGCGCTTCTGTGTAGATAGGGTGTTCTGTGTCTCAGAGCTCTAGTTTAATTGTCATTCGTTTTGTAATTTGCTCATGCGCAGAAGCAAATCACTTCGTAAAGTTGGATTTGAAAATGTTGGTGTATAAAATGGTCCACTGAAAATAAGAGGTTCATATTTCATAGCGAGACTGTAATTGAAAGTTGAAGGGAAAATTAATATAGCGTAAATTCACCTTAAGATCGAACATGCACTAACTTTCATTTGGTGAGAAAGAGATGGAACCAATTGAATTGACACTACAGTTGACGCATTCTTAAGCGTGACTTACCTTTCTATATACTTTTGCACAAGAATCCGGCCTTATTTAGGTATTTCTTTTAATAATCATAACTCTCACAACAAAATTGGCAACCATTTCAGAATTTAACGCTTAAGATAAAGGAAGAAAAGGCGGAAGATGATGAAGGTGGTAATAAAGAATTGCGTCGCCTACAATTTTACGGGGCTGGCCCAAAAATGGCCGGCTATGACGAGAAGAAAGAGCCGAAACCCCGATCGAAAAATGTCAAATATGATTTTGATCCAGTAAGTTTAAATGTAATTATTGTTATTCGTATGTCTTACTTTCATTTCAGGTTAGAATTAGTTTGTGCATTGGTGGCGGATTTGCATGCAATGCATTTTATGCTGTAATAAATAAGCTGCATCTGCTGTAAGAATGACCATCAATAATTTCTACTGCTCAGAATTGGTGTTTGTGATGCGTCTTGTAATGTTTATACTTCAACATGAATATTACCTCCATTGCCAATTGAATAACGCTTCCGTTTCTTTCCCTGGAAATAACAGTTTTCTTCAGCAACTTGCCCTTTTAATGAGTCTTTTGATTTTTGCTTTGAGAGGGTCTATCTCGGTACACTCAAATCGTAAACAAGGTATAGAATTTGTTTTATCACGTAACTACTGGTATATTTTTCGGTGAAATTCATGGTTAAACTCCAAGATGAAAGTCAATTGTTTGAAAGGATTACCGGAACATTTGAAGATTTGGATCCCAATGAAATCAGATCTGCCAGGAAGCGGTCAACTTTCAACTTCCTGAATTTTAAATGATATACAAGGTGTTCCATTTGAAATAATCAAGTTTCAGTCACTTTCTCAAGCAAACGAGAAGCCTGTATATTTTTACCACCCTGTATTGAAGTAACGGAGATTAGGTTGAAATGTGGGAAGCCTCCGAGTATCAGCTGAATCGAAACCATATTTTGCTACCATAGTACATGTTAACTCAAAGATATCTGCATTTTTAGAAATCATGATTTCCGCAGAAAAAAACTGAAATTCATATTTCGAAAACGGTTTCAGATTGGCATAGGAAAATACCAAGAAAAGTTGTCGTGTTATTGCTGAAGTTTCCAAAAATAATATTATATACAGGGTGTTTCATTTGAAAAATCATAGTTGCTACTAATTTTTGTGATAGAAGTGGCAACACCGCATTGCCGAAATTATTTTAGTTGGGTACAAAATGTTCGAATAAACCCCCCATTAAATTTTCAAAGTGATCCGTGAAACGTCTAATGTGCCCATCCACCGTGAATCACCCTGTATATTAGTTCTTGTACTTTTGTGATAATCAATTTTACGTTATACGAGAAGTTGCTGACTAATAGGGCGTGTTTCATTAAGAAGGAACTTTTTTAACAAACGCAGCAGCTTTTCTGTGTAGATTAGAAATCTGCCATTTTACACTGCATAGATACACTCTTAATTTTTTCAGATTGTGGTTGGTTACTAATCCAAAAAACTACTAAGAAAACGTTCATCCACCACAAAATAATAACTCTCAAACAGTATGTAAATTTCGAATTCCGGTAATACACAGAAACTTGATCAACTTTCATCTTCATGGATAATGGAGTTTTACAAAAAAAATCTCTAGTTACGACGTGAGATCTCATATTCTACTCCTTGTTCGTGCGAGTTCACTAGACCGGATATACCTTCTTGAAGTGACTCAATACTAACTGCAAGATAGTGAGTCATGCAGAATCAATTTTGCTCTACAAGCATGCTTGAAAGTCTCTAATTCAAAATCATCTAGTGCCTGGTTCATAGACCAAACTTCACTTCAAATTTATCTTTTACTAGGATGTTGTCAATGCTAATCAATGGAAAATTGTTGTTATTTTTAACCAGCTGACGAACGTCAACACTCATTTGTGCGAGCGATAGATTAACGAGGCCTCACCTTTTAACGTGCGATTAGCTAGCACGGTGGCCTGGCGGGGATTCGAACCCCAGTCTTCCGCTTGAAAGACGGACGTGCTGACCTAATGTCGAGACCAGTGTGTAGGACTAATACTTCTGTAGGATCTTCAATAAAAGCCTTCTTCATATACGACAAATTCACTTTGTATGAACGCTTCCATTTATGAGCGTTGTGACAAAATCCTTGAAGTGAAAGATACATTGAAAGTGTGGTCTTCAAACCAGGCCTTAATGCATTCGTAAGAGTCTGTTGCAGACCTTCAAGTGCACCTGTCAACAAAAAAATTGGTAATGCATGCTGTCGATCTTGCAATTTCGTGTGTTTTCGCAAATATAGTTTCCTATCAGTGCATGAAGAACAGCCCAGAAGTATCCATACACATTCAGATCTACAGATGATAGCTTGATGCTCTATTTTTAATTTTGTTTTCACAAATCGAAGCAGTTCGACGACCATTTGCTCCATTTGAAAGCTTATGCATTCAAATTATTGTTGCTAATTCTCTCCAGGTTATCAACTTATCACTTCAGTTCAACAAATATTCGGGTTTCCTGTGCTCAAATGTGATAGTGAATCTATTTTCTCGTGGTTTAGACATTTACATATTTTCGATCAGCTTCAGAAATGTAGGTATATACAGGGTGTGCCAATAAGAACAAAACAAGACCGATTTATCATAGTTCGCGTTTAGATATAAAAACCCTCAAACGCTTTCATTTCTATGAGGGAATCTTTTGAACATATTTTCAACCCACCCCCTTTGCGAGGTGGAATCCAACCCTTAAATCTCAATTTCCAATAGGGATCGAGTGAAACCTTTTTCGAAAGGTTATTTCTTCCTCTTTCAACTGATTTTTGAATTTTTTGATTTAATTCAGTTGATACTGAGAAAAAAGTTTTGAAAAGAAAAAAATTGGAAAATCCCATGTTACACTTTTTTCACCTCTAAGACTATCAAATCAGTGGAAAGAACTATTGAAAGCCTTTCCAACCATTTATTGCCTGACCCCTATTCCCATCCAAGATTTAGGGGTTGGATATAACTCCACCGAGAAGGTGGTCAAAAGACTTCTCTCGAGGAATTTTCATTTCTAACCGCCAACTATGAGAAATCGGCGTTGTTTCGTTTTCATTGGCCCACGCTGTATATTATCCTGTTATATAAATGCCTTGCGTTGTCTGTACGTTAGTTCGTTCTTATTGAAGACAGGAATATCGACAGAGCCTTGTAGTGTTCTACTTTCGCTCGGTGTATGATTTCCAGTGTTGCAAGAGCTGACAGTGTATTGCCAGATCTGAAGATTATCACCAGTATTTGCTTAGCGCTATTTTTTGTGAAATAACGCAAACTAAGCAATTTTTTCCACTTGTGACTACTAGATTTTTAATACTTTTCGATTATGGCCTCCTAGCCTGTTGAAATAATTCAATAAAACTTGCGTTCTTCGCTTCATTATTTTCCCAAATTCTAGTCACGTATTTTACCCGTATTATTCCAAATATTCACAACATTTATCAAACTAATGTGAGGTCATATCACAAGGAATGAACTTACTTTCACTATGAATGAATTTCAGTATCGGTAATATCATAGATTGATATAATATTTGAACAAAAGGTAAGCAAAGCATTATACTGCATGACATATTCTATGAACCTTCAACTTCACGTACTTCAGTAGCATACATAGGCAATCAATTCCTAAACTCCTCACGTTCTTGATCTATGATTCATATAGTAGTTCAGTAGCTCTCGTGATTTCTGTTCATCCATAATGATATGGAAGTGATTTGAAAACAATTTGGAATTTCATTTAGGAAATCTGAAAAAATAGAGCGTATTATACAGTGTGTCCCATTAAGTGCGCAATAAATTGAGAAAAAACTATCGATCAAAATTTGTATACCTCCAAAAGTTATTGTATGTTAAATAACCATGTTGAATCCAGATATAATGGTTTCAGGTCGAACAACGTACTGAAATGCCGAACAATAATAAAGACGGTTCAGAAATAAAGCGCCTTCATTTTGTAAAATACAACTAAATGTCATTCAGAATTGGGACTTATGCGCCAATACGAAGTTATGGGCTCATACTCTGATTTTATTTTTTTTAGACCTGATTTCCATGCTATTTGGCTTGAACCCGTTCTAAATCCATCAATGATGGTTATTAAACTGCACCAATGTTTGGCGGGATTAAAATCTTGATCATGTAACTGATAAAAAAATTCATTTGTTGCATATTTAACGGGCCACCCTGTATATCCAAAATCATAGCTGTGAAGTATAGTCCGAGAAAAAGGATTTCTTACATTTTTTCTATTGTATTAAAATTCGTTTCTAGTGAATGCTATCACTTACAAAACTATCCAAGTCTGATAAAACATTATTTTCATATCTGATATGAGTCGGTTAGTATGAGCAATTAAAACGTACTTGCTTCTGCCATGGTCTGTACCTCAGCCGATTTCACTGCACAACTTTAGGCGAATCTTATTCATACGCACAGCTATGATGGTAGAACTGTATGTAGTTAGCTAGCTAGTTTGTGACTTTATTAGAGATAAAAAGATTTTGAATCCTTTGAACACATATTTTTGGTTATTAGGTACTAGACACTAGAACTGTTATGATCGAGGTAGAAAGTTATTTAGAGATGTAGAATTAATGGGGCATGTGTAGGAAAATATAAGACGTTATTATCCGAATAATTGTTATAACGAGCCGTTTCATTTGAACGAAATATTGGCGTCCTTCAAAAAAATCAGAATTCGAGAAAAATAAACTTTCTCTGGTCGGTGGCTCAGTGGTAAGAGCATCCATCTAGTTATTGGAAGACGTGGGTTCGAATCCCGCCTGAGGAAGTTTATTTTTCTAGAATTCTAATTTGTTTGAAATATTTCATAAGAATGGTTAAATTATACAGGCACTAAACAAAGTACGTTGTACTTTTTGAATTTGTGCAGAACTATCCACCAAATTATAAAATTATATAATAGTAGCTAGTCTTTAAGTCTAAAACGACGAAAAATAATATATCAGTGAAATTTGAGGAATGAAAGTTGAATGGAATTGAGATTTCTTTTCCTTGAACGTGGGATCTAAAATGATACCCATCAGGGTTACGACATTACAAAATTGTGAAAAATATCAGAAAAATAATTATATTCCCCCCTCTATCAATGAACTAGAGAAAATGCATATGAAATCTGAAAGAACATCAAAAATCACAGAAAAGTGATTCTGTCAACTTTTTATAATGAAAATGAAGAAGATGATTGGCGATACAAGAGGAGATTCTTTTGTTGTTAATAGGTTGTGTATCAAAATTCTTTGTCTATCCTTCTTTCAGAATATCCGGTAGTTTTGTCACCAGACAATTTCCATCAAAATACCACAAATTGTTGATTAATGTTAATGAAACATTAAATCATGTTTGAATAGATACCACCAATTTAACATTGTGAGTTCACTAAACTCGCAGCTTTTGAATTTTTTATTGTTTATCTCCCATTTTTTGGGGGGAGGGTAAATTTTATTTTCATTTTAGTATTTTTTTCAGTTGAATGCCATTTATAATTTACCGCACGGTTTTATTATTTCATTTTTGACCATTTTTCCATTTTTATTAATTTTTTATTATTTTCTCCACCGATTTAGTTTTTTAACAGGTTACAATAGGATTAATTCAAATATACAGAGTGATGAAAATTCATACCTGTATGGGAGTTGTATGGAAGAGCAACATTGTTGAATACCGCCCCCACTATTCACGTATTGATATAAAAGGCCTTTTTGATATATATAAAGACAGAAAAATAAGTATTTTATTTGTATTTTTCCTGGATTGATAATTTGAAGATGGGTTAAGAAATCTGAAAGTATATTGAAAACTACAAAAAAAAACTGCGTTTTCAAAAAACAACTCATTTTGAAAATTGAACCGGGAGAAAACAGGTGCAAAACTCATGTTTACAATAAAAATGTATGAAAAACCGTATCTCAAAGGGGTGCATTTTCGATTCCATGTGAATTGGAAAAAATGTCTTCTAATTTCGAAGATGCTCTCAAAATATTCAAAAGTTTGAAACAATTCCATTTCTTCACACATGGTAGCAAATTATTAGCCGAAATTAGATCACTATTTTTTTTCATATCTATATAAGATAATAGAGATGAGTATTGAGTCTGCTGAAGAAAAATAAACATTACAAGATCCACCACCAATTCGACTGCAGAACCCTGACTTTTTTTTCCTTAAACCTTATAGCTTGCCAAATACGTATGTCACAATTGCAACCGTGGGGATTCCGAGGAATACATGCTGTTGTGCGATGGATGCGACGACAGCTATCACACTTTCTGCCTCATGCCGCCATTGGCGGAAATCCCCAAGGGAGACTGGCGTTGCCCCAAATGTGTGGCCGAAGAAGTGTCCAAGCCTATGGAAGCCTTCGGATTCGAGCAAGCCCAGAGAGAATACACCTTGCAACAGTTTGGAGAAATGGCCGATCAGTTCAAGTCGGAATATTTCAACATGCCTGTACATGTAAGTTGACGTATGGTGAGAACTGAGAGCTAGTAGTGCACCTAGCTTAGAGTAGAGTTATAAGACTAAGATGAAGTAAGCCTAGGTGTCATTTTGAGTTGACAGGCTTGGCAGCCGAAGTTTCATGTCAAAAATTGCGTTGTTTTCAAATTCTGGTGTTTCAAACCATTGTCATACGTCAGTATCAATGAAAAAATATCTGTATTCAAATCTTACCTCATGGATCGATATCAAGCAGTTTCTTGCAATAACGAAATTTCAGACTTCAAGTCAGTACTATACGGAGTCCCCTAAGGATCTATTCTTGGACCCCTCCTCTTCATCATTTTTGTCAACGATTTATGTGATTTTATGGCTCCACATAAAACTATGCTTTACTTTGATTTACAGCGGGAATAACCCCACCAATTTGAATCTTATATCAGAAAAGGTAAAAAACTAGGCCAATGCTTGGTTCTTAGCTAACAAATTGAAGTTGAATGACAACAACTCAAATTTTCGGCAATAGAAGCTAAAAACGATACTGTGAAATTGCTTGGTATAACACTTTACAACACCTTGTCTTGACATCGACACACGGATCACCTTAGGAACAAGTTAGCCAGCACTATATATGTTCTACGACAACTTTGATATATCACCAGCTTTGATATCTTGAAAATAACATATTTTTCTCCATTGTATTCGTATATAAGTAATGGTTTATTACTTTGGGGTGATTCTCCTATTTAAATATTTTCAAATTACAAAAAAAGTCGTTAGAATACTGGGAGGCGTGGGATACAGAGAACATTGTCAACCATTTTTCAAAAAATTACGTATCATGCCTTTGCCAACATTGTTCATTTCCCATGTCTTGCTGGAAATCCATAAAAACAAATCGATATCGCTTAGGAAATTTTCGAAAAAATTCTCTATTACAATCTTAACAATTGTTTACCTGATGAACTGAGAAATCTTAGATTAAATTCAAGCAAGCTATCAAAAAACTGCTTTTAAATAGTTGCTTCTACTCTGTCTCTGAGTATCTAGGACATTTTAAAAAGCGCGTTTGTAATAAGCAGCCAAAGACATTAAAATCCCTCTCTCGGCCAAGTTTTTCATTCAATTTCGAATTTGCTATTTTTTTGTTATATGTTTCAGTAACTGTATTGACCTGCTACAAACATTGTAAATGTAACGTAGTTGAATAAACGTATCTATCTGTTGTTTACATCTCCTCTGAAGTGTAGACACGCAGCTATATAAAACAAGCTAACCTCGACACAAGTATCAAAGTAGTATCAAAAAGTATAGTAACTCCCTCCATCCAAACCCCAATCCTCTGCCATAATCATAACCTCACTCAGTTTTCAAAAATTAACCGTTACCTTTTCATCGTCATTTCCCATACAGCATCCGTTGCACTGTCGCTCATCAGGGCCTGTCCTTTCATTCATTAGAACGAAAACAAAATTTTTAACACATGTACCTACATTATTGTTTTTAACTTCTACGTAGATTAATGACGTACCAACAATGACATTTGTAGCATACTGAAACACAAAATGTATTGAAATTATTCATGCAAATGTTCATTTCTTGTTCATTTCATGCAATTATTTCGATTGATTGTGAATAAAATAGTATACAAAGCTATATTTTTTTCTCAAGAAAAATGATTCACTTCCCACATCGGTATGTAATATACTATATCTGACGACACGGTTATGTGAAGTGGAAATTGGAGTCGTAACTGTATTCTGATTATACAACTCAAATTTAATAACTGACCCAAATAAAAACAAATTTCTAAATTACCATAATTTTGAAGATGGTTCCAACTGGTACGGTAGAACGCGAATTCTGGAGAATCGTGTCTTCCATTGACGAAGATGTAACAGTAGAATATGGTGCCGACCTGCACACCATGGATCATGGTTCTGGTTTTCCAACCAAATCTTCCTCTAATCTTTTCCCCGGCGATAAAGAATACGCAGAATCCAGCTGGAATTTGAACAACTTACCCGTTCTAGAAGGTTCCGTTCTTGGATATATCAACGCAGACATCTCAGGAATGAAGGTATGATGATTCAGTTGGCTACGGATGGAGTCAGCTAGCAATTGTTTACCTTATCTGTCACCTTGTGATCGTTTCCAGGTTCCTTGGATGTATGTTGGAATGTGCTTTGCAACTTTCTGCTGGCACAACGAGGACCACTGGAGCTATTCAATAAATTACTTGCATTGGGGAGAAGCCAAGACATGGTACGGTGTACCAGGAAGCAAAGCGGAATGTTTCGAGGAAACTATGAAATCGGCTGCTCCCGAGCTATTTCATTCGCAGCCTGATCTGCTTCACCAGCTGGTTACCATAATGAACCCCAACATCCTTATGAATGCCGGTGTGCCTGTCTACAGAACCGATCAACATGCTGGAGAGTTTGTGGTCACTTTTCCACGAGCTTACCATGCTGGATTCAACCAAGGGTAATGGGTAGAGTTATGATTTTCATCTCACGCTTACTGGTAACATTTTTCAGGTACAATTTTGCAGAGGCTGTGAACTTTGCTCCAGCTGACTGGTTGCGAATGGGGCGTGAATGTGTTCTCCACTATTCTCACCTAAGGCGTTTTTGCGTATTTTCTCATGATGAGCTCGTCTGTAAGATGGCCCTGGATCCAGAGAAGTTGGATCTCACCATTGCTGCAGCAACTTATCAAGACATGCTAGTCATGGTAGACACGGAAAAGAGATTGAGGAAAACTTTACTGGACTGGGTAAGTACAAACAACTTCCAGGTGTTCGAATGGTATACAAGGACTTCTTCCTCTCTTCACAGGGTGTAACTAATGCAGAGCGAGAAGCATTCGAACTACTCCCGGATGACGAGAGACAATGTGAAATATGTAAAACAACTTGTTTCTTGTCAGCCATGACCTGTAAATGTTCGTCGGATATGTTGGTGTGCCTGAGACATTATAAAAACTTGTGTGAATGCCCTCCACAGAATAGAACTTTGAGGTACCGCTATACATTGGACGAACTTCCTGTGATGTTGAAAGCTTTAAAACTGAAGGCTGAATCTTTTGATCACTGGGTGGCTAGAGTGAAAGATGCTCTCGACCCGAAAACCCCAAAAACTCTGAACCTTGCCGATTTGAAAGCTTTGTTGAGTGAAGCTGACGGTAAAAAATTCCCTAAATGTGATCTACTTCAAACGTTGACCAGTGCAGTAGAAGATGCTGAGAAATGTGCCAGTGTTATTCACCAGTTGGATCTAAACAAAATGCGTACTAGAACTCGAAATTCAAATGATACAAAGTACAAGCTCACGGTGGAGGAGCTTACACTTTTCTGTGAGGAAATTGATAGCCTTGCCTGTATCTTGGAAGAAGCGAAAAGCATCAGAGAACTGTTACAACAGACGAGAAAATTTGAGGAAACTAGCGAAAAACTTCTGGGAATGACATTAGCTGAATGTCCACTGTCGGAGTTAGAAGCTTGTAATACTCATGGAAATGGGCTGTGCATTGAACTTCCAAATCTGAGACAAATAGCGACCAGAGTGAAGCAGAGCCAATGGCTCCAGAGTGTCGAAAATTATAAATCCAAGACTGACGTTATGGGACTTGATGCAATCAAAAGCTTAATTCAAGAGGGCATCCTCCTACCCCCTCATCCTGAACTGGAAGCAGAACTATCGAATTTACAGGGCATTCTACAATCCAGTGAAGAATGGGAGGAACAGGCAGCAGAAGTTTTGAAATCGGAAGATAATAACGTGCTGATACAAGTAGATAAACTTCTGAAAGAAGCTTCGAAGATATCCTGCTTCCTCCCAACAGAAGGTCATCTATTTGATTCCATGAAGAAAGCCAGGGACTGGCTGAGGATGCTAGAAGAAATGAACTCTGCCGAATATTACCCTTATTTTAGCGCAATGGAAGAATTGATAAAGAAAGGGAGATCTTTAGCTTTACATTTGGTGGAAGTGGATAGAATGAACGATTATCTCGTCATGGCTACTGGGTGGAAAGAAAAGACCAGCAAGGCATTTCTACGAAAGAATTCTACCTGTACCTTGATGGATGCATTGTCTCCAAGAATAACGATTTCGAATAGCATGAAGACAAAAAAAGGGAAGAACTCCGAGGAAGAACCCACAATATTGCTTACAAATGCCATGGACCCAGCAGCTGTGGTGGCGGTATTCAAAGACGCTGAAGATACCGAAATGGCTCTGTTGAAAAAACTGAGATCAACAAACATCGCAAAAAGCTTGGATCCTAAAGAAAACAATATGTTTTGTGTATGTGGAAGAGGAGTGTTTGGCGTCATGATGCAGTGCGAGTTATGCAAAGATTGGTTCCATTCAACATGCACACAGCTTCCAAAGGTGGCCACCACAAAGTACAAAGGAAATTTCACTAATATCGCTTTACACATGGGCTTCAAAGACTGCAAGTATTTGTGTCCGAATTGCCAGCGAACCAAACGTCCCAGGCTCGATGTCATACTGAGTTTGCTCATGTCCTTACAGAAACTGTATGTCAGAGTTCCAGAAGGTGAAGCACTGCAATGCCTCACTGAACGTGCAATGAACTGGCAAGATAGAGCGAGGCAACTGTTACTGCACCCCGAATTGGAAACTGCCAAAAACAAACTTGCCTTGTTCAGTCAGAAGTACAGTGAAGCAGCGGCAAGGCAGAGAACTGAAAAGATTATTTCCAGTGAATTGAAGCGGGCTTCCAAAAACCCCGAGCTCCACCAAAGAGTGCAAGAAATAGCTCCTTTCAGTGGAGTGTGTGATGACGGCACGACGTGTGACAGCGGAATAAACGATTCTGACGATGCTTCCAGGGAATCCAAGGATTCAGATGACCGAATGGGTGAGCACGCGTATTCGCTACACGTGCCGAAGGTTGGAGATGGGGAGGATTACATACTTCATTTGAATGTGGACATCAAGAAACAACTAGAGGATCTTCTGACTGAAGGTGATTTGTTGGAAGTATACCTGGATGAGACGTTTGCCCTGTGGAAGTTGATGCAAGCATCGAGGGATCCTGAGAGGGAAGCCATACTTATCGACTTTGATGTAAGTTTTTAAATTTTTTTGTATTTTTGCAAGCTTGATGAGTAGCTTATTCAAAATAGACTGACACACTTCAAATCCATCGTATTATTTACTGTTAATCTCGGAAAAAGTTGAAAAAAATCATTACTGTTTGAAAGTCACTATTTTGAGGTTTCTGAATTTTTTACTAATAATTTTTTAGGTTGTTAACCTACCACAATTGAAAAAAAATCGTAATTAAAAAGAGTTCCTTGTGGATGAAACCCCACACATTTTATTTTGTTTTTGATAGGCAAATTTGAGTTTCACAAGAAGTTGCTGGCGAATAGGAAGTGGTTTATTCAGAAGGAATCATTTTCGATTAACGCTGCAACTTTTCAGGGTGAATTGAACCCTGCCATGCTCCACTTGAATGGAGTCTGATATTAATTCATGATTTTTTCAGATTGTGGTGGATTAACATTTTTTCATTGTATTGTAATTGTATTTTTGTTGTCTTGTCTTGTGATGAATATATCACACGACACTCGCCGACAACTAATTTTCGTAACGAAAGATTGAAAAACCAGCCTCTAGACAGAAACAGAAGAAGAGAGGCGGAACTGAAATATACCACATTCCTTACTTTAATGTTTAGGTCAGCACTGTGTTTCTGGAAACTACAAAAGTTTCTGTTAGAATATGATATTGTATCACTTTTCAGATACCTTCAGCTCTTGTCATTTGTTTGACATCCATCATTAGGCTACATGCATGTCGAGCCATTTTTGCTCGAATGCCAATATATTTCTGCATTCAACCTATTGTCACTGATATGGTTCGAATAAGATACCGTTTCTTGTGATTCATCAAAGTATTATAACTAAAGTATTATAATTTTTTTTTTTTTGCTACAATATCAGTTTCTTATCTGTATTTTTATCTTCGTTTTGAAAAATTTGTTTTGAAAATTATCTAGATAGTGTCCAGATGTTGATAATGATAGTATTAAAAATGGGCCTAATTGGATGAAGTAAAAAATCATGTCCAACAGGCGAAGTTCTAAACTGCAGTGTAGTAGTGACACAGGTTTGCTCTACCGATCAGAACCAATTTTTACATTTCTGTTTTAGTCTTAGTTCTTATCTTATTTGAAAACATAGTTGATTTTAGACGTCTATGCAGGAGCATTTGAAGAACTGTGTCTGTTTCTGTCTTCCCTAATTCCTTGAAATCGAGTGTGAACTTAGAGCCAATTTATACATCTCTGTTTTGATCTTTGTCCTCATTTCATTTGAAAACAAAGTTGATTTTAGAACTTCCTTTCCATTTTGAAATTCTTACTCAGGCAGTATATGATCAATAACTACCTAATTCCTTCAAATAGATTATGAAAGTAACTGTCATTAATGGATTAAGGACTAAAACAGAGATGTATAAATTGGCCCAAAACCTTCAACATTTGACAAGTGATAGGTAGCATTCAACCAAATAAATATAATTAACAAGGAGCTTAGACTGTGACCTTTTTTGGGTACAAATAGAGTTGTGAATACGACCTCTTGCAGTTCTGTCCAATGAATTGTAATCAATTAATGTACTTTGTTTCAGGCCAATATAAAGAACACCCCGAAGAAAAGGGGTCGCAAGAGACTATCAGAGGAAGTTGACGCGAACAAAAAGTTGCCAAAAACAGTAAAAGTGGACATTGAGAAGAAAATGCGGGGGCGCAAGGTGAAGAGTGGCAAAGAAACCGGTAAAAAACGTAATCCCAAAAAACGCGTGGGCCGATGTCAGTCGACGGCGTCCGACAGCGACGACGATGACGACGACGAATCTTGTGCCGCAAACGGGTGTCAGAAGCCCACGGGTCAAAACGTTGACTGGGTGCAGTGCGACGGCGGTTGTGAACAGTGGTTCCACATGGCGTGCGTCGGACTCTCGGCCCAAGAAATAAACGAGGATGAGGATTATTTCTGCATAACTTGCTCGAAAAGCACCACCATCGAGAACCTGGACAGTCGGTCGAGTAGCCCCAGGTCTCCGGACTCTACGCAGCCTTCCACCTCGAAAGACATTTCATAGTGCAAACCTTCAGTCACAAAGTTCATTGCGTTTCTAACGGTGGACAAAGTAAAGAAGTATTTTAGTATTATAGAGTATGTATACACAGTTCAGTTGTGATAATTTAACGATAAGAAATGTAAAATATTTTTATTGTATCACTCTATGTAAATTTTTTTTCTTTTTTAGATTATTTATCCCTCATTTAAGTTAGTACCATTGTAAATATGACGAACTCATCTTCAAGAATCTTTATTCTAGTGAAAACCGCAATGAGAGCTGCGTAGAAGCAACCGACAAAAACTGTTTCGTACAAATTTCAACGGATTCCACTTCTTGCATTCTACAAATTTGTCTTTTATCTTGGTTATGCTGTGGAGACTGTTGAATAAGTTGGTTTGTGGACAAGAATGAGCTCATTATCCCCATGATATCTCATTTGTCATAATTCACGCCAGTGTTTTTTCAGAAATATGTTTGATTCCTTTATAGTTTGAAAGAGAATCTGAACAAATCTATGAGTTTTTTTTTTCAGGTCATTTTCGCATTGATATTTATTCTTCGAATTCTACGTAGATATAGATGTCACAAAACAATCTGTGATTATTTTCCAGGTATGTTCTAGAAGTGAAAATAAAACTTTTCCCCTATAAACATGGGATCGAAATTGCGATAAGATTTTCGAAGTTGCAAGATAAAATTAATAATTTTCTTCTCAATATTGAAACGAAAATTCAGAAATTTTTTTGTATAATATTCAATGAAAAAAAAAAACAAATATCCTTAGACTGCCCTTGAATTGTCAAAGTTGGTCGAAATCGCATGTTCATCAACTAAAATATGAGGATGAATATATGAAAAGCAGAACCCTTGTTTTCAGTAGGAATTTGTAGAACTTTCTTTTCTCGAAATTAACGTCTGAAAAGTGAAAAAAGCACATTGGCTCCTCTAAAAATATCTTAACTCATGAAAAAATACTGCAGCTTCAAGAACTTCGAGATTTATGATGACAGTAAGATTATGAAATGTTACTGGTATTTCCAACATTGTCATATGTATAACCACGTTTTTGAACGATATATACTTGTACCAGTAATTTTTGAACACATTTAGTTTCTAGAATTTTTTTTTGGTCTATTTTGAACTTGGGAGTTGAAAACTTGAGAGATTCTTAAATATATTAAATGGTTTTGTTTCTGAGGTACAGAGAATGATTCAATGTTTCTCCAGACGTGAGTCTGAAATTAAGGCCCATATTCATGACAGTATCAAAAGCTTGGCAAATGGTGAATTTCACAAATGAGAAGGTGATCTGTAGTAATGGATCAGCTCATATTTGTTCAAATCTGGAAAGAAAATTCTACTTTCCCAGTGTTATCGTGATCATTACAATAAATTCTCTCATAATTGTCGGTTGCTTCCTTTCAAATATCAGCCACGTAAATGTTCACATAATAATGTTGTAATATTTCTAGATATATGTATATTTAGAGATTACAACAATTGAGAGTTTTTGAGTGGCTTTGCTTATACATTATTTATTTTATTGACAAAGGAATTCAAAAAGTCAAATAGTGTACTTTTTCAAAATCAAGTACGGTACCACATTTTTAATACCAATGAATAGTATAAATTTCATCTCTTCAGTTTCCATTGTTTTTCCGAACTGATTTGGTCTGGGAATCAACACCACATTTTTTTGTAACTTTTTTTTACTTCAGTTGAAATCATTCGATTGAATCGTGTCCTTCTGATTTCAGAGATGGAGGAAATAATTAAGTGTAGATAATAAGACAAGATATCGACACCGTGGGAGTGTTTTGATTTCAATTCATATGTTATTTAGAAAAAGCTGAAAATTTAATTTCGACTTTATAGTTACCTTTCTAATTGTATTGAGGCCATTTTTGCCATTTTTTTACAAAAACTACAAGTTTCATCTGCGACTACTAACCGTTTTACACTACGAATTTTTTTCTATAGTTGTTTCATTAGGGTCTTGCAATGTCGCTTCCTGTATGTATTCTGTTTAGATGATTGGTTAACCGTGATTGCATTATCAGATATATTTTGGAATGATACTCTTTCAAAGTACTTTTTATTTTTTTATACTTTCCTTTATTTGTAATATATTTTATTGACGGTCTTAATCAGATTTATTGCTATCAATTTTTGCAATGTTTGTGTATCAGGGAAAAAATGTATAGAATAATCACAAAGACTCCAACAAACGGAAAATTTTATCAAAATGAAGTTGCTAAATCACTATTTATTATACTACTTTCAGTACTTGCCAATATGATTTGATGTTCAAATAGGTGATTATTTGAATGTGAAGAAAATTTCATGAAAACAGGTCATAGGTTCTGATTCACTCCAAATTTCATATTTATATTGATGTAATTTTTTTTTTGCTGTTCTTCACTTTTTCCCTAATTGTTACAAGTTGCAGTTAACGTTTTGTCAATTCCTCCATCCTTTATGGATGTTCACATTGAAAAAATAATAGGTTTTGATTATAGAGATAGGAATAATAATGTGAAAAAATGAATAATTCCCCCTTTTTTTAAGGACTAGAAAATATAGAATATTTTCCGTTGTCCCATATGGATTTCTAATTTCGTACAGATTGTGAATTTGTGATTATACATTTTTGATGACTGTCGAAATACTTATGTTGGGGGGCGCATACCATGGATAAGAAATTGCTGCATAAATACTCTTTTTTGCTGCTGATTTGAATTTGCGAGTGTTCTTAGGATAGCTACTCTCTAAATTCTCGTTGCATACTCCATGTTTTTCATTTAAATATTATCATTTTTAAAAATTCACACACAACTTTTTACAACCAATCTATGGGATTAGAAATCTGCGTAGGACCAGCAGAAATGATTGTATATCATTCAATCCTTTAAAAAGCCTAGTATTTTTTTTCTTTGAATAAGTAAATCGACTTTTGTTGAAATTTTGCAATTAATTTGAGACATCTTGATGGGATCATGACAGAGACGTGGCAAATTTTAGGTCAATTCAGTTTTTTCTGCCTTATTATATTTGAAATAAAAGTTCTTTATACCCAGTCCCTTTATAATATATTAATTTGTTCAGTTGTTATTTTCCTGAAAAATATAATAAATAAGCAAACAAAATTCATTGTGTAAGATTTTTATTTCAGTAATAAAACACTAGAAATCGAATTCTTATATTAATAATGATGAAATATTTTTATTTTCACATTTCCTGTCATGAACTGCTTTACTCAATCGAATACCGCAAAAATTATAAAAATAAAAATTTGGAGCCACAATATTGAATTTGTCAATTTTGTAAAAAGTCTACAGTTCTTCCTAATTCTACCTTCGAGTCTGAATTAGGCTGTTCTAAGTTTCTAATCTGATTTTGAAATTGATTGCATAATTTGTATCAGACAGACAAAGTGAGCTAAAGAGAACGTGAAATTAATGAAATTTCTTGTAATGAAAAATGCCTTCAGCGTATGCTTTTGAAAGTTTTAATTTATCTTATCTAGACTAGGTACTCAATAATTCCAAGAGATTCATCACAGATATTTCAATAGATCACCGAAAATTCCATTCGGACAATTATGCATATGATGAATTCAATAAATAGTTTGTATTTTACACCCACAAATATCAATAATCTCATCACATCATTTTCCATTCTGGAAGTATTTATTGTTAAATGTAAACAGATAAAAGTCAAATAGTACATTTATACCCATAAAACTTTGGCAAAAAAATTCTTGTACAGTATTATATCATTAATTTTCAATTAATAAGGTTTACGAAACCGCGACACGTGTTTCGGTTTCAATAGTTTTTTCAAGCTGACAATTTTCTGCTTCAAAACCTGTTGTTTAGCGAAACAACATCTTTGTGATCCTGATTGTATTGTATATATTACAGAAAACTGTTTCGAGTATTTTTTGGGTGGATTTTCATGAAGTATTAAAATTATCTTTTTTTATTTATTATATTATATTCATTTAATTTTTGTGGGGTATTCATTTCCATGTTTGCACTATAATAAATTTAATATTTATGATTTTTATTCTTTAGTTTCAAAGTCACACTGTAACCAACTAACCCTTGTATTAATATCAAATTAACTTTGAAGGAAGTAACGCGACTTATAGTACCACCTATGGTCTGATGAATGTATCTGGTTATTAGCCCAAATCAAATCATGGTTTATTGAAATGTGTCTACAACGATTCAGTTAATTAAGCTACTTACCAATTACTAAACACCATACATGTTCAACACCTAAGCTTAATTTTTCAATTATATTATACATTTTACAATTTCTATATTACCGAATCCCTTGAAAGAAAGGATTATTGAAAATAGTGTGAACGAATATTTTTGGGTTATTGAATGATATGGTGTCAAAATTTGTCCATTCGTATTGAAAAACTGGTTAGTGGTGATTGCGATATTCGATACCTATAATTTGAAACAATAGAGGTCCTTTATTTTTATATCTTTCTTTATGTGTTTAATAATTATACCTTGATGTCAGAGTAAGATTCATTGTTATGGATTCTGTCAATAAACTACTTTTGCATATCTCCCAGTCTCACTTAAATCATGTTTTATGAGCTATATTTTGAATTATCAGATACCTAGAGCGCATCCGAATTTCCCATTTTTTCTGATCTCTGTCGAAAATGTTCCGTTTTCATTTCGAATCAACCAATCAAGGAATCTTCACCAATATTATACTGATGGGAATATTACGATGGTACTGAGGGGGCCAATGTAATATTTAAATATCTGTCTGTTTTCCAAATGATTATCCGGAAATTTCCAGTTACTATCTGGAAATTTCCAGTTATCTCTCTGGAAATTTCCAGTTATCATCTGGAAATTTCCGGTTACTATCTGGAAATTTCTGGTAACTATCTGGAAATTTCCGGTTACTACCTGGAAATGTTTGAATATTATCTGGAAATTTCCAAATTTATTTCGAAGAAAAAAAATCGAAATTGGAAAACAAGCTTAAGACTTCTGGACAATTGCATGGTTATCGCTGGATGCATTTGAGATGCAAGCAAAATGGTCTGATTGTCAAGTCAGATACAGTTCGTATCATCCTGAAATATATTGATCCAGAAGGTGTATAACTCAGAAAGAGAAAGAGATTGAGACGTAGACAATATTACAATAACGGGCCAAATTTCTTGTGGCATCTTGATTCATACGATAAATTAAAACCATATGGGATATGCATTAATGGCTGCATAGATGGATTTTCGAGGTACATATTATGGTTGAAGGCTGCCAAAACTAATAATGACCCAAAATCGGAATCGTAAACATCTATTATGTGTTTATAGAATTAATTATAGGGAAACTGGGTATGATTAAAAAAAAAACATCTTAATCAACATTGCATATAATTTCAAATTAACTCAATAATTATAAGCAAAAATCTTATCAAAAGAACATATACGAATGAAACATCCATTATGATTGAGGGAAATGTTACATGAACTATTGAAAAAGAGAAACTCAGTTTCAAAAAATTTTGTGAAAAAAATAAAATTAATCTCAATGGCACATATTGCTCATGAGAAAATCACAGAAAACGCAACTTCAAAACCTAACAAAACTCTGCTAAACAATGTCCATTACCCATATTTGAATGTAAAAGAGAATTCAATTCACTTCGGAAAGTAACAAAGTTTTGATAACTAGACGGTAACTCTAACAAATCTGAACAGGTATGTGCGATGGGTGATCTTGAATATCCTGTCGACTCCACGAACGAAACTGAAATGTTTTTAATTGCTAAATCTGAGCCTTGAATCTCAAGAACGCAGCTCTAGTTTTTTCGTCGCTTTCTTTGATAAATTTTTTCAGATAATTGAAAATAGACATTTCAGCAGGGCTGGAGTCCTCTTTTGCAAATTAATTTATTTGGACAAACAATTTTTAGAAGTGGGTGTGTAAATTTTCAAATAGTAACAGGAAATTTCCGGATATTACTATCCGGATAGTAACTAGAAATTTCCTGATAGTAACTGGAAATTTCCAGATAGTAACCGGAAATTTCCAGATAGTAACTGGAAATTTCCGGATAATTATTTGGAAACAGACAGATATTTAAATATTACATTGGCCCTTCAGTGCTATCGTAGAATATAAATGAATATATTATAGTATATACATTTGCAAACTGGCAAACTTAAACAGCTGGTGAAAACTTTGACGCATGACAAAATGTTAAATTTGGATGATGATTTTTGGGACCAGATAGTCAAATTATACTGTGTTTTCGAGTATATTGATAGTGCTGTGTGTAGTACACGATTCAAAAATTCTTTTCATTTTGAATATATCTTCCCGAAATCGGAACTGAATGTAACAATCCGAACCAAAATGACGTGGTCAGCTACGTCGGTAAAAGTGAACTATACAAAAAAATGTTGAAGGTTTCTGTACCATACAGAGTTATATCGAGATTTGCCCACCTTCTAGTTACGAATTTTTTTTTTTTCATTGCACTGCCTTGCTTCAGAAATGATTGTCTCGAAAGGCATTTCAATCGTCCGAACTTCTAGATCTAGACATTCATCAAATTGAAATAGACCGCTGAAATACAATATTTTTTGATACGTCACATTGATGATAAGAAATTAAGTCCAGTTCCATGGATTGAGATAAGAAAAAGTTCATAGAACTGCAGAATATCACATATAGCGATAGTTACTGAACATTTTGGCCCTCAAATGTTGATAATGGTTGAAATGGATTGTAATTCAGTTATAAATTTTTTTAATTTTCTGTTCTTTAATTTAGATAAACATTCACTGACCATAATATGTAAATATTATTTCAGAAACAGTTCATACTGCTAAATATTTGTTTTGATTGATTTGAGATGAAAATACTCTTAATACTTTAAACTAAGTATACAGGGTGTGTGTCGCTTTTCACAACTTCCCCATTTTAAGTTCAGTTCTTGAGAATTCTATCTACCAGAAAAATTATTTGTTGGTGAATTGTTACACTAACAAATTGTCCAATTGACAGAAAATTATATTAGGAATTAATATCAACTAATAAAAATGTTTTATATTCAGATTCAGTATTCTCTCTCCAAAATCCCTTATACAAAACGTGTTTGAAAATTGAAGATACTAATCATAAGAGAAAAATTTTCTATTTGTGGAAATTCTTTCAACTCAATTTTTTTTTATGTCCC
Organism: Zygogramma bicolorata; assembly: GCA_032362365.1. Lineage (NCBI taxonomy): Eukaryota > Metazoa > Arthropoda > Insecta > Coleoptera > Chrysomelidae > Zygogramma > Zygogramma bicolorata. Next base: position 489,031 of record JAVJAQ010002096.1, read on the forward strand.
TAATTTTCCAAATGAATAAATACAGTATATAGTCTCGGTATTCATAGATAAGAACTCAATAGAGTTGAAAAAATTGGAAATATCACTCACTCCACTGAAAATAACAAAATTACTCAAAAATAGGTATTTCAAAACGAGAAAGTGATGTAAATATATTTTTTAGATTATATATAGTGCAGAATTTATGGGAACTGTTCAAATGTTAAAACAAGATTGAATAATTATGGTCAGTCGACAGCTCTTTCTCCAGTTAATTTCCAATATTGTACAATGAAACTTTCATTCATTCAGTAAAATCCCCCCAAAAAAGGCTCATAAGTATATGAATAAGCACGTTGGTATATAATTACTCATGAATTTCATTATCAAATCACAAACAATTATTGACCTTTGTGGAATTTTCCAGGAGAGTAGTTGTTTTCAGTGGTCTAGCCTTCAAATCCTTCCAAAGTGCCACCCACCCACCAACAAAAAAAATGAAATAACTCCGTCGAATGTATGAACTACCCTTCGATAATTTATCTCAAGTGTCATGAATTTATATATAACCCTTTCATTCTTAAGAAAGGCTACCAGCACCTGGCCAATGAACTAATTTGACTCCCCCTCACATTCAAAAAAGTATTTTCGAACAAGAATGTGTGGGCGGCTTCATTTGACCATGTCCATGAAATGGATTCCAATAAGGAATGTGGTCTTCCAAATAAAGCATGCAAAAATTTGCGAAACGACTTTGTAATAAAAGATCATTGTAGATAAAAGCAAATAAGAATGCATGATCAATTTCTATTCACTGACCTCACAGAACTAAATAAAGATCCACATATGGTTGTTTCAAATGGCATTGGATTGCAAAAGGAAATAATAAAACTAGTAATGTTCTCGTAATTTTATTCATTTATGATTTTCGCTACAAAATAATTAGTATTTAGCAAAGCAGCTGCCTTGTGAACAAACTTATCTGTTTCATTTGTAAATTAAATAACTTTGCATCAAAAGGAAAAGACATCCTGATCTAATGTAGTATAGTAATTCCAATTTAATTTTGATACTAAACTGAATCAAGGTTTTGAGGAAACACAAGTAAACAAAAATAAGAGTAAAAAAATAATTTATTAACACAATTTCTCCGTAATGCTAGAAAACAGTTACAAAAACTCTACGATATTGCTAACAGTAGAATGTGGTATATACAATAAAAGTGAAGTTTTACAATGACATAGATAATTTGGCCAAACTTATCCACATAAAAGTAAAACCATCTCTCCTTTCCAGTATATTCTTCTGAAGAAAGCAATTTTTTATTTACATAAAGTTACAGGCTTAAATTATACATAATAAACAATAACTTTTTTGTACTAAAACGTACAAGTCCCTCACAACCTTCAGTTGAGTCATAATCTAGTTAGGTAAAGTATCATACAGAATATCCTTTGCTGATTGCGAAAGATTTTCTGGAAACTTGATATCGAAATTAACTATAAGGTCACCCCTGCGGGAGGGTTCCTTTGGAAGAGGTAGTCCATATCCCTGAATGCGTCTGACAGTGTTTGGTTTTATTATTTCCTGAGTATAATGAAGTGGTATTGATTTCCCAGACATAGTTGGAACCTCAATAGTGCATCCACATAGGGCCTGTAACAAAAGAAATACCTATTTAGTACACCTGTATATGAATCTTGATTATTTTTTAGTTTCAAATCGAATCATCTATAAATAGTTGTGATATTATTTTAAGAGTGAGGACGTCAGAGTGGGTCAAGTATTAGTAGCTAATTTTAGAACATTACCAAAATTCTAAATTTAAAGAAATTGTAGGCAAAATTCTGCAACTTTTTCAAAAATTAAAAGAGCTTCAAAGCAAAAACTCACCTGTTTCAATGTTATTTTAGCTGTATATTTGATGTCACTGCCTTCACGTTTGAATTGAGGATGGGGTTTGTCTCTAATTATGAAAACTATGTCTGCTGGAATCTTATTTCTGCCTTGATCACCTTCACGTTGGAATGTAATTTTAGTGCCAGCTTTCCATCCAGGTTTCACGTTGATCGTCAAAACTTTGTCTTCTTTCTTTGTTGTTCCATCAGGCTGCAACACTTTTCTGCTGATCTTCATCTTCTTCTGGCATCCCTTTGTGATATCTTCCAGTGAAACGTAGAGATCATGTTCTATTGGAGGATCTTGTATTTTGTCTTTATTGCGGTTTGGACTGTTATGGAAATTGAATGAATGACTACGGAAGGCCCCTCCAGGTCCACCTGGTCTCGGTGGTCCTCCAACTCCCAAAGAAACAAACGGATCATCTTCATCCATGTCCTCGTCATGCATTCCACCAAACATGCGATTTGTGTTGCCAAAGTCGAAGAAAGCAGAAAAGGGGCTGGAGTTTCCGAAGAACTGGGCGAAGGTTGCTCTCGGATCGCCATGATAGGTGTATGAGAAGTTGTTAGGATTTCCATTTCCTGGTCCACCACCAGAGACACCTCCTTTGAGACCTTCCTCTCCATAAGCGTCATATATGTCTCGTTTCTTCTTATCTGAGAGTACCTCGTAGGCCTCGGCAACTTCTTTGAACTTTTCTTCGGCTCCAGGAGCTTTGTTTTTGTCCGGATGGTACTTTAGAGCAAGTTTTCGATATGCTTTCTTGATGTCATCATCACTGGCACCTTTCTGAATGCCTAGAATTTTGTAATAATCTTTTCCCATTGTTCTACACAGCCAATTTAGAACTAATCAGTAACAGTTTACGCACAGGTGTTAATATCGAAAGATTAGTATAAGCTCAATAAGCTCAAGCACAACTAGTCAACTTCACGACAAATTGTTCACTCCCTTGCGCGACGACGGCTTCTCCTTATATATTTAAAGGTTATATCGAGAACATTCACAAACTTTCTGGAAGGTACTGGAACGTCATCGGCGTCTCATCCGAATGGTCCAGACAGATTTTCTAGAAACGATGAAGGGAGCACTTTTTTCGCTATAATGTTTTCACCTTATGAAGTCTATTCATGAAATGGCATCTTCTTCCAATTATTTCTCACTATTCACCGCAAACCACCCACATATTATAAAATTAGTATAATATTGAAATAACCGACAAAATTCATTACGCTACTCCACTGACAGTAGAACTGTAACAAACGCCATCGGATTACAGTCTGACGTTTCGTAAAGTGCCGGGAACTTTAAATAATCTTGTAAAATGCGTGGGTATCGCGAATGTTTCCAAGTTTTTAATCACAGAAATGACCATAATAACCCCAAAATGGAAAAAATAAATTATCCAGGAAAGGCATTCCATTATTCAAATATTATAAATATGTTCCTGTACCTAAAAAATTATGCAGAATGAAGGATATAAGCTACGGAATTTATGTTAGCAAATGCAATTGGTGCAGAATTTTGCGAAAGGGTAGAAAGGTACCGAATTTTTCATGTACTTTAAACAGGCAAATAGATAAATGTTAATTTAGAGAAAAAGGTATATTAGATATCTAAAGGGTAGTCATTAATTACATAGTTACTTTGTGGGACTGTGGCTAGGTAGGCACGTAGTCATCGTGAAACAGTGAAGAAATTTTGTGAATTCGAATTTATGGTTGACTTGGCAGTAGTTGACATTGTTCCCCAGCTGTAGAATGGATGAAACTTTATTTAGAACATATATCGTTTCTACTGAGAACTTGAACAAAATCATTAGATCGAAATAATATTTCAAAGCAAAATTATGGACTGAAAACAGATTAAGTTAGCAGGAGAAAACAAATTCCTCGATATAAATTTGTCACAATGTTTCCAATGAAAAGTTTATACCAGAAGACAGTTGATAAGTTATTGTCAAATACCTAGAAAGTTTCATATGGTTGTCTGCTCTTTATACCTACATACATATAGTATTCCAAAATCTATCTCAAAGCTACAGAATGTAAAATGTAACAGACAATTTTTGAACTTGGCATGGATTTAAGTATCTATACCTAAATGGAATGAAAAATAAATCCGTGGATGGATATATGATTCTCTAATGAAAAAAAATACCACTTATGTATATGCGTTGATTATTTTTTGAGGGTAAGGAAACGCAAGATGCATATATATATATATATATATATATATATATATATATATATATATATATATATATATATATATATATATATATATATATATATATATATATATATATATATATGTTAGCATGAAGATTCTCACGGACGAAGTATGATGAGTTGTTTTTTCGGGTTTCATTCCGTGTTCTGTGGTTTTGATCCTCTGAAGGATAATTGTCACAACGTTTCGGCAAAGTCTCATTTGCCATCTTCTAGGTGATGAGTTCGGAGGACGAAACTCAATCATCACCTAGAAGATGGCAAATGAGACTTTGCCGAAACGTATATATATATATATATATATATATATATATATATATATATATATATATATATATATATATATATATATATATATATTTATATTCCTACTGCGATCTCCGATTCGATAGAACTCTTGTCTATGGATTCGATATTGTTTCGTCAAAAACTCTAGACACGATGAATCATATCCACGGAATTTACTGCGATTTCCAGTAGATGGTGCAAGAATCGAAATCATCTTTCAACATTTGCATTCTAGATTTTTCGAGTTGTGCTGTAAGTTTTCTATAATCTTACTGTTCTTTCAACCAGCTATTTGTCGTTTCCAGTTCAATTCTCTACCGGTTTCCTTAGTTATTTGTCATTTATCTGCCGTTGCTTTCATTTATAAGTTGTTTTCCGATTGTTCAGTAAATAATTTATCAGGTGTTATTTTAAATATTAAGGTGGATTCATGCAAGCCAACTTAACTTGTATTTACTAACTTTCTTATATAAGTTAAGTTAAATACAAGTAAATTTATAATATCATGTGTCTGCAAAGAATGCAAATGATGCAAATTCTGTCAGTCTTTCTGAGAGCCACATGGAATTTTACCTCAGTTTTCTCTATTGGTGGACTTGAGCCTTGAACTGTCCACTCTGGATAATGACATATTTAACTTAATTTACTGTTTCAACATTTCAAGCTCAATGATCTCAAAGTGATATGGATTCTCGAAGAGAGAATTCTTCTTATATTCTCCTTCAATATTTGTAGAATCGAAAAATGACAATTCGGTAAGTTATGTGTTTTTTCAATTCGAATTTAGACCAATCAGAAAGCTAACGGATTGTCGTACGACAGGATTTCGAATCTGTCTGTCTGAATCCAGCCTTAGCTGAAAGTCAATTTTTTGGCAGGAGATTGAGAAAATGGCCCCAAGTCTCGAGCAAAACTAACCACAGGAATATAGATTCATTTCAATCTTCATCAGAATTCACTTTCACACAAACAACTCAACCCAAACTTGACAACGGACAAGCACCCCTCTCCAGCTCCACTCCAAAATTTTTTTTTGAACTTCGCTAATTGGTCTAATGCGCCCTAAGGGAAGCAACGACCATAAAAAACCAAAAAGAACTTAGCTAATAATAGGTGTGTTCTGGTTCACAAAAAAACAGTCCAGGAGCGGTTCGAAATAGTTGGACTGTTGAGGCGTGAACGGTTTGTCTTGAATATATATCTACAATAATTGGGTGAATGACTATTTCGTCTATTTCGAAGTATCCTAGATGAGTATTATTGCGAACAGTTCAATGAGTGCTACGCGCACGCACAGAACACCACAAAGCACATATAATATGGAACATATGTGCTTTGTGGTTCTGGTTCTGGTTTTAGTAGTTTTACGCTTCCATGGTTCAGAATAGTTGAGATAATGAACGAAAAATAATTGGAGGTTACTGACGTTAGATCTGAAATAAATTTAATGGGAAGCGGCCTTTTGCTTTTATTCACCTTTATTTGAATTCTTTCTACAAACTTATATAAATAGTCATGGACCTAAATCTATCAGTTTTTCAGGAGCCCCGTGGGGTTATGAGAATTTTGCATTTTGTAAGTTGCATTTTGTTTATCTTATAAGATATGACAACAAACCCTGCATCCTGCAATTAGTGTTCATTTTTCTTTCATTGAATGTTTTTGTTGGAATCCATTTTTATTTGAATTCTACCTTTTTTTTCAATTTGTTTCAGGTGTTTTCGATTTGTGCTTTTGCAACCATTTCGGGCTATTCAGGATATGTCAAATATTCCAGTCCTACAAGAGGATTCTCATTGCCGTTCAGTTATCCATTCGATATTATTTGGGACGAATCAACAACGAATAAAACCTGTGATGTAAAAACTGAAGGGAATTTTTCTTCTGATTCCAAATTTTTTGTAGCAACTGGAGTACTTGCAATGCTGTATTCTTTGGCCATCATTTTTGTGTATATTAAACTGGATGAAATGTATAAGAATTACAACAAGCTACCCCTTTATGTGAGTGTCATTTTTCGTTGTTTATATTTTGTGACTATTATAACTTTCAGGACTTTCTCATGACTGTTGTTTTTGGAGTTTTATGGCTTTCGAGCAGTGCTGCGTGGGCACACGCTTTGACAGGTCTGAAAGCAGTTACTAGTGCTACAAATGATTGCCCAGGTTTCACTAAAAGTGTGAGCAGCTTCTCTACACTCAACATATCAGTGGTAAGCAAAGATTATATTTCAGAGCAAGCACATACCATATAGCTCTCTCCTAGCAACCCCTTTTGATAAGCTGTGGTTTTTCCTTCTGCAAATTATGAAGAAATTACTGTTTATATTTTTCTCTTTTGATTGTCACCCTTTTATTTATTCATGAGTAAAGGTAAGTATTTTTGCCATAATTTTCAAGTGGGATTTTTAACTTTGATAAAAGTTTTTTGAGCATTTCTGCTCAGAAGAATCATTGGTATGGTTGAGCCAGACAAATTTGTGATTGATCCATTCATTCTGAACTCAGATTCATCCTCAAAATATCTGTTCTTTTCTTTGAAGAAAGTAGCATTGTCAACACTGATGTTTATTTTTACCCATTCAACAAATATATTCTCAAATTTTCACACTTTGAAATTTGACCTCATCTTAAACATCAGTTTTTTCACGATACTATCCTAATTTGTTTTTTAAGAAATGTTTATCATTATCAACCTTCAACTTCCGAATACGACTAATGATATTGAGGAAATTAATCAAGAGGTAATATTTAAAAATTGAATTTTAGGCTTGGGTAGATCGAAGTAGGTTATATCAATATAATTTTTTTTCAGATTTTGGGTTTCCTGAACTTCTTTCTTTGGGCAACAGATCTTTGGTTCATCTACAAAGAAACCAATTTGTTCCAAGGGAATCAGCAACAAACAACAGATGGTGTTTAATTATCTTACAAAATCTTCATTTGTACTAGATGGATTTTGCACTATCTTTACCATCATTTTCATTATTTATGCAATGTCTTCACTAGTTGCTTTCTCTTGAATTATCTGCTGTGTCATATGGACTCGTACAAGCCATTTGATTAATTTAAGTTGTACAGTACGGTGTTTTGTTGTTACTTATATTTTTATTACCTGGAATCTACTAGTTTTGTTTGATACTAATAATTGTATTGCTGTTCTGTTACCATGTATGTTGATTAATTCATACCCAACTGAAAGATAATCACCTGAAAGGTAATGGTTTTGTCATCCATTTATTTTCCATCATGGTGTGAACTGATTTCAGTTGTATAAAGTTGAATCACTTTCTTTTTTGTCTTAATGAATTAATCATTCTATTATTATTTCTCATACAAAAATTTCAAAACCTGATGAAGGTGAAATCACTTTCTGAAATGATCTATTCGAATTCTGAAATAATTTACTGTCCTACTGAATAGTTTCAACTTTTTCAACACAGTTTCTGAATGTTGCATTAATATTGTTCGATTCCATCCCTTATATACTTAAGTTATAACTTTTTAGTTTTTGATAAATTATTTATTTTGTTACCTTCAGAAAAAACAAGAAAAGAAACTTTGGTGTTTCAAAATAGACGATACAAATACTTCGAGTTCTACTATCCATTCAAACGAATTTGATAGGTATTGCATATCATACTTATAGGCTTGATCAATTGGTATTTTTCTTGATTATGTCATACAGATCACCAATATTATACATATTTTGAAATGGCATTTGAAAATCAATTGAATCTGGAAATATTTTTGAAGCATTGTTTGACAAGTTTATGTAACTCAAAATAATATTATAAGAATACAATTTATTTATGTTACTTTCTGCCTTGATAGTATTTAAAAACTCGTGCGGAGGTGTTTGATATTTATAATAACCATATTTTTTTACTTAGAAGTATATGAATATTTTCACATGTGGTGAATATTGTGAACTTGGAATTAATACAGAATATTCAGAACTCACAAAGCAATAATAGTTGTTAACTCAAACTGCCAAGTCAGTTGAAAATTACCCGGTAATTGATCTTGTGTTATATATAGATGCCACAAATTTATTTTTCTGTGAAATTGAAAATGTTATTAAAAAGTGTAGCAATTTTACGTTTTTTTTATTCAAACAGATTCATCTAGAGTTTTGAGTCATTTTTGTGTTATACGAAATTTTCGTTTCATTATTGGATGTAGGCTAACAAAATATTGTATTTAAAAAAATCAAGGTTTGCAATATATATGCAACTATCGGAGAAAGTTGCCTATATCTCTTGAGATCACGTTTGTTCTTGATTTCATTAATTGCAATGAAAATTTTTGTTTCACATTTTGTTTTGTATAGCAAGTCTTGTATTCAAAATTTATTACTTTCTCTCTCTTTCTCATTATTCTACGATTCTACCAACAGTCGAATTAGTGTGATAGAAAAACTGAGAGACGAATACGTTTTGAATACAAGAAAGACAGAAAACACGTCATTTTCGTGTCTGCAATGTCTTCTCACTATTCTTTGCCAAACGACGAACAAATAAATGAAATATTGCAACATCTGGTAATATTTATTTTTATCAGTTACATTTAACGTATCTCTGTCTGACTATTCATTGGGGGATTCATTAATAAGTAAAGAATATAGAGGAGAGTAGATATGGCAAAGATGACTGATAGGGGTTCTATTCTCGAACCACACGTTCGTTCAACTTAGACTGGATTCAGACAGATCCGAAATCCGATGGTAGGACGATCCGACAGCTCTCTGATTGGTCTATATTCAAACTAAGACCAATCAGAAAGCTGTGGGATCTTCGGATCTGTCTGAATCCAGCCTTATACGTTGTTACTAGGCAGAGACCAATCAGATCTGTCGCAGCTTAGCAACAGCGTATTCGCAGAACTGCGAGTGATTCAAGAATAGCGCCCTAGGTGTGTTCGGGTTCACAACAAAAACAGTCCAGGAACGTTTCGAAATAGTTGGACTGTTGAAGCGTGAAGGGTTTGTCTTGAATATATCTACAATAATTAAGTGTGTAACTATTCACGAAAATCGAGTAAACACAAAATTCACAAATACCAATGGAGATGGAGAGTATTTGGTAGAATCGTATAAAGAACTTTTGGGGTATATTTCAGATTTTGATGATAGGAGGCGATTGAACTATATAGTGGTATACTTTTGATTACTTATGTATTTATAAAAGATATAAAATGCAATGATGACGAAAGTTTTTTGAGTCAGGTAGGCGTCTCAAGGATAGATGCCTATCTATATTTAGGAAGGACGTTAAAATTGAAAATGAACTCTATATATACCAATAATTACTAGTACCTAGGTTACTACGTTGGTCAATTTTTTATTGTACTAATTTATGGATTAGACATAATTCATGCAAATTCTTGAATAAGAATTAGGAATATTGTTTCAAGTTAATTTTAAACCCCTATATATCTACCTCTGCTTCCGCCTGTCTGAATAAATAACATTCAGATTTTTAAAATATTTTACTACCGAGATAAATATTCATGAATTTATATTTATATCATATGCTAATTTTGTTGCAAAACCTTGCTATACCATCGATTAAAATGTTTGAAATCGTACGCTGCTTGTAGAAGTGTTTAGAAAAAGTATTATTTAGTCAATTATTCCCTCAAATTGCAATCAACGGTAGGTGAAATGGTAATACCTAGGTAGTTACTAGCACATCTACTAAAAACTAAAATTGAATAATCTGACAGCTGTACAGCTTACAAATTTAACATTATTCTGCACATGTTCGATAGGTACTTATCAATTTGAAATGAAATAGAAACAATATGGAAACAGACACTGGCCTGGCCAGGAAAGGAACAGATAGGTTATGTTGTGGCCCGTGATGTAATCCTTTTAGAGTAATAGAATGTAAATATTTGTTTGTTGATGTTTGATTTCGATAAATCAGTGCCATACAAGGCATTGAGAAGACAATTCCAATTTTGCTTATTCTGGTTCAGTATACTTATGCAAGATATTCCAAAGGTTAGTAGTATGATGTCTAGTAGGTATCTATATCATTGTTTGCAATAATATATGTGTCGCAATTATAACACTACTTATATTTTAGGGGAAGTTTGACATGTAAAGCATACTGTTTACACCTTATGATGGAATTTGATTCCCAAAGTCAATATTCTGACGAAGGAGTTGAATTATCAGTATCAGGTTTGTTGTGGGAGCTGTGTTCAATTTTCAGTGATTGGTTTATCATAAATTTCATTGTTTTATCAGTTACTTACATAGGCTTAATTATTTAATATCCAATCCTCTTGATAATATGATGATAACGGATTTAATCACTATGTTGAAGTCTAACCAAGTTGCTATCTGCATAATAACAGACAAGATTAAAGTAAACATCAGTTGTATGTCTGTTGTTTATTATGTTGAATATACATGAAGGAAAATTTTCAGAAAATGGGGAAATATACCCAACGGACTATCCCTTCTTGGAAGACTCACAACCATCATTTTTGGAAGCAAAAACTGTGTTTTTACTTATAAGAAGAAATGTTCCTGTTTCCAGGGCATCTCGGCTGCAATGGCTTCTTGAACACCTTAATACAATCATCACTCCTAGTCAAAAATTGGTAAGAAATATCCAGATTTTTTTCTACCTTCTAGCAGTATTATGTTTGGTAACTATGTGGTCACTTATTGTAAATTAAGGTACAACATTCCTATCCAATATTTTTGCATGATTTACTTTTCTGGTGGTTTCTTCAGATTGGAAAAAAATTGAATTTCTTTTTCTTTCATTATCAGGGAGAAGGAAACCAAAAGAATGAATAAGGGAATGCACAGCACCACCAAAAATCATTCAAATAGTCAATCAATAATCAATATTATTGAATAATGACTTCTTCATCGTGTCAAATATTTAGATATACTGCATGAAACAATCTTCATCTATATCCTGTGATAAATTCAATGTGTAACAAGAACCTTCATTATTGAAGCTGAGACAGTGTTACAAATTGTATCTATTCATATTTTCCCATTGTAACAAATGAGTGGAATTTTCCTTTTTTTTTTCAGACTGAATCGACCAACAATATAGAAGTAATAACAGTTATACCAAGAGAGCAGAATTCGATAAAAGCATGTAACCGGTATTTGGTAACATATCGCACTGAAGTGAAATTCTTAGCACAGAGTTATCGCTTTGTGTTTTGCTTGGACATGAGCCCATCTCATTCTAATGTTGATATAGAAAAAGGTGAAATTCTTTTCGATGAAATACTGAGTTGTTTCAAGACGACCATTGAAGCCCTTTGTAGAGAAGTAAGATTGATCATCAAGTTGAAATAAGTCCTCATTGTTAAAAATTTTCAGTTCGTCATACCAGGGAACTCTTTTGTGTTCAGGCCTACTATATTTTTGACGGTTATTGTCAATACCCCTTTTTTCTTGAGTCCGGCTCAACAAGTCCTAGTCAAAGGTGTGAGAATATCTCTGAATAATTTGGATGAAATAGTGAAATATGTTGAGAAACAGTTTCATTTATTGGAAGAGAAAATTGCTGATGTCTCAGCTGCAGCTCTGGATCAGCTGGATTTTCAAAGGGTATGTTGTGTAAAACACTCATTTTAAATATTAATTTATTGCCTGAATAGCTAACCATACATACAGGCTATCTATCAGTTCTGACCATGCCAAAAAAAGACACAGGATTGAGAAGTTGTAATTTAAATGAAATCATACCACAACAGAACTCTAGATTATTGAATTAAAGACAAATGTTCAGCCCCTTTAATTATTGATGGTGGTGTCTCTCAAGGTTCTGTTATTGGACCACTTGTTCGGTTTGAATACTACCACCCTAGCTCATCAGCCGGATGACAGCAAAATACATGATAAATAAATTCCTTTTTTATTTAAATTCTACCTACTTGAATTAATTAGAATGGTCCTCATACATATTTATGCTGAATCTGTTGAAATTTTTCAAATATTGTTATGGTAAAAACAAAACAAATCATTTTATCCAACTAATCGAGTTACTTGAATTTCAACTCGAGTTGTTTTTTTCGAGTTCGTACATCACTATTTCAGTTGTAAAATATCTATTTTTCCTGAAGCTGATATGTGATTGGCTAAAAGCAAGTGGGTTGTTACGTAGTACTCGTGGTTAGCGCATGCGCTCACATTTTGTTCCGGTTCTTTTCTTACTGTACAGTTAACTGTAATTTTCATCCAATCAGATATGAGCTTCAAGAAATATGAGTCTTTTTCTGGAAATATTGGTTTTTAAGAAGCGAGTAAATTTTTTTTTCCCGATGGTAGACACTTTCTCGAATATTTCAGGTATAAAGAAGAATATGTTTTGCTATTACAGGTTCAATATTTCCAAGAAAAAACAAATATTCAACAACCTCCAAAGAACTCTGATCATCTGTCGAGCAGATCTGCTTAGCATCTGAACCGAGTTCACTTGAAGCTGGATATGAACCTTGATTGAACAGCTGGCTGGCCCTAAGCTCACTTTTACAAAAAACGAAAAGTGAGTTTATGCCTCAAGTTGTGTTCAAGATGAATCTGAATAAAAATTCATTCAGATTCTGTGAAATTCTTCTTGAGCGCCACTCGAAGTTCAAACTCAGTTTTCGTTTTTGGTGATTTTGGGACCAAACCCAATCGATCTGCCTTAACATACATTTCAATTTGCAAATTTTAGAAACTCTGTCTCGAATATCACTCTTGGGACGAGAATTTTGATAAGATCCGCTGGAAAATGCGAAACTCTGTTTTTTTTTGTGGCTTACCTACGTAATAAGAATAGAGTAGTTTGCAAAAACTTCATTCACTATAGATCCCTTCTACTAGTTACACCAAATATTTTCGAAAAAGTCGATTTTCAGCACTGAATAATTTGACATTTTGATGACACATATATTCATATGACTATTAAATCGAGCCATTGGTTATAATATTTAGGAAACATGACTATTTTTATGGAGAGAAGGAAGTTTTGAGGATGATTTAAACGTCTAAGAATGATATACCCTTGACTTCCTCAAAACATCCTTCTCCCCACAAAAATATTCATGTTCCTAAACACAATAACGTTTTTTTTTCCTAATTATGTTATCAGCCAATTATCTTATCTAATGAGGGATACATTTTTTAGCTTTATTATTCATAAATTCATTAGTTTGAATGTCTGTCCACTTGTTTTATTAATTGGCAGACTAAGAAAATCAGACTGAGGGATGGCCCCCTCCTCTCATTGGGTCCTATTTTTGAAAATTAGTACAGGTTTGATCGGAGTAAACCAATAAATCAAATCAATCAATGTCGCAGGCGAACTGCCGGTGAAGAAATTTCAACCTATACGTATGCGAATGACATTTAAAAAAATTGACATTGATAACATTTCGTGCATGAGATCTTGATTTTTTTTTATGTGCAATGCCTACTAGGAACACAAAATGTATTGAAATTCACCATGCAAATATCTTTCTTGTTCATATAATATATTTGGAATGAATGGGAATATACTTTGCACCTTGTGACTGGATTCACTCATGTACACACTTGATACTACATATTAGCCATTGCAAAACACATGCAGATTTCTGTCACCAGCTCTTAACTTGTAGCATTTTTCATAATCGATAATTGTTCAGGCCCAAAATGAAGGATTAGTCGGTGATCTGTTCGATCTGCCGCCAGAGTCTGGTAAAATGTATTCCAGGATACCGATGGTCACGCCCGACGTGAATTTCGTGAATATGTTGCGCTACTCGATGTTAGCCATATCACTCCTTCCAGAGAACAGCATAAGTCGTAAGTTCGTTTTCGGTGTGATGGTTCATCTCATCATGTTTCTGTTCCAGATATTCTTGTCATTACTGACGGCGTGGTTGCGATGCCAGATTCGAATATAATGGAGTCTTTATTATTTCAGCTGCACTATGATAGCATAGCGATATCGTTTTTGAAAGTCGGCTCTGACTTTCGCCCTCACTTCAGTTCGGGCTTCGTAGCATACACAGATTTGTTATGTTTCTTTTCTCATTCGACGCTTGGGACCTGCCTGGAGAATTTTGTTTCCGTTGTGAGTATTTTATTGAATTCATATGCGGGTATATCTCTAATGCACGATGCATGAGAGAAATGTGGTTTGCTGAACGTATAATGCATAGTAGGAATGTTCACAAAAAAATAAAATCCTGTTTGAAATGTGTAAAACGTGAAGAATGATCCCAATAATGAATTCCCAGAATAATACAAAACTGCAAAAATCCTTTCCTCATGAAAAATCAAATAGAAATCCTAGCATTCGTTTGAACTCAGTAACGCTCGGTGACGTCAGTACCCTTATTGAACGGCACGCGAGCATTTCACAGCTGTTGTTTCCCTGCTTTGAGCGCAACGGTCATGTATATTTATGTGGCATGTTCAAGTTGAAAGTGTGAGTTAGGTTTGCTATAAGACAAATGTGGTTTTCTGAACGTATAATGCATAGTAGGAATGTTCACAAAAAATAAAATCCTGTCTGACATGTGGAAAACGTGAAGAATCATCCCAATAATGAATTCCCAGAAGATTACGAAACTGCAGAAATCCTTTCCTCATGAAAAATCAAATAGAAATCCTAGCATTCGTTTGAACTCAGGAACGCTCGGTGACGTCAGTACCCTTATTGAACGGCAAGCCGGCATTTCACAGCTGTTGTTTCCCTGCTTTGAGCGCCACGGTCATGTATATTTATGTGGCATGTTGAAGTTGAAAGTATGAGTTAGGTTTGCTATAAGAGAAATGTGGTTTGCTGAACGTTTAATGCATAGTAGGAATGTTCACAAAAATTAAAATCCTGTTTGAAATGTGTTAAACGTGAAGAATGATCCCAATCATGAATTCCCAGAAGATCACAAAACTGCAAAAATCCTTTTCTCATGAAAAGTCAAATAGAAATCCCAGCATTCGTTTGAACTCAGGAAAGCTCGGTGACGTCAGTACCCTTATTGAACGACACGCGGACATTTCATAGCTGTTGTTTCCCTGCTTTGAGCGCCACGGTCGTGTATATTTATGTGGCATGTTCAAGTTGAAAGTGTGAGTTAGGTTTGCTATAGTTTGTTACTGAATCAAATAGTTTGATGCCAACGTGTTCATTGTGCTGCGTTCAATATGGAAGGTTTTCAAAAAGCCGATTCACGTAAACTCTCAACAGTAGATGTTATAACGGTCTCTGTATCGTGTATTGACTAAAAGCGACCACAGACTAGTGGTACAAAAGCAAGGAAGTAAGAGCTATATTTTTATTCGGTGAATTATTTGTGAAAAAGGTTGATAAGGTAGTTATTGCCTCCATTTATTGCATTGTCATGATGCGTTGAACCATTTTGATGTGTTCATATTGTGCAGTAAGTGAAACAATGGAGGAAGGTAATATTCGTTGTTTGTTATTTGTAGAGAAATTAAGTGATAATTCACTTTGCCTATATCATACAAACCCTCTTATTCAAACATTCAGAACACTGATGAAAACTTTGCGGGGATTGTCTTATGAGCTATTCACACAACCGGGGACAAAACACTTATTTGAACTTCGTCTTTTTTTTTTCCAACATCGACCTATTTCCGTTACCAAGGCCAATCACAGGCTGCGTATGCGCATTTTCAATTTATACGCATTTTTTAATGCTTGTAAAAAGTTTAGATTTCAAGGTTATCAATTATGAATTGAGTTATGCACTACGGAATGAGTAAACCAGCATTAAAATATATTCAATTTTTATGAATTGCGCTTCTGAGTTATGAATTATCCAATAAATTCTGTTCATTGAAGGCTCGTGTCCACTAGCAATTAAATTTGCCTAGAGTTCTCTCACAAGTCACTTGCAATGCGTGTAAACAGCAGCGCTAGAGGAAGTTTGCTGAAAGTTTACTCTCGGTCCAAGTACTTGCCGACTTGTTAGAGCTTGTAGTGTACACGGCTAATCTAAGCAAATTACTTTGCACTTTATTATTTCAAAACTGTTTCGGAATATTTGCAGCAAGTTGTGAGATTTTGTGAACTATTTTGAACTTTTATTTATTTTTTTCGAATCTGAATTAAAATTATGATTTTTTCACATAAATGGAGGAACGACGTGTTTGGAATAGAGAAAAAACTCTTCTGCTAATTGAAAATTTTGAACTGTACCCAGAAATATGGAATGTACATTGCAAAGATTTTCAAAATAGAGTAAAAAACAAGGCGCATTTCAAAAATTAGGAGAACTATTCAACACATTTGAACATGAAATTCTGCGCAAGCTACATAACTTGAGAACACAACTGAATCAGGAGTGGAGAAAAATTCAAAAGAAAAAGAGTGGACAGGGGACAAATGAATTGTATAAAAGCACACGTGGGAATTTTTTGATTCTTTAAAATCAAGGACAGACGCTCTTCTGGTGGTATGACTTCTTGCATTTTGGTATCTTTTCATGTATATATTTTCTTTCACCAAATTTAGCAAAAAATCAAAATTTTCCGCATACGTACGTGAAAAATATTTTAATTGCTGAGGATCTTCCGTTCTCAATTCAGAGAGCAGCTTCTCATATATGCCTAACGTAGATCTTCGCTGAATCCATTTCCTGACCCAAATATTCTACGCTTTTTGTCATTTTCCTTTATTTGTTTTTTTAACTGAATATATGTTACAACAGCAGCATCCACTTGCTGAGACGACATTTTTCTGGAAGTGTGTGTACACGTACTCAAGCAAACGAACTTGCTAGAGTAATTTGCCGCAATAAATTTCAAAACAATTAGACTACAGTGTAGACACGCCGGCAAGTACTTG
The DNA here is from genome assembly GCA_032362365.1 of Zygogramma bicolorata. Lineage (NCBI taxonomy): Eukaryota > Metazoa > Arthropoda > Insecta > Coleoptera > Chrysomelidae > Zygogramma > Zygogramma bicolorata. The sequence continues at coordinate 506,257 of JAVJAQ010002096.1, forward strand.
GTGAAAAAACTTTCGCAAGTTACTTGCACGTGGACAAGAGGTTTATAAGGACATCAGATGATATCAGAAACGTAAAATCGCAGAGTTTTAGTGACTAGTAATATATAGATAGGACCAAGACAACATTACATTTTCGTGTTTATTATTTTTCAAATGACAAGCACTTTCCAGAAGGTTTTTTTTTGACGATTCTAATGTTACGATTTCTCTACGATTGGATTGAAAACAATAACATAAATCTAAAATAACCAAGTACATTCTGGATAATGATTCATTCACTTTAGTCAAGTGTTGCACGCATAGCCACGAAGCATAATGTTTTGTACAAAACACTTACTAGATAATAACAGTGACATAAGCTTTATGAGCAGACACTAAAAGTTTCTCAATTTTCTTTGAATTTCGGTTGAATATTATTGATCAAAATGATATACACTGAAAGTAGAGAAGTGGGTTGTTATTGATTTTTGTTGAAATTCAGGTAATGCTGCTGAGTTTCATGCTCAGATATGGTTGGAACTCGTTGAAATATTGACAATATTGTTTAGATTGACACACTCTTCGAAAATAAATTAATTATCAACCAGAATTTTCCTTACTTATATTCAATTTATGTTCTTATTTTCGATCCAATCATATAAAAATTAGTAATTCACAATGTTTGTTGTTCTTTCAATTATCATCGGACAGATAATTTGAAGTTCAAAAAGGGCAGATTCATTGGTGGTGTTGTTAGAAATAACGTTTTTTCAGTTGCCTATGCTTCATTTTCTGTCAGAAAAACTCTGGTGACGTCACGCACAAATATCATATCATTTGAAGAATCTCGTTTCGGTACATTTTTGCATTTGGTTCATATTCAGTTTTTGAGCAATGAATAAATATATGGTTTGAAAAGTAACTAAGTTGTTTTATTTTTTGCAGAAGAATGATCCATCCCTGCAGATGAATATTTACCAGAAGTCGTTTTTGTTTTGGTCATTTCATACTGCCGATAGAAATACTTGTTCAAAAATTTGTGATAATAAGTGGAGCTCATCGTAAGTTGACAATCATGCTTATTTTTGAAAATAAACTTTTTCTCTCCAATTTGTGAAAGGGCGGCGTTGTTTCAGGAACGTGACATTTTGTAGTCATACAGTGCCATCTTTAGTTTCCAAACGACAGACTGATGAAAATACAAGTGCTTCCATTATGCTATTGTTATCTAGGAGAATGAGGGAGGGCTTCACGGTAGATGTGAGTGTTTCATTGGTTATTTATGTTTGAACATACCTGATTTATCTATTTATCCTAACTTTAACAACTACACTTTGATATAGGAGTGCCAACAGTAATACAACAAAATATACTGATTGTCGTACATGTTAATCATTCCATATACCGTTCGTAATTGGATAATTGGAATTTCTAGGTATGCCTATGTTGAAAAAAAATATAGAGTACAAAATATTTTCTTCACCTATATGCATTTTGAACTTCTATTTGACGCTTACAAGGTTTTTTTACTGAAATTTATACTTTATTTCTCCCGAGTTATTTTTATTATTTTTTTCTATAATAATGATAAAGGAATTCAGATGCCTTTCTTTTTATATGCATACATCTTATCCAATCCAACTTTTCACGGAAAACTGACAGTAGATTTCAAATGGCTACTTGTCCCTCACTGCGCAGTACGTCGTCATTTCCGTGCCAAGATGAAATGGACAAGGTGTACGTGAACGCCTCTGAATTACTGGTTGAGGTCATTAAAAAATACAATTGGATGATGTTATATCCATAACTTTGTTATATTCTCATGGCTAATAAGTGAAAATCAATTTTTAACACCATCCATCCATACATAGTTATTGTCTTGAGTTTTATATATTGAAATTATGATTTTTTCCAGAATGTATTTTTTATGAATGGTAATCTAGAGGTAAAACTGATACTCCAGTGGAAAACTTCAATATTTGTTCATTACAAAGTCAGATCACAGTGGCCTGTTGTGAAAAACCTAACGAATTTTGAGGTATTTATAACAGGTGAGTTGATTTTTCCAGAAATTCATTGTATCAATGAAAAAAACATCCTTCAAAGCCCTCTTGAGAGTGATGATTCAAAAAAGAACGTGTGACAATTGCAGTTTTTCTGGAATATGTCATTTATTCAATGTTTTGTTCTACTTGGCAATTTATCATTCTGAGGTTGTTAATCTCCTATCATTATAAGACCTCACGTACTGATTGACAGAATTATCAATAGATTTTATAAAATTTCAGCGCCATACGATTTTCTTCACGATATCACTTGCATCATTAACAAAGAAGCGAAGTCTCTGTACAGGCAGGCCATCATTGAAAGATTTTGGATGAGATTATCACAGCTGTCAACCGGTGATTTGAGGTTGGCTCAGCAGTTGAGTTCATTTCAGACAAATAAAGATTGGTACACTGTCCCAGCAACTGTAAGGAATCGTTTACCAATTTATATTTTGAATAATTCAAGCTGTTCTGATGCCACTAGGTTACTGTTGACCCCAAGGTGAGTATTTTAACTTCTGTAATGCAACAGTTTTAAATCAATGAGCCGTACATATTATTTTGTGCAGGCTTTCAACAAGTTTTCATCGTCGGAAAATTAGGAAAATATTACTAATATATTGATTGCATAATATTGCCAAATTTTTCAGTGACCTCTCCTTCACAAAATTTGTGAATATGTGGCAACCCATTTGTCAGATGGAAACTAATAATTGGAGGAAATGGTTTCATACACAAAAAATATCACTTATATTACAACATGACAACCCTCTTCCGAAGTACTTACATTTGCCGAATTCTGCACAAAAATTTCAGGTAAAATTGAAGTCTCAAGAAATTCAACATTGGCAAGGTGGTAACTCAATTTTAGAAGCTTATTTTTTGTTTTTATTGGGAGTTACTCTTTAGAGGTGCGATAACCGATTCTTCTCTTAGTCCATTAGGTTAGTAGATATATGGTGAGAGTTCTCTAACATCCCACCCTACTTTTTGGTCCCCTCACCTCGAACCCCGCCAATCTCTTGAAAACTGAACTGTCTCTAGGAAAAACTGCCCCTGAAGAAGCACTGCCTTAAAATCCACCTGTTCAAAAATTACTATAATCCACATCACGGTTAGCTGTATAAGACAAAGGTGGATTTATAAAGAAGGGAAGATAAAATGATCAAAATAATAAAGGTTGAAAAAAATCGTATAGAAAAAATAGTATGGAAAAAATGGATTACCGTGGTTGTTTAAAAAAGGAGGATGTAGCTCAAAATATCTTCTTCCTATGACTTAATCGCCATGTGAAGTATCTTACATTTTTCACTCTGAACCATCAGCATTTGATTGCAACAAAATCACAAATATAAGTCTAATTAATTGTCGATATTGAAGTACGAGTTTGTTGAATATTTGCAGGTTATTCAGTGTCGACAAGCAGCTACTGCTTTGTACGGTCTACTAGCTGAATGGGCATCTTTTATTCTGGTGGACAATCATACTTACTTGAAACTGTTGTACAAAGAAAGTGACAAGCCGCCTACGTGGTTCTGTATGGTTAGAATTTCTTCTAAGCTTCCATGCATTGTGCTGAATATTGGGTTTTCCACTGGAACACCTGGATGCATGAGGAATGAGGTAAGATAAATTCATTTTCTTTGCACTCCCCAGATACTTCCTATATTGCATTTCAAACTGTGGCATCGCCTATTTTAATTAACAAGAGAATAACCAATTTCATTTTCATTCGTTTGTGTTCAACAGCTGTCTTTTTTAGGTTTGTGATGATTTGAAAATTAGTATATCATCTCTGTCCCACTTTCCAAGTCATGGAAAATTAAGAGAAAGCTTTTCCTGTATGTTACTGCAAAAACCACTGGAAAAAATTCTCATTAGGTATGTATAATCGTATTAACATAAAACTGTCTCGATTTCATTCTTTTTTATTTTGTAGGTACGAAAGGATTCCGAGTAACTACACAACTGTGATATTTCCTGATGGAACTCAACCCCCACCTTCATCCTTGAACTTGCCATCTTCGCCAGTGACTGGCACCTTATTCACTACTTTGTCGCGGTATCTTTTCCATAAACGATGGATTTGGAGTGCTAGTCTTCCAGTGAATCCCAGACTACCTGATCAGTCGATATCTAGAATACTGAATACACTTACAAGGTGAGGATAACTTTTTTACAACCATGCTTGAGAAAATTCATTAATTTTTTTCAGTCGAAACCATTGAAATAAATGTTAGCAATGATCATTCATGTAACTGTCATTCAGTTCATGAATTTTATTTATCGAATTATAATATTGGACAATGTTTTTTTTAATCAACATTTAATACGTTATGTAATCTGATTGACATCTTGCCATTCCATTTGACTTTGGGGTCATTGTGTTATAGTTATAACGTTTATTTCTGTCACAGTACATTATCAAATATTTTTGATTTCTGCAGCAGAAAATTTTTGGAAGTAATACTTGCAGTTTCATTGTGTCAACTTGAGATTCTACTGCAGTATAAGGCAAATGATAACCTTTTTTTTTAAGGATGAGAATCAAGGAAGGCTTCAGATTCGCCCATTCGGCCTCTGGAATCACAACAATGGTGTTAGAACTCTGGATGGACCCTACTGCAACTTGTGTGGTGCAGTACGTTCTATTTCCTGCTCACTGGGCAGATCTCAGTGATGAGGTGTACAGTGTATCTGAGGAGGAGCATGAACAGTCATCAGAAGCCGAGGCTGAGCTACAGATGGTAACTGAAGTATGGATTGAGCCACAATATGGCAAAGTGGTACCTAGTTGTCCTAGAATTGGGTACATGGATAATAAACATTATTATGAAATAGCTGATGTGGTGAGTGTCTTTCCTGTTTCCTTCGTCAATCTTCAAAAATTTTTCATGTATAAATTCCATTTCTCGTTAGGAATAATCTTCTTAAGTTAATTGTTATTTTCACAGATATATAAGATAGATTTCCAGTGTATAAGTGCATTATTGACAATGGAACATTTAAGCTTGATGTGCCAAGAACGAGAAGAGGACAATTTGTCTCTCAATCAAATTAGTCAGAACACTCTGACCACAAGTCGTGGTTCACGTAGAGACAGCAAGAATAGTTATTTGAGTTCTCCTGCACCTGTAAAGGGGTGAGTACAAGTATCATAATATTATATTTTTTTAAAGTTCAATTTAAATTTTTTCATATACAGTTTTTTAATAAATAAATTGTTATTACAGAGGTCAATGGTACCCCATAGTTTCTCCCAGAATAGAACACATTCCATTCAAATTTGATCCGATAAGCATACTGCCATTGTGCCAACAAACCGAACTTTTATTTTCAATGTTCATTGAGAGCAGAGAAAAAAGTTATCCCAACGATAAGCAGAATGACAAGGCGAATAGATTTCTCTTGGACAATATTCTTGAACATTTAGGACTGCTACATGACCAAGAAATAGAACTAACCAAAGAAGATTCTGATAGATTTACTCAAGAAATTTTATTGAGACACAAAAACAAACATCCCCATGTTTGTCCGATATCGGAAAGCGTTCTAAATAGAGGTGCGTATAGTTTTTTATCAGTGGTGATTTTTTAAGTAACCGTATTAATGATGATAACTATAATAATTATCCATTTGCAGTTCATTTATTCAGAATACTAGTTGTTCCAAGGGACGTAATTATTTTGAAGAGAAAGTTTTTTAAAGCGACTTTAGTTTTTGTTTCTTTGTTTTTCTCTAAACGAATTATTTCCATTGTGTTGTTGCTGCAGTGAAATATTTCCTAGTGATATTTTCTTTGGTATTTATTTTTCAGGCAACTCTCAGGAGAGTGATGGTAAGACTGAATCTCAATGGCGATGTTTCATTAAAGGAGTATCTGTGACACACGTTATACTAACTTTCATTGCCTCGACACTAGACGATCTCAAGGCACTTATGACTTCAGATCATTCGAACATTCCAAATATTGACAGGAGTGAAGAGAGTATGGAGCGCGCTTCCTCTAGGGGAAGTAACTACAGCGATGTACCTATAAATACTTCGAGTTCGCTCTGTTTACCAATATATGTGTTCGATTGTCCTTTGGGTAGATTAGTTAATGCTCACGTCAATAATTATGAGGAACACGTTGCCTCTGATGGGGACGTTTACGAAGATCATCGCTTCAAAGGGAATGCTATCTTGCATGAGGAGTTTGTTAAGTTAGTAGTTTACTATTTGAGTTATTCTGTATTTTGGTTATACACGAGAACTTGAAAAAGGCCCCTGTGAACAAAAATTTGATGTGCTGTTCTGAGGATTTTCCGTAGTAAGAGGTCGCAAAATTCGTATGAATTGAGGGGGTGGTAAGTTTGAGGGGGTGGAGGAAAGTGAAGGTGGATTGCTCCTAATGGATTAGTCTTACAAAGAATTAGCTGGGACCTGAATCGAGTAGAATACTTGCTCCTGAGGAAGGAACAAAAAATATTAAATTTTTTGGAAAAAGTATTTTAAAAGATTAGAGACATCGATTTACAAAATAATTTTTATCCAGCTAGTTATGATTTTTTTTTGTGAAAAATAAAATATAGAGGGAGTAGATTAGGATGGATAGAAGGACCCCCCTTCTGAAAATTACAAAAAATTGAACCACTTTCATAAATCAGGGCCAAATTATAAAATACACGCCAAGTTCGTGAGAATAAAGAAAAGCAAAAAATCTACATTTTCAACGGAGAATAATTATTCTAGTTTTCTTCAATAAAATTCGTTTCCGAATTGATTAGTTTTGGTTACATGTATGGTTCTGAAAAAACCTTGCTTCAACTTTCAAAGTTTTTGAAAATCAAAACACTAACTCTGCGATACAGGATTTTTCATAGGATTTCAACTTGAGTTATTTACATTATTATAAATCAAACTCTACGCAATAGGGTATTGAGGGTGGGAAAGGGTTGATTTTGAAAAAAAATCGTGCGTACCGTTTCAGTTCCTCAAATCGATTGCTGGAAGAAGAAAACCGGAAAATATGTTTTGAAATGAAAAAACGGGGTTGGGGTAGTGTGTAAACCACAAGTTTTTCATGGCAGAACCCACATAATCAAAGCTTATAATTTTGTTTGAAGCAGAAAGGTGTGGGATTGAGTGTGTTGTGAATTTTTCGATTTTCTATATTTCCCTGAAAGTACGTTTTGGAATTTATTTCTGAAATTAGTTTTTTTAACAACTCTGAGGTCAAGATTTCGGGAACAAGATTGTAGGAAGAAGACTCACTTTATGACCCGTTTACCCAAAGCACCATTCCACCCCATCCATGATTTCGTGCTTCAAGGAAATCCTCCGAACAATATATCATGAATTAAAAAACCGAAGATTTTTTCTAGTCTCCAAGCCAGAATTACTGAAGTATGCATTTTTAATCCAACTCCATCCATTTATAACTTTCAGATTGAAGGGAGATGAAGACTCCGATGGATCGATGAAAGACGAAACCGAATCCGAACAAAATTGCGTCAGACAACACTGTAAAACCATGGCAGTTAGCCACTCCAAATGTTTCACTGTTTCATTATTCATAGCCTTGCATCTAGGAGGTTACGTCCACAGCTACGACGTCCAGTCGGCCATGGATCAATGTGATGAGTCTATTACAGAAGTGGATATCACGGAATACATCACTACCGTCTGTGGTCATGTTAGACAGTCCCTCAGCGACAAATTACCCATGAGAGAACTGCACCAAGCATTTCCGTGCTACGACTTGAAGTCGCTTCACATGCTCATCAAAGACAAGTTTTCGAAATTGATAAGCACTATTTTCAATCCGATACCAACTCACAACGAGTTTTACTTCTACAAAAATCTGACGAACCTGGATGTTGTCGAAGAAATTGTGGCCGATAGTGACGATGAAAACTCGGATAACCGTTCCGAAGTTGTCGAGTTCCGATCTGATGAAACCAGCAGTTTTTCCGATCAGGCGCATGTACTCCAACGTATGGAAAGTGGGGTTAGCAATATGAGCTACATGACAGGTTTCAGCGGTGTCACCAATATGAATAACAACCAAATTAGTCCGCTGTTTTTACATCTCATTTGTACCATGCGGTACAATACCGGGGAATGTTCTAACACTTCCATAAGGGTTCTGCCTACCTGTATTGGTGAGTTTTGAGTTTTCTGATAGAACCAAGTGTGCACATTGGACACGTTGGATTAACTTTCAATACAAATCTTGTGTGAAACCAATTTCAATTGTCTTTTTCCGTACTCGTGAACAGTTTTGATCGAAAATAATAGATGCACGAATTACGAATCAATTTCATCTTACACAGGATTTCATAAGGAAAAAATTCATAGACATCATTTCCTTTCCTAAATTTCGAATTTTTTCTAATTCCCCTTGTCACTTACATGCCACATCTGAAAAAGTCAGGAAATTTTGAGTTAATTTTGTGAATGGGATGGTCGACTCACTACTAGTCTTTTATTTCTGATGGAGACTTAGATTATAGAAGTAATACAGTCGACAGTTTTTCACCTGTCGGTCGTAGGTACCAAATTGATATGATTTTTTTATTATTATGTTATATTTTCATTATCACTGCCAAATAATTTTGGAATTTATGGTTTGAATAATAATAGGATAATTGTCCCCCAATGTATGCTCTAATGTCAATGAAACCCTTATTTATTTTTCATTATGATGTGTGCACTTGTTTTTCTCAAGCAGAAATTCTTGAAATTTACTCTAACCTGACTTCACACCAAAACTCACCAGAATCACGTCAATCTAAAACATTTCAATATCCCAGAGGAGATTTGGAACAATTTTTCATCGATTCGTTATGCAATTTTGGCAAAATATTGTTAACGGAGAGCATTTTTTCTATATGAAGGTGAGCTAATTCAGAATTTGGAGAAACCAACGGACTATATTGAGAAATCAAACTTGCAAGTTACTCTCGATATGTTGTGCCTTACATTACCATCAGATGTTCAAAATATAATCAGCGACTATTCTGCTAGAGGCATGCGAACTACTTCATTCTCCTCAGATGGATTCCAGCCCAGCATATCAACCATAAATTCTGATGCTAGTTTCATGTCTCAGTGAGTATCTTTTGAACGCGTCGCAACTGGGAACCATTAATCCTCATCTTAATTGTAGAGTATCTGAACCTCTGAAGCATCTGTCAGAATCCCAGAGGCAAGCGATTTCTTCGATGAGTATCGAAATAAAATGGCTCTTGCAAGATGAAATTTGCACCGCTCTCTTAGATGTGGACCCTGTCACCTCGGACACACTGAATTACGTGATGGAACATGTCAGTAAAAGCAGCCCAGTCAGATCATCTTGTGTTCTAGATGTGGTGCATCTGAATTTTGTATATCCGACAGAAAGCCATGAGAAATTTGTCAACGAATTCGCGAATCTCAAATTGCCTTACAGCGGATACAAGCTATGCAAGAAGGAAGATTTGTACTATCTAGCAAAGGACCGTATAGAAACAGTCTTGGATCGCAAAGAAACTAACAACTATTTCTTGCAAACTGTTTCGTTGGAAAACAGTGTGGATGCTTCTCAATTGGTCCATATACCACATGACATTCAGAATGATTCGGGTTCCAACGCCAACGAACAACCGTTTCATTATTGTGAGGAGATGCTCAATGGTGAACAGAATTTTCGAGAGAGGGGATCCCAACAAAGTGATATATCGAGCATCAATGAGAGTGGGCCGGGTACTGATGGTGGTAAGTGTAGCAGCAGTATGATTTTGTCATATCTGTGTTTTCAATTTTTCAATGAAATTGTTTATTTTCATCGCCTACTTCAGCATCTTCACTAGTATAACTCAATCTCAACAGTTGAAAGTCTTTATTCTGAAAGTTCATTTTTACTCAACGCGCTGTTTATTTTTTGTAATTTATTAATGAACGAAATCACTACACGGCACCATTCAATTTGATGTTTATAAGTAGACTCTAGTTCATTGAGGAATAAAGCAATCACAACTCACTTCCTTTTGATTGGAAGTGGACCCGATTTACAAATTTCAAATGACACCCTGTATATTTTTTCGACCATTGGATAAACCATACGATTATCTTTTCAACGATATACCACAGGTGGCCAATCATTTCCAAAATAACAGCGTAGGAGCCGTTAATTCTCAGATTCAGGGTGGCGTCATCTATGGAACCGATGCTATAAAACATGATGAAGTCAAAATTTGATCATTTGTTAACGAAAAATCCTAAATGCTGCAGATTATATGCTGTAGTCCAACTGCATTCAGATTATGAAATTGAATTAGAGTAAGAGAAAACTAAGAGGATAATAAATATGTGAAGAATTGCTAAACAGTATAAAGATTTGTGATAAACTTGGTTAAGCCTGTTTGATTTCTGAGATAAAATAATTCGAAATCACACTGCCAGATGGCGCCAAAAATTAAGACACGTTTCTAATAAGAAACATTACTCAGAGCTACTTCTTCAGTCCAGAAGTGAATAGTGTGGTAACGCAGTATTTTTCGGCAACATGTATCTGTATTCATTGTTTGGTTCAATTTCGAGCCATTTTGTAGATAATATGTATCATAAAGTAACGGTAGACGAATGAGTTTATCAATGCTATTCAGAATACTATAGTGTTCGTTATAAAAGTTGGGTAAAGCCATACTTGAGCATCACTCTACTTCAATTCATTCGTAGGTTATGATGAAGATGTCAGTGAAGATTATGACGAATACGAGTGGCTAATCACGTTGAACAATAAAAGGCCGCATTTGCCTAATTTTTGGCTGATAATGAAGGTCAGCCAAGACGTTGTGACGATATATTTTCATTGTCGGTAAGTATTGACCGTTCGTCCAATCGTGAAGCAGTATGCAATTCGTTTGTTTTCTTCTCATATAGCTTCTTGGAGCTACCGACGATTCAAGTACGTGTTTATTTGGAGGTGCAGCGTGCGATGCGGGAAGCCGTGAGACATTTGTGTAAAAGGGTAAATCAATTGCTCCTGCTGAAAACCCTGTGCGAGACGAAGATTTGTGACCCGCTACTGGAACCTGATGATGACGGTGATATTTGCATCTCGCCGATATCCAGGATTCCGTCGATGAATCGTATGAAGAAGTTCCAGTGTGAGTAGATATTCACGATGACAAATTCAACAAATCGAAAAAACTAGTTATGATATTTTGTTGAATTTTGAAGTAAAACTAGGGGAAATATGATAGTTTCACCATCAAAACATTAAAAAATGAGTTGAGAAATAGAAAGAAAACCACTTCGGTATCGTATCGACGAAGAAATAACAGCTGACGTGACTTCCAACTTACCTAACGCCATCTGTATCGAGCTTTTCAGAATACTTGTTATTTGAATAGGTTAAGTGGCACTTTTCATGTGAATGACAGGAACTCTCTTCAAAGCCACCAAACTACTTGACAAAAAATAATATATTTTATGTGGCAGATGCGTACGACATCGAATTGGAAATCCATATTTAGCACAGACTACTTCACCAAAAACTACTGAAGTTTTCTGTTTGATTCTATCTTATCTTGAAGAGTTATCTATCAATTTTCAATGCTATCTGAATGATTCTATCTTATCTTGAAGAGTTATCTATCAGTTTTCAATGCTATTTGAATAGGTTAAGTGGCGCTTTTCATGTGAATGACAGGAACTCTCTTCAAAGCCACCAAACTACTTGACAAAAAATAATATATTTATGTGGCAGATGCGTGCGACATCGAATTGGAAATCCATATCTAGCACAGACTACTTCACCAAATACTACTGAACTTTTCTGTTTGATTCTATTTTATCTTAAAGAGTTATCTATCAAATTTCAATGGCAAGTACTCAGAAAAGCGAAGTGTACGGTTGGAGGTCATGTTAGCTGTTATTTGGTAAACTTCTTTCACGAAAGTGGTTAACCACAATCTATTTTCATTATTTGGATTCCAACAAAGTAAATAGTAACTAAATATCATGAACAGTTTGTTTGGGGTTGTCCCAAACACAACAAAAGTTTAAAATATTGTCCACTTATATTTTTCAGATCACGATGCTGTTGAAGACTTTGATATGCCATGTTCTTCGTCTTTATCAACAACCTCCTTGCATTTCAAAGTGGGAGAATTCGCCTGCCCTGTGGTTTGGGAAACACCGTTTATCTTACATTCCCGATTGAAAACAGGTCCAGGAAAATCGGGTATATCTAGAGGAATTCTCGCTCTGAAAAACATTTTGGATAAGTTTTCAGTTTCGAACAGAAATAATATGTTCGTTTATAGAGACAATAAACAGAATGTGTTTTATCTCAGGTAGTATTTTTGGTCAGCTGTAGTTATTTTTCTAACGTGAGTTTGTTTCAGATTGCATGAAAATATGCATTATTCTGGTAATAAATCGTCTATGAGAACTGGAGACTTTGAGAGCGGTACTGTTTCTCGTAGTCCATCCATCGCTTCCCTACCGTTTTATCAGAATAAATCGACTCTGACCCAATCCGAGCAGAGTATTGCTTCAGCGACTTCGGTAAGAAATCCTCTAGATCTTCACTACGTGCTTAATTATTTTTTATAATTTTGTTTCAGGCTGACATTAGGCCAAGAGTGAGATCCTTCGGTGAAAGAGAAAGCAACAATTTCCCAAATGAAGATACCTTGATCTTGAAAGTCCATGGAATCACTGAAGCGGGATCTGATGTTCAGCATGACTTGGTGCAAGTGTTGCAAAATCGTCTGGATGATGCGGTGTTGGAGTTTTTGTCAGTGATGTTAGCTAGAAATTCGATGTGTCCTTTGACTCCTGAAGATGTACATTTCATTCAGAAACCTTTTCGGCCTCCAGAAATCATCATAAGGGTAATTATCCTTCATTGTCGGATAAGGACTGCGTTCGGGGAATTTGATTTTTCCGAGTTGGTCACGTGGTATTTTTTAATTAGTGTCAAATAATACATATGCGATAAAGCAAAAGGCCAATGTACTAGGAATTGAGAGAGAGAGCTGTGTGAATCTGTGAGAATAACAGGTAACACTTGACACGAAAACTGACAGTTGTGACAAATACACAGAGTAGCCAACACAGAAATAATAAATGTACTCTAAGCAAAATCCTCATATGATATGATTTGGTTTTATGTTGATGAAGTGTTTACAACATGGTTTTTTATACTCAATTTCTATAATAATTTTGAATCAATGAGATCTGTTAGATTTTTCAGATTGTTCCAAAAAAAAAAATAATCCTTATTATTTCAGTTGACCGTCCAGGATTTTGCGCTTCAGTGGTTGGAATCATTCATTCACTACCTGAAACAGAATCTCCTTCAATTTTTGAACGTGCCAAAGTACACCGACTCTAGGCCCCACTTCCACTTCAAAGATTACGTTGAAGAAGAATCCAATCAGTTTATCTTTGACGATAGCATTTTCATATACAATCAAAGTCAGAATCCAGCTTCTGGTAATCGTGGGATCGCTTGTGTAGCGCTGGCTTTCATCAACAATTCTGACAAGAATAAACCGATACCCGATGAACCTTTACTGTTTGCCAATATTTTCGAAACTGGGGAATTCAGATCTACTGTTACATCGGAGATCATTGACAATGAAGGTAAATAAACGTTAACTGTTTAATTTAGTTCAAAATATATTGTCTTTATAGTGAACAGAAAATAATGATTGAAATTAAGAGCAACCTTTAAACCGAGTTCAATTATTCTAACAAATTGGACAGAATAAAGACAAAGGAATTGCTTGTAACAGTTTTCCTGAAAAAAAGCAGGAAGACAGCTCAACAGCCGATTACCCGAAAAACAAAAACTTTGAAAAAATTGTATTCGAGTTATTCCATCTCCAAATTCAAATTCAAAATTTTACTGCGCAAACGATCAGCGCAACATGCCGGGTGGCATACGTCACTACTCAAATCCGAATCACTGGGCTCATCATTATTTTATGTATTTTTGCGATGAAGTGCATGTTCACAACTACCTACAACCCAATGATACTATAAACTTGCTGCTGATAATTTTACACACAATCAATTACTTGTTGAAAAAGTACAATTATTGCAGACGACATCGAAAACCTTTCGTCTCATCAACAATGAGTTGAACAGAATAAATTTTTGACCCAACTCTGTGCTCTGAGTGTAGGGACTTCCTCTGAAGAAAGACAAAAGACTGTCTATTTGCAACTCCACATACCCAATGGCATTATCCCCATATGCCTCACGAGTAGTTCTGAAGAAGATATTCATCTTATATGTGGGAAATGAAAATATGATTTTCCAAATTAATATGTGAATTTAACCCTATCTGATAGTAATTTCAACATAAAAACCGAAGTGTTTGAGTACTTATATTGCTCTTACATTTCTAAAATCAGCCGCATTGAAACGATTCCATCACCGTGAAGATGTCTATTTATGGTAAATTGATAGAGCTTGCACAAACCCTTCGAAAGGTATTTTATGATTGCAAAACATAAATGCAGGTAATAATTCTCGATGAAATCGAAAATACAAGTCCAATTATAACAAAAAACACGGTTCAAATGTCAACTAATTGTCGTCAATATGAGCTCTGAGGTCAGAGTGCTTTCCGGGTTCTATTTGAATTTATCGAATTTAACTGACTTTCGATCCAGCATTATTTTAAAAATAAATAGAATTATTGCTTTGCAAGCTAAAATGCAGGCTAAAATGTTTATATATTACTATATGACTACAAAGAAATTCAATTGTTTTAATCCTGACAACACCGAATCATTCAACATTGCTGAACATTCTTGTGACATTTTCAGGCACTTATCCTCCTTTTTACCTGGAATTCAGATTGTGGAAACAAGGCAGAGTAAATATCGACAATTTATCCGATAAATTGAAAGCGGCCGTTTCTCAAGCTACCTGGGACATCATCATGGAATTCTATCTCTTGAAAAAGTCACTGTGCGTGCAAAATCTGTCTGTAAATGAATGTGGCGAAGAAGCAGGTCCTGTCAGGCTAGATTCATTGAGGGTGGATTTCGACAACGAAATCGAATTCAATTGCGTTTTGGATATGAACAGCGACAAAAACATTCGAGAAACTATATTGCATCATGAAAGACCTAGACTTGAACATTTCCGCTCGAAGAAGAAAAGAAATAGGGCTCTGATAACCCCATCGATCAAAACTAAGAGATCAATAACATTCGACGACGAGGATAAGGAAAAGGATGCTGCTAAAGATAAGCTGCATAAATCGTCGATCAAACTGAACTCATACGAGAGTGGGGATGCTGGGATATTGTCAGTTACATACTCCAAATATTTACCGAACTGGTTGGCATTCGGACACAGCCTGAACGCTCCATCCGTCAAAAAACTCAAGATCAACCTTGCTAATCGGCATTCACCGCATGTCATCATCGGAGAACTAATGAATATACTTCAAGATTCCCCCAAAGCTTTCCGATGCATTCCTACGAATTCCGTGAAGAGCGAGAGCGAAGATATATACGTGCCTCACTTCGCCTCGAATCTGATCTCCAAATATGTCATAATTTCTCGCAATTTGGAGCATTGGTCTGCAACGGTTTCGATAAACAACGCATCTGAAATTCCAGATTCAATGAGTCCACACGCCTTGAAACACTCTCAAAAATTCGTTCCGGCTGTCTACAATAACTTTTTCATTCCCAGGCAGAAGATTTTGTGGGTTTCAGTGGAAAGTGATAGCGTAAGTTGACGAAAATTATATTTGAATTCATTTTTCACCAGGGTGGGGCAAATTCTGATTTTTATTAAAAAAATCAAAAATCATTGATTTTTAAAAAAAATCACGATTTATTAGATTTTTCATTTTTTAACTTTGAATAAAAAATTTGAACATTTTGATTCTTTGAAATTATTGTTGATTATTTTAATGTATAAGTAAAATTTTAATACAATTTGCGGCTCAAAAACTTGTGACAACGCATTTGTCGCGATTCTTGCAAGAAAATTCTTGTCGCGATTTGTTTTCCTTCTGTCCTATACACTCGCTATACAGTGTCGAGTGAGGCACGAACACCATCGCGTTTGTTGTGCTTTTTGCAAGTATATTCCTCTCGAGGCTTGTTTTCCTTCTCAACCTATAAATTGACGTTGCCCAACAATTTCACGCAATTCGCTAGTTGTACACTCGGATATTAGAAACAGATCAGGCATAGAAAAAGAAGGAAAACTCGTGTTTTTGTTTAAATTGTATAACGAAAATGAATAGACTGAAAATATACAGTAATAAAATTTAGGTGTAACGTTTAGTTTAATAATTTGGAATTATGTACCTCCTTTTTGTTGTTTTTGCTAAACGCAGATACTCCTTCTGATCTTTGAGAAAACTTTTATATTATGTTGTTATCTGGTTCTGAATAAAAAAACAAAAATTGATTCAAATCATGATTTTAATTTTAAAATCAAGCGATTTTAATCATGATTTCAATCGTGATTTTAATCACTTTATTTTAACCAGCCCAACCCTGTTTTTCACAATATCTTTTTCAGATCGTCATCTTTACCTATAATTGGGCCAAGGATAATATCGATAAGCTGAATGTGAGTTGTACGAATTTGGGTTCGTGGCTTTGTGTCAGGTCCTGCTTCCTGAATTCTGTGACCTCACAAAAATTAGGAATATTTCATAACCAGCCACTGACAAGAAAATCTCTGGTGAGTGTCGGTGGTTTCAATTATTCATATCAATAATTGATTTGTAATTTCTTTGGTTCATATTGCTTCTTTATATAGTTTTTTATAATTTGATCTTAGTAATTATGTTTTATGCAATGATATGAACACTTCTTGATAAAGTTTAAATGACAAAGAATTTTTTATATTTATTGTTAAGACGTTTATCATATCAGATGCAAAATATTTCTTGATGGCTTATGTAATTCTCTCACCAATGGACAACATTCAATGATAAGGAAAGTGTTGGTCCGATTTATAAAAGTGTCTATCGTCAATGTTGTCATCAGTGACAATATTGTCAGTTGCCATCTGTCATTTTGAAATAATATGACAAGTGACTTCAACACTACTGACGTTGATGACAGGAAGCTTCAATGTCAAAAGATGAAGATAAATTGGCCCACCACTTTTACTAAATATAATTGAAATAAAACTGTTTTCATAAATACTGCAGTGTTTATTTATTGTTGTAGAGAATATTATTCCTCCACTCATTTTTTCTAATCATCTTGTACGGATAATGTAAAATTCCACTTGATGATTCAATTGAAAATATACCGTTGCGTTCGATCATCTTTTTAGGGTGCAGAAATTATTTTTTCAACATTAATACTAATGATGAGTTTCAGTGGTCATTGGTCTTGATGGAGTATTGCTATCAATGTTCAAGAGAAGAGACAACACTTCTATTGAAATTAAAACCGTTTTATGCCTAAATCTATTGGGTATTTCATTGTCAGCTACAGATCTGAAAGATCACAGGCTGAAGTTGTGTAAACTAAAATAACGTTTGCATACTTATGAAAGTATTTCGCTGAATAAATATTTCATTTTACTAGACTGTCGATAAATAATTTTTTAGTATTCTGATATTTTTTATCTGTATTTGCTTCCTATCAGTTTCAAAACTACTTTCTCCACTGGATTTCTGTTTCGATTTCAGATGATAGCAAATAACCCATATGTAAGTCTGATAGGGAATGTTGAGGCTATGATGAACTTCCCAAAAGAATTTTCCCAGAAAAGGGTGCAGCCTACATATAACTTACCTGCTACTTTGGAAGTATTCAGAGACAACTTCAAAATCCACCGTCGCTCATCGGATCCTGTAGTGACGTTTGCTTTCGAAATGCGAGACATAAAGTCGTTTGAAAAACGATCTCGGGAAGAGATGAAAACTCTTCACACGATGTACCAATCCAGAACGAGCTCAGTGACTGTGCCTCATATATACCTGTTGCTGCAAAATTCCCGCATCATACATTTCTGCCACACACCGTTGCTATTTTTGCCTAGGTGGCGGTTGAAAAGTGCTTCTACTAGAGATCATTCTCTGTACCCTTCCCAAGCTATAGAGTTGGCAGATAAAATGGCATCAGAGGAAAAAGAAATGTGGCACACAGAGCTCTGCTATGGATTCTTTTCCGAATATAGGCATTACATGCAAACGTTGGGATTCATGCCTTTACAAATAGACAATCCTCATAGTAATACTGGGTAAGCAATCTTTATGAGAAAATCATCTCAAGATCACTCATATCGAAAGGTACAACAAGGTGTAGAACGTCATTACTGGATTTTTAGCATCATAATTCTCAAAGATGAAAGTCAATCAACTTTTATAATATAATATTTTTTTTTAATGGTGCAAACTTAATAAGTGTAACTGTATTCCTTGTTTGTACGATTTCAATGTGCCAAGTTTAATCATGTTCACTGGTTCAAGAAGGAATCAAATTTCAATAACATTTTTTGTTTCACATTTAATTATTTTTTTTTCAGCATGTTGACTAAAGACAAGTCATCCTATAATAACGTGTTCTACATTCAAAAAACTATCTTGGGGGGTATATTGATATTTGCTGTGGAATTCTGCGAACCATTTTTCCATATAAAGCTTCTTGCGATTGAATGTAGTAGGCTACAGAATATAAGTTCCAGAGCATCCATCAATAGGGTAAGACAAAGCTTGTACTTCGTGTATGTATGTGAGAGCACATCAGTCTTGCAGGTGTAAATTTAATAATAATAATAATGATTTTTATTATTATTATTATTATTCTTGATATTCATCTAAATTTTTTTTAGTTCACTCTTAGCTTCTTAGACGAGTGTGATAGAGTGAAAATTTTGATGCACCTTCATTCTTTCACATATGACTATCATCTTCGTTGTATCTACAATTATATATCAAATAATCCAGGAGTGAACAAAGTGTGTGAAAGATATAACGTGCATCAGTTCCTGGACGATTTCATGAAATATTATAATAAGGCTCCCAATTTCGCACAGAATCTGGTTCACACAGGTAACGTTGGAAATATAATGATAATGAATTTGATCACAGTTGGATGAAATATTTTGCAGATACTCTGACAATAAAGGATCTTGTGACCGAGGGAAAACAACTCTATGACTACCTCTTGAAAAATGTTGACCAGTACAATTTCAAAGTTTTCGAAATGGACGTGCATGACAGCGAGCCTGAGTTCATTTTGGTGCAAGTGACAAGTACATCACAAGTGTCTTATAAAGACTCCCAAGATCGACAGCATACTGACGATTTTGATATAACGTTGGTTGTTTACAATCATTGTATGCCATATAGTCCTAAAGATAATGTGCTTCATTTGAAGTATTATTTGATTTTGACGTCTAAAAGGTGAGTGAAATATTTCGAATCTTGTGTTGGGATTATGAACCTTAACAATTGAGCAGATTATGCAATCAGTAGTAACAAATATCATGTTATTAGTGTCAGTTTTTGCGTCAAGTGTTTTGTTACACAGAACTCGTGTTTATATGTCGCTGGAACTTTTTTTTCACTATTTTTCTTGAAGTTAACAAGTACCTTTATGTATATATGTGATTTTACCAAACAGTTCACAAAACGGCTGTATTTCACTGAACAATAGCTTCTTCAGGCATGAATGAGCTATTGTAAGGTGAAAAACGTGTAGCGGTTTTGTATTATAATTACGTTATCATGGATGTTTCATCAGGCATTATTTTCTTCGATAGAACAATTCATCACAATACGAAATATGCATAAAATTTAAATCTTTCTCAATTTATTTTTTCTAGAATTTCAATTATCGTTATATTATAATTGAAAGCAATTTTTCCATTCAGTTGTTATTTAAATCCATAAAATATCATAAATATAGAAGTCAAAGGATCAGGGAGGGAAATGCAAACTTACAAAATGCGTCATCATTGGTCGAAACCAAATGTGATATCAGAAGACACAACTGTGGATTTATCGGCACCGATATTCATACTGGGTTAGTCGTAAAATATTTGAAACCTGTATTCCTGTGACGATTTCTAGTGAATGTAGATTTGTAAATAACCTTGAACGCTGACTGAAAGTGTTGTTATCCAAGTACAACCAGACAATCGATTTTACGTGAGCAGATATCAAATGAGTGAAAGCTGCGAGATGCCCACAGCAGAGATGTATATTATGAATCTTTATAAACAATTTAAACACGATTTTGAAAAGAAATTATCTCATCTCATTAACTAACACCATTGTTTTCGTTCTTTCACCTCGCTTGGAATACGATAAAACACTATCGGGTGTATTTCTATACTGTTTTTGCACTTCAATACTGGAGTAAGTTGTTTTAGCATTTTCCATGAACTGTAAAGTAATTGAAATAGACGCCTAGCGTTAACAAACATGGAAAACGTCACTTGACATCCTCTAAAGCCCGCATTAAATGGTCGCGTTAGAACGTTTCAAATGTATTCAATGTTTTGGATTTCACTGAAAAATAGTCTGAATATTGTCAAGCCTATATTTTTTTCCACGTCATGGAGATTTAAATGATTACTTTATGATAATAAAAACATCACTCATATCCCCTATTCTCACACAAACCCTTTGTTTTCAGAGAAATATACCCCAAATCTGAGATTGACGAAAAACTAGGAAAGTTTCGAACAGTGTCTTCAACAGCGAGGAGTCTTTCAGCTTTCGAAATGGAACCAAACGAAATTGAATCGAGCATGGAGAAAACGGTCAGTCAGGACGAGTGCGCACTAACCAGTTCAGGAGAGTTGTTGGATGCTACTGGCAGCTATGAAGCTTGCAACCACGATGAATCTTCGACCAGCCCGCAGTCGCTTTCCTTACCCTATGTCGAAATCAATCAGGAATCTGTCAATTATTTGGGGTACTATTCTTCGCACGAACAACTGATGCAGCAGCTGATTCTGGACAGGGCTAGCACCACGCAAAAACATATCAAGGAAATGGTTGAGAAAGGTGAGAAAATAGTCGTGAAAAATATTCTTCGATCCTCGAAGTCCGTTTAAAAAAATATTTTCGTTCAGAATTACAAGTATATCGTATATGCGTGTTTACCTTCACATGATATCATTCCCTTTTTCGTAACTACTTCCAGTAGTTGAATGGTAATGGTTCGGACTCCCATTGTCTATATTATTAACTCTATTGAAACCTGTTGCTAAGAACGAAAGGATAAAAATGCAAATCAAGTGGGAAAATCAAATTAAAATCAAATTTATGGTCAATAATGAAATTAAATATTGAATGATCATAGAAAACAATGTTGTTACAAAAAATCGAATATGAAATATGAGTCAAAAAAATTTTTAAATAAAGAAATAAATGAAATAATATTGTGACAGGAAAATTAAGGTTCGAATATGAAATATTTGTCAAAAAATGTAAATAAAAAAATAAATGAAATATGAAAAAAATATTGAAACCAAGTTTAAAGTTGTGTACTCGTCGTTTCGATTGCTGGTATCCGCAATCATCTTCGGGTGATAACTTCCAGTAGTTTTTCCACGATATATCTTCAACAGGACGTATAATAATAATAATATTTATTCAGCTCTGAGATCGTTACATTAACAACACAAAAGGTTTGTGAACATAAGACCTATTAGCCTTGTCAGGAGGATCAAATAATGTAAAACAGTAAAGGATGTATATAAATAAGCAAGTGTACATATTGGTTTTTGTGTTGGGACACCATCACGGGTCATTCGCTGTTTTTGAAGAATTCATCGTATGTGTAGTACGCTTTCGCAGACAGATATGCATAAAGTTTGTTTTTGAATGTAGTTTCATTTTGATCGTTTCCGCATATCTTTGTGTATCTGTTGAAGCAATCAATTCCTCTGTATATATGGGAGTTCTGGCCAACTGATAGTCTTGTTTCAGGAATGGTTCACTGTAGAACGCACTTGCTCTGGAACAGATTGATTTCTCCGCATCAGTCAAGCACTCTGACTTACAACGAATTCTTGGAGCTGAAGAAGTTCGCAAAGCTGGAACATATCTGCCATTTGTACCCGAATTTGGGGGCACTCCTCAATCAGCCGCTGAGCTGGTACCAAGGGCTGGTTAAGCTGTTGTTGGTGAGATACGTCGACCATCATAGGACATTCATCTCGCCTGATGGGAACATTCAGCACTACGTCATCATGCATCAGGACTACTCCGGTGCTTTCATGCTGTTGTCTTTGGATTTGCACACGGCTAGAGGGGTATGAAATGGAAAATAGTTGAAAACTATTGATTTCTGAATTCAGTATGAACAATGTTGAAACTTTTCCTAGAGATCAATTACCCTAACACCAAACTGATATTTTTGCACCTGACGCGCGTTTCGCCAACAAGGTTAGCATCTTCAGGAGAAAGTTGATATCAATTATCAAAACGCGCGTCGAGTGCAAAAATATCAGTTTGGTGTTAGGGTAATTGATCTCTAGGAGAAGTTTCAACTTTTACAACGAAGGTTCCAATCTCATCGGTTATATGAACAATGTTATTAAAGTCTTTTAATGAACGCACAATAATCATTTAGTGGCTACTGGAATATTAAAATTTTCATGTTTTGAACGAGGTTGGGTTTGCAAAATTCATCTTGTATATGTATAATTTTGAGGTCAGTTCCAATGGATGATTGTATTGAAAATTTAGTCATTCAATGGTATCATTGTTCTGGTGTATTATTGTAAATTTTGTATACGGATAAATGAATGATTCATTCCTGCTATTGACTCATTGAAAATCATTAAAAATTTCAGTTTTTCAAGAGTCTTGATTGACTGATTTAGTTTAGTTTTCAACTACGAATTGCTATTTTACTATTTATAGTTAACATGGGATGCTACTAGGGTGAAATAATTTCCTTCTCAATTCTTGTTTCTCTGTAAGACGATGAGCTGCCTATGTAAACTCCATTTTTCCTTTCTCCAAACTTCGTGTTCTTCAACACTTGCTTCATATTGTTTTCCAGCATAGTCCATTGAGTAGTTTGGAGACTCTACATTATTCTGATGTATATGTTTGCCTGGTTTCATGTGCAATGAATAAATATTATCGTTTCAGGAAATTCGAAATATATAGATTAGGTTGGCTTAAATGTTTCACAGTGCAAGCCAACCGGTTCTAAGGACATCAAATGTACTAGGATAAATTCAAACGTGGAAACTGATACGTTTGAAGCATACCAATATCTAGATCTATTTCTTGATAACATTGCCTCTATTCAACATGTTTACCGTTTATATTCGATCAATAATAAATTCCCTTGACTTAACTTGGGCCAACGAATTGTAGGTTATATTGTCGGACTAACTGATTTCATTGTATGAATAGAATATAATAATAATAATAATCGTCTTTATTATCAACACACATCTTATATTCACACAGTTGGCATGTTATCTAATACAATTATGTGATAATAAAAGGCGAAGTTCAATTGTTTCCAGGGTTCACCGAAAACAATTGATCTTCCACTTAATATTAATCAAAATAATTCGACATTCTTTAATCAGAATAATTCGACATTCGTGTTGAAGAAGATGCAACCTTTTTTAAAGATGTCAATTACAACAAACCAAAAATAGTTGCAATTGATGATGGGCGTTTTTCAAAAAAATAACACTAGTACAGTAGGTATAAATTCTTTTTGAAGAAAATGTACAGGCTGTTTTCTGAGCTAAATCCACTATTTTTATCTCGGAAAAGGTAAGACCTATACTCTCGATGTGAAAAGAGGTTATTCTAGTTCCTGAAAATAAGAACTTTTGTGAGTCTCACCTTTCCGAGATAGATTAGCAATAGTGAGATCAGGTAAAAAATACGGCCTGTATACAGCTACCTGCGAGATTAGGCAACTGTATTAGTAGTTTTCAATATGGAATTTCATCGACCAGCCCCATTTAATTTTTGTTCTACTTTTTTTTATTCAGTTTTTTTTTTTCATTTTCTCAATCTTTCTTTCCCTGAGTGTATGACTTCAGTTACATATATTTATTCTCAACTCAATATTTTCAGTTCCACTCAAGATTTTCATTCACATTTTTTAATAACTCCCTCACACTTGTCATCATTTTCAATTCAATCGATAGAACAGAGGAAATTTGACGCACTACCCCCCACAGATATTATCCTTCTTGTTTTTCTGATTAAAACGTTTTTAAAAATTCTATATTTATTATGATAATTGTCTTTATGATTTCGCATTTGAATTAATCGCTATATTTATTGTTTCAGAGCTTGTATGCAGTTTATCGAGAGCCGCAAAAGCATGAAGTGGAGCTCTCTCAGTCTTGCCAGAAATCTCTTCTAGATGGATTCGTGAATTTCATTTGTTTCCATCTGTGGTCAGGAATGATCTGTAATTGACTTTGAATCGAATCATGCTTCCTTCAACTTTTGATAACTGTGCTGGTTACATTTTTGTAATTATTGTATAGTAACGGGATACCTACCACGAGGTTCTGAAAGGGGTTCATTGACTTCGATTGAAAACAGTTCGTAAATTATCGATATATTTCCTGATTCTGTTACAATTCGATATCGCTAAGTATGTGACAGCTATTATGCACTCAAATTCAAGCTTAAGTGATATTCGATCAAGGTTCAAACACTGAATGAATATTCTAGGCCAGGAGAGCTAAGCTCGAAATTATTCGAATGTATCTACTGGAAAAATCGATGTCTGCAATCGAGAAAAAAGGTGCTATTCACTGGATGAATTTGAAACAGCAGAAAAACACAGAAACGCGATTTTCACGGACAAGTTTTAATGTAACTTTTTCCTTGTACAATTCTGTGCCAGATCGAATTGGTAAGTTTCCCTTGAATTTGATCCACTTCAGGTCGATAAAGTATATACACTTTTGAAACGGACTTCAACCCTCAGAAGTCTAAACTTGTGGGGATTAACGAGATCTTTTCTTTGAAGGCGTAATTCCTAGTATAGAATGAATCTATCATTTATATGTGTGCCAAATTCATAATCATACTCGAGTGGTTTATGAAGACCATTTTTCTGAAGAGCGTGAATTTTTTCTTCATAGTCCTTGGGTTGTTTACCTAACGCAATCCGAGAAAATTGAGAAATTATGGAATCTATATTATTGTAGAAAAGCAGATTTCTAATTCAAGCCGAAAAGCTGCTGCGTTAATTAAAAACTGTTCCTTTTTAATGAAACTCAACTTCTTGCATAACTATCACAAAAATACAAGAACTACTATTTATAAAGATTCTTATCTTTGTGAACGTTTCGGAAACCTAATACGCCCCCTTCTCAGAATTCATTCACAAATATTTCTCTTCTAAGATCAACAACAGATACTAGTCTTCTGTACGATTCTCACTGATTAGGTCAAATGACGTCAGAAGGGAGTCGGAGGATGCATTCGTTCCGCACTAAAATACATTACTCTTTCTCAGTCATTTATTGATTGATTTCAAAAACAATTGCCTCAAGTCAAAATGATCGAATCGATTCAAATTATTCTTCGAGGGTCAAGTATTAGCTTGAAGTTCTAATATTTGAATTTGTACTGCGATTTAATAATTTCAATTCGAGCACTTCGAAAGTTTTTATTTGTTTCTCGGTACAGAAGGCAAGCACATTCCAGACATTGTTGTTTTGTGCATTTGAAATAATCTTATTTTGTGGATTTTTTTGTAATTTTTTGTATCATGAAATTTTACAGTGACTTGGTAATTCATCAACTATTGTGGGTTGAGAATCACTGATTTGTAGTTAGCAAATCGTATTTCAAGAAGCTCAACCTGAAATCGGGTCGAGATTATTTTTCTCGCCTAACATAAAAGTTTTTCTCTAAGCATTTACTGCAGTTTATGAATAATCATAAAAGTTTTATGTTGAATCAAAAATTTTGTGACTGTCACATATAAAAGACCGAATGAGATGATTTCAAGGTTTGTTGGCATCCACAAAACTTCAAAATGTGCTCACCTTGTGCTGATTAATATTTTTCAAAATCAACAGTAGATGTGCGGATTTCGGACCAATTGCATCCCGTAAAGCATTCTTCAATGATCAAATTCATAGGAATTAATTTTTTCCTTGATTGAAAATTCACCGAAGTACATTGAAATCGCTCGGAGAAGCTCCAGCTCAATGTTTCCTGCAGCTCCTTATTTTTCCAGGAATAACACCATTTTTTCAGTGCGAAGGTCTATATCTCTATCACATACATCAATTCGGAGACAAGCTATTTTCATCAATAACTTATGCGTCTCGTTACAGCCATTATACAGGGTGGTCCAACGAAAAGTGTGCCCCTAGCTTTTCCCTTTTGTTTGTAATTTGAATCAAAAATGCTCGGACACATAGAGTTCGATTGTGAGACATATTTTGGACATAATCTTTAGCAAATGCATTCAAGCCCTTAGCGAAGAGGTGTCACAACCCTAAAAATCCAATTGAAAAGATGGGTCTAGTGATACGTCATGTGACAATGCTCAGAATTATCCTCCTAATGATACCCTGAAATTTCCTTCAATTGATGCGAAACCGGCGTCAAGAACAATAATACCCCAATAATTTGGTAGATTCCAATGATTGTTATATGTTACGGTGCTTTGTAAAACAAGTGAACATGTTGGTAATTTGATTTATTGGAACGTTACTTCAACAAGAATTTGAAATGTGATCGATATTGATTTTATTGAAATTGATTTCTAAAATTTTGTTCTGATGGGGTTCTGTGGTTGATGTTTCGTATTACAGACTAATCAGAACTTCCTAACTAACTTGGCAACGTACGAATCATTTTATCGGAATCAATGTCCAGTTTTTTCCAACAAAAAGAAATCTAACGATAAATGGGTAATTGGATTGTAATGGAAAATTTCAACATTGAAATTTTGCTTCCGTTGAAGTGAAGTAATTCTGAATTGTTTGTAGTTATTCTGATTCTCAAATTCCAAAACTTACACTTCTTTATCAGTACCAAAATTATCGGGTAAATTTCATTGAATAGGGTATCATTAGAATGATAATTTCATATCTTTTCACATGATATATAACTCGACCGCACATTCCTTTTAAAATTTCAGGAGTATAGAGGCAGAGGTTGAAAAATACCTGTGAAATATGTCGCCTTCGAAAGTAAACTTCACATCACGCAGGAGAAGAGCTAGGTGCATACTTCTCGTTGGACCACTGTATATAGTTGCTCTTGGCCTTCTATGAGAACTTGATTTTGTGTGTGTTAATATACTCATCAGTTGCGTTATATTGATTATATCTGAACGTAGGGATCAACTGTAACTTGTCTTGATATTTCCTTGCGTTTTATATTTGTAAGTAAGTAGACCTTGATACCTCTCATTCAAATAGGACTGAATGTCACAAGTTATTTTTTTAATGATGTTATTTTATATACTGGTTTGTTGTTTTTGTTTGTTGAATTGTTTTGTTTATTTGTAGAATCTTGAAGATGCAATATGTTTTATGGAATTAATTTTATTACTGTTTCTGTATGGAAAAGCTCAGTATACTGTGATATATTTGTACAAATTAAATATTTTATAGTGCCTGACAATTTTTGACTTTTCGGAGTATACTGTCAATTTGTAACAAAATATTAATCTGCATTCAATGTTGAAAATGTGCCATGTTTTATGCGAATATAATTGCAGACTTTTTTCTGTTGGTTTTATTTCACATAAATATAGCTTTACTCATTAATGTTGCCTATTTTTTCAATGCAAACTTTCAAAAACTGTCGGAGAGGGTTCATAACGTATTAGATCAGATGATTTTTCTCGAATATTTTTTGGGAATCTTCTGAAATGAATAATACACTTGAACGTTGTAAGATGCCTAACATCCAATTGCACCGACTTATTCTTATGAGACCATCAATAAAGGGACTCTCTGAGATAGGTGAGAGGTTTATTAATGATTGTTTAATAATCTCCTAAACTATGATGCAATCGCTGCAATCGCCTCAAATGGTCTTTATTGGCCCATTAGCTTAATGCTCTCATAAAAAAAGTCGGTGCAATCGGCTGTAAGAGTCCTGGGTCGTCAGCCTGTGAAAGTTCGACAAATTATTTGCTTTTCCATTTCATTGGCTAGTAGGAATAGATAACGGATATCCGCCCAGTGTCAGAATCACTCCGAAGTGACAGGTAACAAATCGATTAACGAACGATTCGAATATGACGTCCCCTTTAAAGGAATTTTGAACTCAATCGTCTATAGTTTCTTGACCAAAAATTCAATCAATATCGACATCTAGCCATAACATAGTAGAGGCCATAATATGTATTCAAAGATACTTATGTGCTTCTGAAAAATCTCAACCTCAAAACATTATCCTGATTCCAATATTGGATTTCACAATCATTAGAGCAGTCTATAAAAATCCACTCGTATGTGAAAAAAAAAACGGAAAATCCACCCCCCCAAAATAACCTTGAAATCATTTTAACCAACGGTTGAATCATTCTTTGCCATTCGAAATATGGGATAAAAATGTTTGATCAGTTATTGAACCTCAGTACCATTTCTCTGGAACCCAGATTTTAATTGAATGAAAATTAATAAAATGTTTTTTTCTCTCTGCCTGAAACACGAGCACAGAATATAAACTGAGAATATGAATGAAAAAGTTTCAAAACCAAAGGCATTTCACTTTTGATGAACCACTTCGAATACTTTTCGTCACCAGAATGAATGTATTTGAGGCAGATGAAAACCTTTCGAATGCATGAGTAGAAGTAATCTAAGATTTGTTGTCCATCAAACGTCAAAACTAGCACCATACAGACAATACGAATTCGCCCATTGTATAGAATCCTTTTTTTCTCCGTGGTTGAAGTTGTAACCGTTTGTCATGTGGTAGTATAGATGGCAGAACAGAACTATTACTGTCAACAGCTATATTACCGGTAATGAACCTATTTGTATTAGGTGTTGCCTAACAGTGATTCGAGATTTGTTTCAAAATGGTTTTTCCAAAGAAGCCGAGAAAACAGCGAGAAGTTTGAATGTGTGAAAAAGTCAAACATTTTTTAATCTCTTTCTCCTTATCGCCAACTAGTTAATTGAGCTCTGAAATGTAAAACTTCATCTTTAGGAGAATACCTATTACGTATAAAATGTATAACTTGTGTATTAGTTTCCCTTTAGCTTAGCATTTTTTGCCTTCATTGCCCGGAAGCGGCTATATGCGGACGAAGTATTCATTTCTTTTATTAGCACAAATAAACAATACAAATACTTGGCAAATGTTTTGGTAATGTGACGCAAATAACTTTCTGTGCAACAAAAACGCTAACTCCAAGTGAAGTTCAACCATATTATCGACGATCTAATTGATCAGAATTTGTAACCCATTCGAGCACATTTCACAGAAGCAAAAAAAAATGATTATTTTCAGATAGGTGTTTCAATAATTATCAATTTTTTACTTATCGGTGCTCGTTGCACAATATTGTTTGAGACATGAAGTCATATCCATCCCAATTATTTACAAAATACTCACTAGATGGCATTAAAAATCTAATTTGGAATTTGTCAATGTAATATTTTCTGATAATAAGATGATATTTTATTTGAATTGTCTAATTCAAGCTGAATATGAACTTGAATCATTGGCTAATTTACAATCTATACTGAATGCTTAAATATCATTTTATTATGCTGCATTGTGCATTCAGCACAGGGCTTCCGGCTTTTTCGAATTTGTTTGTTTAGCATAGAACTAGAATTCTGGGTTAAGTGTTTTAGTTCTGTGGTATCGAGTGACAACACTTGATATGCCAAATGACAATTGTTGATAGGTAAAGGTAAAATGTAACCTAAAACCTAAACATAAAGGATCTGTCACAATCATCTGATTGTTAAAAGTTGCAAATAACTGTTATAAATGATAGATCTCAACTCTGTGTTTGTTTTGGCAGAGTCGTTGGCCACCGAAGTTAATAATATAAACAGTCAAAAAGAGACTGTAGAATTGTTCATTATTTATGGGTGTTTTGGGGTGGTACTATTTTATGGAGTATCCAAATATTTTGATGTTAAGCCTGAGACTGTGAGAACCATAAACAACAATTACTTCTTCTAGCAACCAGCATGGCAGCCCCTCCACATCATTTCATGCAAAATTTAAATAACCCTCAACAAACAGGTAAAAAACTACACCAGTCTCAAATATATTCAAAGTTTCAAAATACTACACAGACATAAGAGATTGATTTTTATTTCCTAATGAAAATTCTATATACCCATGAAGAAAGGTAATTTTCCTTTTTCTCTATTGAATAATGATTCCTTGATACTTTGTGTGATCAATTTATGAATGAAGATATAGTATTGGTATTATTATTGATGGAGAAAATTAATTTTCCTTCTACACTATTTAATAATAATTCCTTGTTTTTTTCTGTGATCAATTCTTGAATGAAGATACAGTATTGGTATTATTATTAATGAATGCTACCCCTTAAAATTTCAGGTATGAGGAGTTCTTTCGGACCCTCTCCAATTCAAACCCAAATGGCAAATACAATACCTAATCCCCTATCCATGTCGAACACTATGGGGAGCCCTATGGTGCCCCAAATGACAAACCAAATGAATGGTGCCATGGGAAATCAAATGAATCCTAACATGAATGGAGGTTCTCCAATGTTGAGTCAAATGAGCCACCATTACAACACAAGCAGCCCTATGAGTAGTGCCCAGATGGTTCAAGCTTCAGCACAAATGCCGCCTATGCAGCAGAGGCCGATGGGTGAGTTTGAGAATTTTGTACTGTGAAATGAATAGGGAGCATATTACACTAGTTGGTGCCTGACGGACAAATATTGGTGTATGAATGAAACTGGTTATTGAGGCATCTAACATATGGTATATTTGATATAGAGAAAATGTTGAAATAGAGCTAAGTATATGTCTTTGATAAATTCCTCATAGTTTTACTTTGTATAACTATTGTGATGATCACAAAGTTAACAGTTTATTTTCCAATAACATAAAGAAGTTGAACTTGTCTGTATCTAGGTCCCTGATTGAACCATTATTCATTATTTATATTATCTTTTTTATTATCATGTTTTTGGGTTATTATTGTCTCAAGAAACCCCCCACTTTGTGCAATTTTTCATCAACTTTGAATAAAAAGGAGTTTTATATTTCATTATACCAATAAATATATAGTCAACAACATTAGATAACTTCTTGTAAACCTTCAATCCCCTGGAACATCTTTCTAAAAAAATAGACCTAAATCTGTCAATGATTATTGCAGAATTTGCACCAGCCTTGAACCATCATGAGATGCCACAACAGGCTCCAGGGGTTGCACCTACACCTCCCTCTGTTCCTGTTCAGCAACAACAGCAGCAGCAGCAGTGTAAGGAATTCAATACTGCTTCTCTCTGTAGATTAGGGCAGGAAACGGTACAGGATATCATAAGCAGAACACTGGAGGTTTTTCAGACTCTGAAGCAAATCCAGGTTAGCTCAGAAATTTCCTTATATTTAACAGACATCAGAAAGTAGAAAAATTGGACGTTTAGTTAGTGAAATTATTCAAATCCACTGAAAAAAATTTTGGGTCAGTACTGTTTCTCAACCCTAGCAAATAATTTGAAATGACTTCATAAATTTTTTCAAAATAACTTGTTTCCTATCTATTAAATCTTTTTTTGTAACAAATTCAATAATAATATTCAATTCCTGTTCAATTGGAGATTGATTTCAGCCTATTTCTTTTGCAAAAAGTTTGTTTTGGGCTAGAGTTCATTTTGATGTAGAAATGATGAATATAGAAAACATTTTGGTATAGAAATATCTCCTTTAGGAATGAATCTTTGTTCCTGTTTCAAATAACTCAGCCAAACTAAAATGTTACATCTTTTCCAGCAGATTCAATTTGTGGTATCATATCAAAGGCAGCTTATTCTTCATGAATAGATCGGAAAATCCAAACTTTTGAATATTTTAAGATATCCAAATGATATCTTGATGTTTTACCCATAATAATGAAATTGCATTCGTTTGATTCAGAATGGTACTGATTCATCATTGACTGATCTGCATTAATTTATTGGCATTTTTCCATCTTTGAAACCGAATATCTTGGGTTATTCTGCCAGTTCATTAGTGTCAATTTCATTTGCTCAAGAATTTTATTTGTTTTCTGGGAGTTGACAAGTTTGTTCACAATGTACCTTACCTAAAATCATTTTCAATGTACTTCATAGCATCTACTTGCCTTATTTCAATTAAAAAGCATTGGTAACTTCTCCAATAAGAAAGTATCTCTGAAAAACTTGAAGCAAACGTTTTTCACTTTAGATTCATTGAGTCATTAATAAGTTTCTACTTCTTATCAATTTCTATCTTGTTTTCAGCCTCCTAATGGTACTGCACAATCTGTCAATGCCAGCAATGAGAAGAAGGCCAAGGTGCAAGAACTTTTGCGTACTATAAGAGTCCTGTTCAAAAGACTTCGCTTGATTTACGAAAAGTGTAATGAAAATTGTCAGCTTCAAGGCATGGAATACACACATATCGAGAGTTTGATACCTTTTAAAGATGAAATAGATCCAAAACATGACGAGAAGAAGAATTCTGAGGCTTATAGATTGGCATGTGAGGAAAGCAAGGAAGTCATGGAGCAAGTCGTTTTGAAAAACAAGCAGCTGAAAGAGGTTATTGATCATTTGCGAAGAATTATTTGGGAGATCAATACCATGCTGACAATGAGGAAATCTTAATTTGAAGGATCAAGCTGATGAACTACTTTTGTTGATGTTTTGATGTATTATGTTCTTCATTTTATTTAGTTCTTTATGAGACCTGATTGCTATAGTTTTTATACTTCTTGTATTTTGTTAAGGAGTTCAGGCAGTTTTATAGGATTTTCAAATGGCATGTAGCTGGTATACCACCTTCTGAAGTCATTAAATCCTGTGAGTAATTCATTATAATCATTATTTATTCAATGGAAGAACCTACTGTGAATTACATTATACTACTCTTTCGAAACTCTACGAGGTGCATTATGCAAAATAAGTTGACACCTTCAGGAAATCACTTAAAATACGAAGGTAGTAGTCCAAACTCAAAGTGGAAGACCAATTTTATTGAAAAAAGGATACACGAAGTCATCTCCACAACATATTTAATTCTTACAGGAACAATGCCCTAGTTGAGACATGTTTCGAACATATATATGTTCATCTTCAGTTAGGTACAAAAAGAGGAAGGTTGGGAGATCAAATATTAAAAAACTACATTGAGTATCATTAAACTACTATCAAGAACCCCAATGAGGTTCAAGAAGTTGAAATGTATGTTATAAAATAGGGGTGGACCCCCAGAATGATACAATCAATATCGTTCTGGGGGCCCACCCCTATTTTATAACATACATTTCAACTTCTTGAACCACATTGGGGTTCTTGATAGCAGTTTAATGATACTTAATATGTAGTTTGTTAATATTTGATCTCTCAACTTTCGTAAGTATCATGTAAAAAATCACTTCTACTGTTTTCTCATTGTTAATTCTATTTCAGCTCTTTTTTTGTACCTAACTGAAGATGAACATATATATGTTCGAAACATGTCTTAACTAGGACATTGTTCCTGTAAGAATTAAATATGTTGTGGAGATCACTTTGTGTTTCCTTTTTTCAATATGATGGATAAAAATGTTCTGCTGACCATGCCACATATTCACTTTGTGAAAATGCTGTGCAAGATTTTGACAATTGAAATGTTTCCTGACAGTTACATTTTCTTAAAATTGAAATTTTACAAGAAATCCTCCTTTCTATCCATCGGTTCCAACGATGTTTTCAGACAATTACATGTTTTTACTTTTCGTTTTCCCCACTATTGAAAGAATATCTTAGCAAAGTTATAAATTCACTTAACTCAACACTAAGATATTTCTTTTGTTCTCAAATATTTTTCGTGTGCAAGATTCATCTACAGATTCTTCAAAATTTGGGTACATTTCATCAAAATTTACATTTACATCTACATTTTCTCAAAGATTCATTTGTTATATTCTCCGCACAATTTTCCCTTGAATAACTATCATTTCTGCTACCAGCATCAACAATAAATAAAAATGAAAGTTTCAAAAAGTACAAAGAATAAACGAGAGAAATGTTCACCACTTTGAAACTTGCAGGAATTCGCCTTAAGACAATGCTTATCTAAATACATTGCAATTTTTGATGAAATGTAGAAAAATATGAAATTTTGTAAATGGAAGCTTGCTTAAAAAATTGGGGAACAAAGAAACGCCTCTCTTTGCTTAGAGAACTTTCCAAAGATATTCTTTCATTTGGAGTCCCACGAAAAGTGAAATTGAGCAATATCTATCTGGCTATAATAGTTCATCTGAACGGTTTTAAATGAAAAACTCAAACACATTCGAAAATTGATTTTATTATTCAAGTATCTACGAAAGTGTTACATAAGGTTACATAGTGGAGAAAGCATACATTCCACATAAAATACTGGAGAATATTATAGTTGAAGGAAGAACACTTCATATTTCACTGTAAATTTCTATTGCTCCTACGAATATCTCTCTCCAGTTGAGCATATTTCTTGTCGGCCTTCTTGACCTGCCTCAATGATCTGAAAAAGTTTTGCTTGACGTTCTGCAGCTTTCCTCGCTCTGCTCCGATTCTGTCGAGCGCCTCCCGCGCTGTTTCGAAATAAGCTCGTCCATTTTGATTACTGAAACAGAAATTCGAATCAGTCTACACTTATGGAGGTACGGCATGACCAACAAGATCCTTTCAAGAATTTTTAGATGGAGAAACTCTGAATTTGGTAAATTTATGGAAAAAAAATTAACTTTTTGTTCATTGGACAACAGCTAGTTTTTAAAACTCTTCTGCTCACGTATTTTGATGCGTAGAACACGAATCTGAAGGGCAGAAGTGGCGGTCTCCCTTCATTCGGAAGTTATAGTAATCGAAAGTTCAGAAAATGATCCTATTTTTGCATTTTCAAACGATCAGAGCCAACTCAATCTCCATTAGGTAACATTTTTCATGAAAAAACTTCACTTAAATTTTCGTCGTGGACTTTTAAATCGAGTATTTCGTGACAAGTGGACATATTCGCTGGAAAAAATGTCAAAGAACGTAGGTTGAGGTGTGAAGATGACATTTGGACCAAATACAGTGTGTTCCGATCGTTTGATGCAAAAAAGGTGGAATATATGATTTTTCGGAACTTGATGAACCATAACTTCCGAACGTAGGTAATAGGTACGTAAGAAACCCATTTTTTTCAGAGATCTAGGTGCTGTCAAAAAAAAAAATATTTACCAAATACAATCGAAACTGAGAACAAATGGGCGTGAAAATCTATTGATTTGAATGAATAAAAGAAAATGAAATTCAGGGAGAAGTGTGGATGATATTGACATTATTCAAAGAAGCCAACATTTGGTACTGTACCAAACTATTACAGGGAAAAATAATGGCCTTTATTAAAATTTTTGACAGTGCCTAAACATATTACGAAATAAACTCGATCTAGATCAACGACAAATAATAAAAATATGTAACATTATTTTCAAATTACTGTCAAGTTGTTCAAATTTTGCTCAAAAATAAATGTTACTGATTCTGGTCAGATAAAGTTTGCACTTAAAAAAAGTTCCAAAGTTGTAGTAGTTGCGAATATGACAGACTTCACTTTCATATATAATAGAAATAAAACAAAACTTTAATGGGCATACAAAGATTAATTCCTTGGATGAAAATGCTTTAACATATTTCATTATATTCAATTCCCAATTGAAAAAATTGATCACCAATCTTTTCCACGTAATAATTCATTATAATTGATTAATCAGTACCAGAAAATTTTAAAATCAACTGTTTGATATGGGCTAAAAAATATTCAGCTCACCTCATATTTGATTGATGTAACACTGCAACAGCTATTGATCACCTATTTGGAATCTCAACTACAAATGACGATTGGCAGGGACAGGATATGCTTTTATAAGCATCCTTATCTTAATGTCTCTTCTGCTGATTGTAAACCTTTGGTGTTTGCAAAACAATACCACCACTGGGTTGTGACTTTTTTAAAATTACTCAATCTGAATCCCGCGCGGATTTATTTCCTTGGGATCTGCATGTTTTTTTCATTTCTGAATTTCAACAGAAAATGACTGTATAACTTTGTATGGATGAATGATATGAATCGAATTCAATTGAATGGGAATGGTTATAATTGACTCAAAAAAAACTTTTATGAAAATGTTTTATTATTATTCTCTATATCACATACAGATAGTACTAAACAGTTAAAAACTGGAAATAACACAAATATCTCATCATGAGACCTATGATGATTCGTTTCCATTCTCAATGGTGAATATTTCTATTGGTTGACACCAGGCCAACTGATTTCAATATTCAATACAAAAGTTAAAATAGAAAACAAACATTTTTATTACCATTATTCAGTCTTATTGTAGTTAACTCAACCTTCACGGTAATACTTGAGAAAAATTATACTGTCCTTGAATTTTTCAGGTAAACAGCTGATTCCAACAATTATAAAATATGTACCACATAGGAGTCTGAGCATTCTTTTCGCTAACTGAATGGGTAGTGAATCTTTCCTTCCTTTGCTGAGTTGAATGATTTTTCTAGAAGTATGACCGAAAGGTGTTGCAAAGCTCTCTATCTGTGAAGACCAGATCTAAATGCTATTCGTTTCATTTTTCATGCAATCATTTCAACTAGCATGACAGATATGACTGTCCAAAACTTGTCAAAGTTGTACACTATTGATCTGTGCAGTCCTTGAAGTCTGCATGATATTTCATGAAGCCTCTCAGTATTCTCATTGAGATGCGAAAGGTACTGATTGTCAATTCACCAGTTAGATTTCAAGGTTATAATCTCATAACAAGATTTTCTGGCAGAGGTTTCATCCTCAAATTATGGTCATACTAATACACAGTCCCTGAATAATCTTTCTTATAAACTATTAAACACAACAAACTCTTAAATGCAATAATGAAAGAAAATGAGAGCAAAATCAACAATTATTTCGAGAAATCATCCTTGAGATGTGACACACATGTTGTGCATATATTTCCCTCTGCAGACAAATTCTGGCATACTGTGCACATGACTAGATGTCGGTTAACAAGATCCTCAGTCTCACACTCCCTGTCTCTTTCATGTTTATCTGCTTGGTCTTCGAGATCAACCTGTGACAATTCTAGTTCTATTTGGTTCAGAACTTCGTTAACCTCGGTGTCGTGCATGAGATTGAGGGCCTCTGGGTCTCCTTCCAGGGCTCTCCTCAAATCACTGATCGATCTGTATGAAATGATTTGTCCATAATCTTCTACGATTTGTCGGAACCTGTCAACGCTTTTGCTGCGATTATTTCTTAGCCTTGTGAAGAATTTCTACAAAATATTTCTATGAGTACTCTGTTATTATGATTAGTGAAATCAAACTCACATTTCTGAATTCATTCCTGATGGATCCAGTGGTACGATTATGCGATAATTCACTTTTGGCTCTTTGAAAACGGCTGGAGGGTTTGGGAGAACTAGTGCTTCCCGACATTTTGAATTGCAATCGAACAGAAAAATCAACAAATTTAAAATATCGGCACAACAAACCAAAACAACCCATGAAATGATTTGAATTGAAATGATACGGAACACAAAACTCAGATTGTTTCCTTCAAATTTCAAATACGCTGACACATAATATTTTTTTGTGTTCTGTGCTATATTGCGGGAAGTTTGAAAATAAAATGACAAACTAGTTCAGAACTATTTTCTCTCTCGCTCTGACGTATTTCCTTGCACGTTTTTCCAACCCATCCCCTTTTCCCACAACACGGAATTTTATTAAATCAAATTCCAGTTTCGCAAATTCGAATTATTTGGAAGAATGAGGATATATCGCTTGGATACAGAATTAATTAAATGATACGAAATATCTACACTTAATATGAGTAAAAAACACAATTTTCACGATCGATATATATAGGGTTTGATAAATTACTATTTGCCGCACCTGGGTTTCTATGACAACGGGGGTGGCGGCAGTTTTATTCAAGGAAAAACCTTTCATTATCCATCATGAACCACAATGGGGAATAAGTTAGTGACGTTTACTGACCAGCAGATAGAGAACTATCAGGTAAAGTCATGAGTACATCTTAATTTTGATTAAATTCGTGTTTTTGTCAGGACTGTACTTTTTTCACGAGAAAAGAAATTTTGAGGTGCGTATAAATGTGGACCTTTGACTACACGTTGGGGTAATGTACGATCCTATATATTGTTTTGATGTGTGAGTGTGCGTATACTAGGAATAAACTTCCTTTGTTGCCTATCATCTCTGTTCTATCCAATTCACTTTGTAACGGATATGTATATAAAAAATCAACAATATTTTAAGTTTGATTGCTACTATGCGAAAACAATTTTTTGTGTACGTGTCACAGTTTTGTAACTATTGTCACAGTGAAGAACTGACAGAAACCTTTATTACTGTTTTGTGAAAAACATAAGCTCCTGCTCATCAACTACAGGTTGATGCGTCCTGTGACTGATAATATCTATGGTCAATTTATTGATTATTCTCAATGTTTCATTTCCATAATTGGTGTATAGCACGCAGTCACACGCTTTAGGAAAATAAAAACAGAAGACACGTTTTGTAACATGAACACTTCGAAAATGCAGATAACAAAATGAATGAGATCGGCTCTCTGTCACTACTCATGCTACTACTAAACTTTCGAATGCACCGAAAGGGATTCAGGGCATATCGAGCAATAGTAGAATTTTCAGATCTTCCGCATCGGATGTGTATTTGTGTACAAACATTTCTTTGGATAGAGTTTTTATAACTTTCAATTTTGCAACGATGTTGTGATCTATTGGGGTTTCATGCAACTTTTATCTTGACTTTTCTCTACATCCTTTTGTATTTCCGAGAAGTTGAGGATTTACATTTCTCATTATACTGACTGGTTAGATATTTTTAGTATGTATGCATTTTCGTAAAAAATAAATCCATCCAATTCGAAATGTCACGTTTCAGGGTATTCAAACGTTTCCGAGAAGTACGTCCGGATTTAGTTCCGAAACAAATGAAGCAAAACGAACCCGTTAGTGTAAGGATACCACTCGAAGACAGCATTGAAAAAATCCCAGAATTGCATGTAACAGTCTTATCCTTGTTAGCGTGAAATGAGCCCTGTTTCTATTTGAAGTTTTTTTCCAGGAAAATCCCTTCAAGAAACGAATATGCGAAGTATTCTCTCGAGATGAAAAAGGAAATTTGTCCTTTGAGGATTTCTTAGATCTACTATCAGTTTTCAGCGAACAAGCTCCGAGAGATATAAAAGTTTTTTACGCCTTCCGGATTTACGGTTAGTATTCATACTTGTATACAGATTAGGATCAATCAGATGCGATTTTCTTTACACGCGGTGTGAGTCTACCTATGAGAAATACCCAAGGACTATGAATTTTTGTCGCGAAATTGACAATGTTGAATTTGTTTTAGGTACCTATAACCACACAAAAAATTGTTCGTAGGACATCAATCAATTTCATCTGAACTTCTTCTGGAAGTTGACAGGATAACGTCATGAGTTATTTTTTCAAGTAGAAATATTGATCATCCATTGAAGGGTCTTTTGATTATACATCTCTATCATATCAATAACCTCAAATGATTAAGTTTTATGTACTAAAACAAAGATTCTTAGAAATCAACAGATAATCCTTCAAACAGGTATTGATTTTCAGCTTTTTGTGAATACCCAAAATAATTTGGTAAATTAATTAATGGATTTTTGTTTGAACAAATGAGGTTCCCATATCAAGATTGCTATGCTCAGATCGAAATTCTTTGTTGTGTCACAAGTTGATAGTAAGAATAGTTGAATGAGTTGAATATTCAGGCTTGAGCTTCATTTCAAACCCACTGCAGGAAAAACTGATATCAAAAAATGAACCACTTTGACACTGTGTCTATGATTTTTCACTAGGGATTTTGCACCCTCCACACAATATCTCTTACGAACTACCTCCATTTTCCTTCCAGACTTTGATAGTGATCAGCATATTGGGCCAGAAGATTTGGATCGAGCTTTGCTTCTTCTCACAAAGCACACTCAAGAATTGACACCAGAAGATCGACAGCAAATCGTTGAGAAGGTAATCGAAGAAGCAGATGTGGATGGAGATGGGAAACTCTCTTATATGGAGTTCGAACATGTTATCACAAGGGCACCAGAATTTTTATCAACTTTTCATATCAGAATTTAGTGTAAGGAATGTTATGGATGTTATATATTGTTGAGTATTCTTCAATTTCCTTCAACATATTACCTGCTGCAGACCAAATACACCATCTGTATATAAATGAATCGAGTGAATAATTTTCTTTCAATCATTTGATGTATATTTGACAATTAAATGTACGTAGAAAAGTCACTATTTTTTCGGAGTGTGAAGTTTCTAGACATTTTTTTGGCTTGCTAATCTTCGAATCAATTTGAAAAATAATATAATCAATATCAAAATATTAGTGAACACGTAATTTGAAACAAATAGCATTTATAGGTTTAAGAAAATCAGAAAGCTCTTGGTACTTGAACTTCATTCACCCTGCATGAAACAATTAAGTTCTCAAACTCAGAAAAGCTCATTTCTGAGCGAAGGATACTACTACCTTGAGCTAATTTACTTTGAATAAATCGACATTCAGACTGCATATTCACTTCACAAAAAAATGTATTAATGACGTGAGCCATTATATTTTATACCTCTTTCGAATATTGAATATTGTTGGTTCATTTTATTTTCTCCTCATACACTACCAAGAGTGCAGTAAAATGCAAGTGCGCATGCTCCGTAGAGATTTTGCTGCAAATGCAGTAAAAATTTCACTGCTCCATGAAAAGGGGATGAAAGCAGTGGAATCTGTGATTTTCATGTCATTTGTCATTCATGCTATTTATATTTATTGGTATTTGATTATGATTTCCAGAAACTACACCAACTGAGAGCTGGCTAGTAGATTCCCAATCAGGTCTATTCTGCGGTGGCCGGTGGCCTATTGATTCTTGAATATCATTAGATTATTGAAAAATATTCGAGAATGAGACCAATAATGCAATTTTGGTGCAAATCAAAATATTCATCTATAACAGTTGTCGACTATTTTCAATAACCATTGCAATATTCAATATTGACAGTTATTCAAAAGATTCACCAGATAATAGACCTGGAAATAATGATATGGAAAATCAACATAATTAAAGTGGAATTGGATGAACTGAATTGTTTATTTCAGTGGAGTTCTATTTCATTACTACACTCAATCGCTATTCAATCCATAGCGATGTTTGTACAGTACCTTGAAGTACTACCTTCCAAGCTCAAGTGTTTTCGTATAAATGAAATTGTATAAAATTTATTTTATTCATGACAAAACAATATTTTGTTCAATAGGAAATAATAACATCCTGATCCTATCAAAGGTACTAATCTCAGACTTTTTGTTCCGAATAACATTTTTGTTCAGGAGTCAATACGCTCAGAATCCGCGCAAAATCCTCACATACGTCCCATTAATCCACGGTTATTCTGCAGCGATGAACATGCTCACAAATGGAGTAATTAGTCTAGCTCAACCTCACCAAACAAAACAGTATCCTCACTTCAAATACTAACCTACCCTCTGAATAAAACAAATCTGAACAATATTCAAAACTATGTAGAATATAACAAATTTGAATAAAACGACAAAAAGTTTAACTAATTTTAAAGAAATCCAAGAGCCTATGCACAATCGACCTTATAGATATTCAAAATGGCTACGAAATTAACGAAATATCATTCGCTTTGCTGCTTTGAAGTTGAAAAATTAACTTCTAAAGGTCACTGCTCGAGCAGTGAAATCTGTCAAAAGCTACTGTACTTGCAGTAGTTAAGGGCCATAAAAACTGTTCGTTTTCGTTCACCAGCTGACGAACGTCAACCCTCAGAAGTCGAAACTTGTGCGAGCAATAGATCAACGAGGCCTTACCTTTTAACGTGCGATTAGCCAGCACGGTGGCCCGGCGAGGATTCGAACCCCGGCCTTCCGCTTGATAGGCAGATATGCTAACCACGACACTACCGAGACCACAAAATACACCTTATAATTCACTTTTTCCTTCGTTTCGATAATCCAGAGGTTGGCAACACTCTCGACTGGTGTTGGTCAAACTTTCTCAAACTCTTAATTCATAAATGGCGGAAAGTCGCTGTTCTACCCTCTGAATCAATACTAACCGAATGAGAACCGCAATGCAACGACTGGAAACTTAAATTTCAACAGGTATCAGGGGATTTGACCGGGAAAAGTATATGGTTAATACAAAGTTTCCCGCAGCGTGAAGACTTGACATAAGAATTCGCAAAATTCTCTCGAGAATTCTCCCCTAAATAATTCACAACTTTGCCGAAAGAAAATACTTTCTCGCAACGTCTGTGTTGACACGTGATGGTAGTGTCACGTTGAATCCTCAACTTCTAATCGATGAATCGAAACTGGAAATTATTAGAATATAAATCTGATTTTATACTGACTCGTAGTTGAAACAAAACATAAAGAGATCTAGATTGTGTCCCTAGAAGTATGAAACTTGTACCAGCTAAAGAGAATCAGGGTCTTACCTTTTCAAGTGCGATCCTAAGAACGACGGGTTGGGTGCTCCAGTTACTGCACAGTATGATGCTAGGAAGGAATATATTTGTTATCCAAAATGAAAATGTGGATCGTGGGATACATAACTTAAAAGTTTTTCAACCGTCTATACAAACAAGTCGATAATTTGCGATTTGTGAACTGTTAAAATAATATTCATGAGATAGACTTAGATTGATTGAGATAACTCAAGTATTAATTATTCACTAGAATCCAAAAATCAATCGAATTCGAAATAAAAAATGTAAAAACGTTCGACATAGTCGATGGGCTTAC
Source organism: Zygogramma bicolorata (assembly GCA_032362365.1). NCBI lineage: Eukaryota > Metazoa > Arthropoda > Insecta > Coleoptera > Chrysomelidae > Zygogramma > Zygogramma bicolorata. The sequence continues at coordinate 549,353 of JAVJAQ010002096.1, forward strand.
TTGAAGACTGACGTTAAATCAAATGGTCTTTCGAACAATTCGTTCAGGCCAGTATCGAATCTACCTACACAGTAGGTTTTGGCTGGCACCTGTCAGAAAACAACTACTCCCCTGGCTAATACCACGAAGGGCATTGAATTATATCCGACCGGTGCCAGTGCAGGTTTCTTCACAGAAGAAAATCCTGCATTTGCTTTTGGCGATACAAATGAAGGAATTGATTTTCAATTATAGGGACGGACACATTTGAAGACCGGTTTCGGTTTGGTGTTACGGTAATTGATCTCTACAAAAAGGTTCAACTTTTACATCTAAGGTTCCGATCTTAGCTTTATTCCTGCATTTCTGCATCATTATTTTCGATTCATTCTGATGGTGATAGTTTTATAACAAAATTGGGATATATTTCGAGGTTCTCGACAGGGCCGTATTTTTGTGATAGTTTCTCCTTCCGACATGAAAATTTAATATTTATCACGGTCAGAGAACACGGTGTAAACCAGAGAGACATATAAATAGGTATTCGGCATTTAAAAAAAATAGTTCCTCTACTCGTGAATTTCACAGCTTTGTTAGTTTCTAAGGATATAGACAAATGCGAATTTTTTCGAATGAATTTAGGATCATTGTAATGAATCTGTGCTCCAAAACAGTTGAAAGCTCAAAATATCAAAATACCAACTATATTCGAGAAAGATCTGGATAAAGAGACTCATTAGGTAACTCTGAAAATTTTTGCAATGGTTTTCTGAAACTTTTCGATTTTGGTTTTGCATTACAAGTACGGTGAAAATAACTCTCAATATTTTCGAGTTAACTTGATGAAGTCCTTGGAGAGTTTGATCGAATTTGTTCACATTTTCATGTTCATTTATCATGTTCCTATTTTCTTGTCTTCTTCTATATTTCCTGCAGAATCACTTATGTCGGTGCTCAGTTCCTAGCATCCATCCCATGAGATGTTTCAACTCAATATAGGGAATGGGATATTATGTGGGTATGAATAATTAGTATAAACAAGAAGTTTTTTTTCAACATTTATTGTCAGTACATAGTTCGATTTGACACTTCAGCAAGATTTGGCATTATTGATAGGTATTACAAAAATAATTAAAACGAGTATCTTCATGAGAAAATATGATCCATTTTTCCTGAAAATGAAAAAAAAAATTATTGAAGGCAGCCAACGATTTTATGATAATATGAAATATCAAAGCAACTGTCATGGTGATTTTTGCCCTAGGTATAAACATGAATGATGACATTAAGCAGTTGTTTTCAAGCCGTAAATTTGATGAATATATTGAATTTGAATCATGCTATTGAGGTACCTGAGGAGACAAATAACTATCGATCTATCGAACGCCTGCCTCAAGTTATTCAGTTAATTAGCTTGACGATCACATAACTAAAAAATGATAAATTACGCGAAGTTCACCAAAAAATACGAACTTGAAGTGACTAAAAAAATTCAATTCCAGAAAGAGTGAACTTGGATATTTCGATTCGCCAAGCCTAAAATTTTCATTATTCATTCATTAATTTGAATGTAAATATTACTTTGGGACGAAGGTTTTTACCTCAACAATGAAAAATATGTTCAGTTTGGCAAATCCTTTAAAAGCATCCGTGCTGACATAAACATGTTTCAATTCAACGAAGAAGACCATTAGGTATATTCCAAATGGGATGTTACACAAAACAAAGATAATCTTGTTTTTGTTATGGCTCTACGAATTGATTAAGTTTCTCACGGGAAGTCATGATTTGAACGCTGACGTTGACAATATATGAATCATCTCACAATACAGGATGCAAATCGGTGAGCAAAATCAGCAAGAGATGAAAAATTAACATCGAATTCTTATATACTATACCCTGTTTCTTTTTCTGTGGGAATGTGTCAATACAGGATGGGTAATTGGGAAAAAATTGAATTTTGGAGTTTTCACTTCATTTTTCTCCGTTTTTTGAAGATTGATGAAGTTATTCTAAATACTTACCATTAGAAAATTGTTCATGATAGTTTCAATCCAGGAGAAATCCATTTCGACATTTAACAATATTTTTTCTGAATATGCTCAAACTCGAAAAATCTTCGACAACATCAAACATATAACATCGTGTATGAGTTTACATCTTGAAACCCAGTGGAGTTTTTGCTTGTTTCACACTTAAAACGTTGAAAGAGGAGAAACACCTATGCCGGAAAATGGAGTAGAAAGAATTTGAGGAAATTCAGAAAGATAAGGAAGAAGTAGAAAACATCAACATCAATATTTAAAATGTCCTATTCAGCCTTTTTCTATCACACAATTATAACGTCCGATAAAATTTATAATTCATAATTGTTTTTTTGTTGTTTTTTTACTTGGCTTTTTAGACTTTGAAGGGTGAACGGAAAATAGATATTGCACATCCTGAGACAGGTTAGGCAGGGGTGATCACAGAGTTAATACAGATATTGAGATGAGCGCCTCCTATAGGGTGGAGGACGAACGAGTCGGGGGTTGAAAGGGCCTAGGGCGGCTTCGTTGGTGGAAGAAGCACTCCTGTATATAGTGAGATTTCGAATTCGGGAGCAGGGCCCTTTGGGCCATTTGTGGTTCATGCTCCAGTAGAGGATGGGCCCTAGGGCTGAATGCATTTGTCCAAGAAACAGTGTGATCTGTTGGACGTATTCTGGAGGAGAGTGCATTAGTTCTTCGTAAAATTGACATATAACGTATGGGAACCAACAGACTATAAAGAAAAGTGATAAACATAGCAAACAGTTGGCCAAACGTCTGCGACTGCGAAGGGTTGAAGTAGGTGGTGGTGTTTCTTCGATCGTGTCTTGAGCTGTTGGAATTCTCATTTGCTCCCGCCCCTGTAACAACAAAAAACAACGTTGACTAACAAAAATTGACAAATTAACTTGTACAAATAAGTTTGTTCTTCGAGGCAATTTACAGAATCAACATTCATCTGAAACCAAAACAGATTCGTTAATTCTGCGACTTCAACCGGGAATAATTGAATCTTGATCAAACATCTGCGATTGGTTGTCAGCGTGGAAACAATATGATGAATTCTAATTGAGTAAAATTGTTTGTGATTTTACGCCTTCGAAAAAACATATTGGATTCAGATTTCAATATTGCATACTAGATTTGAGCATGTTAAAACAGGAAATACAGTGAGCACCGTTTGATAATGATTCTTCGATTATAGTTGTCTCATTATAGATCAATTCTAGCACCCACGCTAGTTTTATTTCTTATCAGCGATTGTTATGAGCAACATCTTGTTCAGTGCATACTTTTCCAGACGATAGTACCCTTTCAGAGCTCCTATATCTGCACATGAACCCAAAATTCAAAGGAAAGAGTGTGGTGACAGTTTCCTCGCGGTCGATCCGATGAGTGCAGTCCTCCCACACGTTTTCGTGAACGTGAATTTGTCGAATCTATTCCTTTTCCTCCCAAGGATTTCTTCAGAAGGGCGGCTAAGCTATGGGATTATTTGACGAAGAAAATAATAGGCTCCATGTTTCCTGGAGCCTAGAACTATCAAAAATGAAAAGTAAATTCAAATTTGTATCTTCTTTTTTTGTCCACGCGTTATAGGGCTTTTCTTTTCTTATGAACGTGAAAATAAAAATATAAGACACTCGATATAATATCATCTAAGAAAAAGTATGTTTTCTGGAAGATATTCTTTTGTATCAATAACGAAAGCATTTGCTAACCGTCGACAGTCGAAGGAGGTTTATTCCTAGGCTTAATTCAATAATAATTTCTATAATATCTTCTCCGCTCCCCACGATGTTTTCTGAATATTTCATGATTCATATTTCTTGTATTACCAAATAAACAAAATGGCTCAAGTTGAGAAAACCTACCCGAAAAAACTTTCGCGCGCTCAAACCATTCTTTTATGCATTTCCATCTTTGAATGAATATGACTAAACTGAAATCCCGATGGAATACAGCATAAAGTAACGACAGTTGTGGAGCCCAAGACGGTCGTTTAGGATAATGACTAGAGGGGATAAACACCCTCGAGGGACAATGAGTCTTAGCGAGGTTAAAACTGTGGTTTCTCTGCTTGTTATTTGTTTTTCTGATGTCATATAATATGATGACGGCGATGAGGATTATGAATCATTTTAGATTTCCTGGAATCTCTGAGTTCCATGCAAGATAGAAAAACACCTCAGAGAAGTTCAATGGCAATCATTCCACCTTCGGCAGTTCCATCGCAGTTGGCCAGACGAGTACAGTCTCTCCAACCCTTATTGGCCTGTTTGACAAGACAGCAAAGCTGTGAAATTTATAATTTTCAGAGTATTGTTTATTAGCTAAGGTTCATACCTAAGGAAAAAGCGAAGATACAGGGGTTGTTGTCCCAATGAATCTGTCAAAGTTACTAGTATCTTAACAAATATATTTGCTCTCGGGTAGTGGCAGTAGTGGTTTGTGTCCTGTTCACTCTAGAGGTGAAGTTTCAAGCAACAGCAAAGAGCCAGAATACACAAGGACCATTTGTACATTCATTCATTTCATTCCAGCCTTTTTGGTTGCTTCGATTGTCTAGTGGGATTCATTTTTTGCTTCAATATACCCTGATCTTGTCTCTGGTGTTTGATTTTGTCTTCTCCGAGGCTGGAAATAATCAAAAATTTCAATACGATCTCACACATCCTCTCCCTTAGCTGACGGGATGTTTCCTGAACATCAAAGGGTTTCCTTTTCGCTGGCCAACTCGATATAGAGCCGGTCCCGTTGCTGTGAACTTTCAATTCGAAAATTAACTCACTGTCATTCACCAAAAAAGTAATAGCCATTTAGATTTAATACGCAGAGAGTCAATAGAGCTCATGGGGTATATTGAAAATGTGAATGAAGAGAATTATGGATATTCCGTATCATGGTAAAACGGCAGATTTTCATTCTTTTGTTATGAAAAGCGCGCACAAAAGATTTCCAGTGGAATCGATAAATGTATTGTATTTCCACTTTTTGTCCCATCTTGTGATTGAATATTCTACTGTAATTCTTATCTATTGATCAGCAATGAAGTTTACGTTACTTTTTTCATCGCTGAAGGTACATTATTGTTTTCTTTCAGAGAACATCGCGTGAATCAATGAGAGATACAAGTATGTATTGAGTCAAAATCCATTCTTTATCATTTCTTTCTACCCCTCCGTGCACGTCAGTTTTGATCTGTCAATGCCAGATTAAAATCTGTCAATAGCTTATTGACAGATTAAAATCTATCAATGACAGATTGAACTCTATCAATGACAGATTTGAATTTGTTACTGACATATTGAAATTTGTCAATGACAGACTTAAATTTGTCAATGCCAGATTATCATCTGTCAATGGCTTATTGACAGATTAAAATATATCAATGACAGATAAAACTCTATCAATGGCAGATTTTAATTTGTTACTGACATTAAAATTTGTCAATGACAGATTATAATCTGTCAATGGCGTATTGACAGATTTGAATCTGTAAATGGAGTATTGACAGATTTTAATCTGGCATTTACAGATAAAATCTGTCAATGGAGATATTTTTTATATTCACAGTGACCCTATAATACGCCGTCGCGGCGTCATAGTGACGTAAGGGCAAAAAAAAACAAAACTACACCACCTGATCAAAACGTCAAGTGAGAAATAAACAAAGAATACAAATTCGAACCCCCGTAAAGGGTTGAAGAAATTGAAGGGACGAACAGTCCGATAAACGTTCCTGGAGGCTACCAATTCGTCATCAAATATGCATTAAGGGCAAAGTTCGATATCTGCCATTGAAACTAGTTTGAAGGTTGAACGGTAACTTCTCAGAACTTCGCCTGTAATGCATTTATTATGTACCTCTTTTACATTCTGCTGGATCATATCCAAGACATATTCAGTTCGGTACTTTTCGTAGTTTGTCTCTTTTTCCTTTATATTGACAAGGTTGAAAATTGCTTCATGTACTAGGAGACACCGCTTTGTTGACCCGGATGTGACGACTGTTATAAAAAGATACTAAATAAGTTTGAGTCTCCTCACGAGTAATTATTTTTCTTCATGTTGAGTACCTTTGAATTTATGGAAAAATCCCAGTATTGAAAGAGTTGAAGGCTCATTAATTCGAATAGAAAAAATCAATGAGAATTACGTACGGCAAACTTAGGGACGCAAAGTTCCAAGTTTTACACCGAAGGTTCTAATCTCCTCGTTTATATCATTCCGTAGCCCATGGAAGTGCATAGAGCAAAGTATGAGCAGAATTACAATAGCTTGGTAAAAATAATAGAAGTGGGTAACATGACCTTGGTGGAATTTAATGCTAGGAAAACCCAGGCATGTCTCTTCTCGAGGAAAGCCGATCTATCATCATCTATAGTCGGGCCGTTCAAAAGATATAATTCAAGGACGCGTGAACAGTGAATGCCTGCATCTATATATAACCTGCGCGGCGTAGCCAGGCCTTCTAAACTGAAATAAATGAAGAACTGTTTACACTGTACTGTACTCATTTGTGATTTGTGTTTACGTGTGTTACGTTAATTAAATAATATGGATGGAAACACTTTCACCTCCAAGAAAAAGATAAAAAAAAAGACTTTTAACTGTAGAGGAAAAAGGTGTAATAATGAATACTTATAAAAATGCATCCCAAGAGTTTATGAGAGAACAGGGAAATGCGACGTTTTCGTTGAGTGGTGTAAATCGGACTTGTAACATTGGGGAGAGGAACATTCGAAGAGTGCGTGCCGTTCACGTGATCATTCTATCTTTTCAGCGGCTTCACTATAGGAAAACCCAGGCATGTCTCTTTTCGAGGAAAGCCGATCTATCATCATCTATAGTTGGGCCGTTCAAAAGATAGAATTCAAGGACGCGTGAACAGTGAATGCCTGCATCTATATATAGGTAGCCTGCGCGGCGTAGCCACTCCTTCTAAACTGAAATAAATGAAGAACTGTTTACGCTCTACTGTACTCATTTGTGTATTTACGTGTGTTACGTTAATTAAATAATATGGATGGAAACACTCTTTCACCTCCAGGATAAAGATAAAAAAAAGACATTTAACTGTAGAGGAAAAAGGTGTAATAATGAACACTTATAAAAAAGCATCCCAAGAGTTTATGGGAGAACAGGGAAATGCTGGTGAATTCACTGCTGCGGCGACGTTTTTGTTGAGTGGTGTAAATCGGACTTGTAACATTGGGGAGAGGAACATTCAAAGAGTGCGTGCCGTTCACCTGATCATTCTATCTTTTCAGCGGCTACACTATAGTATTCAGATTTCAGGAGTAACTATTCTTACATCTCGATGCTAGGAATTACGATCAGTGATAATTTCTCACGGGAGAACCACGTGAGATCGATCGCTGAAGGTGCTTCCCAGAAACTTGAATTTCTATTTCGTGCTTAAAATACTTCACTTCTCGTCAGCTTCTTATGATCTACAAGGCTCAGATACGACCTGTCTTGCAATATAGTTCTTGTGTGTTTTGTGGCACCAAAACATTCATTGGGGTTCTCGATTCTATTCAGAGAAAGGCAATCCGTCTTGTTGGTGATTCTTCGCTCACAGACTCGCTCACTTCATTGAAACATCGTAGAAGGGGTCGAAGACTTGTCTCTCTTCTATAGATATTTTCATGGTCTGTGCTTTTCTGAATTGTTATCGATCGTTTCACCCTTGGCAATATCTACACGGATGACTCGACGAGTACAGAATTCTCACCACTCTGTTGTGAATCCGGAGACCTGTCGAACCTCTCTTGTTCGGGGATCTCTCTTCAATAGAACAGCTGAGCTTTGAAACTCCTTGCCGAAAGAGGTTTTTCCTGAGGCTTGCAAAATTCAAAAATTCAAAGTGAATGTTAATTTGTATCTCCTGTCTCTTGATTCACGCATTGTTCTTTGAACATCACAGTGTGAATCTGCATATAAAAAAAATGAAGACGATACAGCCAAAACAACAATTTCAATTTTTCCGGATTATTCGTTTATCTTCAAAAAGAGCTAGTTCCAATTTCTTGGTGTCATTGAATATGACTGAAAAAACAGACCTGCCACAATTCAGCTCACTCTCCTCTCTCTATTTTTCATCTTCACAAGATTCTCACGCAGAGAACCCTATTCGTTTTTCAGTAATGATAATAAAAATGCTCTCGTAAAAATTATTCTTCTTGTATTCATTCATTTTCACTCGTATAATTCCAAATGTTAGAAATTGTCCGAAAGAAACTTATTTCACATTACAATTACGTGTGGTGTTTTAAATCACACACGCTCTGCAGAAAAACTACCCGTTTAACAATTCAAATAGATTCATTTCAAATTCAGCAGCGTTCCGAATTCACATTCAGAGCCAGAAATTTTAAAATGATTCTGAATATATTAACCAACCACCCTGAGAGCATTTACGTAATTGGGAGGTGTAATAACAGGGAATGTGTAATCAGAATATAAGCCCGCACAAATTCCTTTATTCAAATCATTTCACACTGTGCCACGGAAGTTTGTGACGAAAATATTGGCTTTGATGGCGAAGGGTTGTTTAAATGATACATTGGCGTTAGGGGTGATTTTGAAGAGCCCTTAATTATTCCAAGATCCAAATGTGGATGCGTTCAAACCCAAATATAACTTAATTAGATCAATTCAAGAAAATCAAAGCACAGCCTAAGCCGCTGATCGTAGAGATCTGAAACTTGGGAGGTACGTTTTTGTATAACGTAGGCATCCGTAAAGGAAGGGTTTTCCATATTCTACCCCTAAGGGGATGAAAAAAGGGGTCAAATATTGTATGGGACAACGCTAGTCCTAGGTCCAATCTACTTCAAATTTTGCATAAACAGTCTTCAACAGAATGAATGGAAGACCTGTTCGTATTTTATCGAAACTCTTTCCTTAAAGGGGTAATAAAAGGGGTTCATTACATTTTTGACTTCTATCAACTGTCTTACGCCGCGGGTGCGCTCAGATGGCAGGACCTTGTGATCAACCTGAATGAACTAAAAAACTAACTAAAAACTATATATATATATATATATATATATATATATATATATATATATATATATATATATATATATATATGTGCGGAATTGGTATTCTGGGAGTTTATCCAATGGTTTGTCGGTATTGACGTTCGACGTTTAGCCAACGTCTCACTTGGCATTTTCAAGAATGTTATACTGCCCCTCCTTGGTGCTAGCAACTGTTGTTTGTCTCTTTTGTTTATTTCTCCGAGAGACGACTCTCAAAATATTCCAAATGTCTGGAGGGCCCTCATCAACAAAAAGAAAAGAAAAACAGTTCAGGAAATGGTCCTTCGGTGGATGCAGGTCACCACAAACCGGACCGACCGTTATTACCTGAACAGTCATTAGCCAAAGGTCCGACATTCATTCAGTCATTGAAACAGGATATATCATTATTAGGACTTCGAAGTATATAAAAATACATTGAAATTGGTGAAAGTTATATCAACAGAATCCTTTTTTTGTTGTTCGTATGTAATTATACCTATTTCAGAATTCAGTGTCTTAAAAGTATTCGTGAAGAAGAGGAGTCAAATATCTGAGATATGTCTTTTAAAATGGGTAGTCAAGTTAGAATGATATTAACCGAATTCATAGAGATACAATCTTTGACAGACAGCATGTTATTGTGTCATTAGGTATTTTTTTTGAATTCTTTCAGTCTCATATCATTACTCCAGCGCTAGTAAATATATTTTCTGATGATTTAGAACTAACAAGCTCTTTGTTCTCGATAATGAATATCTTGTCTTCACTTGTTCGCACTTCTGACGAACTTGATGTTTCTCCGATAAACGTTCGACCGCAAGAACATGGAATGATTCAAAAAAACTGAGAAAACAGGACGATTTTCTACAGCAAGAATCTGCACAAAAATGTTCTCTGAACATCATAGAATTAGAACCAACAAAAGAGAATGAATAAAAGCAATACTTGATGCATCATCACTCATATCCATTTTTTCATCCCAATCTCCAACAAGAAAGAAATAAGCTTCATGAGGATGCATTCATTGTATAATCAATCTTTTTGATCTGTTTCAAACTTGGGAAACGTGATTAGGCAAATGAAGCCATGCAAAATAGGATAGTGATCAAAAGGTTTCACGTTTCTAATTCTCTTCTGGAAAACAGTAGGGTGAGAGAATTTTAAAACTTCTCCGCAAAGTAAACAGACTTCAAAGTCAGAGTGAAAGGTTGCACAGAATTAATTATATTTCCTTTGATTTTTGATTTTCTTGCGAATTTTCTTTCCCTTTCGGGAATATTCGCCCTTTCCAGACTCGCATCAAAATACCATTTTATCTGAATGTTTTGTAGGCATCTTACTGTCTGTCTTATCTTGGTGAAATATACTGCTGAAAATAAATAAAACGATTTCTATTGAGAGAGGCTTGCTGTTCAATATTCGGTACTTACGTAGTGATTTCTTTGGAATACATGTAAATTTAACCTTCACAACTCTCTTGAGATTCACGGTTTTCATGAAGAAAGAAAGGAATTGCCTTTAATTTGGCAAAAATTCATTATCACATTTCTTAACGACTCTCCACTCTTTCTGATGAAAATATGAGTGTGTTCTTCAGAATAATTACTTTCAATAATTTCTGTAATATCGACATAATTATAAGTCCCTTTCTCAACAGAGCTGGTCACGAATCTTAACTATATAAAAGTTCTACAAACTAGAAAAGGGTCAGAATTATAATGGAGGTGAAAACAGAGGGTGTTTATGAACTTTTTTGAGTTAACTTCTTTCATGGAAGTTGATTTTCTGATTCGGAGAACGAAACCAAAAAATAATTCCTTAGGACATCAATATTCACAGATAAATAATTCAGAAAAGCAACAGTCATGGAACTCTCTATAAAAAACTAATCGACGATTACTTTGTGGTGGTCCAAAATACAGTTTGAAAGGGATTATTTTTTCCCCAGTATTCAAATATGTGTAGCTCATTATGCCCTTGGAACATAACTAATAATTATTTGCAATTGGTCGCTTCGTTCCTTTCCAATTATCGTCATTCAGATAAGTTTGGGTGAATTACGACAGATTCATAGATAGTGTTGAGATAACCCACATGCTGCTCCGCACGCATATGTTTTGTTCCTTGCAGTCATAACAATACTACTGACATGTGACAACAAAATGACATCGATCTAAAGGAACTCCCTCAAACAATCCCCTACTAGGGATAACCAACATGATAAAATGAACATATGATAACACAATATATCAAAGAAGCAGATCGAGAATGAAAGCAGAACATTTATGACATCAAAAACTCCCTCACTATAGAAATAGGACATTCGAATCACAAATTGTCTCCTACGATGTTTTCTGGACATTACATGATTTTCTATTTCGTGAGAAATTGAATAAGATATATGAAATAACTCAGCGCATTTGTGACGTTACATTGAAGTCGTATACAAAATGCGGGATGTATGTAGCAATAGATAAAACGTTATTGCTGGGTAGGTAGCTTTCATATCTTTTTATAACTACAGGAACTGGAATTACGAACTTACACAATTTGCTTGGTTAGTCACACCGAGAACTAGAGGCTTATCTACCCACGCTGATACAACAATAAATAGGTGTATTATTTTGAATGGCGATGATTTCAATATCCTTGCACAAGACTAGAAAACATACCTAAATATTACCCAGACTTTTTGATTTCTGACAATGTTAATAGACTTGTTTTGATATATGAAAGGCCTTAAGGCCTAGTCATTGAAACGGAATATATTATTATGAGGAGTTCGAAGTATTCAAAAATGCATTGTAATTGGTGAAAGTAATATCAACAGAATTAATTTTTTTTGTTGCTTTCATATAATTATACCCGTTTCAAAATTCAGTGTCTTGAAAGTCTTCAAGAAGATGAGTCAAATATCTGAGATATGTCTTTTAAAATGGGTAGTCAAGTTAGATTGATACTAACCGAATTCATAGAGATACAATCTTCCATAGACGGCATGATAAAAGTGTGATTGTGTCATGAGGTATTTTTTTTTAATCATTTCACTCTCATACCATTACTCCAGTGCTAGTAAATATATTTTATGATGATTTAGAACTAACAAGCTCTTTGTTCTCGATAAAGAATATGTTGTGTTCACTTGTTCGCACTTCTCAACGAACTTGATGTTCCTCCGATAAACGTTCGACCGCTAGAACACGAAATTTGATAAAAACAATCTGTTGTGCTTTTGGTTATGTTTTTTGGTCTTGTGTATATGTAAGTATTGAACATATTCCATTTTATATTTCTAATGTTTCGACATCATACCAATCTGTTGCCAATTATTTTCATCTTTTCAGACAATTGGGGACTTGGGATATGATGTTTGTTACAGGATGGGTAGTGTGCATATAGGTTGCAAGTCTCTACTGTGGGGTGTTTTGCCTTTCAATTAACGACGAAGAGCCAATGAAATAATCTGTATATCCTTTATCTTCCGATACAGATTTGATAAATATAATCTATCAGTATTTTCCAATGAGATTTACATTATTTCTGTTCGATCATAAAGATATTCAACACTACCTATTCCGAAAGTTGTATGGTATGAGACCTATCTCTTTCCAAGTTCTCTCTTCAGGTTCCTTCTGAATCTTGTGGGCTGATGTATCAACTTCAAAGATCTCAGCAATAGCCATCCTTTTGAAGATTTTTGCTCATTTCATTGTCCAGATCTTTATTGGTGTTGCAGAGACTAACAGCCTTTTCATTTCGATTTCAAAATTTCAACTATTCATTTGAGTTTTCTTGTCACACTTTTGTTTTAGCTTAGTAGTTGGACCCGATGACTATTTGAAAGGGTTCACAAGGTCAATAATAAACGACAAATTGACACATTTGGAGTTATTGTCAAGATTTTTTCAGAGATCATTTGCCCTAACACAAAGCTCACTTTACTTGCACTTGACACGAGTTTCGCTTACAAGGTTAGAAAATCGAAACTGAATCTGAAGACTAGGGTTATTATTATTTATATCTTACAATCTGAGGTAGGGTAGGCAAGCACTACCTGTAGAGGTTTTCTCTGTCTGACTAGGACTTTGTCTTATAACTTATTCGATTCCCCAAAGTCATATTGAATAGCGGGCTATACCCTTTGTCACTATTCACATAATTTCTGCATTTTGCTAGTTCTAGACTCTTGAATGCGGCCTCGTGCCATGATCAGTCCCCAATTGTTGTCACTATCACTTTGATCATCCAAGGAACGTAAACTTTCACAATCGAAGGTAACTGATTCTGGGGTTTTATTCGGTTTGGCTTGCCGTGGTCCACAGGTTTTTACTCCTGATGTTTTGCCTACAGCTGTAGTAGGCAATTTCAAAGTCTATGAGGTAACGGACGTGATGAACCTGATTTCCTGTAGCTGTGGATCGGTCTACATAGGAACCACCATACGAAGCATCAAGACACGTCTCTCCGAACATAAGAGAAATTGTCGCCCAGGACAGACAGATAAGTCGGCAGTAACAGAACATGCACTCGGAGAAGGCAATCACGTAATTGTACTTGACGAGACTCAAATGGTCGCAGGACTCTGAGCTACTATCCCAGATCACACAGAGAGGTAATGGTGATACGCAAACATAAAGACAATTTCAACCGAAAGGAAGAAAGCATGAACATCAATAATGTCTGGTTACTTGCAAGTTGAAGTATGTGCTGAGAATGACTTTGATGATGCCCACAGCTGTACGTGAAATGTTAGGAGTAAAAACCTGTGGACCACGGCAAATAAACCCGAATAATACCCCATAATCCTTTTGATCATTGTTCAGAGCATGTTGGGCGACACTGGGTTTTCCTACCCTTCCGCGTATCATATGTGTGCATGCTGTTCCTTGAAGCGAGGTTTCATAGCTCATCGATTCTGCCCAATGTAATTCTTGTTCGTTAACTTAGACTGTAAGATTTGAATAATACTAATCCTAGTCTTTCATATCCACGGTCATATTCAACGTTCAAACATACCTTCGGCATACCAGCTACAATGATGACGTGAGTAGGCCTTCTCATAAGTGGGATCGGCAGGGGCAATTCTCCGTGTTTCGCTCGAGCTGTCAGAGACAGAGCAGTCAGTTTGGCATGGACCCCCAGATGGCTCATCATGACAGCGAACGCCGGTATGATGTGGACGATGGTGAGCCGGCCGATCATGAGTCCTCTTTTCCACGGATGTTTGTACCTCGAGATGATCTGGAAGGAGGCCAAAACGGCCGCTGACAGCCAAGTGGCTGCCACGGCGATGCTCAGGACTTGGCGTCTGGTCGCCACCTGGCCGATCGGCCTGTAGTTTTTAACGGTGAAATATCGATCCACAGAAAGGGCCATCATGGAAAGGGTGCTCGCAGATACAGGGAGAGACTGAAACAAAACGGTCTGTTATCGTCAATACGAAAAAAATTAAATAGTCGGATTGGATTCATATCTAGGCAACCAACAATCTATAGCATAAAGTCATCAGAAAAATTCCTGCCGTGACTGGGAATTGAAAGAGCGTGCGAATCCGCAGTGAGGAGAGTAAATTCAAGGCGAGTCAGCACATCATTGTTCGCTTGACCACCAACCTCATTTTGGATAAGTTCACACCCAATAATGGAGAAAAATTTATTACATTACATTATTTCATGTATATATATATATATATATATATATATATATATATATATATATATATATATATGCTGGCTGGAACTTCCGGTTGATCCGCGTCTGGAAAGATTTACGCGGATCAACCGGAAGTTCCAGCCAGCACATTTCTAACCGCGGAAGCCTAGCCGATCAAATATATATATATATTAGTATCATTATAAAACATTCGATTGGCTGACCCAACTAACATTTTTAGTTATAATTACGTTAATCTTACCTTCAATCAGGTCGGCGACCTCTCTGAAAGAAGACTGGATTACGTAATTTTCACCTTGTACTTACCAGTGTGGGGAAAAAATTCGAAGTTATTTGGACGTCAACAATTGGAATATTTGGACATTTAGTTTACTAGGTTGAGGGTAAAAATAAGTAATTTTGACATGAAATTTGTCATAAATAGGTAAATATCAAGCTTAAATCAAACTTTCTGTCACCAATTATTCCCTTGGACGAATGAGTAAACAAAGAGAGGTTTCTTTATATGAATAGCATACATATATACATATTATCTCTATCTCAACTTCTCATAATTTGGTTGCCACAACGAATCAGTTATGGTCTACATAAAATGCTGACAACAAGTATGGGAATATAAAAATCATTGTAGTACGGTAGCTACATGCTCTCTCCTCAACAATATTCTCCTTGCGGCGCGAAATTTTCTGTGAAATGATGGTTCTTACCTTCATAAAATTCACGGTCCTCTTTAAATTTGCGATTTAATGCAAAGATAATTTAGATTGATTGCACATGTTTAAATTTTTTCTCCAAAAAACACTCTTTCAGCAAAGTTATGGTTTCAAAATGCCATATGCAGCCATTATTTAGAAATAAATCGTCAGAATAAACTAAAATTCAATATATTATCGATATTTATTGATGGGTAAAACATATATTCTAATTAAATAAGGCGTAGTTTTTAAAATGTACCTTTAAGTCAATATTCTTCTACTTACGGTATGAAATCAAGTTAATAATTGAACTATTAGACCTGTTAAATAACCTTTATATTCCCTGACCGTAACGGCTTATATCTAGTCACATTTAGGTGAATATTCACCAAGAGAGAATACCAAAACATTCATTGGGTTATGATGCCATTTGCTTCGTAAATTATACTCTAAATTATACCAGAATTCAAACCGCCCCAATCCTTGCGACGCCGACGGTTGGGTCATTTTTGAAGGAGAAAATAGGTAATTTCCCACATGTTTCTTGCTCTAAAGTGGCTTATGGAATTCGAAGGAGATTTACTGGTGATTACTTTCCTGTAATTAATCAAGGTTGCTACTTATAAATTATTTATACTTCGATGTTAAATATTCAAGGCCTGTACTTCAGTATTATCCTTTTTTTAGACATTTCTTCTCGGCATGTGGAATAACTGTCCTAAAATGTTAGTTGGGGATAAGATGGCTTCATTTATACTGAGCTTTTCTTTAATGACCCCCCCTTTTATTTCTTGAACGGGTTGACTCAAAAAAATTAAACTTGGGATAATAAATTGATGCATAAATATGATGGCGGTTGGGTACCATCTGAGAAAAAAAAATTAATTGGAAAGGGGGATCTTGTGATACATCATTTTGAAGCTATGACGAATACTTTACAACCCTAGAATATGAAATCAATATCTTCACCTACTACAAATTGGAGGAACATTCGATAATTGCCTGAATACATCGACGTTTAACTTCATACTTCGAGGAATTAAGCTGAGTTCAGTTCGAAAGATGCTCGAAATGTGTGCCTGAAACCTCTCGACATAAGAACAAGTGTTCTATAAATATTTATTATTCTCCGTTGTAAATTAAATATTGAAGCAAGTTCAGTTTCGTACACATTTTGCTTCAAATAGCCCCTTAAAAAAGGCTAAAGGTGTCAAATCTGGCGAGCGACCTGGCCATTCCGTAGGACCTCGATGGCAAATCCAACGACCATGGAAAGTATTATCCAAATAATTTCTTTCTTGCCTGGAGTAATGTGGTGGTGCTCCATCTTATTGGAATAATAATATCCATATGGAATTTATTAGGATTCACTTCGACGATTTCGGGGATAAGAGGATCAACAGTAGTTTCCAGCATATTCAAATACAGTTTCCCTGTTAAATTTTGTTCAATTGACCATTTTGGAGATAGTTAACGTGTTACCTATATCTACTAAAATCGAAAAGTAAATGAGAATATTTGAACTGAACAATGATTTTCGTTGTATTGACACTTTTATCTTTTTTTTATGAACAAAAAATAACCTATCGAACATTATCGGGTTAGAACATTTCTAGAAATATCGATATTGATGTGTTTGTATTCGGGTAATTATTAATAAATGTTCCGCCATTTTGTAGTAGGTGAAGATATTGACTCCATATTCTAAGGTTGTAAAGTATTCGTCAGGAGCTTCAAAATGATATATCACAAAACCCCACATTCCATTTTTTTCCAAGTGGCGCCCATTTGCCATTTTGAAATTTTCCTCTGTCAATTCCACTCCAAAATATAGTATTTAGGCATCGATTTCATCATCACTTGTTTCAATTTTTTGAGTTGACCCCTTCAAAAAATAAAGGGGGGAGGACATCGAAGGAAAGCGCTGTATGTGTGATAAATGTGAGTTTATTAGCGATATAAACCCCAATGACTGTAGTTATTGTTCTTTGTCAACCATGTAATTCGTAAGAGATGTATTGAACCATCATATGATTACAATAACGATAATATTGGATTCAGAATTATGTAAAAATCGTACGACATTGGTCCATGCTTCTTTTATAGATCCATTTTGTGAGCCATGAGTACTTTTGCGTCCTTTTTTGATAATACGTGTTGAGCTGATTTTGACAGACACACACACACAGGGCACTATAAAATGATATATGTTTTTCCATTTATAGGTTCATTACTGAAAACCAAAATATTATTGATACATCAAACGGAAAGTAATTGATATACCTTGCAGGAAATGGAAAATATCTCTGCCCACTCAGTTCCTATGGAATATGTCAAAGAGGCAAGTACGAAGAAGACAAACGCAACAGAAGTGCCCTGAATCAGGAAAAAGTTCCGAGAAATGCGCTTTGAGCGTCGCTGCTCACCTGAGATCGTTCGATGAATTGATATAACTTGAATAGGCTCCTCATGAACGATGGAAAAGCGATTCCAGAAATAGATACTGTAATCAATGAGTCGCATGCATGAGAGGGGATTATTTTACGATTCAGAAAACTGCGAGTGATACGTCGACGACTCCATAATGCTATTGGTACTTGGAATCTACAGGGTTACATAGAAATAACTTTTCCTTGCTGAATTTGTATTAAAAGTTTATCAAAAATAAATCAATAAAAAATCAAGTTTCGACCAATACTCACTAGAACTCCATTGAGATGTCCTATCTTATCGTGTTATCTATACATTGTTCAATGAAATTTCCCAGGTATCAAGAGTTGTAAATATATTCTTGAAGGCAGGTAGTGATAAAGAAAAATCAGCTTCGAAATGATGGTGATGTTGACTAGGGGAACGAAATACATGTTGAGTGCATGGGTTGTCAATTTGGAATTTGATTTCTGTTAGAAGTTTTCATTGTGTACACCAAAGAATATCTTGCATTCTGTTCTTTTAAATTGGGTCTGAAATGTTCAAGACAGTCGAAGCAAGAAAAATATCTATGATGAAAATTTTGTTATCTAATAAAAAATTAACAATTATTCCTGGATTTTTTCTATGGCATATCATCACAGAACTCGTCACGGCAGAAGACTTTCAATGAGCAACCCTGCCCTGCCACAAGTTATACAGCGACAAAAAAGTCTAATACAGTTTCCTGTAAAAGTTTTACTATAAAATAAGGTTATGGAAGTAGCAGTTACTATGTGGTAAGAATTTATCATGAGAAATAAAACTTCATATTATTATGCTTTTAGTTTTCGTTTGATAATGTTCGCATAGGACGACACTACACTAACGTTAGTTACAAAGACATGTGGTATAAAAACATAGGAAGTTTTTTTTCTTCGTAGACTTTTTGGTTTCCAACCTACCACAATCTTAAAAAATAAGTATGAAATTGGATAAGTAATATAAAAAAGTGGTATAAAGACATAGGAAGTTTTATTTTCATATCTCAACTTCTATTCATTTTTCGTGGTGTTCAGTAGTCGAGAGCCCCCCAAATTCTTAATTCGCCACTGAATATAAGCCCCTATAAACCCTCAGATTCCGGCCCTGGCACCTTTTGACAGTCCCTTTGATCACGTGAATGATCAAAATTGGAAGTTTTCGTTCCAAAACTCCATCCACCTTAAACTACATGAAAAAGTTACAAACAAAAATGGGACCCGAGTAATATTTGATAAGAAGCGAGCTCGAGAGTAATATTTGATAAGGCATAGTGGAATAGAGCCAAACTTCCAAAACTGTCTTTCTCTGTATTTGAAATATACTATGTTGAGGATGCCTTGCTCACGTTAAACTTTAACTGAATCTAACGTTTCCCCAGCCCTTCATTCATTTACTACATTACCAATGTATAGAATTCGACAGGGGTTTGACAAATTGGAATTGAAATTTCCTAGTCGTAGTTCGAGAACTCAATGGACGTAGGTCGTAGATAGGTACTGAAGCTTTATAAAATCCAAGTGCATTCCTCTAAAAAGTACGTGGATATGTGGCAGGAAGCGAAATTATAGTTCAGTAACAATATAGCTAGTCAGAAACCCTTTGGAATAATCATTTCAACTCCATACAAATCTCCAATTACCATTGAAGAATTATTTTTTATTCAACGTCTGGCGCAATTGATAGTGAAAGTTGGCAACCCCGATAACAGCTGAATGTGGTAGTGGTAGACGAGTAGACGACGCGACGGTAAGTGATAAATCTAGCCGCCAAACAAAACTGAAGTGCTTGTGTGAGTTTCTTGTCATAACAGTCCTCCCGATTGATTGTTTCAACCAATGAAAACCAGAGAAGGTTTCAAATGGGCCAATAGATGAATTCGTGGTCTTGATTATTGCTTGCGCTCTATTATCTGCTAGTTCTAAATGTTTTGGTTTTCTCAATGGCAAGTTATTAAGAGTCGCTATAATGAAATAAGAATCAACAAAAATAATAGGTATTGCTTTCTGAAGTGTGTTGGCCCTACATATCTTTCGGTTATATTAGCTTTTTCGTTCCTAGATGTAGCCAAACTGCGACATCTTGAAAACTGTATTGATACCTACTATCTTTATCCTCGTTCAGTATGATGATTGAAGCAAGATGATGGATATTATCGATCCTGTTTTCAAAACCGAATGCTGGGGAAACATAGGAAAATAATGAAATGAGTTGGATTCGAAGAAACTATAAATTGAAACTGTTCACATGATATTTTGATATATGTACTAATCGGTTGAAGCCCTTTCTGGATCGAAATCGGCTGGACTCTGGACTCATTTGCGAATTACCGATTCATATTTTTTGTAGGAAGCGCCACATTTCAACTTATACCTATTAACCACTTTTGACAACTATCGCTATTTCAAGGTTAGGACTTTGACGTTGTTTGAAAATCTCAAACCGTGAAATTTTGTGAGCGACCATTACAATTTTGTTGATTAACATTAGTAATAATTTCAATCATATTCCAAAATTTCAAAACTAATATCGCAGCGCTATTTTGACCAAGGCTTCAAGTAATAAGCGCTACTTTGGCATTGTTTGAAACCTTCCACCAGGGGGCGTATCGCATCGCTTATCTTGAAATCCAGGGAAAATCACACTAATCACAGCCAGCCAATCGAAACGCGAGGACAAATGTCAACATTGTTTACATACTCTACCTTTAACGTGAATGCAGTATTCACTATACAATATTACAAATCAACTGGTTAGTTGTGTGCACGTGCACAACAGTGAAATGGGATGTTTTGGAATATGTTTGCCTACTTATTTTGAGTGAAATACAGGACTCTGGCACCAATAAATGGCAAAATGCAAAACCATCGTTTCTCTCATGCAAGTTGCCAGGAAAACAACCCTTTTGATTCATCTGCAATTCGAAGTGCTGAACCCAGTTAACTATGGTATACATGAATATCCTGCAGTAGACTGCTTTGAAGAGTGACAAAATGTCAAAAAAGACCCTTACCTATAATTTGGGACCTTTCTGTTTCAATTTATACGATTGGTAAAATGGACACAGCTATCTGAGATTCAGGCCAATTATCAATTTGCTCAATATGAACTGGCACTAGCCAGCTTTGGGAACAAATAATGGAAATTCGCCATTTTGTTCAAGCCTTTCAATGAACTGAAACGCTTCAGGTAAGTTTCTCAGATTTCAATAATTGAAACTGAATTGGAATCCTGATAATGAATTGTTCTGAGAATATAAATACTTATTGTTGGAATCACTAAGATTTCTGCAATACTTCAAACAAAGTCCTCACCTCCTGAAGTATAGCTTGGTAATAATTTTTTTGAAACTTGATAATTGTAATATAATGCTCAAAATATCATGACTTTCCCTCTGGTATTTTTTATATCATGCAAAACTGGTACCTACCTGCTTGGTACAAGCCACCTTTTACTTGCACATTTGCAATTTGCACACTTTTGAAATCTCATTCCTACTCAGATGTCTTTTTCAACCAAATATAGATTTTTTCCTATATAGAATCAAAATTTGGATTGTGAAATTTTGATTCACCTATATCCAGAAATTGACTAGGAGGGCTGCTGGTCTTCGGTCAAAAAGAAATGAACTGGAGGCTTCTTCTGGAAACTCCCAGTTTTTTGGGGACTTGATGCTAGCTTTTCCTTCAGGAAATATCAAAGATGTTTTATTTATTCAGCAGCAACAGTTCATGCCTTGTCTTCGCTGAATAGCTGTACCTAGCTAATCCTATTTTTTTTCATTTACAGCAAGCAAAGTGAAAGTGTTGTGATTGAACTGGTTTTTCTACACCTTCCATATCTATATTGCTGTCACCAAAGCTTCAGATACTATAATAAAGTGAGTATATTTGTCATTAATTTGTACTTCACAATAGATATTCCACATTTCAATCTTTTTGAGGCTTTTCTTGAGATTCAGATATAATGTTGGAACTGTTTCATATCAATAAATCTCATCCCGAACACCAAAAAATTATACCAATCTTGATTGGGGTGAAATATTTGATTAAAAAAAAATGGCTACGTTATTCTGAGAAATTATTCAATAACATCTTTCTATATCGTAATTGATGGATTGATCTGATAACTCCATTTGATGGAGTCAACTGGAAATACCATTTGTATTTGTACTGATGTAAATTACAATCATTCCTGCTTGATAGGAATGTGTAAAATTAATTTTCATGTCAAGTGATGATTCATTATTGATAAAGGAATATTGCTTTGATATACATCTGTGACATATTTTCAAGATGGAAGCATTGCCAAGTCATTTGGAAAATGTATAATATCAATATAAAAGTTATGATCCAAAGTTCAAGCCGAGTGGAGGAAAGCTGAAGTTTCGAATGTTTTGGAGATAACAAAAAATGATACATGTTGAGGAAGATTGAAGAGTTCAAATCATCAAACAATATTTTATTAGTGTAATATAGTAACACACAGTTTAACATTTCCCAAATGAATATCAGTTTTCAGTTTTGTACTTGACTCTCATTCGAAACTGGCAAATCTTTCTTCGAAAAGTGTGATATCAATAGATATAGTGTTGGGATTTTTTTCATTCCAGGTAGTGTGTTTTCGTTGAGTAATGGTGAGTATCTATTGGGAAGTATTTTCTTTAATCGAGGTGAACATCATTTTTGGGGGTGTACTTGTTAACAATTGTTTGATAGAGCTCAATTATAACTCTAACACCAAATTGAAAACTCTTGCCCCCGACTCCCGTTTTTATCAATATTTCTTTACCTATATTGGCCTGCAATAGAGGATTTGAGGAGTTTTTGATTCATTTCAGAACAAAATCTGATATATTTTTTTGTAAGTAAAATTGAAAATCGTCGTCATTAATTCATAGGAGAAAATTGTCTGATTAATTCAAGGTTTCTAAATACCAAATATGTGAGTGATCTTTTCCAATAATTGTTTTTTAAAAAAATTAGATGTTATTTAAAATGTACCTTATTGAATGATATTAGTTTCAACTTTCATTGTCTGCTTTATAGTTTATTCATTGAAACCTTTCAAAATATTCACTAGGCCAAAAAAAATTTACTCAAATGGAAACAATGAAATCAATATAAGTACTAAAATACTCAGTTTATCAAAATTTCAATTTGAGAATTATAAAATGAAATTCAAATAAGCCGAAATCAAACAAAGAGCAGTAATGAGACTCAAACCGTAAAGATTAACTGGCTTTTCAGAAATTACACTATAAGTTTTTTGGCAGGCTTTATTCCTATTATTGCTCTTCGTTGAAATTCCTTTCGAATCAGAATTTTGATTTCGATAGTCTGCATCCATTTCAATTGTCTTGTCCAGAGTTTGTTTCAAATTTCCTGAAGTTTTTCGACCTGAACATTGTCTTGGAAGAATTTGGTAGAGTATATTCTATAGGCAATGGATGTTCCTTTAGCAATTGCAATTGAATAAGGTCATTTCTCTGAGAAGGCTGCTCCAGTTTTCAATAATGAGTTGTCAAAAGTCGAATTTCGATTTGTTTCCCAAAGAAAGTATCACTCCATCTTTTTGCATTCAGTTTATTTGTGTGCTATAATAAGAGTATTCATGTGAGAGAATAACTAGATGAATTTTCAAGCTATTCTGGATCATCATCGATCGATGGAGCCCATTGGAAAGGACCCCAACGTTGACAGGAGCAGATGTGCTGTTTATCCAAGGTAGGAAATTTTTATCATCAGAGGTGACGGGCATTTGTTGAACGTCATTTGTTTGATATGAGTTGCATTTTCGAATTCCGACATTGGTTTTACTGCACATGACGCGTTTTGTTTTCGTCTTCGACATCAAACAGCGAGATAGATATACGTGCTTCACAGTTATACCAATGAAGCGAGCCATACGAGATTTTTCTTTGATAATAGAAATAACCGAATTTTAATTGAGGATGGCTGAAAATGAGGAGTCTCAATTCTGTAATGACATGTTTTTATGACCTATAAAATTTAACATTTTTGTTAAAAATAGGTAAGAAGAATGTAAATAGTAGTTCCCACTGCCCGAGATTGTAAGATTTATTAGTAATCAACCTGAGTCTTAAGATTCAGTTTCAATTTTCTTCTGAAGATTGATTGCTATAAAATAATTTTACTTTCCAACCAAAGGTAAATCTTTCCGATTATAATTGGTTACAAAACATTTTTACCGCCGATGTTTAAAGAAAACATTGATGATTCGTTATGTCTCATTTATAAAAAAAAAAGATTATATGGATGTGGAACCGGAAATCCAGAACATTTTAAATCTTGAATCTCAATTAGTTTCATCAGGTAATCTCAAGTAGTTTCTTGACATAATTCATTCTTAACGAAATTACCATGATATAAACAATCGTATTCAGCAAAGCGAAGGAGGATAAACTCATTATTTTCCTCCAGCTTCCTAGACAGAACATTTTGCATTAGTGCAACCAACAGCCTTTCACTGACATGTGGTTTTGATCTTTCGAAAGAAATAACATTTCAAAAATCTAATATTCATGATGCAACTTGCATATGTGACAGCAATAGTCATAGTTTGTACCCAGAAGTTTGTGTATTTCTTTGGAAAACCAATTTAAAGTGTAAGCAGTAGAAGTTTCGAAGTTGAACTTACTTTCAATTCACTCTTGCGAGCTATTCGATGCTACGTGCCTCTGTACCTTTTTTTGTTGTAAACGCTTGTTTGGGGTCATGTTAGTTGCAAACTTTCGTTGAACTTCAACGGTTTGATAATCAATATATATTGCATAGATAGAGATCTTTATTTGACTTTCCCATGTAAAATGAAAATTTTTAGCGAGTCACAATACATGAACAGTAAAATTTACTAATTCAATAAAAAAGAAAAAAGTATAAAAATAAGTCAAGTCGTATACGAAATAATTGGTTTATTTACCTTCATGAGAACTCGTTAGGGTGCTATTCCACATTGCGTTCTTCTTATTCGCCAATAGAAAAGATACAATTTGTGATGAAAAATTCTTTGACCTATATTTTCCACCTGTTTGAAAGTTTGAACGTTGAATCAAGGGCACACATAATGATTGTTAATTGAAATATATGCATTTAACTTGAAAAGGGTACTTATGTTATATTTTTGCGAATTTGTAAGATACTCACACAGATACAAATAATAGTGTTCCAATTCACTGAATAAAGTTTTTCGAGAATTTCCATAACCAAAATTTTCTAATATTCAATTGGCGTTTACAGAGTATCACAGGAGAAACGATTTTTCATTTGCATTTTGCTTGAAATTGTTTGTCACAAACCACTAAATACTTCTTAATAGGTCAATTTTCAATAATGTGTTTCGTGATTAAAATTACTAAAATCGTAATATTGAGAATAACCAAATCAGTGAAAACGAAAAAAGCCTCATTCATTAATTTCAAACATTGAAGCAATTGATCAATCACAGCAATGTGAACAAAAATGAAATGGTATAGTTGAAATGTGTTTCTTCTCAATTGTTGTTCATTTTCCGGATTTTAACATTTTATTTTTCGAAATAACTGATTCTCTCCATCTACTCCAGTTTTTATCTGCATGTCAATTGATGAAATGTGATACAAAAATGAAGAACTGTTAATATCTCTTTCTCATTATCATAAAATTATTACCGGAATAGGTGGAGTTTCGAATTATATCGAATTATATCGATATAGTAATCAGTAGTATAGTGTAAAGCCCGGACCATGTTCAAATGTTTATTTATTATGGGTATTTGTCACTTTTGTTTGTTGAAAAATTAGTGAGCCCCACCTCAGTGGTCCCGTGCTGATCTCCTTCTGTCAATCTTGACATATTTTGAACTTAAATCCCAAAACTCTTTTTTCTTTTCTTATATAGTTCGAACAAAGTCACTACAAGATTTTCAGTTTCTTATCTCCACCAGGTGTTGCCAAATTAATGGATGCATTTTCAAATCAGTTTTGAATATATTTTGGTATAAGTTGAGTATGATTCGAGTCTTTTTCCATAGAATCGAAAAAAATTATCAACTCTGCACCAAAACACAAGAATTACTGGAAGTACGTTGGTTGTTCTATCCGGCAAAAGGTCGATATAGAAGTATTTTTTTGACTAGATCTTACTCACTAGTGTAAAACAAAGATGTATCCCGCTGTTTGTCTTTCCCTATGGATGCTTAGATCTTTTAAAATACTCAACTAATTTTGATGCGTTTTTTTTCTCGTAGAGGAAGGTTTATATGTATAACACATGCGTAATATAGTAGAGAAACACTGATAATTTGAGAGGTTTCTAAATTGATGTCGTTGCCAAATTAATGGATGCATTTTCAAATCAGTTTTGAATATATTTTGGTATAAGTTGAGTATGATTCGAGTCTTTTTCCATAGAATCGAAAAAAATTATCAACTCTGCACCAAAACACAAGAATTACTGGAAGTACGTTGGTTGTTCTATCCGGCAAAAGGTCGATATAGAAGTATTTTTTTGACTAGATCTTACTCACTAGTGTAAAACAAAGATGCATCCCGCTGTTTGTCTTTCCCTATGGATGCTTAGATCTTTTAAAATACTCAACTAATTTTGATGCGTTTTTTTTCTCGTAGAGGAAGGTTTATATGTATAACACATGCGTAATATAGTAGAGAAACACTGATAATTTGAGAGGTTTCTAAATTGATGTCGTAAATAAACCCTTTTTTTTGCGCTTATATTGAGAAGGCTGGCTGAACCCTACGAGATAGATCAGTACTACAGTATCGTACACCTTAAGGAGGTCCAGAAAAAAGTCCGGGATGGTATATGTCAATCTCTTAGGCATAACCCACAGTAACCATTTTATATCCGTGCGGGGCTAGTATTGCATATGATAATAACTTTCCAACTGAAACAATATCAGAAATGAAACTTTCAGTAGATATCAATTACCCTGACACCAAACTGATATTGCTTGCACTCGACGCGTATTTCGCTAACAAGGATAGCATCTTCAGGAGAAGAGAATCGATACTCAATCTGAAGACTTTGAGTAAGTTATTTATATATTTCATGATCTGAGGTAGTGACTTGGTCTGTTAACCACTGATTATTCGAATAATTTCTCAGCAATAGACTAAAAAGCGGGCTGATAGGAAAAAGCCCTTCGTCATCATTTATACTATATTCAAAATTTGCTATTTCGATTTTGTTGGAAGCATTCGAGAGTCGCTCTCAGCCCTATTTTTAGTATAATGTTTGGAAACTAATTAGAGTAACTAGTAGTTAACACATATCGGACCAAGAATAACCCTTATCTTATATTGTGAAATACATTAATAACTATTTTTCAGCTTCCTGAAGATTCTATGCAAATTACATCAGCTTGGTGCTAGGGCAATAGATCTCTAGAAAAGGTTTCAACTCTTACACCAAGAATTTCAATCTCGTCGATTAATATCAACAATGTATCATCTCAATGATTCTCAATCAGTTCAATATTCATGTATTCTGAATGAGTTTTCTACCACCATCATTACGATCCGTACTATGCGCCACCGATAAACCCATTCTAGTTTGTTTTTCCCCGACCCTTTCCCGTTTGCCGCCCTACGTGATGGAAAGAACATCAGTCAAGTCTTTCACTCACCTCCCAGCTCGTAGCTCAAATTTAATATATTCCCGGCACACACACTCCATTCGATTTCATATTTTTCGGTCGAGTGAACCATTGATGCTTTCAGTGAACCGATGTACACGGTGTTTACAGTATTCATCGAATCGCAGACAAACAAAATGTTAGGAATATTTCACCTCGAGATGCAGCATTCGTCGGAGAATCCCATTTTACATCCGAAGCGTATTCTTCTTATTCACTACCTCTGGTAATCTGCTTATTCGAGCACAATATTTTTCCTCCCGACGTTTCTTTTTCCTGCTACTCGATGATGGATTAGGTTTTTGGCGAGGATAAATTAATGAATTCTTTCTTGGCCACACTTACTCGTATATTTGCCATATCAACATTTATAAGACATGAATAAGGATGAAGCGAAGCCCTCCCCAGCCAACCGTTACGTCGCAGGATGTCGCTCGTCACACGTCCCCCACAAGTTTTGCGACGTAAATGCAACAAGTTTCGGGATGTAACTGCGAAGTTGCATTGTTGCTTTTGCGACATCACGATGAATATTAAACCAAATTCAATTCAAATTAAGAAATAAATAAGATATTTTCATTGATGAAAATAACATCATATTCTTAAAACCGAAGGTCAACCCAAAACACTCACTAGTAAACCTCTTGAACCGAACATCAAATGTCTGTCATTTGTGGGCAACTCAATAATTTTTCTATTTTGTCTTGATCCTCCTGTGACTAGAGAATAACATGTGCTCGAAAAGGTCGTCGATTCAATTTTCCGGTGGGGCAGAGATTTTTTCCTTGAAAAATTTGTATCTGTATATCAAAATACCATAAATAACTTTCACTACTCTCATTCAAGTACAGACAATAAAACGATAGTTATATACAGTGAATGTCACAAAATTATACACCACACATCATAGTACTAACATCAATGTGTACATCTTAGCGATGTAACAAACTTAATATCGTAGGGATGTTATGTCACAGATGTTAACGTCTCAGCTTCTCTGGCCTTTTTTTCATCATTTGTGAGAGTCGTCTGATTTTGCCTTCCTCTCAAGTGTCCGGAAAACACTTTCAGCCACCCATTTCAATAATCTTGTCCCCTGCAGGAGTTTTATAGGTTATCCTCTCAGCCTTTTATGAGATGTTATATTGGCACCAGACAATTTTTTATGGAAAAAAACGACTTTCGGATTGTTGATTGGAACCTACCTTGCACTGATGGTGTGCCAATGATTCCGAAACCGGTTTGCGGGTGTGCCCAACCCAATAATTATTAAAAATTGATCCTGGCACTTGAATTACTAAAAACACACCAGGAAACACTCCGGAGTATTCATAATTATAAATTTTCACATCTTCGGCTCTCTAATATGAATCTGACATTTTTCATTCAGATGAATTATTCTATTGGCCATATATCGGGAAAAGATCCCCCGAATATCACGCCTGTCGACAATCATATGCCTGAGATAATTTTTCACCAACAAAATATAAGAAATATTTCAATGAGCTGAAGGCGAATAAGGCTTGCGGATCAGATGGAATCCCAGCAATTGTTCTGAAAGCATGTGCCCCCGAATCGACACCAGTACTTTCCGAATTATTCAACCTTTCGTATAACTTGGGGTTTTTTTCCAAGTCCTGGAGGACAGCAAGGGTTCAGCCAGTTCCTAAAAAAGAGAAGAAAACTTCACCTTGTAGTTATAGACCAATCGCATTGTTTTCTATCATTTCCGAAGTCAGATGGCGCAATGACTTCGTGTTGTTCGCATCAGCTTTGTTGTCGGGGCTTGATACTATGAAGTTTGTCCGATTTCATATTTTTCGGTCGAGTGAACCATTGATACTTTCAGTGAACCGATGTACACGGTGTTTACAGTATTCATCGAATGCGAGACAAACAAAATGTTAGGAATATTTCACCTCGAAATGCAGCATTCGTCGGAGAATCCCATTTTACATCCGAAGCGTATTCTTCTTATTCACTACCTCTGGTAATCTTCGAGCACAATATTTTTCCTCCCGACTTTTCTTTTTCCTGCTACTCGATGATGGATTGGGTTTTCGGCGAGGATAAATTAATGAATTCTTTCTTGATGTTTCCAATATTTCATTTAGCATTCAATCGTATTATTTGCCATTATCAAGCATTTTCATTATGACATGAATTAGGATGAAGCGAAGCCTCCCCAGCCAACACAGTTACGTCGCAGGAATGTCGCTGCGATATCACGACGTGACATGTGATGTTACGTAATTGCGACAAGTTTTAGAACGTGATTAGGACAAGTTCTGCCATATAATAGAGATAATTTTTGCGACGTGAATGCAACAATTTCCGAGATGTAACTGCGAAGTTGCATTGTTGCATTTGCGACATCAGAACGAATATGAAAACCAATTTCAATTCGAATCAATATAAATGAGTAGATATTTATATTGATAAAAATATGCTTTTTCCTCGAAATTCATCATGAACAGGTTTGCTACAACTGGGGATAAGGAAGAGCCCATGGGAGCTCCTTCAATCTGTTTGTAGAATCTGTTGTTGAAGATGAAATAAGTATTCATCATGCAGTGTTTCGTCAAATCTGTGACGTGATGTGGAAAATCTCCTCTTTTTTCGATCATTGACAAAGCTTCTTGAATGGGAACGCTGGGATACAGTGACTTGATATCTAGGCGCTATATATATATATATATATATATATATATATATATATATATATATATATATATATATATATATAAAAAAATATATATATATATATATATATATATATATATATGTAGTCTATTCAAATGAATCGAAAGGCAAGTGTCCATGTGGAAATCGTTTTCCCAACCTACGCATCTCAACGGAATGAATTTATTTGACGAAATGGGTTTACGCCTGTGACCTTTTCCGAGTTTCGAACTTCGAACCCGAGCTCAGGATGCAATAGAACCAGCTCTTTGATTTTCAAATCATTTTTCCCTTCGAATTCAATCCGAAACCCATAAAAGTTGGGCATAAAACATTATCTGCCGGAAGAATATCGAAAACCCCCGATCGTTTGACCCTTCGATGTGCCTCCCATTCGTTGGAAAGTTTTCAGATTTCGGTTTTATTCTGGTGCGAAATTGTTAACGAAACAGCCGTTTCCGTGTTTGGGAAACTTTATGTGAACCGCAAAGTCGAATAAATCCACGGTAAAAACTGAGTTGAATTAATAAATTGACAATAATAGATTCACCCCAATGAAAATGAATTAAAATTTAGCTTGTGAATGATGGCTATAAAATCCACCTCCCAAGTATTCATTCTTTGAGAACATGAACGAGTTTACTGGCATTGGTTCACCTGAAGACTGTTAGGAATATTGTATTCGAAACTTCGTTTCCACATGTTTCTCAAATATTTTCTATTTATTCTCGTTTGATTCTACCGATGTCACTTTTGCAATGAAATGCTCTTGCAAACTCTACCCCTTACTTAGGAATATTTCATAAATGTTATCTTTTTGTTTCAACTTCAGTACGCTTGGGCAAGAAAATGTGACTTCTAAATGATTCAGCGCCCATAGTTCCATATTGACAGGGAAGTAGGTTTTATTTTCCTGATGTAATTATATTGTGTAGTTTAAAGTACTGAGTTTTATCAGGCAAGAAAATGTGACTTCTAAATGATTCAGCGCCCATAGTTCCATATTGACAGGGAAGTAGGTTTTATTTTCCTGATGTAATTATATTGTGTAGTTTAAAGTACTGAGTTTTATCAGGTTCATCACAGCTCTGCTTATTGGGCGCACTCGAAAGAACGTTTGATAGAAGTGAAAAATGTTATTAACCCCATTTTTCATCCTTTGGGACAATGTATTTCAATAAAATAAGAAAAATGGCTTCCATCGATTTCGTTAAAGAATACTTCTGCAAAAAAACCACACCCTTCAAGTTTCAGATTTCCGCAATCAGTGGTTTAGTCTGTGCGTTGATTAACCCCTAAAATAACTTTTAACCCGTTAGGCGAATAATTTCAATAAAATACAAAAAATGTCTTTCCTAATTCTGTGAAAGAGTTTTCATGTAACATTAGAAGTAGATTGGACCAAGGCATTAAGCTGTCCCATACAAATTTGCCTCCCGTTTTTCACCCCTCAGGGGTTGAATTTCCGAGATAAAAAGCATCCTAGGTCCGTCTCCTTGTTCTAAGCTACCTCCCCACCAGTTATCAGTCAGATCGGTTTGGGAATTCTTAAGTTATGAATAGTGTAACTAAAACGACCTAATTAAAATCGTGGGGAAGCCAAAACCTTTCTGATTGATATTATGAGCCATGGCGGTGTCTTTACAAATATTATTATTATTATTATTATCGACATTCACTTTTTTAACACCTATAAGTATTGCATTACCAATACTGATATCCCAAGAGACATTCGATCTATGTTTCCATTATCAGTAAAATATCCAACCAATATTAGAGTGGGGGTATTGCTTTATTGTGTTAATATGCTTTTCCAATCAATTTTGCTTTTCAATTTTCGTACCAATTTTTCTGGTATTGAAATACCAATGTTGGGATTGAAGTTTGTAATAGATGGGTGAACAATATCAATATCTCCATATTGTTTTGTATTGTTACGAATCTCCTAGCGCCGGCCCTGGAGATCGTAAACGCAGAATAATATGGGGGGTCGAAGAGCGAACGTCATTTTTCAAGGAACTGTTGATTTGTGGGAAAATTCGATACACATCATCGAGGCCTCTCTCGAAGATTCTCCATAGGCGTACGCAGGTATAAAGGGAGACACAGTTATTCAGTGAGAGAGTTTCATTCGCAGAGAATTGAGCAGAGTTATTCAGAGCTAAGTGAAGCGAGTTTAGCAGATAGTAAATCAGAGTTTCTAGCTTAGTGGAGTGAGCTTTGTTATTGCTAAGTGCAAAAGTCGAAGTGAAGAATTTCCATTACAGAGAGTTTTAGAACCGAGCACTGGAAAGTTAGCGGAGTAATATTTGAGTGATTGTATTGTAATATGTTGTGATAAAATGTTGTAATAAAAGTAGTTTAGTGCTATTTGGAGTTTCAATAAACGAACCCAAGGAAATATCGTAACAGTATTATTCGATTGAGCAAAATGTACTATTTCTCTTATACATACGTGGACGAATATCGGTACAGGCCACCAGCCTAAAATGATAGATTTGGCCCAGACGAACACCCAATAATGCGACTGAACTCCTATAATTGGCACGGTGGTTCAATTGAATAGTTGATAGTCCACATCTGTATACAAATGATGTCAATGCATATTAGCTGTACACCATTTTACCAATCTCGACGTATCTATATTGGCCAAATATGCAATCGAGATTCAGAAAATCTACTGTGCTACGTGATAGTGCGCTCGAATAAAAAGATTAAGAGAAAAGGAAAACACCCATCTTGTGCATCAGTTCACTGAAAGCCTCGATGGCTCACTCGATCGAAAAATGTGAAATCGAATGGAGTGTATGCTGGGAGTATAGAGATACTCGATATGCCACTCTCCTGAGAGTTCCTTCACATGAGGATACCCATTACAAGAGTTCTCCGCTCTACAATGTCATCAGTTTTTATAACAAACTGCCATTCTCTATGAAAAAAACGAACTCTGAAATGATTTGCAGTAAAGAAGTAAAAAGTTTGTGGATGGAGAGATGTTACTACAGCTGTAAAGAATATTCAGAGGATACGTCTTGGACGAATAACTGGGTAGTAATCAGTTTTAACTATCTGCGATTCAGTTTTCTGAAATTTTGATGCATTATGTTTTCGGCAAGAAAAATCATATTTCTTATTTGTTCATATTCATGTTTGTAGTTGAATCCCAGCAATTGTTCTGAAAGTATGTGCCTCCGAATTGACACCAGTACTTTGCGAATTATTCAACCTTTCCTATAACCTGGGGATTTTTCCTAAGACCTGGAGGACAGCAAGAGTTCAGCCAATTCCTAAAAAGGGGAAGAAAACCTTGTAATTATAGACCAATCACATTGCTTTCTATCATTTCCAAAGTCATGGAAAAAGCAATCAATATGAAGCTCATCAAATATGTAGAGAAATCAGGAATAATTAATGATCGTCAATACGGATTTCGCCATCGAAGATCAACCAGTGACTTATTGGTCTATGTTTCTCATATTTGGCAGCAATCAGTCGAGAAATTCGGAGAAACGATAGCTGTTGCACTCGATATTTTGAAAGCGTTTGATCGAGTTTGGCATCGGGGTCTCTTTTCTAAGCTGTCGTCTTATGGTTTGCCTCCTCAGTTGTGTGCTTTGTTGAAGAGTTTCTTGTCTGATAGGTCTCTGTATGTGGTTGTTGATGGAGTATCATCTGATATTCTCCCAATAAATGCAGGTGTTCCACAGGGTTCAGTTCTAGCGCCTACTTTGTTTCTGCTTCATATCAATGATTTGCTCGAGAAAACATCTTCAATATATCTTCAATACATAGTTTCGCGGACGACAGTACTCTTCATACCAGTTTCTCTTCAAGAGTCCCTATGCCAGCTCGAGAAACGAAAATTCAAAGAAACATTCACGTCAATAAAATTAACAACGACTTGGCAAAAATAATAGAATGAGGTAACATGAATTTGGTGGAATTTAATGCTACGAAAACCCAGGAATATCTCTTCTCAAGAAAAGCTGATCTATCATCATCAAATATTCAGATGTCAGGAGTAACTATTCCTACAAAATCAAATATCTCGATGTTAGGAATTACGATCAGTGATAATCTCTCATGGGAAAACCATGTGAGATCGATCGCTGAAAGTGCTTCCCAGAAACTTGGATTTCTATTTCGTGCGAAGAAATACTTCACTTCTCGTCAGATTCTACTGATCTACAAGGCTCAGATACGACCTGTCATGGAATACAGTTCTCATGTGTGGAGTTCGGCACCAAAACATTCATTGAGGCTTCTCGATTCCATTCAGAGAAAGGCAATTTGTCTTGTTGGTGATTCTTCGCTCACAGACTCGCCCACTTCATTGGAACATCGTAGAAGGGTCAGAGACTTGTCTCTCTTCTATAGATACTTTCACGGTCGGTGCTCTTCTGAATTGTTATCAATTGTTTCACCCTTGGCAATATCTACACGGATGACTCGACGGATGAGTACAGAATTCTGACCCCTTTGTTGTGAATTTGGAGACCTGTCGAACCTCTCTTGCTCAGGGATCTTTTTTCAATAGAATAGCTAAGGTTTGGAACTCCTTGCTGATAGAGAGGTTGTTCCTGAGGCTTACAAACTTCAGAAATTCAAAATGAATGTCAATTCGTATTTCCTGTCCCTCGATTCACGCGGTGTTCTTCGAACATCACAGGACCTTTCGTGCGAATCTGCATATAAAAAAAATACGGTATGTATGTATACGTACAAGTTGTATATATGTATATTTTGTATAGTAACAGCTGATTGCACCATTTTTTTGTTATTGGAGCATTAAGCTGCTGGGCCTTCGAAGGTCAGTTAACGCGCTGCTGCGATTGCACCATAGTTAAAGAT
Organism: Zygogramma bicolorata; assembly: GCA_032362365.1. Taxonomy (NCBI): domain Eukaryota; kingdom Metazoa; phylum Arthropoda; class Insecta; order Coleoptera; family Chrysomelidae; genus Zygogramma; species Zygogramma bicolorata. Next base: position 584,402 of record JAVJAQ010002096.1, read on the forward strand.
ATTATTTATCCATTAATGAACCCCTACCTAACTTAAAGAGTCCCTCTGTTAATGGGCTCATAACAAAAAGTCGGTGCAATCGGTTGTCAATGTACTAAAGTGATCAATAAAGATTGAATTGAGTTGGATATATTGAATTCGAGTCACGAACTTAAAGGTAAGAGAAATACTAGTCTGTTGTTATTTTCATCATGTAGGGAGAAGAAATCAGGGAGGTGAAAATGGGGCGAGTATCAATCGTCAGAGAGCTCTTCAAATATGAGAAAACTATAATCGGAAAGTTTGTTTTAGGTTCATATTATGATGACTGCTGTAGAATTCGAATGTGATTTTTTTTTACAATTCAATAAGGACTTTGATATAGTTTACAAACAAACATCAATGGCTGCCTTATGTCCACCTGAAGAGTAGTTATAAACCTTTGAATCAGCATTATAGCTGAATAGAAAGGGTCAACAGCTCAATATATAAGAGCCAATAACTCAAGTGGGTTTCCCTGCTGAGAGTATAGCCAATCTTGCTGCGATTTCTGATCTTGCCAATTACATTGAATGTGGGATATCAGAATATTTCTTCTACAGGCGTCTGTGAAAACAGAAGGGTCTTTCGAACTTCTATAACGTGGATTAGGTTCTTCGAGTATTTAGGCAAGAGTCGAATTGACTTCAATCTGAATTTTCCAGATTGCGTTACTTTCTTGGAACTCATTTGATACTATCTTTGATGAAGAATTATTCCAATATGATAACGAATGCTTCTTGGGTCTCTTTCTTTTTCACTGACTAGCCTTCTTTCTGTATCTTTCCCAACACCCTTTCTCATTTTTTTCTCTCTCCCCCACTCCCTTCCCTTTCTCCCCCCTTCCCCAGCTTCCTCCCCCCTTCTAGCTTCCTCCTCCCTTCTCCTAGCTTCCTCCCCCCTTCTCCTAGCTTCCCCCCTGCTTCCCCCCTGCTCCCCCCCTCTCCTCTCCCTACCCATTCTCCCCCCTCCCCCTCTCCACCCCCCCTCCCCATCTTCCCCCCTTTTCTTTCTCGGATTCCTGGAAGTTAATTTCTATCAATCTTTCAGGAAAACAGTTTTATTGGGATTCGAGCGTATATGCACGAACGACGCGAAATATGATATTTCCGACTTTTATTCTTCGATAGCCTCGAGTAGCAGTTAGGCTTTGTCGCCGAGGTTATCGACTCCTTCCCTCGTTACAAATCTATTACTCGAGAAATTATCCGAGTTCGCTGTCAAGGGACTATCTTCGTGTTCCGTGAATTCTATTTGCCGATCGAGCTGTTGCCAGCGCTAATTACACCTCCAATTTTCAAATGGTCGAATAATGTTCCCCAAGGATCTGTTCCGTGATAATCGTTGTTCAAAGCGCGTCTCGTCCTGATTTTCCGCCAGGTGAATATGTTCATGGGTTCCAGGTGATGGGCAATTGGGAATGGATCCGAGTTGTACGCGTGTACAATTGCTGTAATTGAGATAATAATAATGATAATGTGTCTTCATTGTTTTTGTGAAGATACATGAAATGGAAAGAGGGAGGCGGCATTCAACTGGGTTGCTCTCCCATACAACCCAGGTTACCGACAAAGGAATATAGAATTGAGGATATACTCCGCATTCAGCATATACCAAAACATAACACTTTGAATTGAAAGAAGAAAATGAATACACAGATTTTTATTTCATTAATATTATATGAAGTAACTTCGGCCATTTGAAATTTCGACTGCACAGGAAACTGATGATTGCAAACCTCCCACCTATTACGTTAGGGGGTGTTAACATTGGCGAGTCTAGTGAATCAAAAAAAAATCTCCAACCATTACCATATTCGAATCATATAGATACGTCTGGACTCAACACTTTCAGACAGGGCATTGAAAATATTTACTGCGAAATAAAAATAATATTTTTGGAATATGGCACCAGAATGTGGGGGGACAGTACATCTCCCTGAACTTTTGATCGTACTACGTACATCAGAACCTTTCAATACCTTAGTTGTTGAATAAATACGGCTTTTGTATTTGAAATTTTATATATTAAACTTGACAGATTACAAATTTGGTTTTTAGAGTCAGCCATTTGGACTTATGAAATGATTCACTAGTTTACATGGTGTCTGATATCATTTATACGAGGTGTCCCGGAAACAGGCGTCAGAACTGAAGGAGGCGATTGGGAAGGCATCTCCAATCAAAATAATCGTATCAGAGAAACCATTTTTATGGCTTTTTCCTTTCCAAATATAAAAATAAAAAACATCCATGAAACACTTTCTGTTGATAGGTACTGTGCAGCAGTCAGACGTTTGGATCGTTCACCAAAAGGTAAAGAAAAAGTATATCTAACAAAAATATCGCAGTATAGCGAAACACGTATCGCGGTTTTGTTAACCCATTGTCAGTAATAATCGTACAGGAAACTGTGATATTTTGTTAATTTGGGATTATCCTCTAGTATCGGCTAGTTCAACTCAACAAGAGTTGAAGAGATCTGAAACAGCTGGTCCCTTCCTATATATGTCCCGACGGACAACGATTCACACGAGTCACTTTTTCTTGCTCAATTCGCATATATGAAGCATAAGAAATTTGAATCAGAAGGAGCAGTTCATGGAAAAATCTTACTAAGATAATAATATTTCAGGACATTATCTCTTAACCATCAAACCAAGCTATCGATAAGGTGATATTTAGAAACTTGAGTATTCATATTTGAAAACTTGAGTATTGATATTTAAAAACTTGGGTTTTGTAAACACATTTTCAAAGTATTCTGCGTTGATTATAGATTTTTATCAAGTATCGGTCAGTTCAATTCACTGTTTGAGGAAGTATTTTGGTGTTCCTTTTTCCGACCGAGAAAAAACAAAACTGCTATCATCATATCATTCATAGACGTATATCAACAGAGTGTTTGTGAAATTTCTTGATTTTTCTATTGAATATCAGTTTTGTATTTTCTCTTTATTTGGAGAAGAGAAACCAACAAAAATAGTTCTTCAAATTTCATTCTCTCATACTAAAGTTTACAAATAACCATGTCCATTGCTACCACATTGTTGTCGGTCTCGACCAGACCCAATGAGAGTAATCTGTCCCAAGTTTGTATTATCAATTTTTTCAACGATTTCGTTATAATGTCAATCACGCTGCTATCATTATGGCAATCGTCGATAATTCATTCCTTGTTTGTATGAAACTTCCTTTTGTGATCTCTCGTCAGCACAACGTTTTTACGTTCGAATTAGTTGGATCAATCGTACGTGAGAATGGTATGAGAAATATGTCGATGAACCATTCGAAACGCATGACGGCGTATTAGCGTCACTGTAAAAATAAAGAAAATATCACCATTGGCAGATTATAATGTGTCAGTGACAGATTATAATCTGTTAATGCCAGAATAATATCTGTCAGTAACAGATTAAAATCTGCCAATGACAGATCAAAATCTGTCAATAACAGATGAAAATCTGCCAATGACAGATCAAAATCTGTCAATAACAGATTGAAATCTGTCAATGACAGATCAAAATCTGTTAATAACAGATTAAAATCTGCCAATAACAGATCAAAATCTGTCAATAACAGATTTAAATCTGGCTATGACAGATTAAAATCTGACAATGACAGATCAAAATCTGTCAATAACAGATTAAAATCTGTCAATGCCAGATTAAAATCTGTCAATGACGGATTATAATCTGTCAATGGCGTATTGACAGATTGCAGTTTCCGAAAAGTTTTCGTTCTTTCCTTCACTAATGACTTTACTCAGCTGAAACTTTCCTATATTCGAAATTGTTCGGTGCTTCAACTAAAAACATTTCGGATATGAAGTAATGAGCTCTAACACGCTCACCAAAATTTATGAGTTTCTCAAGTGGAGTAGATTGCTAATTAATTGTGCTTTCGACGCCATGGTCTCAATCTGCCTACTCCTTAGATTGAACTGAGGTATCGAAGAGTGTTCGGTGGTATTTATATCGGCGAACTTTCTTGAACTGAAAGTAAAAAAAATAGGTAAAAGTATGGTCTAGGAACCCAGCCATGAAATTCACGCCACTGAATCAATTAGGTCTGGGTGTCTTCCGTGCCGCTTCGGCCATATTTCGCCGACGATTTTGTTGCAAATAATTCAGTATACCATTTGCACCTTACTGCCAGCCGTAAATAAATCTATATTTATCACGGTGTCCTCCCCCTCGTAAGTCCTTTTAATGGCCATAAAGTGTACTGGGATTTCATATTCAGTCATGGATCCGTTTCGGTTCGTCGTAACGCATGGCTTTTGAGATGAAACCAAATGGATTCATTTCGAGATTATTTATTACGGTTCCATTTTGCGTCACTGAATTTCTTTCACCGTCTGGCAGTTTGGATTATTCTCCATCATTTTTTGTTGTCCTTCCATTGTCGAGCGAAAGAAGACGGCGTTCTCATTTTTATCTTGGACTTAATGATGTCGTGGCATATTTTTTTTTATATGCAGATCCACACAAAAGGAAAGCCCTGTGATGTTCAAAGAACACCGCGTGAATCAAGGGACAGGACATACGAATTAACATTCAGTTTGAATTGTTGAAGTCTGTAAGCCTCAGGAAAAACCTCTCTTGGCAAGGAGTTCCAAACCTTAGCTGTTCTATTGAAAGAAGATCCCTGAGGAAGAGAGGTTCGACAGGTTTCCAAATTCACAACAAAGGGGTGGGAATTCTGTACTCGTCGAGTCATCCGTGTAGATATTGCCAAGCGGGGAACGATTGATAACAATTCGGAAAAGCATCGACCGTGAAAGTATCTATAGAAGCGAGACAAGTCTTCGACCCTTCTACGATGTTCCAATGAAGTGAGCGAGTTCGTGAGAGAAGAATCACTAACGAAACGGATTGCCTTTCTCTGAATGGAATCGAGAAGCCTCAATGAATGTTTTGGTGCCGAACTCCACACATGAGAACTGTATTCCATGACAGGTCGTATCTGAGCCTTGTAGATCATTAGAAGCTGACGAGAAGTGAAGTATTTCTTCGCACGAAATAGAAATCCAAGTTTCTGGGAAGCACTTTTAGCGATCGCTCTCTCATGGTTTTCCCCATGAGAGATTATCACTGATCGTAATTCCTAACATCGAGATATTTGATTTTTTAGGAATAGTTACTCCTGACATCTGGATATTTATTTGATGATGATATTTGGAATACGCATTGTGATGTGATTTAATCCAGTTGCTCCACTACGTATGTAAAGGAAGCAGAGTTAACACTCACTTCCCTGTCTAATGCCACGCCGCATATTGGATGACGTCTGACATTCCTCTGTACGGGGATCTACAACGTAGATACGCTCGCAATTGGTTCCAATTTGATGAGCTACATTTTTTTCCTTTTGGAAGGGTTGGTTTTTTGTCCACTGGATACGGTTACCATGTATGGTACCAAAATATACATTGAAGTTGCTGGATTCACTAGAATCACATACGTGAAGGGAGCAGAGTTAACACTCACTTCCCTGTCTAATGCCATGCCGCATGTTGAATGACGTCTGGCATTCCTCTGTATGGGGATCTACAACGTAGATACGCTCGCAATTTGAAGAGCTACATTTTTTCCTTTTGGAAGGGTTGGTTTTTCGTTCACTGGATACGGTTCCCATGTACGGTACCAAAATATACATTGAAGTTGCTGGATTCACTAGAATCTTATTCGTGATACTTCGCCGATTTGGTGTAATAAGGGTACTTTTGTGAACAATTCATTATGGAAACTACGCAAGTTGATTTACAGAATGTAGATGTATTGTGAAACAAAACAACATTTTTTTCATATTTGTCGAATATACATGAAGGTATGCAGAGAAGTCCATAAAGAGTTCAATTTGGTCATTATATTTGGGTAGAGAAATATTTGAATGATTTTTTTCGTTTTTTTTTTATAAAATATCAACATAAATCACTATGTTGAAAAATGTTGGATTTAGTGCTCAAGGTCTTTCGAACGAAATGAAAAATCTTTAGTATAGTGCCATTAGGAACATATTATTTGATGAAGCATTTTTTCCAGATTTGCAGAGGTTTGAACTTGGACGTTTGAAAAGTAGACTCATGAAACTCTTGTATTGCAAAAAAAATCATTATTCTAACTGAAAAATCAAACTATCAGAGATGGGGTAATTTTATCAAAATGTCATCTGATCATTTCACATTGTGCTGGAACCGTGAATAACTCTAGAAAGAGAATTTTAATATTCTAATGTTGTTGGCAGTATTTCTGTTTCTCCATTCACCCTCGAGTCCTAGGTGAAAGAGTGATTATGTATGCATAAAGTCGGGCAGATCGACTACTCTACCTGAATTTTCAAGTGAGTAGAAATTCGATACTGATTTAATTCCATAGCAAACTCAATATGAGGTTACTAGATACGTCTTTTCAATGTAAACATTCACTTGTATGTAATTTGAATATCCAAATGTGAAAATATATACCCAGAATCCTTTGAAGATCCTCATACAGCTTTGTCTGTCGGATGTCTTTCAGTGTCTGGCCTATTAGCTGGGAAAGTAGTTTATTCCTGACGGACATCTACCCAATGATATCCAACTTGGTGGAGAGATAGGAAAGATATTTCAACTTCGTTTCAAATATATTCTAGTCGATGAGAAAGGAATATGTAGTTTTAATATATGTTGAAAATAATTATAGAATAAGATATCGGATTTCAGCGATGATGATGATTGTGAAGTTTTTTTTGGGTTTTCCTACAAATGTTTCATGAAAAATGTGTTGGTCTTCTTCCTGGGTGTGCTGAAGCGGAAGATAAAAAAGCAATCTATTGCGAAACATGTGTCGCGGTTTTGCAAACCCATTTTTAGTGAGAATCTTATGAGAAACTGTAATTGTATAAGTTTTGATGACAGATCATTATAATCATATGCCTTAGACCATCTCAATTATCAGTCTGTAATTACTTGTCAATGGTGAATATTATCATTATTTTTCAATTCTGAGATATTCAAACCCATTTGAAGAACTGAGTGAATATGATCTAGAGTTTATATTTATCTTTCGAAAAGCGAGGAGAACACACAGTTATGCTTAATTATTTTCGAGATATGGTTGTTGAAATATTGAACAGTATAAAACATCTTGTAGAGATAAGTTACCCTAACACCAAACTGATATCATTTGCACTCGACGCGCGTTACGCTAACGAATTCAACGGAAAGCCAAAACTTAATCTAAAGATTATGGTTAGTTATTTCTATATGTTACAATCTGAGGAAGAGCGGGTGAGAACAACCTGCATATGGTTTTCCTGGTCCGATATGGACCTCAACGATCTGCTATTTTTAGACTCTCGAATGCATCGAACACCCTTTTGTCATGCACATCCTTGATCAGTCTCAGATTGCTTCCACTAATTCTATGGCCACTGTCCAGTTCATTATGGGCGACACTGGGCTTTTCTACCCTTCCGTATCTTATGTGTGCGTAGTGTTCTTTGAAGCGTGTTTTTATTCCTTGTCGACCCTGGCCAATGTATTCATTTTTGCAGTCTTGACAACTGATTTCGTATATAAGCGTATACCCGTATGTTCCCGACTTTTCTATGTTTTACCAAGGAGTTGTTTTAATCTATACGAAGAGTCTATGAGAAAGAAGTATTATATGCAGCTATCATGATGAAATAGAATTTGATATGTATAGGAAAGACACGAACATGTTCTTTATAGGAAGATGAGTACGACAATAAGAGTGACTAGGAACGTACCTGAAGTGAACGGTTCCAACCAACCCGTGGGTTAATAGATAAGAAAATTACTAAATGTAAATTAAGGGAGAAGCTTCATAAATCTACAACTTTCGAAAAAATTAGAGAAGTAAAAAGTTTATAGTAATATCATATGAACTTTACTACATTAGAGGATTGCATAGATATTCCGTGAAGTAAATATGAAACTTGCATATGAAACATCTTATTAATTATAACAATTTTCCTTGGTATTCCAAAATATGAACTAAAATACACAGAAGAGTCAGGGTTATATGAAATTAGTTGTCAAGATTGCAACTAGAAAAACATCAGCCGGAGTCGAAGAATTGACAAAAACTGCTTCAAGGAACACAATGCACACATAATAGACAGAAGGGTAGAATTCTAGTGTCCCTCAGCATTCTCTCTAGACAATGGCCAGAAAGCAGTGAAGGAATCTGAGACTGATCAAGGAGATGCATGATACAAGGCAACTCGATGCATTTGAGTAAAGAAATAGCAAAATGTAAAAATAGAATGAGTAGTGACCAAGGGCCTATTCCTTTTAGCCCTCTATTTGGTTTATTGTTGAATAATGAATTAATTAAATTCAACAGACAAGTCCATAAAGGATGAGATCGAGACCTTCGGTGTAAAAGTTGAAACATTTTGTTTAGTGGTAGGGTAATTGAACTAAACGAAAAGTTTCGACTTTAACATCAAAGGTTTCAATATCATCGATTGCTGAACAAATTAGGAAAATGAATGTGTCCAAACACTCTTGACAATTGCCCCGAATGGTCATGATTCGGTTCGACCAAATATTCCGTTTGAAAGTTGCCGAAGAAGCATTCAAGTAAACTTTAAAATCCCGCGATGCAATTCAAATGTGATGAATTGAATTTCCCCACGCGTCGTTGCAGTTTACAGCCTCCCAAAGGAGTCACGCTCGGTAATTAGGTCGCTCGGTAGCGGCGACTTTTCGGTTCTGCGATTTACATTTGATCTGCTTTTATGTGGGAACGGATAAACGCACAGGGCGCTCTGATCGTGAGCCGAAGTTGTTGTTAGTTTGGCTGTTTCAGTTGTTTCGGACGGCATTTGTTTGGAAAACACATTTCGTTTACAATCATTCGATAATGTGTTTGTTTCTAACTGATTTTCAGGTTGGGAAATGATCTATTGTTCACTCAGAAGAAGATGAGGTTGGAAATAATTTTTCCGACCTGTTCCGAGCCTTTCCTACCTTTTCGTCCTCTATTCGAAACGTTCTACTCGTTGGAATTAAGTGTTTAGATTTCTGCTTACGTGGGCACACCAACGTTTTTATACAAAACACGCTAACCCTGACACGATATTATAGCTACCACGCACTTTATCAATACCAAACGTAGGTACAAAAAAAAAAGGTATTCACTATCTCCATCAAAACTCCAATCTTCTTCAACAAATGAAGCCTTATTCAGTTTCCAAAAATAAAACGTCATCTTTTTATCGGCCATTTTCTTAAGTACAGCATCTGTCGCACTTTCGTTCATCAGGGCCGTGGTTCAAAATGCCGCCAATATTTCAGTGAGTAATCCAAACATTGCCTATTTACTGCAATCCTCGTGACACAACTGATATTTGTGAAATATTACTACTGTTATACTATATTATGTTATCATATTTCTTCGCCTGAAGATGCCTACCTTGTTAGCGAAACGTGCGTCAATGCAAACGATATCAGTTTGGTGTCAGGGTAATTGATCTGTACAAAGAGTTTCAGCTTCCACGCCGAAGGTTCCTAGCTCATCGTTTGTACAAGACATGAATTTAGCAGGATTGATTACAATACTTTTCATGTTTCGAGTAGTAATTGGAAATAGACTAACGTCATGATGCGCCCACAAATGCCAATTGTTAATGTGATTTGCCTACGTAGAGACATGATGTTTCACAATTCAGCTCCTTCATTTTTAATGAATGCTTTCGACATGCCAACAATATCTCATGAATTTCCGTTGTTTCACGAGGGTTGCTGCAAACAGGCAACGTTTGGATTACTTGGCATTTTCAAGTGACGAGAGCGCTGAATCCTGTATTCGAAAAAATGGCTATTAAAACTGTGACGTACCATTTTTAGAAACTATTGTGTAAGTTATTGAAGAGGTTCGTGGTTTTCAAGGGAAAACCTGGGTATTTAGTCTTCTCTCTCCGTTTGGTACTGAGATAACGTGTAATAACTGTATTATCGTGTCAGGGATATCTCGATTTGTATTATTACGTTGGTGTGTATACGTTAGCAGGGATCTAACATTTTATAAATTCCGGTGAACAGAGTGACGTTTAGGATTAGAGAAGACGGGGTAGGGAAAGTGCCAGGAGGTTTGGAAAGTCTTTCACCAACCTCGTCTTCTTCCGAAGTGAATAATTGGTCATTCTCTAGCCTGAAAGTTTATTAAAAATCAGCACATTTTCGGATTATTATTGAATAAACAATATTTTTCTCTCTAAATGTTCGTCACGGTATGTGATACTGGAAATAATAAAATCTATCGATATTTCTCATTGTTCGAATAAATGATACACTTGAAATAATGTACTTATTGAAGAAATAATTCTTCCCACCACTAATATAACTGATGTATCCTTTTCTGTGAAACAATAGTTGCATCGGATACTTCAAACTATTTATTTCCTTCGTCGCTTTTTCTTTGGAGGGCCTTGTTGAAAACGAAGCAATCTGTTTGTCGGTGATTTGTGACTTCAATTTTCGACTAGATTCCAACCAATTCGGGGATGTGATCAATCCCAGTGATCCTAATTCCTTCGTGCTTCGATTACATTTCAAGACAAAACGTATTTTCGCTGCTGCTAATGCTGGACTAATGAATCGGGAATATCGAAATTATTAAATGAAACGCGAAGATGAAATATTACGACTACGTCGACAATAGAGTATGATCAAGACCGAGGATTTATGTTCCTTTTACGTATTCAATCGTTTATTGGGATAGATATTGAGTATTGTTCACCAGTTATCAAGTTCGGTGGATATTAGAAACGAAAAACTTATCATAGAGAAAAGATGCTCGAAAACTTGTAGTGGTTTCATTATTTTTCATATACGATAAAGATTATGGGGCAAGCTTGGAAATTGGAACAAAGGACGTCTTTGCACTCAGATATTGATGGCATTAACATGATCGATTTTTGACTCAGTCTTCTGCACATCTGTGTGAAAAAGGGTTATTGATTAATAAGGATGGAGTACCTATCTGATGAGAATTCAAAAATGAGGTTCTATCTATCCTTTCTTCAGGTTCAGAAAATATCAATGTTGATGAACTCCTCGATAAAAGAATAATATGTTATATATATATATATATATATATTCCAATAAAAAAAACTTCATGAAGCTCCCATCGAATGATATTTTTGGTAAATATCATTTTCCTATGTAGAGGTTGAAAATATAATTATGTAGGTACATTTTGGCATACTAATTATATTTCAAAAATCTCAGCTATGTAAGAAGGATTGCTGCTTGTAGGCAATATTTGAATAACTTGCTGGACTATTCGCGGCATTTTGAACAATAGAAATAGACTGGCTCAGATGAGCGATGGTGTGACAGATGCTATACTTTAAACATTAATTGGACATAACTGCTTTCTTCTTCGTTGTTTGTCTTCTTGGTTTGCTGACTTCGATTGGGGTCAATTTCACCAGACATAACTGTTTTAAAAAATGAGGATTATTTTTCAACTACATTCACAACGTGCAAATAAAAAATGATAATAAATAGCTGAGAAAACCAGTAATAATTATATCACTGACTGCCAGTGTCTTCTAGAAAAAAATTCCTCTTTGATAATTACACCTCCATAACAGAAATAATAAAACTCAACAGGTTATCTACCCTTTTCATTTTACAGGTGGATGCTCTCTTTTTCTCACTGAGATCCAGATATTATTTCGTTTACTTACATCTTACTTTACTTACTGCCATTGATGATATTCAACAGGTTACCAAGTCGCATCTCTTCGAACGATAGTTCATGAACAATAATTCCTTGTATTCATTATCGGTTTTTCACCTTCTACCCAAAAATCGATTATCACTCAACATAATAATTGGATATTGCAATTTTTATCGACGTATCTCTCAGGTCCACATTTTACGCAGTCACGATGACATAGCCCGTGATGATGCCAAATGGCTACCATTATCATTGTCAATAACTCTGATCCAATATCGAAACTTGTACATGTATGGCATGCAAATCCAGATCGTAGCGTTTAGAATATTGCGTATTTCCATCCATTTGTGGCGAACAAGTTTGGGATTACTCATCATTCGGTCTGTTATTGATTTCTCTTCGAATATTTCATCACAGTTTTGTTGATTCCATTTTACGACGGCGTAATAGGGTCACTATAAAAATGAAAAATATCTCCATTGACAGGTTATAAGCTGTCATTGACAGATTTTAATCTGTCAATGACAGATTTTAATCTGTCAATACGTCATTGACAGATTTAATTTGTCAATACGCCATTGACACATCATAATCTGTCATTGACAGAATCAATCTGTCATTGACAGATTTGAATCTGGCATTGACAAATTAAAATCTGTCAATGGAGATATTTTTTATTTTTTCAGTGACCCTAATACGCCTTCAGACTAGAAATTTCTTTTAGTTATATTGAACTATAACCTATGCGACCATTTTGCAACTATTAGTTTGCCAGGACTTTCAGTATTTTTTTATAATAAAGAGGAACTTTATTTCCAAATAGGCAAGCCTAATATAAACATCATTAACGTACTTAATCTATACATACTTCATAAAAATCAAAATAAATGAATCTATTTCAACAAAGTGACAGAGAATAAAACAAAAACTACATCGCACATGTTCTATATATGTCACCTATTTATTAAAGTATTCCTTCGAAGCAGAGTCTTAGTTATTAATGTATTTTAAATATAAATTGGCTTTAATTTAATTTGAAGTTATGAATGCTATCAACTCCCTTTTGAACAGACGGATAGAAGAAGATTTTTCTATATTATTTGGCAGATTCTTAAACTTTTCCAAACCCTTGAAAAATAATGAATTCATACTGCTTCGTTGGTTGGTCCTTGGAATGTGAAAATTGGTGTTCGATCTAGTATTATGATGATGTACTTCACTATCTGTGATTAGAAGGTTTTCTTAATATGTTGGTTGCAACTTATTTATTATTTTAAATATAAATATCATTGTTTGATAATAAAGTCGCTGAGAGACAGTAAGTGACCTCAAACTACATAGCATATCTTGTATAGGTGTCATTCTATTGCAGCGTGATATTATTCGCATTCCATGATTCTGTAATTTTTGTAATTGATTTAATTTTTTCTGATTCAAGAGATATAAGAGAGTCCCGCAGAAATCGAAATGAGGTTTAATCATGCAATTATAACAAGTTATTGTGGCATACATTGATTGTTAATGCCAACAAAACTGTCTGTATGCAATTCCTCTCGAAGCAGAAAATTCAACGACCATTAGCAGTCAGTGTCCTCAGTCATACTGTTGGGATTTCGGAATCTACAAAATTCCTAGGAATTTACATTAATTCTGATATGAGCTGGAAATTACATATAGATCACGTATGCAAAAAAATCAACAGTGGGTATTATGCAATACTACAGTTGAAAGGGGTTTTGAATTTACGTCAATTAATTAATGTATATTATGCTTTAATCTACTCACATGTTTCGTATAACATTATTCTTTGGGGTTGCGCCACAAATTCAAACCGAATATTCATTTCTCAAAAGAGAATAATCAGATTGATTTTCAAATTGAAACCTACTGATACATGTAAACCATATTTTAAGCAGAACAATATTATGACCTATTATTCTGTGTACATATATCACTGTATCATGTATTTGAGAAAAAATTTGAACAAGTTTGTAAAAAATTCAGACAATCACGATTATTTTACGAGGCATGGCGGACTAATCCAAATTCCGAGGCACACTACTACGCTTTTCGAAAAAAGTCCACATTATAGAGGCATCCAGTTTTACAATCACTTACCTGCAGATATTAAAAATGAAACCAGCTTTTTTACTTTCAAGACAAGGGTGAAAAAACTCCTTGTTGATGGATGTTTTTATTCTGTTGCCGAATATCTCTCCACTAACTTTGGTGTATAACTGTGATGATGATGATTGTGTGTATATGTATACTTTCAGTTTGGAAGTACTGAAATTTTTAGGTCTTTTGAAATATATAAATTGTGTATATGTATGTATGTATATGTATATTTGTACTTTTTGACTTATCTTATATCACTATTGTGATCTGAAAAGATGAATAAATTATTATTATTATTATTATTAATAAAGATGACACTCTAGAGAAAAAATAAAGTTCCTTAGATATTTTACTTATTACATAATCTGCATGATCATTTAATGAAATTGTATTATCTACGATAAACTCTAGATATTTAATTTTAGTAACAATTTCTACATCATTTTCGTTTATTTTGATTTTGACTGTATTCCTTCCGATGTTATTTTGTTTATCCTTTGATGTAATGATCATCGCCTTTGTTTTAGTGATATTGAGTTTCAGTTTATTTGTTCCAAGGTACAACTCAATATTTCTCTATGAATTATTCATCTTTTCAATAGGGACTTGCAAAGTTTTGTCGTAGGTATATATTAACGTGTCATCTGCAAATAAGTTAATCACGTGATTTTTGAATATCCTAGGTATATGAAATTTTAACGGTTCATCACCCTGTATGCAGAATCGCAAACTTGGCAAGGAACATTTCAGTCATTTTGAGTCATTTTGAGTCATTTATCATGCATTGGAATATATTTTGGCACGTCAGCTACTCAATACTTGATTGAAAGCAGCAGATTCCACATTTCTCCATCCGACTGGGAATTTTTTTAGACGTCAAAACTGTCCACTTCATTTCGAAGTTGTTCACCAGTTTCTCGGAAGACAATCGCTGATTCATTCAGCATTATGCAATGGAGTTGTTATTACGTGGGGGTTAGAAAGATTTCAGAATAACATCTCGAATATTAAAATTGTGTGTATTTGTTTCAATCGATATTGGGAATGTGAAGCCAATAGTAATTTTCCTCTCGAGGATTATTGAAAACTGTTTTATATCGTGAAGTGAGTCATGCATGCTGAAAAAAAGAATAGTTTTCTGGACTCGATTTGTTGAGAATGATGATTGTTTATTTTTTTCATAAATAACGATCTGAATTGGTCGGTTCTATATCATCTCCAAAAATGAGCTGTTTTTTTTTGTAGGTCCTACTTACCGAATACATTTCATTATTATTATTAGAGTATGTTCAAACAAACGCGAATTGAGGTTTCTACATGAAGTATTACGCAACTGAAGTTTATTGCATTTATCTATTTATTTTGACTTCTGGTATTTACTCTCTCAATCGTATACCGGTGCAGATTGATCCATAAAATCTGTAAAAGATATACAGTTTTCTGTAAGTTGTCCACCATGATGAGGTTTACAAAACCGCAACACGTGTTTCAATATACAATAGCTCCTTCAAGTATTCAAAAATCTCAACTGCAACGGTATTTTCAATAAGGATTTGCAACGTGTAACTTTTACTTGATATACAAAATACAATACAATACAAGATA
Source organism: Zygogramma bicolorata (assembly GCA_032362365.1). NCBI lineage: Eukaryota > Metazoa > Arthropoda > Insecta > Coleoptera > Chrysomelidae > Zygogramma > Zygogramma bicolorata. The sequence continues at coordinate 599,844 of JAVJAQ010002096.1, forward strand.
TTTATTTCCATAGACTTTACAGTATTGGATAATGTCAAAATTAAGTACCTCAATTGAACGAAATCAAGGAACTTTGAAAGAGTTGGTATACAGTGAACACTGAACATACATAATCAGTAAAAAACAAACCACGAAAAGTTGCACTGGATGCGAGGTCAGAGACATTGCAACTCAAAAAATCATTAACTGAATAAAAGGAATTTTTAATTAAACTGGCTCTGAGGTTATTTTTGAATTTATAATTATTTGGTATTTTTTCAAGTCAATTGGCAGTTTATTATATAATTCAATGGGTAGCACAACGGGACTATTAGCTACCTTGGTAAGTCTGTGCTTGGGTAATGCCAAATCCAGACTCTCTCTATGAACATATCGATTGTTTCTGGAAACAGTATAGTCAGATAGGTTATTCTTGAACTGCATTATTGACGCAAGAATGAACAGGGAAGGAAAAGGTAATATGTTAAGTTAATAAGTTTAATTGATATGAACAATTGGAAATCAATCGTGAGATATTATGTTCGAGTTATTATTCATCAGTAGAATTTTCACGTTCATAAATGACAAATCTCATTTGCTGTGTAACGTTGGGAAACAGTCCAATTTTCTTGCCTTATTAACGAGTTTGATAAATTGAAGTTAAATCTTTTCAATTGTTCTCGTTATATTGAAGTAGCTCGATGGCTGAGGGATTACGGATTTGCTAGATGGGATTAGACTTTTTCGGAGATGAAACGTGAGGGATATTACCTAGTTTCGTCGGGAGTTTCATAATATCTCGTCGAACGATTTTCAGGAAATATATCCCGAATGAATGGGATGTTCGCTTCCGGCTCTAGATTACATGGTGCTCGTATGAAAATATGTTTCAATAGAAATATAATGTAGCTTTCTGAGAACATATATCTTCGTTGTGAATCGATAGTTCCTGAGAATAGCCGTTTTCGTTTCGTCACTGATCAGCTGAACATAAGAGGTTTTGCTCACTAATGATGTTCTTTAATACGGATTTGGATTCTGCGATTCGCCTGTCTATAACATATTTTCCACTGAGCAAGCGCTTCAAGATTCGGTGATCATGATCCATTAACTTGACTTTAGATTCGAGAAAATTCCACTGAATAAGTTTGTTTCTGCTTCATATTGATGTTTTGCTGGAGGAAACATCTTGTTCAAAGTATAGTTTTGTGGACGTATTCTTCATACTAGATTCTATTTCAGAGTCCCCATATCAGCACGAGAAACAAAAATACAGAGAGGCATGAGAGTTAATGGTATTAAGGATGACTTGGCTGAAATTCAATGCTGGGAAAACTCAGGCATGTCTCTTCTCAAAAATCTTTATCCAATACTCAGATGTCAGGAGTAACTATTCCTACAGAGTCAAGTATCTCGATGCTAGGAATTACGATCAGTAATAATCTCCCATAAGGAAACTATGTGAGATCGATCGGTAAAGTTTCTTCTCGTGCGAAGAAATACTTCTAATGATCTACAAGGCACATACGGCCGGCCTGTTTTTGAGAAGTATAGTTTTTATATGTGGTGCTCGGCACCAAAACATTCATTGAAACTTTATAATTCTATTCAGAGAAAAGCAATCCGTCTTGATGGTGATTCTTCCCTCACGGATCGCTATCTTTGTTGGAACATCGTTGAAGGGTCGGGCACTTGTCTCTCTTCTATAGATATTTCCACGGTCGCTGTTCTTCTGAATCGTCGTCAATCGTTCCTCCCTTGGCATTATCAACACGGTTGACCGGACGAGTGCAGAATTCCCACCCCTTTGTTGTGAGCTTGGAGACCTGCCGAACCTCTGTGGCTCAGGGATTTTTTCTCAATAGAATAGCTGAACTTTGGAACTCCTGTCTCCTGATTCACGCGGTGTTCTCAGAAAAATTTCATTCAAGGCACATAATATCGTCAGTCGATTAATTTTTTTTCGTTCATCTTGTAAGCAATCATTTTTTCCTCCTCAAATATTCCCCAAGGCGACTGGTAGGTTTTTGTTTAAGCAATTCGCGTGACTCTATCAATATGATAATGAAATAAATTGAATCGATGCGATTTTATTTGATGAATATATTCGTTTTGTTTCTTTATCGTTCTGATAACGGAATTATAGTCTCAGCTGAGCCTATGCCTCGAACGAAATACACAAAGGGTAATTGAGATAATGGTATGTCTTACGCTGAAATTATTTGCATATTCATAGTCCGTGGAAATACAAGACTTAGTTGATGAACCCTACGGAGAAGGCGCTTGTTTCTTAGGCGCTTTCAGTTAATTGAGTTGAAAGCCAGTACGGGTGGTGTACGGTTATATATTTAAGCCATATACACGGGGTGTATTGGTTATTACCCTCCAAAGTCAAACGGTTTAGTGTTTATTTATTTATTTATTCATTTATTCAGATTTGGGATACATACAGGTATAAAATCAAAACAGTATCCACTGATACATACACATATCTCCAGTTTACAAAAACAAAAAAAAAACTAAAATTATAGATAATCTTAAAATACATTACAAGTAGCGATTACATATGAAATATTTGTTTTGTGTTCCTTTTAAAGTGAGACAAAGACATACATAAAATATCCAAATCCAAGCAGTATTTATGAAGCTATTGCTGAGCCTAGGAATGGGGGCATTTTGACCCAAATTGGTATGTTTAAAGCTTACATTGAGGAGGAGTTCTCGTATTTTTAGATGGTACATGTATAGTAACTAAGTATAGTAGTTCTGGAGCATCGTAGTAATTTCTAAGGATTTTAAACATAAAGACCAAGTCTGAGATAATTCTTCGTTTTTCTAACAGTAAAATGTTAAATGTTAACCCAGCTGAATGTAAATTGTCAACGTTATATACACCATTCACTCTGAAGTTCAGAACTCTAATGAATTTATTTTGGATTCTTTCGAGTCTAACCTTATAGAGGTTATAGCCAGGACTCCAGATGACGCTAGCAAAACTCAATCTATTATATACATAAGCAAAATATAATGATTTGATAGCTTCTTGCTTGTTGAAAGTTTTGCAAATCCTACTAATAAATCCTAACATCCTGTTACATTTGTTTATGGTATATTCGCAATGTAAATTGAAACTCAATCTATTGTCGAAGATGACTCTTAAATCCTTAATATGGTTGACCTTGTCCAGATTTTGCCCTAGTAAATTGTAGTCAAACTCAATCAAATACTGATTTTTCGTAAATGAGATTGATGACCATTCATTCAAGTTTAGGAACAATTTGTTACTGTTGCAATATTGAGCGAATCGATAAAGGTCAGATTGGACGTTTGAGCAGTCTGCCTCTGATTTTATTTTTGAAAATATCTTGAGGTCGTCGGCGTGTTTGTCTGAATCCTCACTCGATAGACGATTATGACATCGATTAGGCTATCAAATAAGGTTATTTGTTTCTGGATGCTACTCCATTAGAATTGCATGCTCAAATCCACAGATGGTATGCAATATGAACTGATTATGGATAATCTCCGAACATGTGAATATTAGTTGACTGGAAAGATATTAGAATGATAAGAAGCTTGGAGTGGGAGTAACAGGTCCAAGATTTTGGATCTCAAAATTCCAACCGTCTTTCGTACAGAACAGACCCTTGCAAACATCTGTATCCCATTAAAGCTGAATGGTTCGCAACCATTTTCCAAGACAACTGCTGAACAGAAATCAAGTGATTTCAATTTGGGTGACTGGTCACCAGGCAATCAAAACCCCTGTGAGAGCCCCCAGGTGTTGTATTATGAATGTGAGGTGAAACAACTGGAAGGGCTGACTTGGTCAAACAAAAAGTCAATATTGGCCAAGGCCAACCGATTCAACGGCAATCAAGAAGAGTTCCATTTACTAAACAACAAGAAATGGGAGAGCGTATTGACAGGATGAATGCTCGGCACTATCGGAAGGCAAATCCTGGCGGATTTCAAGAAGGAGATCGAGAGTGGCTGTACAACCCTTGTCGTAGGATGAATGATGTGGTGAACAGGGTTCAACGTAGGCCTAGAGCAAAAATCAAAGTCGTACACCTGACGAGACTCAAATGTTACAATGGGAATAACGAGATATCGTTTGATCGGGACGATCTAAATTGAGAGGGGGTAATGTTACGAATCTCCTAGCGGCGGCCCTGACGATCGTAAACGCAGAATAATATGGGGGGTCGAAGAGCGAACGTCATTTTTCCCGGGTCTGTAGATTTGCGTGGAGATTTCGATACACATCATCGAGGCCTCTTTCGAAGATTCTCCATAGGCGTACGCAGTTATAAAAGGAGACAATTCATCAGGGAGGTGACAGTTCATTAGAAAAGCAGAGTTATTCAGAGAGAGAGTTTCCTCGCAGAGAGAGTTTAGCACAGTTATTCAGAGCTAAGTGGAGTGAGTTTAGCAGATAGTAATCAGAGTTTCTAGTTTAGTGGGGAGAGCTTTGTTATTGCTAAGTGCAGAAGTCGAAGAGAATTTCTATAATAGAGAATTATCAGAGTGTTCAGTACAGAACGTTGGATAGTTAGCGGAGCATTTTGAGCGATTGTATTGTATCGTGATAAAGAGTTGTATTAAAAGTAGTGAAGTGTTGTTTCGAGTTTTAATCAACGAACCCAAGGAGAAGCATCGACTCATTACTACCCCAAATCTCTATCTTGCAGGAAAGTTCTATATCTTTTCCATTTCCCATTGATGAGCACAATGGATATTCTTCTGTGTTTTGTATTCATTGAGAAGAAAAAGCCAAATATGACTTCCTATTCTCGAAAGCAGTCGGAAAATTATTCATCTTTGGTACTGTGGAGTTGATACTCTACAATCTACAAGATTTCGATTGAACTACAGACAAACCGGAGTTTAATGAGTGTTCATCCCTTGATTGTTGTACCACACAAATAGATATAGGGGCGGATAATCCAACGAACAATATGGGAGCCGAGTAATTCGTGCTGTTCATTAATATAATGAGAGTTGCATTAGTGTATTCGAGTGGTTCGTTTATTATGCTCATACACCCACGCTGATCAGGATTCAATTAACCATTGTTTTACGTACATTTTTGTGTGCGGTTTGATTCAGCTCCAAAATATAGAGTGCTTTCATTATTCATCGAAAGTGGTATAAATGTTTTTGGCTTGTCGACGCTGCAAGTTTCAACTACATTATTCCATTTCCAAATCACAAATTGAAGTGATCCAGCATTAGATGAATGGGCTTATCTTTATTATACTCGCTGAATGAGCGCTATAACTTCCACATTGATTATGCCGTCGTAAAAAGTTCATCCCACCTTTTGATTTTGAAAGAGCTTAGATATCAAAGTCGGACACAGTTCACGAATAAAGCACCATTTCTTATATAAAAATGCGGATCATCTCCGATATTTCATACAGGCCAAATGGGAAGATCATTCAACACACGTGTGAAAGAACATAGAACCAATTTTCAAAAATTTTGTATACCACCTTATTACAGAAGGTCACGAGTTCAACCATTATACAGAATTTTAGGGAGAAAGTTTGGCAACTAACACAGGTAAAAATTCGAAATATTTATTGACGATCAGATTGAATCAAATAATAATGACCGTTGTGGAAGCAGTCGAGACATTTGCCAAGTGACCAATTCGATTTGATGAATTTCTCAACTTGTTTCTTTGATGAAATGTGAATAATAAGAATCAGTTAAGCAGGTTAACCTAGGCAATTTGTGTCATTAGTTTTCCCTAGAAGGGTTAGTTGATATTGATTGAGATATGTATTTATATAGTTGCAGAGGATTGGATTCGATCTAGTACCATAACACGCCTGAACAAATTATTGTTTAGTGAAACACGGGCAGCGGTTTTGTAAACTGTATAGTAAGGCGCACACAATAATAGTTGCCGCTCTGTATGGTTATAGTGCAGTTTCCCTTTGCAAGATCATCATTCTATATCAACAGCTTATTGAGTTCGTCTTTGCGTTTCCAGACGCATAACTTCCAACTACACATTTTGTACCCTATAACCCAAGCGAGAAATTGCTGGAATTAAGGTATACCTCCCGGATTCCTAATCATCCAAATTTGGCCCTTAATACCGGAATTGATATGGAGGGAGCTGAGATCCATTAGGCAGCGAAATTTCACCGTGTACCAAAATTTTGCTCGCATCAATTGTCTGTTGAACTAGAAAAATAGACCAAGTAAAATCACAATCATAGTAGGAATCCGTTTGTGATATTCGACTTCTTGGCAAAATAAATTCCTTTTTTCGAAAATATTCTTTTATTTCGGTTTCACAATGATGTTATTTTCTTCCATTTCTCCTTTCAATCATTCTCATATGCTAGAGAATTCTCTGTAATGTTCAGAAAACTTCGTCAGAACCAAGTTTTTCTGATGGAATGTATGTTTTGGTACCAACTTCTTTTTTCATGGAAATGTATTGCTGATTGTAATCGAGAGCATCGAGATGAATGACTTTGCTAGTACAGCCATCCTCACCATTTCAAAACTAATTGACAGACTCTTACTGCGTGTCCCTATGCAGTGGATAAGAAGGAAAAATTCATCTGAAAAACTCAATCACGTGAAGCTGCGTTTGGAAATCCCTTCATTTTCTTATAGAAATGACTATATATGGACTGTGGCATGATTACTTTTTATCTCACATTACTCTACGATTCATTGTAACATTCCGGTTTGTACAAGGACCATGATAATAACGATACCATCGAAAATGTTCTGCGGCTTATCTCAACAACGCTATTGCGGATTCCTCTCTCTCTTCCCACTCGTTACGCGTGTTTAGCTGCGAACCCAATAAAATCCGTCTTCTCAATGCTGGTTTGCGCTAATTAATGATTGAAGTAATGAGCCTTACTGTTCCTGCCTGATAGCGTAAGCCTGTAGTGCTCGTGTAACCATAATATAAATTCGACAATCCAGTCACTTTCAACTCTGTGGAATTCCTCAATTCTGTCAGGACTAGTAACCGCCTTACCGATGAAATATTGAAAAAAGTTTCATTCACGATCCATAGGAAATTATGCGACTCTCCAACTTTCACGGAGTGGAAAAATGGGTAATTGTTCACAGATTCAATATTTATCCGATTCATAGTAATTTCCACTGATGAATGTTTTTTTACAATCGTTCGAAAATGTGTACTCGTTTCTCACTTACTGTCAGATTGGAATGTGACCAATCATTCTCCTTGAAGGAGAGGAGATAGGAAATAACTCTCTGGACCTCTCTTGAGCCTTTCCAACCTCATCGTCTTCTATTCAAAACGTCGATCCACTCATCGGAATTTACGACGTGTTTAGGTCCCTGCTGACGTGTACAGACCAATGCACACTATGTCAGTACCAAAGGTACAAAAAAGATATAGTTACTCACTTCCTTCCTAAAATCCAATTCTTTATTGATAACCAAAGTCTTACTCAGTTTTCAAAAATAAAACGCTAATTCATGTAGCAGTCCTCGTGACACAACAGAGATTTGTTAATTATCATTGGTATGCCAAAAGAATTCTTTAGAACGAAACCAAATTGTACACATACATGTAACAACATTATTATCTTTTTGAACTCTACATTTGTTGGGATCTCCATGAAGTTCGTCTATTTGCGATGCCTCCTTGAAACACAAAATGTTCAGAAATAATCCTGCAATTAATCATTTCTTGAAAATTTCATGAAATTATTTCGGATGATTGTGATGACACTATGAAAACCTCTTCAAAAGATGAAATTTCTCTCTCGAGAAAAAGCTCACTCGTGCTTTCAGCCTATAGGCAAGCTAGTTTTTTCCACGGTATGTAATATATAATAACTCTATTGATGGGTTATTTTGCTGTAAATTTTATAAATAAATTCCAATTTCACCAAACTCAGTGAATACACCAAAGTTGTTACTTCTAAGCACTGTTTCAACGTCATTTTTTGTGGTGGATCGATATTTATTCCGTAGTTTTCTGGGTATTGTAACCTACCACAATCTGAAAAAATAAGAATTAATATTGGAATCTATACAAGTGTAGAAGGGTCTACCCCGAAAAGTTGCTGCGTCTATCGAAAAACAGTTCTTTCTGGATAGAACAAGTCCAATTAGTCAGCAACTTCTCGTATAACTCAAATTTTGCCTATCAAAAAAATAATAAAAACCAATGTATATATGAAAATACTTATCGTTAACGTTTCGGAAACTAAATCCGCTTCCGTTATTTTTTCAGATTGTGGTAGGTTACAATACCCAGAAAATTACGGAACAAATTGTTACTTCTGTTATGAACATTGTTCGAGCCACACCAATTAATTCTATGTTCCATTCTATTCAAGTGAATTCTGTTATTTTTTTTCTGGAAGGAAAAAAAAATTTGCTTTTTAATGAAATGAAATGAATTTTTCATCAGGAATGAATGCTGAATACAAAATGACCCACTTTCACATATGTGTATAATAAAAAAATAAAATATATATCAAGTGTCGGCCATTTGTTCTTATCTTCCAGAGTATTGGTAATAAAATCTATCATCGGTAGAAGTTCCATTTTTTTCAAAAAATGATATTTTCCCTTTTCGACTAGTTATGGAATATTTTCCCCTGTTAACAGAGCACAACGGATGCGGAAAGGGCGAGTGAAGAAAGTACGTTACAAGTTAGCTGGAGATAATTACTTTCATGAATAAATAATGAGGAATTCCACACCAGAAAGTTTTCTCTCGGCTTTACTTATAACTTTTCACCATCGCCATCAAACTTCATGTCATCTTGGTTGATGAACCGACTATATATATTAACCTACAGATTTTGATCGGAAGTTGTTAACACTACTGAAGCACAAATATATGTGTTCGATAAGTAACTCAGTGGTATTGGATTCAACTATTTTTATATTATTAACCAGAGTGAATATTAGATGATTACAAAAAGATGGAAAATGCACCCGAGAAAAAATCGAACTCAAAATGGAAAATATAATAAAAAAGTGTGAAGTTGAAATGAGTATTCGCGATGAGAGATTGCCAACCCGTCTGTCGTTAATTTTTCCTTTCTTTCAATGAATACCCCGATCTGGTAAACCTCTCAGACACCCATTTGAGAGCTTGTTCGGGAGAGCTTTCGTTCTCTCTTCCAATGTCTCAATACGAAGACGTATAAGAGCCACGTCAATTCGATGGAAATTTCAAAAATTGGCCTTTTTCTACGAGATTTCGCCTTTTTTTTCCCGATCGCGCCCTTTTTTTCCCTATCTCGCTTTCTGTTTCGATATCTCTCCCATTTTCTCGATATCTCTCCTACTTTCTCGATTTATCGCTTTCATTCTCGAGATCTCGCCCTGAGATATTTCGAAATCTCCCTTTTTTTTTTGATATCTGGACTTTTTTCTCGAGATCGAAAAAGTCGAGAGCTCGAGAAAAAGGCGACATTAGAGGAATAAGGCGGGATCTCAAGAAGGTAAGCTCTCGAGGAAGAGAGCGTGGTTTCGAGCATAAAAGGCAAGGTCCTTCGTTCTCTCTTCCAATCTCTCTATGCGAAGACGTAGAAGAGCCACGTCAATTCCATGGAAATTTCAATATTTGTCCTTTTTTCATGAGATCGCGCCATTTTTCTCCCTATGTCTCGCCTTCTGTCTCGATATCTCTCCTACTTTCTCGATATATCGCTTTCATTCACGAAATCTCGCCCTGAGATATTTCGAAATCTCGCCATTTTTTTTCGATATCTCGACTTTTTCTTTCGGGATCGAAAAAGTCGAGAGCTCGAGAAAAAGGCGATATTGAAGGAATAAGGCAGGATCTCGAGAAAGAAGGTGAGCTCTCCAGGAAAAAAGCGGGGTTTCGAGCATAAAAGGCAAGGTCCTTCGTTCTCTCTTTCAATCTCTCTATACGAAGAAGTAGAAGAGCCACGTCAATTCCATGGAAATTTCATTATTTGTCCTTTCTTCATGAGATTTCGCCTTTTTTCTCTCGGTCTCGCCCTTTTTTTCTCCCGGTCTTGCCCTTTTTTAACGATGTTTCGCTTTATCTCTCCTACTTTCTCGATATATCGCTTTAATTCTCCAGATCTCGCCCTGAGATATTTCGAAATCTCGATTTTTTTCTCGATATCTCGACTTTTTTCTCGAGATCGAAAAAGTCGAGAGCTCGAGAAAAAAGGCGAGATCGTCCTGTGAAAATAAGCAAAATTTCCATTGAAATTGAACGTGACATTTCTACACTTTCGTATGTCTATCTATTATAGGAATTTGGAATTACAATTTCATTTAGTGGAATTTTTGATAGTTCTGAAAAAATATATCGTCGCCCTGTAACAAATTTTTGTAGCAAATATTGTTCAATCACATGCATTGCTAAATTATCTATTCGTTAGGCTATGACGTTCTATTTAAATGAATTCCAAAATTGTTGTGTTTTTCATTAACGAATATTTTAATAATTCATTTTAGTCGTAAAAGTTTCAACATGAAAATAACTAATATCTGAGGCGGCGGTAAGTTCGTGGCATAACTCGCATAAAGACATATTTTTGTTGGGTCGGAGAGAAGTTTTATCACAATTTCCCATCTCTCCATTATGGAAAGTTTCATGATGACATTTACTGGAAGTGGATGAAACACACGATGAATGAGAGGAAATTCGCCGAGATTCATTTTAAGACTATGAACATCATCTCCGACGTCTTGCGACAAAACAGGCATAGAATGTGCTACCATTCAACCCTGGGAGAAAATCTCACCAGACTCTATCTTTGACGGAAGTTCCTTCTCGATTTCATCAACCGATGTGGAAAATCGCCAAGCTGAATGTGGGGGAATCTGCGATTACTCGAAGAGTCCTTTCAGAAAATTTCGGTTTTACCGACCTTTTCTTGGCGAATTTGGTCCTTCGTTGAGAACCATCGCAGTGATCAAGTAATTGAATGGTTTCATGAGGAAGATAATCTAACTGGAGTCGAAGGCGGATGTGGAGTACGCTAGAAACAGTCGTATTCATCACTGGTTGATTCAAATTCATTACTTTTTCGCTTTCTTTATCGATGAGTTCAGATGACGCTGTTTATTTATTTACGAAGTATCGATTTAGGTATTCGATAACATGAGCAGAATTGAATCTCGTTCCTGAAGATGAAATGACCCACTTCCCGGATTATTGTGGACCAAGAATATTTACCTATCGCCCACTCAACCAGCAAATTGTTTTATAATTTCATGGTGCTGCAACTGTTTTATTTTGTTGGTATTTTATAATTACCTCCGGAACGCTAATTGATTATTACATAAAACGAACCGTGAATACAATAAAGATGTGGGTGATGAAAGTATTTTATAAATTTTTCATGACAAAAAAAAAAACAAAAACCAAAAAAGCAAAAACCCCCCCCCCCCCCCCCCCCCCCCCCCCCCTCCCCCCGGCCCCCCCCCCCCAGGAACATTTATAAAATAAAAATCAAAAACCGTTAAAAATAGTCATGAAATTATCACAGAAACGTTTTTACAACTTACTTATAAACATATTCTCCTACAAAAGTACACTGTTTTGTAGCAGTTTTATACCACTTTTCTGCGACGTTTCATGGCCTTTATAAAACTCTCAATTCCCCAACTAGTGAGGAAATAAAAAGAATAGACAAGGAAAACGAGAAAAAGGATGAATAGAGAGGTGACCTCTCATTGTTATTTTTTCATATTAGAGTATTTCTTATTGTAATAGTATGTCATGATTCTTTTAGGTCGATGTCTGAATATTCTCAAGTCTTTGTCCAATCTTCAGTTGCAAAGTTTATACTCTTTGAACAGGTAGACTACTATAACTACGAAAACGAGGTATGTGTATAGTTCTGAAATGGAACTATCGTATAGATATGAATTTTATGTTGAACACTTCGCAGTGTTTTTTTGTGGGACAATACTGTCATCAATCAACAATGACACATGTTCCATTTATTTTTGATACCCTTTTACCAGAATATTAAGATGATTTCATTGTTCTCGAGCCTGAAATTCATTCATGCTTTCCTATTTCGGAAGCCAAATATAGTATTAGCAAATTTTCGTGGTAGCTATCACGCAAAATTCGTACCTGTAGCCGGTGGAGATAATATCAGAGTTTACTTTGTACTGATACGAAACAGTTCTAACAAATGTTTACGCTTCTAGTTTCGAGACTCCATGGGCTAACATATAAATAGGGGCGAAAAGTTAATATCAGATTCACCCGGGTATATTGTTGCGGATATTACAGAGGATATGAAATATTATTCTAAAATAGGAGCTCTGTTCTCTATTTTATGTCATGCTATCTAATAGTAGCATGTAAAGGAAGATAAAGATAAACACTGACTAGGATGTTGTTTCCATCTGTGGCGAAGTTGATTTATGAGCAATAATTGTATCGAAAAAGATAGGGAACCGATGCCTTTCGAACTGTCGGTGGTGACCAGCCCTGTAATGACGAGGAGCAATAATTCCGAAACTCGAATGCAAGCGGTCCTTCAACTGTGGTGTTTGGTCATTGCCCGTCTGTTGCTATTTAATGTGGTATCAGACGAGAAAGTTTTTGTTTGACAGAAAACTGTTTGAAGTTGGTTGGATTATGGAGGAGTATTTCGACTCATTTGAAATATTCTATTCGACATGTCATTAGCCTCATGCTTGCAGTATCAAGTGTTCATGATTGAGAATCATCAAGATCTTGCTGTATATATTTCTTTCGTAACCTGGGACCTAAAGGGTGGAACCAACCCTTGATATTTGGAATGGAACTAGGGGTCGAGTGATACCTTTTTCCAAAGGAAATTTGATCTCTTTCAAAAGACATCTCATTTGTGAAATTCGTTCACGTATTTTTCGAGATAGGTGCCTAGTTGTGTAATGGTTTTTTTAATATTATTTTTTGACCAATGATGAAATGTGATACAAAACGTATCAGATCAGATATTTCGTCCGTTTCGTTTCAAATGGTGACCCCTGTATACTCGTTCCGTTTGATGGATACGCGTTTCGTAGATATTTTCGAACCAGCATATTGTTCCTCGTTTGAAGGGGCAGATCAATCGAAGCGATAATGGCATGTACGATACTCCGACTCTGGTGACTATTTATATTGGCAATATAGCTTATCTCCAGGCTGGGTAAACTAGTCAGCAACGGTCCTAAATTGTCTGGCGAAATATGGAATACACTGGGTGTAGTGGGAATTATTGGGTGTTTGTTTCTCAAATAGCTTTGTGGACAACCTCACTTATGTTCAATGTTAGCACCACACCACTCACAAAGATTTGCTAGAGGGAATTTTTTGTTCATGAAATACTGGTATACAACCTCGAGGATTGGGCAATCCAGAGACCTGTCAAATCAAAATCGATATGGTGTCTCTTGACACACATTTGAAAACATTAAATCAATGCAAAACCTGAGAAACGAAGCTTTCAAAAGATTCGAATATTCTCTTTCAACGCATCACTGGACTTATTACCATCAACTTAGGAACTTTGTCAACTCTGCGATAAAAAGAGGAAAAGAAGCATACCTTAATAATTATAAACTGAAGAATTCCAACATGAAGGAGCAATGGAAAGAACTGAAGAAAAATTCTGTCACACCTACAAAAAGTTCATTCATACCTGACGTTCTCAAAAATGTGAATTGTTCTAAAAAATTGTTCTAAAATTGTTCGTTCCGTTAACCAGCTGACGAACGTCAACCCTCAGAAGTCGAAAACTTGTGCGAGCAATGGATCAACGAGGCCTTACCTTTTAACGTGCGATTACCCAGCACGGTGGCCCGGCGAGGATTCGAACCCCGGCCTTCCGCTTGATAGGCAGATATGAATGCTTCGAATAATCATTTCATTAATATATCGACTGATGACAATGCAATGTAATCACCTTATTGGGCACTACTTTTCGAATGTAAAAAATGGTATTAATACTACCTTTGCTTTCAAGGGAACAGCTGAAGTGGAGATTATGAGAATATTAAACAATATAAAAACACAATCGCACGGCACTGATTATATAAATATAACCATTTTGAAAATGTGTTGCCCCATAATAGTACCCTGTATAACTCACATTATCATTGCATGTTTAGCAGAAAGTTATTTTCCGTTAGCGTGGGAATCTGCTAAAGTCCCCGTTATCAAAAATAAAAAAGCCAGAAAATTTCAATGATTTTAGATCCATATAAGCATTCTCCCTACACTTTCTATAGTAATTGAAAAAATCATAGAGATTCAAATTCGTCAGGATCTCACTGATAACGACATTCTTCCATCGAAACAATCTGGATTTAGAAGTGGCTATAGTTGTGCTACTGCACTTTCTGATGTTATTGATGATATTCTGAGGGCTAAAAATGATGGCGAAATCTGCATTCTAATTTCATTAGACTATTCAAAAGCGTTTGATACGATTAATCATAAAGTTTTGTTGGCCTTGTTACACTTTGTAGGTTTTGGTGTCACAGCTCGTACTATGTTATCTTCATATTCAGAAAATAGAATACAAATTGTTGAAATTGATAACCTGTCTTCTACCCTGTTAGAAGTGAAAGCAGGAGTGCCCCAAGGAAGCATTTTAGGTCCCTTATTATATACATTGTACACTGCAAACTTCTCTAATTCCTCACACTGGTGAAAACATTATTTCTACGCAGATGACACCCAGTTATACTTTTCCTTCGAATACCAAAATATTAATGAATCAATTACCTGCATCAATACAGACTTGAATGCACTATTGAAAATTTGACAAAAGCATTCTATGAAACTCAACACCAAAAAATCTGCTGCTCTACTGTTCTGCAAAGAGAATGTGAGAGATTATATGACATGATAATGAAGGGTGTCCTGATAATTAATACCTGGCCGCCTAGCATGCTTATTATTTGACAGTGTAGAGTTCCACGGACATTTTTTCATCTAGTAAAATTAAAAACACAATGAATATCAACTGCAATTTGATTTTCATAAAAAATATAAGCACTTCAATAGATTCGAAATATTTACTAGACTTCAAACTTTCCTAAGCCTTCATGTGCACTTGGGAATGAAAGCTGTGACCGAAAACCAAATACCAAACAGTATCCATATTTGTAATAGGAGGGACAGCAGCAACTGTACAATTCGACACACAAATATTCAATGCGTGAGAATCTACAATCTTGATTAATCTCAACTGCATTCTATACCTGCAACAAACAATGATCAAAACGCAAAAAGAAGATTTAGATTCATTTTCAGACATACTTTTCACCATTGTCTCTTTTTCAACATTAATGTCTTTAAGGAATCACTCACTGAAACTCGGAAATCATCATAAATTGAATATTTACTACCAAAGGACCAGCAACGATATTCTTATGGCGAATGCTAATTTGTGTCCCAATTACTGTTATTTTTTTGTCACGTTATGTGGATCGCCCAATAGTTCAATACCCCCATTGAGCTCGTAGGATTAGACGTATACGCCGCTTGAATGAAAACATCTCTTCATTATTATTCATGCTACTACTACACTCAAGTGTGTTCAAATTTTCTTAT
This sequence comes from Zygogramma bicolorata, assembly GCA_032362365.1. Taxonomy (NCBI): domain Eukaryota; kingdom Metazoa; phylum Arthropoda; class Insecta; order Coleoptera; family Chrysomelidae; genus Zygogramma; species Zygogramma bicolorata. The sequence goes on from JAVJAQ010002096.1 coordinate 615,385, forward strand.
ACATCGAAAAGAACATTATCATGTACAGTTCCTATAAATTTCGAATTGCTTTCATCAATCGATCTTCGTCTAGAGCTCGTTGTACAACACCAGTTGTTCAGCGTTTCCTGTGAGATGTTCGTGCGGTGCTCTCTTAAACGAGTTTCAATAGGTCGCCAATTTTGACCAATGTACTCTTTGCTAGAGTCCTCACAACTTATCTTGTGTATTCCTGGCTTTTCTGCTTCTTTTTTTTATCTTCTGAGTTATCTGATAATTATAATTTCATGAAGATTTTATATATGCTATAACTTCAGAAGAGGTTGCATTTTAGAGTGAGAATTGAGAAAGAAATAGTTTAATTTTTCTACAAAAAATGTTTGCAGATTAATTCTCGTACGGCTTTGCTATTTCTGTACAAAAGTTCAACCACCAATTAGCGGACAAACCTAAGCGCTATGAGCGATTGAATTTCCAGCTAATCGAGAATTTGTTTTCGGGTACATATTCGCAATATTAAACGACAGCAGCAGTATTTTGTTCGTTTTTGATAACGGTATTCGGATTTATTCTGTCAATGTAAACATTGCGATTTAATGAAATATTTCTAGCTTTTCCTTTGTAATAACCAATTAATATGAACTAGTGATTTGATGCTGCAGCGGAGGAAACCACGTGTTTGATTGATGGAAGTTGCTGCTTCATTGTCGTGGCTTGGGGGGGACGCCATTCTCATGAAAAATGTGTTTTCATGTTTGATATCCCACGCGAGTATCTTTCAAATAGTGCGTTGTAATACAAAAAAATCATTCCTCTTTGCAGAAATTTCTCATTTTCTTGTTGTTCAATATCTTCGGAGTTGTTCCGTTCTCAATTTGCTATTACCTACATGTATTTTTTTAAATATATCTGGTATAACAGATCTCACATAGAAATGATCTTTCCTCGATTTTATAGCTGTGACTTTTTTTTACATGTTCCGTCTGGAACTTGTGCAAGTTATGTTAGAATGTCATTATTTTGTGGTATATGGGTTGTAAACAAATGTAGAAAGGTAGACTTATAATCTACACCTATAAGTTGCTGCGATAATCCAAAAATATTCTGAATGAAAAACGTTCAATGAGTCAGCAACTTCTCGTATGATTCAAATTTATTTTCCAAAAAACAAGAAGAAATAATATTTATTATTATTCATTAATTCGAATCCACTTCCTTTTTCAGAACTGATTCACAGATTTTTTTTCTGTGCTAGTCATTCAAAATCTGACAGTTATTCGCCTCCCAACTTTATGGAAATTCCGAATGAAATCAGAAAACATTCATTTTATAGGGAGTCGCTAATTTCATACACATTTATGCTTCGCGTGATGTGAACAGACCTCCATTTACACACGTAGTTCACACCGAAAGCGACAATACAGATTTTCGTTTCTAAAACGAAGGACCAAGGAAACATTCGCAAACAATGTGATTGCTCGAGCCCCTAATACATATTGATTTTTCAATCTTCGAGAAGGCAAGGTAATAATCTTCAGAAGTTAGAGGGAACATTAACTTGGTGGAATTTTATTAGTCGGGCCTTCAAAAGATAATTTAGACCGTGTCTAATACCTTCCAGATGCCTCAGGAGTACACTATTCCTACGAAGTCAAGTATCTCTATGCTAGGAATTAACGAACTGTGAAAATCTCTTCCGGTGTAAAATGAACCTTATGAGGGATCTATGGGAGAACTGAAAAGCTGTTACTTCCCTGCTGAGGCAACGTTTTTGTGAGTGGTTTCTATCGGACTTACGTCGGCGAGAGGAACATACAAAGAGTGCGTGCCGCACTTCTCGTCATCTTCTGAGCGACCTCACTATAGGCAAACCCAGGAATATAGTTCTCGATGTGAGGCGAAGCCCGGCACCAAAATATTCATTGAATACGTTCAGGATAATCTATTACAGAAAAACCAGTGAGATCGACGCTATGGTGCTTCCCAGAAGATTCTAATCGCTCACAAGGTACAGATACGCCTCACTTCGATGGAATATCGTAGAAAGGTCGGAGACTCGTCTCTCTTCTATAGATATTTTCACGGTAGCTGTTCTTCTGAATTGTTATCAGTCGTTCCACCCTTGGCAGTATCGACACGTATTACTTCGGCATTCCCACCCCTTTGTTGTGAGCTTGGAAACCCATCGAACCTCTCTTGCTCAGGGATCGTTTTTCAATAGAACAGCTGAATTTTAGAACTCCTTACCGGGGGAGGTTTTTCCTGAGGCTTACGAACTTCAAAAATTTAAAGTTGATGTTAATTCGTCTCTCCTGACCCTTTATTCACGCGGTGTTCTTTGAATATTACAGAGCTGACTTAATTGAGAGTACTTCTTTATATTCATATTTAATTTTACTAGCTCAGTGAGCAGACAGAATGTCGTCCATTTTTAGAGAAGGCCTAGGTTCACAGAGGACTGTCAGATCAGAGAATGATTATGGTGACAACAATGACTCTGATGACGTTTGCTCTCAAGAGTTACAATATGTGCCAGTCAAGGATAGTTCTTAGTCTTACCTTTCAATGTGCGATTCCTAGCTCGATGCTGGGTAATATTTGTGTACTATTTTCAAGTTCTGTATACCTTCTGATGTGTGCAAGCCCTTCTTCTGGTATAAATTCAATCGAAAGAGATCATTGTCAGAGATGACATGTTCGTAAATGTTGAACAGGGAAAAACTCGCTTCTATTAATTATCATTGGTGGACTTTTCTAAACATCCTTTGTAATGGTTCGTTCCGACTGTCAGTTTGCTTTCTGCTATTACGAAATATATTCCCTATTGTGTTTCGTTTGGGAAATCTCCGCGTCAAAGGAAATATAAACTTGTCACAAACGACCATCAGCTGTATACTGACTGACAAGTTTGTTCATAGTGAAATATTTAGACAATTGGGACTCCATCGTTGGAATAATTATAAAAAAATTTGCTCCCGTAGGGCTCTTCAGAAAACTTCTTTTCTACATCAAGGGTTCCGGTCTAATCGTTTATAATAATTACAGACAGTAATTATGTAAGAAGGTATGTGATAAGATAATGAGATAATAGAAAGATGCGAGAGCGTGAGATGCTCGTAAGAGACATCGAACGATCCAAAATTACGTTTTCTCAAACATTTTCTGAGAACGTTGTTGAATATTTTTCAGTTCTGTTTGCGGGATTACATCCCTGGAATTGATTTTGTGTTTTGGAAAAATACGTGTATCAACTTTCGCTTTTCGTATATTTCTTCGCTTGAAGTCATCTGAAGCTTATTAAATATTTGGAGGAATCAGGATTGATTGATGATCGACTTTACGGATTTCGACAAAATGCTAAGGAATCGCTCACTTCGTTGGAACATCGTAGGAGAGGTCGGAGAATTGTCTCTCTACTAAGTAAATTTCCATAGTCGGTGCTCTTCTTTTTTGTCCATAATCGTCTCACCCTTGGCAGTATCTACACGAATGACCCGAAGGGTGCAGAATTCCCAAACTTTTGTTGTGAGCTGGGAGACCTGTCGAACACGTCTCTTGCTCAGGGATCTCTTTCGAGTAGAAAAGCTAGCTGAACTTTGAAACTCCTTGCCGAGAGAGGTTTTTCCTGAGAGTTGCAAACTTTGAAAATTTTGGGTTAATGTTACTTCGTATCTCCTATCTCTTGATATATGCGGTGTTCTCCGAGCATTACAGCCCTTTCTTTTCGTGTGAGTCTATATATATATATATATATATATATATATATATATATATATATATATATATTCACCTCTTGAAAATGGCTCCGAACTCAACGACAACATATATATATATATATATATATATATATATATATATATATATATATATATATATATATATATATATATATATATATAATTATTATGCCTCCAATAATATTCTCATCTTTCATATAGAGTGGAATATTAGGGGAAAATATGAGATAGTTTCTACAAGATTTGTGACAACAATTATACCTATATCTCCTGATTCTCAAAGTATTCCTCTCCTTTAAAATTTGTTGAGAAAACTCCATTTCTACTTGGGACATCACAGGACTAGCGCTCCCAATTAACTGAGAGCTCGTGGAACATTTTCTCAGTTATTTTCCCTCGAGTTTGTCTCTCATTTTGTGTTGGGATAGAATATGAACATTATTTTTCCATTACACTTTCGCTCGTGCATATCTAGCGAGCCAACGTTGAAAACGCCAACCGTAAAAATAACTAATTGCAAACGTTTCCCATCATGAGGAAGTGCCGAGCTACCATTGACAAAACACGTGTTTTTCTAATCAGACGCACGAGGAAACATTTCGATTGGAATTGGAAGTGAAGCTTTTTTTGTCGCTGTCATATTTTTGATCGGTGACCTTGAAGCGCAGCTGCTGGTGGGAACAAATTCAGTCTCTGTGCAGTGGTTCAATTATTCGAAGACTTGAACTGCCAATAGAGATGTGTGAGAAACTAATAGCCGATTGCACCGACTTTTTGTTATGAGACCATTAACAAAGGGACTCCTTGTAAGGTGAGGTTTCATCAATGGGTCTCTTAAACTATGATGAAATCGTTGCAGTGCGTTAAATGACCTTCAACAATGGCTTATTAGCTTAATGTGCCCATAATAAAAAGTTGGTGCAATCGGCTGTCAATCATTTGTACGGAAAATAACAGGAAAAATATTCCCAATCAAAGTGTGAGCATCGGCAGCAAATGAAAACTGCATCGTACTTATGGAAATAATGGATGAGACTGATGGAAATAAGAGCAGGTTACTGCTGCAAAATAAGGCCTCTCTGAATTTCACTTATAAGGGTTCTCACCAATTTATTTCATTGAAACTGCCCTTGCGTACCGAAATATGATATCCTAATGAGAATAAGTCTGCGTATTCAGTTGCTTTTCGAAATTTACTGAATAAATAGGTATGTTTCGATTGTTTTGTATGCCAAGAGCACCTAGCATTTATGAAGAATGGCCGTACCTTCAGAAAAATATTCATTCGAAAATATTGGGAATCAGACCACAGAATTTTGAATGATCTTCAACAATATGAAAATTTCAATCGAATGAATATCAAAAAGTGGTTAATATAAATGAAGAGGTACTGATTGGAACTCCACATAAATCATGGGAGCAGAGCAAATGTTTATCAGTTATCAGAGCCTCCTAGACGCAGTATTATGTCTGTTAAAAAATTTGTAAATTGTAGTATGCTCTCAATAATATATTTGTATGTGGAATGAACTGCCCTACATTAAAAATGTATAACATGCTACAAAAACTAATTTTCAGCCAATCAGTTCAAAACGTGATACCATACTAACCGCTGCAATTTAACGTTGATACAAGAGCTTCATGAACTCTCAAGTTCATTTCAATTCTCTCGTCGAAATGAGAAAAAAAGGAGGTATTATGAAAAGAGTATTGGGTAAAATGGTGTTGATAATGAAATTAGGAACTCAGGTTCTTTTATTCGTCGATGATTACTTTTTCTGGTGCTCTACTCAGTTCATTTACCAGAACAGTAACATAGTCGCGATTCATTATGGCATTCCATGAATATCATTATTATTTCAGGAAAAATGAAAATGTTTCCATCTGACTTTCTTACCAATCATTTTCCTGGAATTTTTGAATTCAAATTCATCACAGTACTGTTGGAACACTGTTCCAAATAGGGAATATGCAGGATTTTTGTTATGTCCTAAATTAACTGTTTACACCTTCGTGACGTAGAAAAAAATATAGAAAGCCTATAATAATTTTTCATAGTGAAATTCAAAGTATTGAACAAATTCGAACCGTTCAAACGTGACCATTTTTTAACGCGCGCTTCAGATGATATTATGTGTCGTTTCCATGCTTCTTCACCTACAGCGTTTCACCTTCAAATGCTGTACAGATCATGGAAAAATCTAAAATACTTTTAGATCATTTCAACGTAAGAGTGCTATATTTATTTACTGCTCAGTGTCAATCAGTCAGAAGTTTTGTTTCTTCAGCTGTGGAAAATTCGGTTTGAACTAACCTCATCTAGTTTACAAATATATATATATATATATATATATATATATATATATATATATATATATATATACATATATACATGGGCATTCATGAATACCAATCCATGTTAACGACTCAAATATATCATATAACATAATGTTACTGAAGCTTTCACTCCTTTGATCTCTGCGTACGCGAAATCGATATTTGATGAAAAATATGCTGCCATCATGAATTATATTTTCGCTGAATTGTCCGATTGTGCTTGTTCGACACCACCTTTCGTCATCGTTGTAGATTCACTTAAAATCTAGATTCACTCGAAATCCTCTCAAAAATACAGGTTTGAAATGTTTTACCAACAACACAGTATGCATTGAATGAACTGTCTGATGTCACATTTATTTTCGACTAATGTTGACGCGTTTTGTATGTTTGATTTTCCCCCTAATTTTTTAAATTTTATTTGATATTTCATGGGTTGGAATAATGACTGAATGAAAAAACCTTTAATTAAAATATGACGATAATAAAGAAAAAAAAAGACAAATTCAAATTCTATGCATATTCCCTATTGCATTCCATCATGAATAAAGCCATAGTTTGAACTGATAAATACCTGCATGAATTGAGCAATGATCAACCAGACCGGTGAGTCGGGTGGCAAGGTATACAAAGCAGCAGTGATGGGCCCACTCAGGCAACAAACGAAGAAATCCGCAACGATCAGACCCAGCAGCAAGGGACTCTTGGAACTCCTGCCCCACCAGAGAGTGACCGCGAGTGTCCCATTGCCGATGACCCCGATCAGAAACAAACATCCGTAGATCGTGATCAGCATGTCCATTCTAGAAAAAAAACATGGTTTAATATCCCGTTCCGGTCGACGAAAACGAAAATAATTACTTGATCATTTTCGAAGTGCACCTTCAAGTTGAACGGATCACGTGAGTGGCGGGAAAGAGGGCGCAGAGGGCAGATCTATCCCCTGCTGATACCCGGCACAGACTGACTGAACCGAACGCGAACGCTCCGGAGGCAGAGTCTGCCACCCCCAGCATCTTTTCATCCCTGACGAATGTTGTTCTCTCCCAGTAGCCGACTGAGCTGGTCAGGAATACACCGGGATGTTTCACTTTGTCCCAGGATGTGACGCGGTCACTCGAACGTAATGAAAGTTTCAGTGATCTGCCCGTATCGTTGGGGTCAGGTTCGAGCTTTTCGTGTTCAATTTTGATGGCCAGATATTCTTCTGGAATTACTTTCTGATGGAATTCTCCTAATGAACCATTTTTGCCCTTCAAAATCAATTTATGAATAGGAATATCACAGATAGAAAGAGAGCGAACATAAGGGTGGAAGAAAGAGAGCGAGCAAAAAGAGCGAGCAAAAACACACAAAAAAAAACAAAAGAGAAAAACAAAAAATAAGAGAGCGAAAGTGAGCAATCGAAGGAAGTCTGAGCAAAATGAAAACGCGAGCTAAAAGGAAATGAAGGCGAGCGAGCAAAAAAGAAAGCAAAAGTAGCCAGACAACAGAGATCATGAGCGAGCGAGCAAAAAAGAGCATAATCACAAAAGAAATAGAGCAAAAGCGGAAAAGAAAAATAAGAGAGCCAAAGTGAGCAAAGAAAAATAACAAGCAAGTGAGCAAAAAGAGAGCGCAAAGTCGAGCTAGCAAAAAGAGAATGAAGGCGAGCGAGCAATGAAGAATGCGAAAGCGGATAGACAATAGGGGTCAAAAGCGAGCTAGCAAAAATAGAGGGCAAAAGCGAGAGAGAGCAATAAAGAGGAGGTGAGACGAGAGAAGTGAAGAAGACAAACGAAACCGTGAAAGACAGAGAGATAAAGAGAGGAGAAGAATGCGAAAAAAGAAAGTGAGAGAGACAGACAGCAAAAAAAGTGATAAAGAAGGGTTAGGTAATGTGTATGAGCGAGAAAGAGAGCGATAGGAAGAGACATATAAAGAGAAGTACTGAGGAAAGCGGGGGTGAATATACACTGCTGATACCCGGCTCATACTGACCTCACTGAACACGAATTTCGCTTATTCCATGTTGACACCATATAAACTGCTTTCGAAACTACATTAATAACAGAAGAATTATCTGAATAGATCATAATGAATGATTCCTTATCTCAAATATTCAGGAATGGAATCGCCACAATTTGAGAAATATGTCTAACCATATTTGAACCCTGGTAGCACTGTAGGTTTTACCTACGGTTGGGATAGTAAGGTCTTCGCCGAAAAGTCGCGCACACATCTTTGACTTCTGGGTGTGCTTATAGGAGTGTTCGATAAGGGGGCATTCATGTTTCGAATAATAAGCGAAAGATGTAATGCTAGTGATTTATGAACAATCGAAGCATGGTTTCTTGCTAGTTTACCCACACGGGTGAAGCGCTGGAGATGAACAGATCGAAGGAAGTGTAGTTTTGAAAATATACTATGTTACCCATAACACTCTTCACTTATATTCTTTGTTATCACAGTAAACCAATTTTTGCACATAATCTCCTCTATTTTCCGATGCAGCTACCGAAAGTTTTTCTGACATATCAAACTGTATCACTTCACTTATAAACAACTTCTCTGAATGAAGGCTCAGCTGATGTGACCTTTTCAACATCCATCTATAATTTTTTTCTCCATAATCCAATATGATATCAACGATAAATCTGGTAGCAGAAAATTGCGGAAAGTTCCTCAAAATGCAAAACAAACAATGGTTAATATCTGCACATAATGTTCACCTTGAATTTATTGGGAAAGGTTGTAGTTCAATTTGTTCCATCGATAGGGAATGCCATTAACATAAAATGGGCTGTTGAAAATACAATTATAATGATTAATGTGGAATACGTCTGAAATGGAATCTATACAGGTTTGAAATTTCAGGAATGAATATCGAGTTTGTCAGACTAGAAATTGTAGAACTTTATCGGGCAAAGGATAAATTGAATTGATAGATAACATACGAAATCATTCAAATGAAATTCCTTGAACATCTGGTAGTGTGATATTGGACTATAAATATTAGTTTTTTCATTGTCCAGAAGACAAGTTGCCGACCTCTTGGTACTTTCCCGAGCCCGCTTCCTTCTTTTATTCGAAACGTCATTCGGCCCATCGGAGTTCATAAAGTGCTTAGATTTCCGCTAACGTGTACACATCAGCGCAGTTACAGTTCTCACACATTATTTCAGTACCAAACGATCAGGAATGATATGGGAACTCACTTTCTTCCTTGAAAGCCACAAACCTCTTCAATAACTAGCATACTAGTTTCCAAAAATGGCACGTCACCGGTTTATTAGTTATTCCTCAATTACAGGGCTCAGCGCTCTCGTCACTCAATGCCACCTCATTTTCATTGTCGGAAATGCCGTTCATTCCAGTATGTATCCTCAATGTTTCTCATTTGCAACAATCCTCAATCCTCGTGAAACATCGATGATCTATGAGATATTAATAATGTGTCGAGATCAAATTCAAAAATAATTATTTCCCATTCAGTTTCTGGAATCATTCCGAATGATTGTGAATTTAATAGTATACACAGTCGACAAAAAAAAAATTCTCTCTCGGAAAAGAGCTCAGCTTTCAGCCTCGGTAAGCTATTTTTTTCTCTCAAGACAAATGATTCACTTTCCACCTCGGTATGTGATATACAATTATTTGTTGTGCGGAATTCAAAATAAAAATTATGTGTGTGAACCATACGATGTTCATACAGTGTTGGAACACCGTTAATAATACCCATACGCGTCACACACAATCACAGTCGTTCAATACATGAACACTTGAACCGTCGTTTTTGAGAATTCCATCCTGACGTTTCACTGGCGCGAGTGGCTAGCTTCTTCAAACCCGAACCAAAGTAATTAGTTTGTTATGGGAGAATCAAAATTAAACCCATGGAATTGGTATTGCCTCCTGATATTCACTGGTGAAACTAATTATTGCTAATATCTCTCACTTTCTTTCGAATTTTGTTGTAGAGATTCAAGTTCAGTGAGTTTGAATGTAATGCTTGGAGTCTATACTTAGGTGGTCTCAGATGGTTAGCATTACGGGTTGCATAACAATGAAAATACTTGCCGAGTCTAAAATCTCCTTTGCTTTCATGGATTCCATCAAGGGTTTGATATATGTAAATACAGGAAAGAGCCATTATCTTATATTTGAAAAGTGGTTTGCAATGTTCATTGAATTTTGCTGCATCAATAAATTTCCATGCTCTCCTTAATTGAAACGCTCTTGTTCAGTGTACATTTTGAGTCGATTCGTAGAAAACCAAAGTTCTGCTCTAGATTCCCCGATGAACATTGGTGTTCGGAGTAAGTTACAGTCTTTGTGTCTATTTGAAATGGATGTATCATCCGCGAAAGCAATACTCATATCAGGCAAGAGGTAGTGAAAAATGACATTCATACAAAGTAAAACTTAACAGCCCCAAGGCAGTACCTTGAGGCACCCCGTATTCGACAATAGTTTGTTCAGAAGAAGTTTCGTTGACTGAAATAAATTGTTGTCTATTTGAGAGATATGATTCGAAAATATTGAGACCTCCTCCCAGGCCGTAGTGTTCCAGTTTCGAAAAATAAGTTGGTATAGCAACGCCTTGATGAGAACCAGCTGAGTTGGGCATTATCTCATCTCGTTTGCTAGGGTCCGAATTGTTTCGAAATTAATTCGGAAAGGGTTTATCACAAACCAAAGCCTGAATATCACATAACCTATTATCGGTGACGTTTCAGTTTACCCGTGCAATATCTGAAGTCCTGCTAATTAATATTCGCCCCCGGGAATTACCTGTTAAATACGTTCTGGTGCTTTCAATAGAAATTGCTTCGGCGAATTGTTTTCGGATTTGATCAGAGGAAATGGAAACGGGTACATTGTTTTTATATTGTTCTACAGGATTCGAACGCATCTGTTCGAGTGAAATGTATACGACTCCATCGAGAAGCTTATTCAACGATTGCCTGCAAGGTATTTTGGAAAGGGTATAGATATTGTTATTAAGTCCATTGTTATTAGGAAGTTTTTTTTCAAATCAAATTCATTCAATTCAGTTAATCGATTGCATTACATAGATAATCATTTTATGAAATATTATTATACATTCATTAAAATGTTGAGAATTACACCTAAGCATAGATTATGCTTGAATTGTGCCTGTTCTCTAAATTTGAATGAATACTTAAATGACCCTAGAGAACAAAACATAAATGTACATACTAATTATTGTGTAATATGTTGAAGTGGAAAGATGAAAGCATTGAATCGAAGGAGAGAGTGAGAGAGGATATTTCTGAAGAAATACTTATTGTTATTTTTGTATGATATGACTAATTTGTGTCAGTTTTGTATTGGGGGTTCAGAAGATATTGTTAAACACAGTTGCATTTTCTGCGAGGTACAATTTTAATTTTTTTTTACATTTGGGAAGGGTGTTCATATTGTTCAGAAACACTGGGAGCATTTTGTAGAGGTTTGGGCCAAAAAACAATAGGAGTTGTATTTTATCAGTGAATCTACTTACTTTGGATTTGCATTGGTCATATTTTTCCATGTTTCCGTGATAAATCCATATCAGGCTTTGAAAAGTATATAAGGATCTTATGTTTAATAATTTGTTGTCATTGTATAGAGAATCGCTTGCATGCAATTTGTGTTTCTTGTGTATTATATTTAATAAAGTGTTTTGCACTGTTTGCATGCAGGTCATTGTACTATTGAATGTTCCACCCCATGCTATCATACAATACCGTATCACCGAGTCTGCTAACGATGTATAACACATTTTCAGATTCTTCCTATCTAGATTATAGGAGGTGTAAATAAGCTTTCTCAGTATTTTTGTGACTTGACCTATATGTTCATCCCATCTGAGATGCTGGTCCAGCGTAACACCTAAGTATTTTATAGTTGTGGTTTTTTCTATTATATCATATATACATGGTTGATGTGATTCACAATTCGAACTTTTTATTTTTATTCTTGTTCTCTGTGGCTGATCTGTGTTTTGCAGAGAAAATGACATAAATTTTGTTTTACTAACATTCAAGGTCAGTATATTATAATCAAGCCATTTCTTAATTTTTTGGAGCCCGTCTTCAGCAAGTTCATAGACATCTTCCCAAGATTCTCCTGTGTATATAATAGCTGTTTCGTCAGCATAGCAGATGAGGTGACCACAAAGGTTGGTTATTTTTGTGATACTGTTTATGTGAATAAGGAAGAGAATAGGTCCAAGCACAGTTCCCTGAGGAACGCCAATAGCAACTTCTTGTGGGGTACTCAACTGTTCATCAATTTTGACCCTCTGTTTTCTATTTGTTAAATAATTTTGTAGGACTTCTAGTGTAAGCAAAGGCCAATAACATAGAGAGAGAGAGAGACTTCTAGTGTCTTATCTCGTACACCATATTATGTATATAATTTTTCTATAAGGAGATTATGGAATACAGTGTCAAATGCTCTGGCCAAATCAAGGAATATGGTTGAACACCTCCTCGATTTGTCCAAAGCACCAACAGTTTTTTCAACAAGATCCATAATAGTATTTTCAGTGCATAAATGTATGCATAGATATAATTCATGAATTCATTTTCTGGGTGAACTCGTTGGAGTGATTGACAAGGAAAAGTATATTGTTCAACAAACAAGGAATAATAGTCATTTCCCACGAGTATGAAGTGTGCAGCAGTGAGTAGTGCATTGAAATGCAAATTTGAATGAATGGAAAACTGCTTCTGAATGCTTCTCGTATTGTGATTCAAATCGCATTTATGTACGGAACGGTGGAAACGTAACATTGTTGAATTTCCACCGGAATCAATCAACAGGTTCAATAAACATTATCACATTTCCCCAAAAAATTCGAAACGTGGAGTGCCTCAATTCGTGACTGACCGCCGAACAGGGACTCATCGATGAAAATATAACTGGTCGACTAGAGGTAACAATGTGTTTATTTTTTCACGGAAATTATACGCACTCTGCTTGCAGGTCCCCCTCATTCGTTTGTTTATAACCCTTGATCCATCCATTTCACTTCACCATATTCAGGTTACTATAAAAACATGTAACATTTTCATGAAATCATTTTTACATGCCAACCCGATGATACAAAGAAAAAATAGGTGATACGAGGGCTATGTGTGTACCTGTTGATTGGTTCTCGTTTTTTTGTTCATACACAGATTCAAACGGAAGGAAAACTTTGTGATGTTCAAAGAACACCGCGTGAATTAAGGGAAAGGAGATACGGATTAACATTAACTTTAAATTAATGAAGTTTGTAAGCCTCAGGAAAAACCTCTCTCGGCAAGGAGTTCCAAACCTTAGCTGTTCTGTTGAAAAAAGATCCCTGAGCAAGAGAGGTTCGACAGGTTTCCAAATTCACAACAAAGGGATGGGAATTCTGTATTCGTCGAGTCATCCGTGAAGATATTGCCAAGCGGGGAACGATTGATAACAATTCAGAAGAGCACCGACCGTGAATATATCTATAGAAAAGAGACAAGTCTCCGACCCTTCTACGATGTTCCAATGAAGTGAGCGAGTCTGTGAGCGAAAAATCACCAACAAGACGAATTGCCTTTCTCTGAATTGAATCGAGAAGCCTCAATGAATGTTTTGGTGCCAAACTCCACACATATTGATTGGTTCTCGTTTTTTTGTTTATACACAGATTCAAACGGAAGGAAAACCTTGTGATGTTCAAAGAACACCGCGCGAATCAACGGACAGAAGATACGGATTAACATTTACTTTGAATTAATGAAATTTGTTTGCCCCAGGAAAACTTCTTTCGTTAAGGAGTTCCAAAGTTCAGATTTTCTATTGAAAAAACATCTCTGAGCAAGAGAGGTTCGATAGGTCTCCAAGCTCACAACAATAGGAATTCTACACTCTTCGAATCATCCGTGTAGATATTGCCAAGGGTGGAACGATTGACAACAATTCAGAACAGCACCGACCGTGGAAATATCTATACAAGAAAGTTAAGTTTCCGACTCTTCCAAAGAAGTGAGTGAGTCCGTGAGCGAAGTATCATCATCAAGACTAATTGCTTTTTTCTAAATAGATGCAAGATGGTTCAATGCCACAGATGAGAACTATATTCCAAGACATTTCCGTATCTCTGCCTTGTAGATCATCAGAAGCTGACGAGAAGTGAAGTATTCCTTCGCACGAAAAATAAATCCAAGCTTCTTGGAAGCAACTTTAGTGATCGATACCACATGGTTTTCCCCATGAGAGATTATTACTGATCGTAATTCCTAGCATCGAGATACTTGACTTTTTAGGAATATTTACTCCTGACATCTGAATATTGGATGAAGATAGATCGGCTTTCTTTAAGAAGAGACATGCCTGGGTTTTCCCATCATTGAATTCCACCAAGTTACTCCAAATTACTCCATTCCATTATTTTCCCCACATCATCGTTAATTCTATGGACGCTAATGCCTCTCTGTATTCTTGTTTCTCGTGCTGATATGGGGAACTCTGAGAGAGAAACTGGTTCGAAGAGCTCTACCGTACTCAAAACTATGCACTGAACAAGATGTTTTCTTCAGCCAATCATTGATATGAAGCAGAAACAAAGTTGACGCCAGGACTGAAGCCTATGGAACACTTGCATTGATTGAGAGAATATCAGACGATACTCCATCAACAACCACGTAAACCATAAGACGGCTGAAAGTAACATTTCACAAATAGTCGGGAAGCACTTGAAGACTGGCTGTCATTCAAATCATCTAAAGGTACATTTCGTTCAACCTCCCTACACAATAGGTTAATGGGCTAACACCTGTCGAAAAAAACAACTACTTCCCTAGCTAATACCACGAAGGGCGTTGGAATTATATCCGATAGGTGTCAGTGCAGGATTCTTCACAGTCAGAAGAAATTCCTGCATATGCGTTAGGCGTTACAACCCTACTATCAATTTTCTTAACCTGAAAATGCTGACCTTGTTAACTGAACGCGCTTCGAGTGCAATTGTAAGGATAATTGATCCCTACGAAAAGTTTCACACCGAAGGTGAAAATTTCATCGTTTAATCGTCAACTATGAAAACCACCGAAATGAAAAATAGCAATGTAATAAGTTTATAGTTGCTAGGAATGACTTTTTTTCCTTGTCAGAAATCGGTTGTAATCTGTTCCCGGAAGAAACCAAATAATTTAAAATCATGAAAGAGATTGAAAATCCACCAATTAGAGTTTTCATAATTTCCTATTCCTCTGATATCTAGTTTGCGAATACGAATGCTCTCAAGGCTTTTTGTCTGTATTTCGAAATCCAAAGATTATCAATTTGCTGAGAGGATTTCATGGTGTTGAAAATCAATCTTCATTCGTATCTGAGTATGGTCTGCTCTTTTGTAGTCGATATCCATATCGCAGTGAATAGAAGAAAGTAGATTTATGTTGAGTAATTATGCATGAGATTTCTTTATTCCCGGGAGAATCTGGTGCATTGGAAAATGAAGAAAAATATATCTGCTGAATAGTTTTCTGGAGAATATTAGTGTGCAATTAGTTAGCCGTTTGATATGTTGGATTTAACTTTTTTTTAATTATTCTTACGAGTTCCCACACGGTGGAGTCTTGTGCGGGCAAGGGACTGCTAATGTTCTTGAATGCGGTGAGGCTCTGGGGAGAATTACTGATATTTCAGCTAGCCTATTTGCTATTTCAACCGGCCGATACTTGATGAAAGTCCATAAAACTTGTCGCGGTTTTGTACACCCATTATCAGTAAGAATCGTACATAGAGCTATTCTTGAATACTGAATATTTGTATCTTGGCAACCAAGAATTGCTTATCGGAGAGAGCCAGCCAGAAAAATGTCAGCCGTGACTTTGGCTCGACCCCAAAAAAATCGGCAGCGGAGAGAGAAACTAAATCGAACCCGAGCGAGAGCATTGAGTATTAGCTCATTCGGCACTAACCGCCATTGGAGGAGTACATTGATGCTCAATTTTTTTTTATCGTGAAACCAATTCTTTATTTGGAGACGTATTTTCGAGAACATTGTTACGTTTGGTAATCATTGTTGCAGTTATGAATGAAAACCCACTTTATTTACGAACCTCAACTCATTTCATGCACTATATAATAATTTTTTAATATTTGGCGAAGGCGCCGCGTTCGATTCGAACTGGTTTCATTGGAAATTTGTCTCATAACATTTTTCCAAGATTAAGGCCTGCTGTTCGTACAAGCGTGTGGATCGCTAATGAAGACCCTGAATTGATAACATTCATTTAATTGTTGTCAAATTTGTCATCCATTTTTGGATGATCGTTATTTGAATGCCCTTTTAGTCACTGCTGGGGAGAGATTCACCGAGTTTTGTATTCTAATTTCTTTATAATCATCCTAAATATAATAATATATAATGAACAAACGATAAATATATCCAGGATTTAATCATTCTTCATGAATGTTATGAAATCAATTTTTTCGATTTTATGTTACTGCTACATTTCAAAGTACCTACATACAATTTTTAATACAATTCTCAATTTAAAATAATCTACAAATTCGTGAAAAAATCGATACTAACAAGCAAAATAGTCAATTTGCCCTAAAAACAGATATTATAAGAATTTAAAGCCTTTTCTTTTCCAGAGGAGGGAAAATCTAAAAAACTGATTTAAGGACATTTCTACCTTTTCAAAACCAATAAACGATGAGGTTAAAACCTTTGGTGTAAAAGGTGAAACTTTTCCTAGAGATCAATTACCCTAACCACAAACTGATATTTTTTGCACTCGGCGCGCGTTTCGCTAACAAGGTTAGCATCTTCAGAAGAAGAAAATCGATACAGTATTGATCAGTATCAATTTTCTTCTCCTGAAGATGCTAACTATGCTACTGATCAATACTGTATCGGAAGTCAAAATTCCACTACACGGCCCTCAAGCCCCAAAAACCAGAGATATATCAACACCGGCCGTAAAAGCCTACATTCTTTCAATACTGTATCAATTTTTTTTTCCTGATGATGCCAACCTTGTTAGCGAAACGCGCGTCTAGTGAAACAAATATCAGTTTGGTGTTAGGGTAATTGATCTCTGGGAAAATTTTCTCTTCAAAACCATTCAAATAATTTTCATGAATGTTAAAATGAATAATTGCTTTCAAATAGTAAAAATGAAATCGAGAATAAAACATACTCCGGTATGAATCAGAAAGCGAAGATCACCGTTTGAAAGTCTACGTACATCTGAGAGGTGTCGCTTATTATAATGTGGGTTTTGTAGTGGATGGGATTGATTATACTAAGAATGTTTACAAAAGGAAGATATTCATTCAGAACATTTTTCTCATATGTGTAATTTGCAATTAGTACGTAACGTTCCTAACTGACAAAGCAACCAATTTTTCCTGATAACAATTCGCTTTTAGAATTGTGAGAGAGGTTTTCCTGAGGCTTACAAACCAGAAATTCAAAGTGAATGTTAGTTTCTATCTACTGTCCCTTGATTCACGCGGTGTTCTTTGAACGTTACAGGGCTTCCCTTTCTTTTGAATCTGCTTATAATAAACTAGAATTCTGGAAAAAAAAAACTGGAAAATAGCCTACAGTTGAACATATCCTGAATCTTATTTCCGCATGAATAATGTTTTAGTCAATTCTTGTGTTCGCTGAATTTCATAATCAATGATTCATTTCAGTTTCCCGAATAATTTCAAACATTTGATGATGAAAGTTTCTTCAAGAATATCAAAAAGATGAATCAGTCTCCATGCTAATACTGGCGTTTCTTTTCTCTCTGATATCGACAGAACCCAACAATTCCAATCCAACTGTCTCTTCGCGCATTTATATTCACAGACCATCCACTTACGAAAAAGTTACGAGTTCGATTTCGTGCGTCTCAAAATTAATTGCATTGCTGATCCCCGATTATTATTCGACGAGAATAAATTGCGTCAACACATTCGAAATAATAGTTCATCATTCCGCCATTATAGTCGCAGATTCTTTGTTATCTCTATTTATATCCGGGCGCTCAATGAATAGATGCTTTTCCGGATTAATCCGCAAGATGATGGGAAATTGGTGGTTTCCCCAGTAACCGGGAAATTGAAGTCTACGCGGAGGGCATCAGATTGTCGTAGGAAATATTCGGGCATGTTATCTCGTCGTTCGGTTGATCAATCTATCGAGAGAGAGTCGTCCGAGCTATTGTTACCTCCGATATTCGATAAATTCGGTGCAGTTTCTAGTGACACGGCGAATTATTCATGCTGATTGAAAACAGCTGGTGAAACATGAGATGTATCAGCAGGTATCCTTTGCGGTCTGTTGAATTGATAATTTCATGACTGTGCGAATTTGGACCGAAGAAATTCTTTTTTTTTTATATATGCAGGTTCGCACGAGAGGGAAGCAATGTAATGTTCAAAGAACACCGCGTGAATCAAGGGACAGGAGATACGAATTTACATTCACTTTGAATTTTTGAAGTAAGCCTCAGGAAAAATCTCCATCGTCAAGTAGTTGCAAAGTTCAGCTGTTCTATTGAAAAAAGATCCCTGAGCAAGAGTGGTTCGACAAGTTTCCAAGTTCACTACAAAGGGGTGGGAATTCTGTACTCGTCGAGTCATGCGTGTAAATATTGCCAAGGGTGGAACGATTGAAAAAAATTCGGAAGAGCACCGACCGTGAAAATATCTATAGAAGAGAGACAAGTCTCCGACCTTTCTACGATGTTCCCATGAAGTGAGCGAGTCTGTGAGCGAAGAATCACCAACAAGATGAATTGCTTTTCTCTGAATAGAATCGAGAAGCCTCAATGAATGTTTTGGTGCCGAACTCCACACATGAGAACTATATTCCAAGACAGATCGTATCTGAGCCTTGGAGTTCATCAGAAGCTGGCGTGAAGTGCAGTATTTCTTCGCACGAAATAGAAATTCAAGTTTCTGAGAAGCACCTTTAGCGATCGTTCTCACATGGTTTTCCCATGAGGGATTATTACTGATCGCAATTTCTAGCATCGAGATACTTGACTTTGTAGAAAAAGTTACTCCTGACATCTGAATACTAGATGATAGATCGGCTTTCCTTGAGAAGAGACTTGGGCTGGATTCAGACAGATCCGAAATCCAATCGTACGACGATCCGATAGCTTTCTGATTGGTCCAAATTCAAATTTAGACCAATCAGAAAGCTATCTGATCGTCGTACGATCGAATTTCGGATCTGTCTGAATCCAGCCTTAGACGTAAAATTGTTTAGGTGGCAGTTCTGATGGACTAGTTCATTGCAATGGGTTAAGATAGTCGAAAATACCCTTAATAACATAATTTCGGAAAAACATCCGTCAAAATTTTTTTCTTCCTCTCTTTTTCTTCATGAGGGTGAAAAAATGGTCTTTTTCACGTTTTATTTTTCTTCTCGAAATGTAGGGCTCGGAAATTATTGAAAAAATTCACGTATATAAAAGACAAGTATGGTCTTCGAATTAAATTTTTCTGTTCCTCGAAATTTTTTGTGAAAATAGGTGCTAAAACAGCTTAAAGGCGATTTTTTATAAAAAATTCGTGAAAAATGCTTTGTTGTCAAGTGTCATTCCTGGTATTATAATAAACGTTACTAATTATTGTTATAGTGTATAGCTTTGTTAAAACAATGTAATAATATCACCCAGAACACCTGGGTTTGCCATCTTTTACGAATTTGAAATTAAAGACAAAATTTCTGAAGGTCCTTATGGGGGGCCCCGGGGCTTAAAAATTCTCATTGCGAGGAACGTAATGTCTTCAATATACGTGCATTTTTCGATAATTTTTGAGCACTAGATTTTTGAGAAAATAATAAAACGTCAAAAATATCATTTTTTTCACACTCAGAAGGGAAAAGAGGGAAACTAGAAAGAACTGTAACAAACAGCACGCTTTCCTATCTGTGTGTGTTCGTTCTCTGTGAAAATTGATAAAAAACAGTTATTGGCTATACTCAATGTGAATTGAAAATATTTCCACTTGTATAATAGCTCAACTTTTCAGAATTGAATATGTTCGTGTACTACGTGGAATTGCATTTCAAATATTTTTTTTTTTTTGAGATTTTTCGTTGAAATCAATGGCGAAATGGTTGCAGATTTTTTTTTAAATCACAAAAAATGCCTTTTCCCCAAGTGCCACCAATGAATTGAACGTTTTTCCTTTTCATATCGTGATATTATACTATGCTTCAATAGTTTAATGAATGCAATTCCATACTCTCGATAGGGCATTTAAATCTAAATAAGATAATTGAAATTGATTTTGGTCAAAGAATGTTGTTCAGAAAGTTCAAATGGTCCAATGGATACTTTGCTTGGCCTGCTCGCTCTCCGGATTCAACGCCTTGCCTGTGAATAATCTGAAATAACTTCAACAGCTCATTGAAAATGCTTTTGATTTGATTATATTTTCGAAACATGTTGAGAGTCCTGGATTCGCCGAGCAAGATTGTGTATAAATGGACAATTTTGAACAGTTTTTGTAAAAACATATTTAATAGTGTTGGTGGTTTTTTAATATTGTCAATCATGTAAACTAACTCTCTTATTATCCAACTATTACATGATTTTTGGTAAATCAACTTCTTCTGATGAGTTGTACAAGCTGAATGAATGACTCAACTTTGACAACACCCTGTATTTTCTTCAGCTTAAGGTGATATGTTCCTATCTATCTAACTTCATAATGCTATGGAACCCAATTGAGCTCTGGTTGCTGTTTTCGATTCTTGCAAGAATTTATTCTTTTTATTTTTTCTGAAATGATCTCAAACCAAATCATTTTCATAATTTCAATATTTTGCTTCAGGAAAAAAAACTTTTTTTCGATTTGTGGATTCTGTATGCGATCAAAGTGTGAAATAATTGATATTACAATATTACTGTCAAACTGAAACGTTTGCGATGCTATAATCAATAGTTGAGTGACATGAAAATTTTGAAGTTTTGATATATCATTCTGAGGAATTAGTGCGTGAAGCCTTCTTCCAAACATCACGAAATAAACGCATTTCACTCTCCCTTGATCAAACAATTTGATGGGTCTCACAACGGTGCGTTTTGTACATTTCAATCAAATATCTTATCACGAGGGTGATTTCCTCACCCCTTTCTTGAGAAGGTATTTTGGGATGGTCACTTACGTTGGATACCTGTTGGCCAAGAGAGAATGAAAGAAGAACGGGCCCTAAGTACCTATTAGTCATTCGGCGGGAATTCTCTGATGCTGCGCGGGCACATTAGTACTGATACTGTCATCGAAATTTATGAAAATAGCGATAGACTCTAAGATGGAAATATGTGAGTATGACTACAGTTCGATAAACTCTAATATTCCAATTCATGATCACCAGAGCATTCGTGGAAACAGCATGTCAGTCTACTTAATAATAATAGTAATAGATGATTTCATTGCTACACCAGAATAGATGATATAAACAGGTAGAAAACATAATTGGGACATACATCTGTCGATTCTGGTTGGCAAAAAGCAGCATTTGCTTTTCATGGATACAGGAAAGAAGAAATAGCTCTTTTCCATGCAAACTCTTGGATTGGAAGTGAATTGAGTGACTCGAAACGTCTTCACAGTCATCTGTCAAATTTGCTATTGGAATTTAATAACAAAATAAGATATGTGTGTGATTCCAACAAAAGATTTACAAACCAAACTTCATGAAAAAGTTGTTTCGAGACGCTGAATGTGTCAAATCCTGGAATAGAATATTAATTACTTTGGTCTTCGCATATAATCGGTATGTCAAAATTTGACAAACCGTAATGTGTCACTGATAGAGCCTAGTGGCTAGAACCTTAGCTATTAAACCAAGCATAAGCGGTTCAAATCAGCTGTGGGTGGATTACTATTGTTATTTTTCTTTATTCCTCTCTCTCTCTCTCTCTCTCACACGAAACATTTCCACTTAATTCAATTGAACTATCGAGGATTTTGATTCAGATTGAATGTCCAAAATGTTATCAATCTCAGACTCACATAGTCCTGGCATGAAATTTTACTTCCGATTTTTTTTCCCAGTTGTTAATTTTGTCAAAAAATTCACCAATCAAATAAATTTTCGGAAATGAATCATGCCCTGGGAAAATTATAAGTGAGAATTTTTGGTGAACTCATCACAGATCTATAGGTTAGGTTATTAGGAGTGACAGCTATCCCATTTCGCCCGCTGCAATTGATTTGTTTCTCGCATATGAATAATACTTGTGACGTCACACTTCTGTTGGGTTAAACCAAAGGAGAAAACGTAGTCGCGAGTTAGTTTTTGATAACCCATAAGCGTTACAATAATCGGCTAAAACTTTATAAGTTATCAATCTCTGTTGTTTGTTTCTTTTTGTGATCTATTTCTTTTTTTGAATTGACGCCCGAAAACATAGTACAACTTATCGTGATTGGATCTGCTTGTCATAACATCGCTAGATCAAATTTTCGGGATTTATTTTCTGTACTGAAGTCAGCTCTTTCTCTGTGTTTCAATCGTTATGTTCGTTGCAAGTACTTTGGAGTGGAATTTTGCGGATTATCCTTCAACTCGACCCGAACCTTATCTAATCTCGGACGGAAGTTTCTAGCGATCGAAATGTGTTCGGCAGCTGTGAAGTGTGTGATCTGAAGGGGACTCTCTCTCACTGTCAATCATTCCGGGTAAATTGTTTTAGTGCTGAGTGGGAGAACATGTTAACTAAAAAATTGTTCTAAAATTGTTCGTTTCCGTTAACCAGCTGACGAACGTCAACCCTCAGAAGTCGAAACTTGTGCGAGCAATGGATCAACGAGGCCTTACCTTTTAACGTGCGATTACCCAGCACGGTGGACCGGCGAGGATTCGAACCCCGGCCTTCCGCTTGATAGGCAGATATGCTAACCACTACACTACCGAGACCATAACTCCTATTAGGAGTTATGGAGGATCCAGTTCCGACGTATGATTGATTTGAGTACATTCAGTCGTTTGTACTAATTTTTCGACGTATCATTCTGGAAGACTTTCAATTAATAAAAAAATCAGGGTTGTAGTCATGTGAATATCATCGAAATCTCAATTTATTCATAGCAGATCAACTTAAAATCTACTTTATCGGAAATTATTGGTGTATCCAGTGAGAAAGTTCTTTATTCATCTATATGCCCACTGATGAGTTGTAGGGTTATTTTTCTCTGAATGAAACAAGCTTGTCTGGTTTTGAGAATGGAATATTGTCCCGATGAATGATATTTTTTTGGAAATGTGTTCTCTTTTGTGTAAAGATATCCTATAAGTGATATATGTTTCAATCAAATTTCGATTGCTTGTATAAAAAATTACAGATGGTACTAGAGAAAAGCCACTTCTATGTGATTCAGCGCCCGTCGCGCCATATAGGCAGTGGAGTGGCTGTTTTAGATAGTCTCTTCCATTTTATGAATGACCAAACATCTATAAATGATTACATATCAGCAGATAGTGTTTATTGCTCGAGTTTTGATGTAACTTTTTTATAGAAGTGGTATTCCTCTTCGGTGACTTGGAGAAGAAAAGAGACAGAAATCAGTTACTCAAAAACAAATAGAGCTTCTCCATGAGGATTTCAAAAAGTGGTATTCTTCTTCCCGTCCAGGTATTTTGTAGAAATTGATGTTCTCACGGATCTTCGATATCCAAGATGAATTTATACATATATACATTATATATACATACATATTGTTGACCCCTGCCAAATTTGTAGTTTAAAAAAATGGGTCTGGTCGTGAACTATCAGGATTCAATGAGTGATATTCAACAGAAAAATCTTGTAGCTTCATATCATTGGGACTAATTTTCCTATTGGAAGTTTTGCTTCATTATTAATTGATATTATGCCATTATCGCAAATGGATAAAGTATTCATGCCGACCGCACAACAAACGACTGCGCTCATTCATTCATAAAGTACTCGTGTTTGGATGTTTTCCACCGGCGAAACGAATTATTACTGCTTTTTGAATCGGCCACGTATTTCCCGAGGGTATTGTGAAACCTCTGGAAATAATTCAACGGGATGGGAAAAATATGGTGAATCCTAGGAAGTAAAATTCACTTGAGGGTTGAAAGGGGGTTCAAAAACCACAACTGGCTTGGCTTAACCATAACGGGAATTACAATTACACCGGCGTTGTCTGTCTCAACTCCACCGAATGTAGTGGTATTGCCTAGGGTCTTATTGTACGTTGTTTTACGTCCGCCAGCGATATTTTGATAGTTTATGGCAGAGGTTCCCGAACTTCTTTTTCTCGTGGACCACTTTCAAAATTTTATTATTTCCGGTAGACCCCCTGCTGCTACTGTATTCCCAAACTCCTAAAAAATATCACCCTATATTGGGGGTGTTGAGAAGAAAAAAAGTAGCACATTTTCTTGGGACCTGTTCATTAAAATAATACTTGTGGTTATACAAAAATACAAAATTATCAACATTTATTATTACAATCAACAATTGGCAAAAAATCAACAATGAATTCTGAAATGTGAATCAACAATAAAAGATAGTCATGCTTTTAATCAGACGGATGTACTTGATGAATTGACACCAAATTATCAATATTTGGATTCAGTTTTGTGAGAATTTCAAATTTCCCCGTTCTGTGATGTTCAATCTGCTCCTTTCCTTTTGTTAACAGATTGTTAACTGCACTAAAACTTCTTTCGACAAGATATGACGAGGGAAACGCTATCAAAAATTTTCTCGCAATTTCCCACAGCCTAGGATATTTTCCGGGTGTTTCTGCCTGCAGCTATAATGTTTGATACCCTCCCTCTTTCAAATTTCACCTTCAGCTTCTCATTGGTACTAATTTCGAGTAGCTCTTCTTGTAATATATAAAACATTTCCGTTTTTCAAATGGAGTTTCCATCTTCAGAATATCTTCAAATCTATTTTCGAAGTTATCATGCAGGGTATTTGATTGTAATATAATATGATTGATAAATTACGATATACAATAAAAATATGTATAACAAATAGGCAAATAGTTACTTTTTCCGGCACTGCAAACACTGACATTGATTCACTCACAGTCACACTTTTATGTTCAAAATAGCGGAAACAAATGAAGTAACGTTTTGTTGTTGGCATTCGTATTTATACTAATGTAGATTGCAAGAACAGCGCAAGTCGCATTTCATCCCTTTGCAGGTCTAAACAAGCATCCCGTACAAGCGAGTTCACGGGCGGCACTTTGCAAGTCTCGACATGTGTTGCACACCTGTACTATTATCTATAATTCTATTCGATTCTGTGTTTGAACAAAGTCTAGAGTACCTATCTAGTGAATGATGCTACCTACCTAAGTTGATAGGTGAATCCAAGCCAAAATTTTTGTTCTTTGTTATGGAAACCAGAAAATTTTTCGTGGACCCCCACTTCCAACTTGTGAACCCCTGTTTTCTTTTCACGTCTACGTGGATTCCCGTGTGGTCTACTATGGACCCCTGGGGGTCCACCTGGACCACTTCGGGAACCTATGGATTATGGTATTATCATTGTTGGCACTTGCCAGTCGATTACTTGATGAAAGAAATTGCATCATTTGAGTGTATAGCTGTAGACGAGGATAGTCGTTGCAGGTGCCTCCTGAAAGAATGGCTGTCGACGGACCTCTTGATGCTACAAGCCGAAACGCAGTGAAAACGTGTCCAAATATTTGGGAGTATTTCATTGGTATAATTAGTTTATTTATTTATAAAGAAGGAATACAAACGGGACTGACCCAAAAACAGTATTCACAGATATGTTATTTCACAATATTATAATCTATATCTATGTATGATTTGTAACAATGTTACGAAATTGAGTGCATGGACTGAATACAAACAATATAAAAAAAATTAAAAATGCATCAATGGAATAAATTACACACATATATACATACATGCATACACATATTATGAGTATACACAAAAATACCAATCAAATCTGAGTAGCAAGAAAATGTTTTTTCAAGGTGTAGGAAAACTTCGAGAATGAGAAAGAGAAAATATCAATAGAGTTGATTGTTGTACTGATTTCTCAGTTACAGATGAACAGATAGAGGAAATGAAGCATAATGATGTAGTTGCGGTGTTCGATTACTACTACTACTACTTTCTTTCGCGAACTGATACGTAGGAAGCCGGTAGTCGCCTACGGGCTCGAAAGATCGAAAATAAAGTTCAATGGCATAATCGACAGTTGGTCGCGATCAATTCTAGAATTTTAAGCTGGTCGATTGTGATTGCTGGCTGACCAACTTTGGATTGAAAGTACCATGAAGTGATATTCATTTTGCAGTATGTATGAAGGTTAAGTAATCTCGAATAAATTGCTGAGATTTATCAAAGATGGCAAACTTGTGGCAAACTTGTTCATTATGCTTTCATAGAGTGAGAAGGTACGAAAAAATTTTTTGGGGGTATAGTTTTGCGGACGGTAATACTCTTCATACCAGTTTCTGTTCCAGAATCCCCATACCAATACGAGAAACAAAAATGCAGAGAAACATTCACGTCAATAGAATTAACGATGACTTGGCAAGATGATAGAATGGGATAAACCCAGGCATGCCTCTTCTCAAAAAACCGATCTATCATTATCTAGAATTCAGATGTCATGAGTAACTATTTCTACAAAGTCAAGTATCTCGATGCATGTAATCACGATCAGTAAAATTCTATCATGGGGAAACCGTGTGCGATCGATCGCTAAAGGTGCTTCCCAGAAGCTTTGATTTCAATTCCGTGCGAAGAAATACTTCACTTCGCTTCAGCTTCTAATGATCTACAAGGCTCAGTCAGATACGACCTGTCTTGGAATATAGTTCTCATGTATGGAGCTCGGCACCACAATATTCATTGAAGTTTCTTGATTCTATTCAGAGAAAGGCAATCCGTTTTGTTGGTGATTCTTCGCTCACAGACACGCTCACTTCGTTGGAGCATCGTAGAAGGGTCGGGAACTTGTCTCTCTTCCATAGATCTCTCTTCTGAATTGTTATCAATCGTTCCACGCTTGGCAATATCTGCACGGATGACTCGACGAGTACAGAATTCCCACCCATTTGTTGTGAACCTGGAGACTTGCCGAACCTCTCTTGCTTAGGGATCTTTTTTCAATAGAACAGCTGAACTTTGAAACTCCTTGCCGAGAGAGATTTTTTCTGAGGCAAACTACAAAAATTCAAAGTGAATTTTTGTTCATATCTCCTGTTCCTTGATTCACGCGGTGTTCTTTGAACAGGGCTTCCCTTACGTGTGAATCTGCATATGAAAATAATAAAAAAATGTACCGATCAACTGTTTCGTATCGATATTTCAGAAATGACCTATAAGGTGAATCATACAACTGTGAAACAAACTGATGCTATCATGGAAAAGCGCATGCATACAGGGTATACCAACAAAAAAATACTACCCCAATCATCTGAAACGGATGACTTCATGAAAAATCTCGGGAATCGTAATTGGATTTTCACAGTTCATTGCCCCACCATCATTTTGAATCACACACTTGACATTGACATTTGACAGCACATCATATGTAATACAATTTTCGAAGATCATCAGGGAAAACATCTCCCAAAATTTCTAAACATTTCAACCTGAATTTTTGTTGGAAGTTAATTCCCGAACTTCTAATTGTTCAGATAGAAATCGGAAATCTGCTAAAAAATAATTCAGTCATAAAATTCTGTACATTATCCGTAAATAACTCTTCGCATCAACTGTTATCATCCTCCCACTCAGTCAAAATTTTGTGAAAATTTTATAGATAATTTTTCAGGCCATAATATGTGGGAGTTTTTTTTACCGCATCGTCGTTCAGGAAGTATCAAATATTGTATTTCGAATAATGCGCATGTGCAAAGAAAGATTCCGAAATTATTGGGCGTTTTAAGGACGTTAAGTGATAATTAAGTTTTGAAATTACCCCCGTTGGCAGCAATATCTCATTATATGTTTTTTTGATGGCGGAAAAAACGGAATGACATTTAGCAGAATATCCCCGGGCAACCAGAATTAAGCATCGCTCGGCTAGAGCGTTTTAATTTGCGTCCCGATTATATTTTCATGATCTGCTCTCTCGTAAAAATGAAAGAGGAAATTTCGTTAATGTGAAACCATTCAGAATCGAGAGTCCTCCACCACTTGAAATCCTACAAGGTTTCCCAAAGAAAACTCCACCTCAGCTCCAAACAAATCATTATCGTTATTATTGGTGAATAACATTCACCTACGTAGAGGTTAGAAATATCTATATGTATGTACATTTCGGTTTCGTTCTATAGGCCAGTAGATATTGACAATCAATTCACAATAATTCCAAAGGTTTTTCAAACTTTACCGGTATATTAGTGCGTGAATGGAAACAAACTACAAAATTTTGCGTAAGCCTGCGATGAACGGAACATTGTTTAAATGGTAGAAACGTTTTAATGCTTTATTTTTGCACAGAAATTGCGAAAGTTCTGCAAACTAGGAGTACCATGTTGTTTTACAACTACAACATGCATTAAGTTTGCAACCTTGTTACAGTCACGGAACTTTATGTTCGTCTCATATGTTGTAGTTTTCCATTGTAATTTGTTTAAAAAAAAATTACAAAAGTTCTGCAGAAATCGTAAGTGAATTAATATAATGTTCAACATAGTTACTTACATTTGCAACCATTTCTGAAAAACGGAATATGTATTTATTAAACTTGTTTCCTCAACTCCGCAATGTCCAGTACACACAGGTATTAATTGAGATCATTACAAAAGGTTTTATACGTGGTTGCAAATGAAGATAAAATCAGTCTCAGTGGATATGAAACTTTGCAACCTCGAACTTAAAACGGAACCTTAATTATTCAAGAAATACTAATCGCATTTTTACAACCCCAGGACGGGACTTACATCACAGTTATGCAGATGAATACTTATCATTCGGGTTATGCCTATTACATTTTGTACTGGTTTACTGGATCTGAATTCCTCTGTTAGTAGATACCGGTGTTTAATATTGTTTAGTTGTGTGTGGTATACTTTATTAACTACTAGTTTTCAACACATCACTAGTTTTCAGATTTTTTGCTTTTTTTGAAAGAGTAGAAATGAAAAATTATCTTTCTTATGTGTTTACCCTTATTTCCGTGTTACGGAAAAATTTCGATACTTGTTTCAATCAAAATTTGCGCAAATATATTTTCCGTTCGACGCAAGTGGTTGCAAATTGAAGTTTTCCTCAATAACATTATTTCGGTTATTTATGCAAGTTTGCAGAAATTTTGTTTTTTTTTTTTAAATTAGGATTATTGCCATTTTTTTTTTGATAAAACGAAACGTTCCGTTTTGTTTGAATGGTTGCGAATTTACCAGAAGATGTAAACTGCTATTTTTCATTGATTCGAAAGTTTGCAGAACTACTACTACTGGCCTACTAATATACCAATAATTCACAAATCTCAGTCGGTGTGCTACGAGGATTGCTGTATACAAGCGATATTTGGATTACTCAATAAAATATTAGCGGCATCTTGGACAATAAAAATGGACTGGCCCTGATGGGCGACAGTGCGACAGATGCTATACTTGGAAAATGGCTGATGAAGTGGTAAAGTTCCAGTTTTTGATAACTGCAGAAGAAGGTATGAGTACCTATATCTTTTTTGTACATTCGGAACTGAGATAGTGTTTGCTAGCTATAAAATTGTGTCTGGGTAAGCCTATTTTCTAGAATAACTACATTGGTGTGTACACGTTATTGGGGATCTTAACACTTCGTTAATTCCAATGAGTACAATGACGCTTAGAATGAAAGGCGAAGAGGTTGGAAAGTCTCAAAGTAGGTCGTGATAGTAATTTACGTAACAATTTCCGAAAGTTATATTTTACGGGGTGAGTAGAAAGTTTCCAGGACGAGCAGTAGTCACATTTGGATCGTCTCACGTATAATAATTTTTCTGCGGGCGTTTGTGATGTCAAAAATAATCTGGTGAATACATTACTTATGATTAACAATTATTTTCTCCCTTGGTTTTTTGTTAGGTTACTAACCTAAAAAACTGCCAAGAAAACGTTCATCCAACTCAAGATTTTCGAAGAGTTCTCATAAAAGTAGCTTATACTGATATTATCAAGTATTTCAACAGAAGTGGCGGTATTGAAATTATTATAATTAGACGTATCAATATTTGACTTTATCGAAAATAAATCATGAGTGGCCGCTTTAGCAGCTTCATTCACTCTTATGTAGAATTAACCCGACTGAACTTTCACAACTGATTTCTAATTTTTGAAATGGAAAAGCGAATACACTCTTGAATAGTATAGGACAAGCGCTGTCATGAACCAAAAAGCAGTTGTTATTATTGCCAAGGCCGCCTACGTAGCTAACGGAAATCGTAAAAAAGTCCCGAAATTAGTTGCTTTCAGAACGATTTGTGTGAAGTGAGACTTTCGATTCTATTATTCATACCGATAGTTTTGATTTCAGGACGCCTGCAGAAAAAATCGTACTACCTACCACGTCTTCTTCTGAGTGAACAATTTTTCACTCTCCAACCTGAAATCACATTAAAAACAAGCACATTTTCGAATGATTCAGAATAAAAGATATTTTCAGCGAGAGAAACCTACGTCGAAAAGAGTTAGATGCTGTGGCTGATTGATTGGCTGATGTATAGTAGTTTTCACAATAAATGGTATTGACTGAAGAATTTTAATAAAACCAATTAGACCCTTAAGTTGTGAAATCCGAGATGCACTTCATAAATGTAAAAGGACCGGATTCAGGTAATTTTGTTTCTCAGAGAGGGATTGTAGAGGATTACAGCTTACACTTCTTGTTCATTTTAGTCTTTGTATTTCATTGGAAGTGTTCACTTGTGTTAAGGCGTGCAATAATTTTATAACATTTATGTGTTATTACAGACATTAATAGCAAAGATTTTATACCCCAACGTACAGAGTAGGCAGTATGTGGCGTCCGTGGATAAAAAGTAATAGTGCTCCTTCCAGTGGTTCGTTGAAGAAGAATCACTTATCTTGTGACGCGAAAATCATTATAAAAAATGTGTATAGTTCCTTACTTCAGCAAGGATATAACGCGGGTGCTGCAGCAAAAGTAACCAGTAATTTGACGAAGGTGCCTCTTACTTCAGTTAGACGAATTGTTGAAAATTCTATGGAATCAAGATAAAAGCGTAAAGATTCCGGTGTCACAAAAAGTCTAGACGACTGGGAATCGCAAAATTGACAAGAGACAAGTAATAATGGAATCCACACGTTTAATAAACTGGCGTTCTGAATATATAACGTCAATAAGAAAATACCGGTCTGAAAATCGGCCAATACTCTACCTCGACGAGACGTGGTTTGACACGCATGACACCCCTTCCAAAGGATGGTCTGATTCCTCTGATAAGTGTAAAACAAAAGCACCATCAAATAAAGGGAAGAGAATCACAATATTACACGCAGGATCAGAAAATGGTTGGATCCCAAACGCTATGTGGCTTTCTGCCAAAAATATTAAGGACTCTTGTGTTGATTATCACGAAGATACGACAGCAGAGCTTTTTGAAGATTGGTTTAAAAATTGTCTGTTACCCAACATTCCGCCAAACAGCGTTATAGTGATGGACAACGCAAGCTATCATAGTCGACAATTGCAAAAAATTCCTGGCTCAAAGAATACGAAATTGGAGATTCAAAACTTCATGGCTGCAAATGACATATATTTTGAGGAAAATTATACAAAAAAAGAACTTTTACAAGTGCTGCAGTCATTTTCTTGAAAAAACGTATGTTTGTGATACAATTGCAGAAGAATTGGGACATACAGTGTTACGACTACCTTCCTACTACTTCGTGTTCAATCCCATAGAGCTTATGTGGCACCAACTTAAATCGAGCGTGCGCGGAAAAAGTACTCCTCCGACTTTAAGTGGTAGTGTGGTAGAATTAATTACGAACTGTATGAATGACATTCCTACCGAGAGTTGGAAAAGTTCTGTTAGTCAGATTATAAATGTTGAAAACTCGCACCTTTCTGTAAAATCAATTGCGCCAATTATAATTAATTTAGATGAGGATAGCGATAGCGACACTGAACTAAATATAGAATAGAATTGTAACATTTAAATAAATTACTTGTATATCTCCTACATTATGCAAAATTCAAATTTCTTAAATTCGACCCTGTAGCACATTTGCATCTCTTACCAGATGATTTTCTACACAATGGGATTAAATCGGGTAGTTTATCGCAGTTAATGAACTAATACCATTTACTGTGAAAAATACCATACCGGTAATGTTTTGTTTCTGGAAACTAAAGGCTAAGCAAGAAACTGAGATGGTGAGTGATATCTCGTCAAGGTTATCTTGTTTCGTGTAAAAACTTTGGTGTGTACACCTCAGCGGGGATGTGAACACATATTTTTTTTATATGCAGATTCACACGAAAGGGAAGCCCTGTGATGTTCAAAGAACACCGCGTGAATCAAGGGACAGGAGATACGAATTAACATTTACTTTGAATTTCTGAAGTTTGTAAGCCTCAGGAAAAACCTCTTTTGGCAAGGAGTTCCACACCTCAGCTGTTCTATTGAAAAAAGATCCCTGAGCAAGAGAGGTTCGACAGGTTTCCAAATTCATAACAAAGGGGTGGGAATTCTGTACTCGTCGAGTCATCCGTGTAGATATTGCCAAGCGGGGAACGATTGATAACAATTCGGAAGAGCATCGACCGTAAAAGTATCTATAGAAGAGATACAAGTCTCCGACCCTTCTACGATGTTCCAATGAAGTGAGCGAGTCTGTGAGCGAAGAATCACCAACATATGAACGAATAAGGAGAGGTCGGCAAAGTGAACATTCGTTTAATTTCCAACCTGTAGGTAAGAAACAAGCACATTGCGAAATGATAATGAACAAAACATATTATTCAGCTACGGAGATATTCCTTGTGGGAGTTTGAGTGAAATGCCCCACATGAATGGGTTCGGATGATATTTTAGTAAAAATATCACAGTTTCTTGTATGATTCTTACTGGAAATGGGTATACAAATCCTCGACACGTGTGTCGCTATACAATAGCTTCCTTGACCAGGATAAATAGGGAATGGGGAAGCAATTGTATAGCAAAACACATGTCGCGGTTTTGTATACTCATTGTCAGTGGGAAACGTACAGGAAACTGTGATTATTGTGTTGAAATGGATTTTCATCGAGTATCAGGCCAGTTCTATTCAACTATATTTTAGTGTGATCACCCGTGCTGAGAAATCCGTATGACCGGTGTTGAATGACTGGTTCACAGGTCCCAGGTAATCGCCTACGCCAAGAATGCGCCGCCTCGCCGACGGTTGAGACTCCCTACCAACTCGATGGCCTTGGTCAACCACCGGACACCACCATTGGCGTCCTAGTGGAATCTAGAACGATTCCTATCAAAACCTCCTACCTTAATTCATGCATTCTGTTTGAAAAAAATTGTTGAATTTCGATTTGAATTCTGACCGCCATGAGTATTTTACCAAAGATGGAAATCTCATGAGACAGGCACAACACTCAACTGCATTGAAGAATATACTATTATTTCTTGTTTCGGTAGTTCAGGGAAGTGTTCATAATTTTGGTGATGTCATATCATTTGGATGTTATATGGATTTTAGATATCTTCCATGTGGTAGGTTATTGGGCCATCAAAATTGTCCAGGTTTTTTCACTACCCATATCATATCGTATCAGACGTCAATAAATTATTATTATAATATGATAGATTGAACACTCCAAAACTGTTAAGAGAAGAATTCGACTACTTCGAAACAGTTATCATTTATTATTCACAATATTATCTTGGAGTTAAAGAAGGATAAATTATCGAATAGGATCAAAATCAATATGAGGTAGAATTAGTTGAACTATTTTCATGTATGTAGCACCGTATTTTTCTCCATTAATGGTTTTCTGTCTATCGAGATAATCCCACAACCCTGTTTTTCTCATGAGACAGGCACAACACTCAACTGCATTGAAGAATATACTACTATTTCTTGTTTCGGAAGTTCAGGGGAATGTTCATAATTTTGGTGATATCATATTATTTGAATGTATGGATTTTAGATATCTTCCATGTGGTAGGTTATTGGACTATCAAAATTGTCCAGTTTTTTTCACTACCCATATCATATTGGATGGTCACAGACGTCAATAAATTATTATTATAATATGATGATAGGTTGTACACTCCAAAACTGTAAAGAGAAGAATTCGACTACTTCGAAACAGTTATCATTTATTATTCACAATATTATCTTGGAGTTGAGGAAGGATAAATTATCGAATAGGACAGGAACACATCAAAATCAATATGAGGTAGAATTAGTTGAACTATTGTATGTATGTATGTAGTATTGTATTTTTCTCCATTGATGGTTTTCTGTCTATCGAAATATTCCCACAACCCTGTTTTTGACCCTCATGCTGGTTTTCTATATTTTCGTCCCTATTCTCTTATATTTAATGAATCTCATAGTGGATCTTGGAAATGGGGCTCAAAGGACATTGAAAGATAGCAGCAGCATGACCAGATATCACTCATTGTACTTTCTCGTTTTTTTTTTCACAAGAGATATAATTGTTGATTTCATCATTAATATGTTGAGGCATAACTTTTATATGTAAACTATCGGTTGGAGCTAAGCAAGTAATAGTAATTATTCCTGTCCTGTTTCACTTCCATAGTTAATTGTCAAAGGGCAACCGTACCAAGTTAAAAACATGTGTTACTACTTCTCTTGATACCCCTGACTGCGTTTTCGATTGAGTTCTCCTCAATGTACCCCAAATAAACAAACTTCATGAAGAATATATTGAAATATTACAATTTACTGAATATTAGCATGTAAAATATGTTGTTTTCTGAAGCATAAACACTGTAATTCATCAAAGTAAACGATGCGAAATTAATTGGTACCATCGTGATTATCAAAAAATAGTATTACTATTTTTCCACCATTTTCATGTACCATCCAAACAAACTGTTTTTGAAGTAAATAATCGAAATTTCAATGTGAATTCTCTAAAAAACATCACAGTCATGAAAATAAATCGTCTTGATATTTCTCGAAAAATTTTGGTGACTATCTTCAGAAAACTTCAATCACAATACGACTCAATTTCTTGTTTATGTTATAATCGATAGCCAATCCAGGGAAATGAGTTGTGAGACATCAGTTGAACTCGTTTTATGTGCTGAACTTTCACTTCGAGAATATGTCTTTGTTTGTATCAGAATTTCCATTCACGAGAACATCTGCTATCGTTGCGGATTGCATGTATTATTTATGACTTTTCATCTAGCTACCGATTCGTTTGCTTTTCGCGTATTCACCAAAAATCGTAATAGTAGAAATGCATTTCCATATTTTAATCGAGTATTGTCTAGAGTTCTGAATTTGTGGGAATAATCGCAACGGCTCTTTGTGCTTGAGCATCAGTAATGAATTCGTATCCGGCAATGTATTCAGCAGCTTTGTTGTTCGTTCTGTTGGAAAACGACCTCTGAAAGATAGGGTGGGAGGACTATACCCATGGGGTGCATCGTGACGATACTGCCGTGTGGAACAATTTTTAACCTTTTATAAGTGGAAATGTGTGGTAAAAATGATCGCTGAGGAATATTTGCACTAATAGGTGAGGTGTTACACAGCACAATGGCGTATCTTTGTCACTTCTTGAAAAGCAAGAGTCTGCAACTATTGAAAAATTCAATAGCTGTTTATCGAAATGAAATTCCGTCAATATCGTGATAGTAATGGAACTTATGGTAATAATATTTGTTTTTATTGTGGTCTTACACTTGGAAATGAATAATTAATGTAAATTATCTGTCATGAGAATGCTACAAACAATCTTTTTTATCTTGGGGGAAAAAATTGTTTTTCAAAATAGAATTTTCAATCGAAAGTTATCCTAACCCCTCCTCAATTAGAAATTAGTACGCCAATGGTGAAGCCAATGTAAGAACTCGATACACGATTCTGACAAAAGCCACCATTACTCTGGCCTTTTCTTCTCGATTTTTTCCTCTGGTGCATCGGATCTTCGGTATTTACGAATGCATACTTTACCTACTATAAAACTATCTGATCATCAGGTCCGGTTCCAAGGATTTTTTTTCTTTTTTCGGCGTACATAAAAGAGTCAATTATTCATCACACAACCACGAGCCTTTTTCGTTTTCCCTCTTGGCGTTGCCTCACTGGTTTTCTACCTGTCAGGTTAGGTTATTAATTTTAATGGGATATTATTGTCTTTTCATTCTTTGCTTATATTTTTGATTTATTATCCACTGCATAAAAACGAGGAAATGCATAAAAGCTTAATATGTAAAGATTTTCCTCAATGTAGGATGTACATTGTTGGCAAACTTCATAAAGATTATAATACCCAGTAAAACAATTATTATTCATGCCCGGAAATCCATGGAAATTTTGGCTTCCACTATGAAAACCATTGGTTGAAAAATGGCTTTTTCATCAAAGGGGCTCATAATATTGTTTGATTATTGCTTATTCGAATAAATAAAAAACTGAGGTAGATTGGATGTTAATCAGTAACTATTTCGTTTTTTCTCTGAGTTCACTCATTGTGAAATTTAGATATAATTCATTATAAATTACTTGACCAAATATAATGTACGTTCCAATGTACTCAATTCTTGTTGTAACTTCAGTTAAATATGTTTTCATGCAATTCATGATGTTATTTTCGTACGTTTCCCAACTGCTCATATATATGTATATATATATATATATATATATATATATATATATATATATATATCAGGTATATCTGTGTATCTTTAGGTTACCCAACGAATCACAAGGAATATATGAAATTCCTTGCCACGACTGCCCGAGAACATATATAGGACAGACGAACCGACGAGTATCAAACAGGTCCTACGAGCACGAACTAGCAGTACGTAATTCGGACATGACCTCGACTCTCTTCAAACACCACCACGAAACCGGACACAAAATTGACTTCAACAACACGGAGACCATTGCCACAGCAACAACACTCCACTCCACAATCATTCGCGAAGCAATAGAAATTGAAAAACGCCCTTAATGCCTCAACAAACGAGACGACTCACAAAGGCTCCCCAATTCCTGGAAACCATTTATTATCCTTCTCAAACCAGACCTGTATACAGTCCGACAGTTTCAACAACGTCGGATTCTCATACAGCTATAAATACCATCCCTCTAACCACCAAACCACAATCTTCACTCTGCCAAGATGAGTGCTGGGGTTTAAGGAGACTTAGGCCTCGCCACCAAGTCAAGCAGTCTTTAGAATGGCTCCAAAAATCGGAGCCGAAACGTCGAAAGAAGGAAAATTCTAGACGCGGTTCAACCGGAAGTTCCAGAGAGCACATATCCGACCACGGAAGCCTATCCGAGCACATATATATATATATATATATATATATATATATATATATATATATATATATATATATATATATATATATATATATATATATATATATATATATATATATATATATATATATATATATATATATATATATATATATATATATATAGAACCTTAAAAGTGATATGATGAATGTAGAACTCACCAAAGTTTGATTCTAAAATAAATTGACAAAATGAAATACATGAGATAGAACGTTGTAAAATGTAATTGGGAAAGTCAGTAAAAAATATTGACGTTTGTTAGATTACCTTCTTAGGAGATGAAGTATATATTTGAACATATTACAGTGTGCAGATTAGAAATGAGTTGTGAAGAATATCAACCGAATCAGATCTAGTTGAAAATTTTGCTAAAATTTTGAATTTCTTATTTTTCATTCGAGTTGTTCGGATATTTTCGTTCTTATATGAACTATTTCGAGAAATACTATATATATATATCTATATATATATATGTTATTTTGGATATTTTTCTGATTTTTATATATCTTTCAATCTACATTCATACTACTATGTACATGCTTTGTCCACAAGATTTACTTCTTACGACATCAAAGTATATTTATTATTATTATTAAAAAAGTGGCACACCCATGAATTCATTGTGTAATGGCATTATTTGAATTTTCTCTTCAATCGTGTCGGTAGAGACAAAGGATAGATATAATTTCACAGAATTGAACTGTTTTGTTTCCAGTGATTTGTAGCAGATGTGTATCAGTTTTGTGAATGCATGGCATATAATCGGATGATGCATATTGGTATTTCAGTCATAGATAGGATTGAAATTTCGCACCACATCTATCAATACACTGTTTTACATATAAATACATGGAGGAACGTGATTCGACCTTCCAGGGACGTATACACTTGTTGGATGTTAAAATGTTAATGACCAATCGGTGGTCAGTGAATTATTTCAGTTGTTTATATTCACTAAGCATACAGTGAACGATTATTGCATTTTGGCTCAGATTTTTCAACGACCTTGTTATTCCAAATGAATCAATCGAAAAATATGTAGATTTGGAAACGAAAATTTTCACGGTTCGAAACTGTTTCAATTTCTAATTTCGAGTTCACACGAAAAGAAAGTAGCTGTTATGTTCGGAGAACATCGCCGGCACATGGGAGAAAAAGTGTAAATTTGTATTCACTTCGAAAGTGTGAATCTTCCACTCTGAGAACAACCACTGAAAGATGACGAGAGAAACACTGATTGAGAAAGAGATAGCTAACGGAAGGGAAAGATATAGGGAGAGTAAAAGAAATAAAGGGATAGAGAATAATAAAGTTAGATAAGTATAGGGAAAGAAAAAGGGATAGAGGGAAAGATATGAAGAGCGATAGAGAGGGAGCGGGAGAGAGAGAGAGCCCAACTAACATTTTAGGACAATTATTCCACATTCCGGGGAGAAATGTTTTAAAAAAGGATAATACTGGTAGTACAGGCCTTGAATATTCAACTTCATAGTATAAATAATTTAAAAGTAGCAACCTTGGTTAATTACAGGAAAGTAATCACCAGTAAATCCCCTTCAAACTCAATAAGCCACTTTGGAGCAAGAAACGTGAGAAATTACCTATTTTCTCCTTCAAAAATGACCCAACCGTCGCAAGGATTGGGGTGGTTTGAATTCTGGTATTATTTAGGGTATAATTTACGAAGCAAATGTCATCAAAACCCAATTGATGTTCTGATATTCTCTCTTGGTGAATATTTACCTAAATGTGACTAGATATAAGCCGTTACGGTCAGGGAATATAAAGGTTATTCAACAGGTCTAATAGTTCAATTATTAACTTGATTTCATACCGTAAGAAGAAGAATTTTGACTTATAGGTACATTTCAAAAATTACGCCATATTTAATTAGAATATCTGTTTTACCCATCAATAAATATCGATAATATATTGAATTTCAGTTTATTCTGACGATTTATTTCTGAATAATGGCTGCATATGACATTTTAAAACCATAACTTTGCTAAAATAGTGTTTTTTGGAGAAAAAATCTAAATATGTGCAATCAATCTGATTAATTTTTGCATTAAATCTCATATTTAAAGAGGCCCGTGAATTTTATGAAGGTAAGAACCATCATTTTACAAAAAAATTCGCGCCGCAAGGAGAATATTGTTGAGGAGAGAGCATGTAGCTACCGTATGACAATAATTTTTATATTTCCATACTAATTGTTAGCATTTTATGTAGACCATAGCTGATTCGTTGTGGCAACCAAATTATGAGAAGTTGAGATAGAGATAATATGTATGCTATTCATATAAAGAAACCTCTCTTTGTTCACTCATTCGTCCAAGTAAATAAATGGTAACAGAAAGGTTGATTTAAGCTTGATGTTTACTTATTTCTGACCAATTTCATGTCAAAATTACTTATTTTTACCCTCAATCTAGTAAACTA
This sequence comes from Zygogramma bicolorata, assembly GCA_032362365.1. Taxonomy (NCBI): domain Eukaryota; kingdom Metazoa; phylum Arthropoda; class Insecta; order Coleoptera; family Chrysomelidae; genus Zygogramma; species Zygogramma bicolorata. Next base: position 655,377 of record JAVJAQ010002096.1, read on the forward strand.
AATGTCCAAATATTCCAATTTTCGACGTCCAAATTACTTCGAATTTTTTCCCCACATTGGTAATCACAAGGTAAAAATTACGTAATCTAGTCTTCCTTCAGAAAGGTCGCTGACCTGATCGAAGGTAAGAAACGTAATTATAACTAAAAATATTAGTTGGGAGAAGGGGAAGAAATAAAGGGGTAGAGTAGAAGGGAGAATTTCGGAGCTCATGTGATCTTCTACAAGAATATGTATGAAGGCAATTCTGTCTGCGTAGATTTTTTTTCAAAGTCCAGAAATATATAGTAATTCCATGAAAGGGACATGATGGAAATAAAAGTCAATATGACACGTTTCAAGTCCAATTTCTTGATGATTTTCGATAATCTGATCTAACCTAATGGTATCTATCAACAAATAGCCATATAACGTTGAATATCTTCGGTTTCATTAGTTCCGTGTGTGGAACTAATTATTGGATTATCCCCATCACAACTCCATTAGGAAGCCATCATGCACGACAGACCGGCGTACTCAAACTGATATTCGCTTAGGCTAATAGTTTTAACTATCGCATTATCGATTCGTCTGAAAGTCTCCTTTAACAGCCATGAAACTATTTACTAATCGATGTGAAACGATCATAAAAGTTTGCGAAATGGAAACTTCCTATTGGCATAAACAAAATAGTTTGCATCTTATATGAAATTCAATAGGGAATATCTTTTACATGAAGAACTGACATTGGCAATGTTCTTCGTTGAGTGATATTGGTTCAAAATCCCATTGTCCATATTCAAATGAGCGAATATCAGATGAACAATTCAGATAAAAATCTGTGCAATCGAACAAAAATTTCCTTCCTTTCCTACGTTTCGGTTACTGTAATCATCGACTAGATGAGGGTAAAATTGAATTTAGCTTCAACACCAAGTTGATGGATATGAGTTCCGTAAGATTTTCAGGAGAAGAAGTCAGTTCAATCCACCGTTCATTGTGATAGTTTTCGATGGAATTGAAAATATAGACAGAGGTTTGAATCAATACCACTCATAAAGTACTGAATTCAGTACATCGCAAGTTTTCCGGGCTTGAGGGCCGGGTTCTGGAATTTTGAGTTCCGGAGCTTTCGGCTACATCTGCGGCAGCCATCTTCAGCGGCGTGGTCTTACTTGAACTCCTTCCAATCCAACCAATATGACTATGATTATTATTACCATCAGTCATAGTAGACTCACAGGAAGGAGTTCAACTAAGACCACGCCGCTGAAGATGGCTGTCGCAGATGTAGCCGAAAGCTCCGGAACTCAAAATTGAGAACACGGCCCTCAAGCCCGAAAAAATTGCGATGTATCAACACCGGCTGTGAAAGCCTACATTCTTTCATAACTGAATTCAGTGTCAAAGTTATCATATCCCAAATGAAACGCTGGAATAAATGGGACAGTGTTCTGTAACCTACATGTTAGCTCTGGAAAAAGGCTGGGATGGTAAATGTCTTCCCGTAAACAGTTAAAACCTATTTTGGTATATTGACCAAAGCACAATATGTCGGTCATGGGGCTTACGAGATAGTCAGATACCGATATAGTGAAAACATATTACGTGACATAAACAAATTCATGCTTTCCTTGCTGCATAGTGATAACATTCCTGACCTATAAAACCCAGGGATAACTTATATTAATGTTTTCATTCCACCGGATATTCACAAGCATCAAAATGCATAAAACGAAAATTGTGAACAACTCAAAAATACTAGGGGGTCGTTCATAAAATACGTTCGCATACAAGGGGGGGGGTCTGGCTGAGTGTGACAAGGGGGGACGGGGGGTATACGGCAACGTGACGTTCGCCGTTTATTATTTTTTGACATGAGCGCTAGCCAGCGTGACCACTTTTGGTAGAAATCTACTTTTTTAGTAGATTTCTGATGAAAATTGAAAAATTTTGGTATGAAAGAAATCTCCAGTAGATTTTGATAGAAATTTACATGTGCGACATCCTCTAACGAATTCCTAAACTCGTCAGAATTTCTAATCAAATTTATAGTGACTCCAGAATGGTTAGATGACGATGAAGTGGGCGGTAGTTTTGAAGACGAAGAAGATTGTGCAATACCGATTGTAGATATTTCGGCCTATTGAGAAAATCCTTGGACTTCTGAATAATAGAAATATTATTTATTATTTATATGTTCGTTATGAAAGATATTTATTAATTTAATTGAATTTTATTATAATAACTATATAAATATTTTTAATTTTCAGAAGTTGTGTATTATCATTTAGAATTTATCATACTCAGTAGGGGGGGGGTCTTAGTTTTTGTGACGAAATATTTCTAAGGGGGTCACAAAAAGTGTGACACAGCGTGACAATGGGAGGGAGGGGGTCAAAAAAAGCTGATTTTAGTGTGACTTATTTTATGAACGCTCCCTAGGTTACGAGTCGCAAACAATACAAAAAATTTCATGGTGAAAATTGAAATACTCCTCAACTGTATAGGAACTGTATTGAAGTAAAAGCGTTTTGATTGACTCTCCCAAGGTATGATTCGCAGTAATACATCCCAAGTCTGGAGATGACTCGTCAAAGAGATTGATGGACATTATTTTGGAACCTTCACCTACTACTGCCACCTCATGTTTTAGAAATTAAAACCACTGGTTTATCTCACTTCACTACGTAGTATAAAACAAAGTCGCTTCCCGCTGACTGTCTGTCCCTATGTATGCTTAGATCTTCAAAACTACGCTACGAATTTATTTTTTTATAGATACAGTGATTCAAGAGAAGGATGAACATGTATAATACATGCATAATTTAGTAGGTAGGCACTGATAATTTCAGAGGTTCATAATGTAATATCGTAAATGAACACTTTTTTGCGCTCACATTGCAAACGCTGGCTGAAGCCTACGAGACAGATCTTAAAGAAAATACAAGCAATAAAAGCAAAGCGCAAATTTTTGTTGTTGCAAGTATCAAAAAATACAATTAGGGAAAAGACAATAGTAATATGTTTATATGCATTTTTCTTTTGCCACTACGTACGTACCCCATACTTCGGTTAATATCGGGGAGCGGTTTTGTAATGCAGTCTTTGAACGGATGGCGAGATTCCTCCCTGTATGTAGCTTCAACGAATTGTTTTCTGGTTTCATATCTTCGGTTATAAGCCATTTGTTTTGTTCAGCAATCGCCTTCCGAAATTCCGTGATCCCCCGAAATTTCATTTCATTTCTAGATCGAATGAACGAAACCAATTCTACGCATTTCCACCATTTTCATTCCACCCGACGAAGCGATTCATTTTCCATAATGAAAGCGGACAAAAGTTCATTCCTTGAATTGCCCGCAATTTTTTTATTTTTTGACACGCCATTTCTGTTTGTGTGTTTTCATTTACATTCCCATTCTTGTAACGAATGCTGGCGGTTCTGCGGAGCGCTGACAAATTTGATGGCATATATCAACAAGTGATATTTTCCTTTTCAATAACTGTTTAGTAAAACAACTTCTTGGGCAAATAGAGCATGTCGTTGATATCATGTTGCAGAAAGTGGAACGGACTTTCAACATTACTATGAAACGCACATTCCATATGTGATATTATTTGAATTGGACATTTCCTCCGCTCGTTTTTCCTACTTTCCGAATGGAAACTTCCTCCGTGAATAACTGAGTGAAATGTGGATGCTGTGCGGATCTGTATATCGCATTTGATTTTCTTCAGCTTTCACAGTTGCAGCTCAGATATCGCTCGATTAGCCTCATTAGTTTCATTGATTTGTTTCCTTTTTCCCTTCTAATGAGTATCCATTCATTTTTGTTGATTTACTCTTATTCCACCATAGATCCGTTTACATCGAGTTAAATAGGAACTTTGCGATAAAGAATGAGGATGTCGGAAAATGCTGCATCTACTTCGAAACGTTGCTGAGTTAATAAAAAAACAGTTCCTTTTGAATGGAACAAGTCCAATTAGTCAGGAATTTCTCTCATAACTCGAATTTGACCAGCGAAAAAAAAACAAGAACTGATATTTATAAAAATATCTTCCCAAAACTTATCCACATATTCTTTCTCCCACTCCCACCTGTAAATATGCTCATTTAAGTTAAGATATGAATTCACCCAATGACAGAGAACAAAATTCTTGGTTAAAGGTCACAATTCTGATCTGTCTACGAAATTTTGAAAAATTTTCAAGAATACATTTCCAAAAATCAATGATTTTAAAAAAAATTATCATAAGAAGAAACAAAATGCCAAAATGGATGTTAACAATATTTGTAATATCTCGATTTTCCCTTTGTACTTAAGTATAACATTTTATCTTCAAAATCGCGGCTTCTTTTGCGAATTCTAAAACTTAATTACTGCCAATCTGTCATCAATTTCATTATAATTATCAGTGTATCAGTGTTTTCTGTAACAGATTAATTCACAAAAATGAGTGAGTCTAGTGATGAATCTATTACGGCATTTCACCAATAATTTACTAAAATTGTACAGTCAAAATGGCCTCGTTGGTTAAGGAGGAAGCCTTCTGAGTTTTTGTACTGGGATTTTATGTACTTTTTTTCAACGATTGGAATATTATAACTCTCTAGGTACTATTGATTTCTGGAATTCCCGGAGGATGACGTCGGCAAGACTTAAATATTGAATTTAGTTTCTTTCCTTTCAGCTTTTCATGAATACCAAAAAAATACCCAACCAGCAGAATTGTTTTATAATTTCATCGTGCTGCAACAGTTTTATTTTGTTGTTATTTTATAATTACTTCCAAAATGCTAATAGATTATATTAGACGACCTGTGAATACAATATAGTTGTAGACAATAATAGTGTTTTATACATTTGTCATAGAAACGTTTAAAAATTAAAATCAAAAACCGTTATAAAATTGTCACGATTTAACAACTAACTTATAAAACTTATTTTGCTATAAAAGTAAATCGTTTTGAAGCAGTTTTATAGCACTTTTCTGCTAGTTTGTTATGATCTTTATAAATTGCTTCCGCGAAGACTGAAAATATGTTACGATAATATGATGTGCAGTGATAGGGGCATCTCTGTCGTTAACTTTCAAAAACATGTTCACTTAGGTGAATCAAAAGAATCAACGAACAATATCATACAGCAATAGTTTAGACTCAATTCGGAGTGTGGGTGTTCCATTGAAAAAATATTTGGAAACTTTTTGAGTCACTCTGTTTATTGAACATACTAACAAAACACTTCAAAATCTCCCACATAATACATAGTGTTTATATTTTTTTTTCGCTAAAAACAGGAAAAGATCAATATAATGATTATAAAATCCGTCGATTTGAGTGTAACACCTTGTATATATACCCTCAAACTACTAGCTAAAAGCTTCTTCGAAATTTAGCCTTCATAACCAATAGAAAAAGCTTTCTAGCCACAACATCCCGTTAGATAATACTAATATGCAAATTATGTGAGAAATCCCATCCGATATCTTCATATAATCACTTTTGTAGGAATCTATAGTTTCAAAAGTAGTCCGACTCTGCCGCAATACCATCATTTCCAGAACTCAGTATTTCTTAACAGTTTTATAGGAGTTTTATAGTAGCTAAAATGCGTTAAAATGATTGCTATTGATACCAAATTATTTTATAGAATGACGCCATTTTAAAACTATAGTGATATTTACAGCTGAAAATTACATGAATATTATAAAATGTTATTATTTAGAACAAACTGAGTTGAGTTTGCGAGTAGAAAATTGATATTTCGACAGTGTAAATTTTTGTATAATCAATATTTTTTTCCAAAAACATCAATAAGTGGCGCGCTGAAATTCTGCTAATAATAAGCTATATATTTTGTCAATAAAATTTCATTTGCAGTAAAAATATCAATCTTTGAAGCACAAACAATGTCTCTAACAGTTTTATAAGCCCAAAAGGAAAATGATTAAATTGGCTTCAACCTTTCTATTTGTTGGTTAATAGTTGGTGACATATCAATTATATTTTCCTAGTGTCCAATACGAAATTACTCCTTGCGCCTTTAAGAAAACAGTTTTAACACTTTTTTATTTTATCGGTATCTTTTTAGATTGCATTATATTTTATAACGCTTACTTAAAACTACTTAAAAACTCTTATCAAAATGGCTCTTACTTCTATAAGTATCGCTTAAATATCTTGCAGAAGTGCAGTAAGAGAAGTCTTTACAAAACTACTGTTTAAGAGTGTTAGAAAACTTTTAGAGTATCGGTCGAGATGTTTATAAAACTATTTTGTAGTGTTTGTAAAAGGCTTAATAAAATATTAATAAAGACTAATGTTATATAAAACGGTGCCAATTTACTACTTATAGCTGTTTTATAAACACATTGAAAATATTTCTGAGAGGAATACAGATTTATAATTTTTTTCTCCGAAACATTTTCGCAACTATTATAAAATATAAAATTGCTAGTTGGGTACTCTATATCTCGAATTTATGATTTATGAACAATATGATACTTGAAAAAGAGTTCCGAAGTATTTACCTGGTCGAAGAAAAAATTCACTGTATAACTCGAATTACCACTCGCACTCGCCTACGGCTCAAACTCCGCCCTCAGGTGCGATATGGTCAACATATCTATTCTTGTTGTACAAACTACTATTTCTTTATAATAGATAACGTTTTGTCAACAGGGGTAGCCAGATACGATTTATATCAAGTGAACTCATAGAGAAGCAACTTTCCTCAGACAGCATGATGAAAGCAGATTCCTCAATTTTCGTTTCCTGCCATTGCTATCTGTTGCCATCATTTGATTTTCATTAATTCCATGTATGTCTCGTGTTCACTCTTTCGCACTTCCAGATGTCTTGATGTTTCACCAATATATTTTTGACCGCACGAACAAGGAATTAGATAAATACATTTTCTAGGGGCTTTCTGTTGCTCTAGATATGATATTATATTTGTTACTGACCCGTTTTATCCTTTCAGATTCTTGAAATTTCTGATTGGGGTAGGTTAACTACCTAAAAACTACGAAGAAAAAATTCATCAACCAAAAAATAATTACTTCCAAACAGTATATTTGTTGCTTTTCAAAACAATTCAGGGGTTAGGGACAGGGGCGGTTACGTGAGTAAAAAACATGAAACTTTCAATTATGGGTTCTAGGAATTTTAAATATTCTCATCACCTTTGGGAACATTCGGGGTGAGACGTTCTCAACAAATGAATGTTAAGTCGACTTCGCGAATGAGTTGAATCTGTGTAATGTGTCTTTCATTTTCATGCATGTTATGCTTTGTGAGATGTTTTCATATTTGAAAGCGTATCAAATGTAGGTATTGAACGATCCTGGGACCAGTTGTGCCTACATCCACGTTCAGACAGTCGTTAAGGTTGGAAATACTACGAAGTCATTAAACAGTTTTCAATTGAATTCTATGTATGCACTTGAAATATTGCTGATTGTATGGGACGGAAATGTGTACGTTTTTCAATATGTTTCGTGTCATTTTCAAAAAACGCCCATTCAATGTTGAACAAGGAATCGTCGGAGCACCTTCAGTCAATGGTAATAAAATCGATTCGTTTTCGAAGGATATTTAATTACCCAACGAGAAGTGAACTAATGTAGTCATTTAAATTTTATGTCACAAAAGGTTGAAAAAGAACATCGCATCCGTACAATCTTGAATAACAATTGGTTTCTGTTGTTCAGATCCGTACTGTCGAATAAGATCCCAACTAGCAATTTTATATTTTATAATAGTTGCGAAATTGTTTCGGAGAAACAAATCATAAAACTGTATTCCTCTCAGAAATGTTTTCAATGTGTTTATAAAACAGCTATAAGTAGTAAATTGGCACCGTTTTACATAACATTATAGTCTTTATTAATATTCAGTTGAGCCTTTTACAAACAGTACAAAATAGTTTCATAAACATTTCGACCGATACTATGAAAGTTTTCTAACACTCTTAAAAAGTAGTTTTGTGAAGACTTCTCTTACTGCACTTCTGCAACATATTTGAGCGATACTTATAAAATAATTGAGAGACAATTTCATAAGAGTTTTTTAGTAGTTTTAAGTAAGCGTTATGAAATATAATGCAGCCTAAAAAGATACCGATAAAATAAAAAAGTGTTAAAACTATTTTCTTGAAGGCGCAAGAAGTAATTTTGTATTGGACACTAGGAAAATATAATAGATATGTCAGCAACTTGAAACCAACAAATAGAAAGGTTGAAGCCATTTTAATAATTTCCCTTTTGGACTTATAAAACTGTAAAAGACATTGTGCTTCAGAGATTGATATTTTTATTCCAAATGAAATTTCATTGACAATATATATAGCGTATTATAAGCAAAATTTGAGAGCTCCACTCATTTATTGATGTTAAAAATATTCATTATTCAAAAATTTACGCTGTCGAAATATCAATTTTCTACTCGCAAACTCAACTCAGTTTGTTCTAAATAATATTATCTTATAATATTCATGTAATTTTCAGCTGTTAATATCACTATAGTTGCGGTATTTCATATCTTCAACTCATCTAATGTCGGTATTCCGGATTGCTATCATTTTGAAATGGCGTCATTCTATAAAATAATTTGGTATCAATAGCAATCATTTTAACGCATTTTAGCTACTATAAAACTATAAAAAAGTGATTTTATGAAGATATCGCATGGGATTTCTCACATAATTTGCATATTAGTATTATCTATCAGGATGTTTCGGCTAGAAAGCTTCTTCATTGGTTATGAAGGCTAAATTTCTAAGGAGCTTTTAGCTAGTAGTTTGAGGGGATATATACATGGTGTTACACTCAAATCGACGGATTTTATAATCATTATATTAACCTTTTCCGTTTTTAGCAAGAAAAAATGTAAACACTATGTATTACGTGGGAGATTTTGAAGTGTTCTGTTAGTATTTTCAATAAACAGAGTGACTCAAAAAGTTTCCAAAAATGTTTTTTTAATGGAACACCCACTCTTCGAATTGAGTCTAAAGCTATTACTGTATGATATTGTTTGTTGGTTCTTTTGATTCACCTAAGTGAACCTGTTTTTGAGCATTAACGACAGAGATGCCCCTATCACTGCACATCATATTATCGTAACATATGGTCATTTACGAAATGAGTTCATGAATTACCAGCCGACCCGTGCAGTTATATTGTGTTGTTCTCAGTTTTGGTTTCATCAGGTTCATTACAGCTCTGCATTCTGGTCGCACTCGAAAGAGTGCGACCAGAATGTGTGGTAGAAGTCTAAAATGTTATAAACCCCTTTTTTCACCCTTTTAGGCGATGATTTTCAAAAAATCCTCTCTTATCGAATGTCTGCGTCCTACAGAGAACACACCCTCCAAGTTTCAGATCTCCACGATCAGTGATTAAGGCAGTGCTTTGATTCACCCCCAAAATAAGTTTCTGCCTCTTTTTATCCCCGTTAGGTGATGAATTTCAATAAAAAACGAAATACGTCCTCCATCATTTCTGTTGAAGAATGTTTATGCAGAATTTGAAGTAGATTGAAACAAGGCATCACATTGTCCTATACAAACTTTGCCCCTGTTTTTCACCCCCTCATGGGTGGGATTCCAGACACCTTTCTTGTCGGTTACCTACGTCATACGTCATACAAATAACACACTCTCTAAGTTTCAGGTTTCTACATTCAGCTGTTCAGTTTGTGCGTTTATTCGCCAGTCAGTTATTCAGGACAAATCATTTTATATGTATGGATTTATAAAAAACCTTTGTAGTGATTCAAACATAAATATATAGTACCAAGGAGTTATTTGTAGAACTAATAGAGACCAACATTTTTGGTGAACATTATGTTCGTCTATACCTACAAAGAAACAATCATGCAAACATAATAGTATATTATGCAACGATCGTTTAATAACCATCACATGAGAGTTGTATACGCTATTTTATCTACAATGAAAAATATAATCCTTTCGATTGAATTTTTTTCTTGTCTAAGACATCTGTGGAGGAGTCGCTGGTAATTCTTCTATATCTCTGCTATGAGACATTTTCATACGATTATCGAAAATCGGCTAAATTCTCCAAAAATTCAATACCTACTGATTTTGACTTGACAAACGTCAAAATGCAAAGCTTGCACATCATGCTTGATTGAAAAATAATGGGTTTCTATTGGTTGAAAATCTGTATCGTATTGAAAATCTGTATCGTAATGGATTTCATTATAAAACGGATTGTGGGCATATGAGTGTATTTTAGAGTACGGGTGTAGATAAAGTTAGAACTTCTTTATAATATTAGTATCAGGATGTAACTGAATAAGTGTAAATCATTTGAGGAGGTGATTCCTCATCAAAAAAATATAGGATCTTTCATATAAAGAAACTTCATTGGAGCATCCCTTGTTAAGATACAGCCCCTGGAAGGGGGTACATAAAATTTGTATAACAATTTTTTTCACAAGCACTGAAAAAGTTACAATATTAATAAATTAGTTCTGTTCATTACCCTTCAATTGTTTAATGCAGGTACTAACTACAAAATAACAATAAATCCAGTTCGCATTCATGACGATGTATCTTCGTAGTTGCTTGTAAAATATTTTTTTGCTGAGAACTGGTTTATTTTGGGCAAAAAACCCAGTAGACATTTTTTGTTCAGAATGAAACAGGCTAACGGAAATAAATTTTTGAATGGTAAACAAATAATAAGACAAAAAGTTACATTGGAAATAAGTTTTAGGGGTTGCGTTTTCCACTCCTTACAACCATGGGTTAAACTAAATAAATTACTGGCTAAGTGTCTTCCTGGTAGTACAAAACGTCAGGTTAATTTCAGTGTTTTTACTTTTTTAGTGTTTGTGAAAAAAATTGGTATACAAATTTTATGTACCCCCTTTCAGGGGCTGTATCTTAACAGGGGATGCTCCAATGAAGTTTTTTTATATGAAAGATCCTATCTTTTTTTCGATGAGGAATCACCTCCTTAAATGTTTTACACTTATTCAGTTACACCCTGTATATAAGGAGTTACTCAACACCACCATTCTATACCAAACAACAACAAAACTGATTTGGTATTGTTAAACTGGAGTATATGACGTATATACATATACTTTTCTTGAAGTTATTGTTAAATAGCTTGGCTCTAAATGACACTGAAATGTCAAATCTTTATGAAATGTGAATGCTTTTTCTGGTAAATTTTCGGGTTATATTCGAAAAAGATGAAGGATTATAAGGCTTGAGGTGACTGGTACTAAGATTATAAGTCCTCACTTCTTTGAGACATATATAATGATTTTTTTTGGATGGAAACGTAAATTCAAGTGTTGAATGATGATTGAATTGAGAACAAGTCCGTATTGAAAAATAAATTTGAGATTGAGGAATTCAATTTCTTATTGAAAATTGAATTTTGGTAGATCATGAAACCAGCAGACAAATTTTCAATTCCATCGATTGATCCAAAACGTTAGACGTGTTTGCGTTTTCATTCATTTTTGATTATATTCAAAATTTTCCCTATAGTTTCTCCAACCCATTTTTCAAATAAATAAGTTGAGTTTAGAAACAAATATACGTTAGTTTCTTTGAAACATTCCATCTAACCACTCTTTCAACTCGAATTTCATTGGTATACTGTTGACGGATATTTTCCCTCCAGTTCCAACAATATAACGCGGATAATCTCTTCTGAGTTAAATTTCCATGCCCTCGGCCATATTCATATTTTTTATAAAACACTACAAGCGGATTTCGTTCTCTTGTTTCGTTTTCTTTATTGCTTACGTGTTCACCCCATTCAAAACGCCCTTTCTTTTCGATGTGGGTCCAGGAGCGGTTTGGAAGGTCTGCGGATCTATGAGTTTTTTTTGTCTATATAATCCAGAATTGATATTGTTTTATTTATGTGGGGTCCTACGATTGCAAAATAACTTGTAGTGTGTTGAACAGTGGTATCCGACATAGAATTAAGTTCATTTATATTCATACTATATAATACATCATTTAGTTCTATTGAAACTTTTCTTAGAGATCAATTACTAACACCTAACTGATATTTTTGCCCTCGACGCGCGTTTCGCTAACAAGGTTAGCATCTTCAGGAGAAGAAAATTATAACTTAGTATCGCTTACATACGCGCGTCGAGTGCAAAAATATAAGTTTGGTGTTAGGGTAATTGATCTCTAGGAAAAGTTTCAACTTTTACACCAAAGGTTCCAGTCTCATCGTTTATTCAGATCTATGTCTGAGGAAAATCTCCATTCACCATGTGAAAGTTATCTTTAATGGTATAATTGAAATTTGACCTGGTAGCTAGATTTTGCTGCGGAGATGAGCCTTTTGGTTGTCATGTGAAGAAATCACATTAAATGGTATTGGCTTATTAACTGCAATAAACTACCCGATTTAATCCCATTGTGTAGAAAATCATCTGGTAAAAGATGCAAATGTGTTCAGGGTCGAACTTAAGAAATTTGAATTTTGCATAATGTAGGAGATATACAAGTTATTTATTCAAATGTTACAATTCTATTCTAAATTTAGTTCAGTGTCGCTATCGCTATCCTCGTCTAAATTAATTATAATTGGCGCAATTGATTTTACAGAAAGGTACGAGTTTTCAACATTTATAACATGACTAACAGAACTTTTCCAACTCTCGGTAGGAATGTCATTCATACAGTTCCTAATTAATTTTACCACACTACCACTTAAAGTCGGAGAAGTATTTTTTCCGCGCACGCTCGATTTAAGTTGGTGCCACATAAGCTCTATGGGACTGAACACGCAGTATTAGGGAGGTAGTCGTAACACTGTATGTCCCAATTCTTCTGCAATTGTATCACAAACATACGTTTTTTTTTAAAAAAGGACTGCAGCACTTGTAAAAGTTCTTTTTTGTATAATTTTCCCCAAAATATATGTCATTTGCAGCCATGAAGTTTTGAATCTCCAATTTCGTATTCTTTGAGCCAGGAATTTTTTGCAATTGTCGACTATAATAGCTTGCGTTGTCCATTACTATAACGCTGTTTGGTGGAATGTTGGGTAACAGACAATTTTTAAACCAATCTTCAAAAAGCTCTGCTGTCGTATCTTCGTGATAATCAACACAAGAGTCCTTAATATTTTTGGCAGAAAGCCACATAGCGTTTGGGATCCAACCATTTTCTGATCCTGCGTGTAATATTGTGATTCTCTTCCCTTTATTTGATGGTGCTTTTGTTTTACACTTATCAGAGGAATCAGACCATCCTTTGGAAGGGGTGTCATGCGTGTCAAACCACGTCTCGTCGAGGTAGAGTATTGGCCGATTTTCAGACCGGTATTTTCTTATTGACGTTATATATTCAGAACGCCAGTTTATTAAACGTGTGGATTCCATTATTTCTTGTCTCTTGTCAATTTTGCGATATTTGAAGCCCATTGCAGACAGAGCTCGGCAAAGAGTAGTGAGGCCACAGTTGATGTGAGTTTCGTCATTGATGAGCCGCTGTTTCAGACTTTTGATTGTAGGGACACGCTGCTCATCGTACATAGTGTAGATTTTTCGCCTTATCAAATCTTTTTCCCAGTCGTCTAGACTTTTTGTGACACCGGAATCTTTACGCTTTTTTCTTGATTCCATGGAATTTTCAACGGTAAATTACTGGTTACTTTTGCTGCAGCATCCGCGTTATATCCTTGCTAAAGTAAGGAACTATACACATTTTTTATAATGATTTTCGCGTCACAAGATGAGTGATTCTTCTTTAACGAACCACTTGAAGAAGCACTATTACTTTTTATCCACGGACGCCACATGCTGCCTATTCTGTACGTTGGGGTATAAAATCTTTGCTATTAATGTCTGTAATAACAAATAAATGTTATAAAATTATTGCACGCCGTAACACAAGTGAACACTTACAATGAAATACAAAGACTAAAATGAACAAGAAGTGTAAGCTGTAATCCTCTACAATCCCTCTCTGAGAAACAAAATTACCTGAATCCGGTCCTTTTACATTTATGATGTGCATCTCGGATTTTACAACTTAAGGGTCTAATTGGTTTTATTATAATCCTTCATTCAATACCATTTATTGTGAAAACTACTATACATGAGGATAAATCTGCTGAGTTTTCAGTTTTTCATAAAATTTCTACTCTCTGCTGCCATTTCCAGCTCTTTGAATTTTTCAGAGTTTGACATCTCAGAAACTTCTCCAAATTCACAGAAGAGATTATGCATAATGTTGATTCAAGGATATCCCCATTATATATCTAAAATTTTTTGTTGTGAATCTGTCTAATCACGTCACTACTAGTATTTTATTGGTGAAATTCACGGTCAACCCCCAAGAAGAAAGTCAATTGCGTGTTTTTATAAAACCAGATTTTGAAATTTCAGTTTCAATTCAAAAATATAAGTTGATGAAATGAATTTTACCAAAAGATATATTAGTAGTGACGTGACTAGACAAATTCGATATCTTGTTTAAGAATTCAATGAGAGCAGAAATCACTTTCATTTTTCAATCGATGAGTAAATTTCGAATTCTGGTAATACACAGACATCCAATCGACTTTATTTATGTGGATAACTCTCAGTATTTGAAAAAAGTCCCTAGTTACGTCTTAAGATGTTATATTCTACACTTTCTTCGTGCGAGTTCTGTAGACCACGATGCCTCTTAACTTGAGATGAAGGTTAATATGAGCTTCACTTGAATGAGTTTTGCATTTTGGTAATATTCAGTGATATTATCCAATCATTCGCGAATAAATGATGTTATTGGCCTATACTTGTAGCCATCTAAGCTCAAAGAAGTTCTTCATTCATTATGTTGATCCCTGATTTTTTTTCGTGAAGTTATTATTCTGTGGGTGTTCAGTAAGGTTTGGATGATATACAAGTGCTTCCTCTTGTACTTCCAATCTTTGTTGTATCAAGTAGTTAATGCGATTTCCGTGAAGGACACAAATACCCTGATGTTAAAACGTTATGCATGTTCCACTTTAAATATAATCCTCTCATGAATGAATCGCAAGTTTCTCTAATCCATTGATACAACAGTGTCTACCTACATTTAGGGCCGGCTTCGAGATGCAAAATGTTCATGCTGGAACTTATTTTCAGCTTTCGAATCCCCTTTTTTATTGCCATTTTTTTATTGATTTTTGGATCATGTCTGCCATCTTGATGATGGCCAAATGGCCCGAAACCGGTCTGTAAGTGTGTCCGTCCGAATAATTGAAAATCAATTCCTTCATTTGTATCGTCAAGAGCAAATGCAGATTTTTTTTCTGTGAAGAAACCTGCACTGGCGTCGGTCATATATAATATGCCCTTTGTTGTATTGGCCAGGGGAGTAGTTGTTTTCTGACAGGTGCCAGCCAAAACCCACTGTGTAGGTAATTTGAGGCTGGCCTGAACGAATTGTTCGAAAAATTTGCTTTAACGCCGATCTTCAAGTATGCCCATCGACTATATCGAAAAACACTAAAATAACGTTTCGCTCAAGCCAATCCACTGTTGTAGAATTGATGAAGCAGGAAAATCTTTCAGTATGGGGTATCCGCAAAATCGGTTAATTCTATGTATACATCAGTAGCAGGTTCTTAATTGAAAAAAAAGGAGGTGTTGATAATCTACCTAGTACCGTTACCGGTTGAAGAAAATTATGTTGATGTAGGTAAACAAAAACACGTACTTACATGTTTCAACTAGAAACTGAGTTTACTGCTTTCTAACTGAATACTTTGTCGTTAATATCAACCTACTGTTTATAACGGAACATAAATATTCATGGGATTCCCCAGCAGTGTGTGCCGGATATCTAACTGTTCTTGAAGCCACGAATACTTCATTCGTTAACCTGAACAAAAAAAAATATCAAATCGTTTCTCGAATAAGCAATTTTTTTTGCTTCTTGCATCATAATGAATATTGCCCATTTTAATTTCGTATTCGATCTATTTACTGAGTAGGGTGTACAAGTTTTCGGGAGGTCTGTTCTCGTGTGAAAGTGATTATGTAATTTGTAGTATATATATATATATATATATATATATATATATATATATATATGATGTATCGATAAGTTTGAAAAAATAGTAGTTTACCCAGGAACATGGATCGAAATTGAGAAACAAGAGATCATCAACAAAGAACTTATTTTATGAATGAGCTCACTGGCAGTTAATTATATTACTAAAATGAATGAAACAATTATTCACCACTTGCGGTCAGCCGCAACGTGGAAAAAGGAGGTTAGAGATTGAAATTTTATTGACAATTGACAAAAGAAAGAAAAAGTGACAATTTTTGAAGTATGACAGATATGAAAACAACTATTTGGCTGCTGCTTGATGAACTTTCAGCCAATTGACTGATCTCAAAGGAGTGAAGGATCTCCTGTGAAAATTTTTGTCAATATTTTTTTAAAAATAATTTTTTTTTATTTTTGAATATTGAATATCAATTTTTAACCTGTTTCATGAAGTTTTTATATTTGTTTATTCATGTATTACATGTGTTCATCTTGCTCTATTATTTTAATATTTAACCACCAACTTTTGTATCGCAACCAACCTCGTTAACACAGTAAAGTAGTTTTGCTGTAACTTTTCTCCATTCTTCTTAAACAATTCTGTAATTTTTGTAGCTTCCCTGAAGATGACAGTAGTCACTGTAGAAATATTAGAAATACAGTGTTGAAATAGTACACTTTTTGCTTGCTGCTTCACCCAATATCTCTCTCCTTGCATCCTGACTAGTCAGCAAACTACCGATATATATATATATTCCTATCTTCTAGTTCCCAGCTGAAATTGTATTGATAGAGGCCGTTCACTGAAAAAAAAAGTCTTGTCAGGTTTTCCTCTCAATATTTAGAAACCTGTTCTTATTATAAATGAGATGTTTTATAATATATAAGGGTCTGTGATCAATTCTATAACGTATAAAATACAAGTTGGTTATTACAAGTATTTGGAAAGTAAAACTACAGAAAACTGCCATTTTTTTCTCAGAATAAAAATAAACTTCATTTCTGCCAGAAGATTGAAAGATATACTTTTATTCCCTGCATATTATCATCCAATATACCAACTTTCTCTCAAGGCAAAATACCTCATGTTACTTTATTGAAGAATTGTAAAGAATTGTTTTTGGCTTCTTCTTCATCAAAAAAAAATGAAACAACACTTCTACGAAAGAAATAACGTAAAAAATTTAACATACACTACATTCTCCACATGAAGATTTTCAGGTTTCTGAATATCATTTGAAAATTTCTATTAAATAGATATAATGATGTATTGAAAACTTAAATTGAAAAAATCAAATCCTTTTTCTTCTTCAAATAACAGGTAAAAGAATGGTTACTAAAAACTGATCGATGTTTTTCCGGAATCTGACAAATCGATGACTCAAAAAAAAAATTTAATAATTTTTTTGTTCCTTGAATAATGATATCTTAGTATTTTGTAAAATGACGTACCTTACAAGTTTTACTTCGTTAGGCCCTTAATGATTCATTCATACAAATGTATATAATTATAAGTTGGTTTTTGTTTTATTAATGAATACAATTTTATTAATATTATCATTATTATTATCCTACAAAAATTGATTTTGCGAGAAAACTTGAAAATTCGCAGAGATTCATGAACAATCGTGAACGTCGACACGTCCAACTTCATGAACTCCGTCAAAATTTGACATGGGTTTGCAATAATGTGAATGAGATTCCGTCCAATCTGCCCTTGATACACAAGCGTGTCAACCCCGCTGTCGGACGGTTACCGAAATCGCGCAAACTACATGGCAAACTTCACTTGATTAATGGCAGGTTAACGTAGTCGGTATGAATTTTCGTGGTCGAGATATCCTGCAAATGAAACGGAGAAACCGTGTATCATCAGATCGAACGTTACCCACAGATATTAGCATAACCGGTCGAGCCAGTCCCGTGTGTCCAGTCGAGTTTCATTCCATCCATTGACGGCGTCGAAAGAAAATCGAGGGGGGGTGTCGATTAATTAATTCCCCTCAGATATTTTGTGGGTTGTGAGTCTTGGTTTTATTCATGAACATGTTTAGGTAAGTGTATATAATTCAAATACGTTTGTCATTCAAAAAAAGAAAGAACGAGTCTGTCTAAAACAGCTACTCTCCTCCCTATATAGCACGACGGACACTGCGTTACATAGAAATCACTTTTTCTTGCTTAATTTGTATCAGGGTGGGGGAAAATCTGATTTTTATTAAAAAAATCATAAATCATTGACTTTTTTTAAAAATCACGATTTATCTGATTTTTTTGATTTTTTGGATTTAAATATAAAATTTGAACATTTTGATTCTTTGAAATTATTGTTGATTATTTTATGTATAAGTCTAAAAATTTTAATACAATTTGCGGCTCAAAAACTTGTGACAACGCATTTGTCGCGCTTCTTGCAAGAAAATTCTTGTCGCGATTTGTTTTCCTTCTGTCCCATACACTCGCTATACAGTGCCGAGTGAGGCACGAACACCAACGCGTTTGTTGTGCTTTTTGCAAGTATATTCCTCTCGGTGCTTGTTTTCCTTCTCAACCTATAAATTGACGTTGCCCAACAATTTCACGCATTACGCTAGCTGTACACTCTGATATTAGAAACAGATTAGGCATAGGAAAAGGAGTAAAACTCGTGTTTTTGTTCAAATTGTATAACGAAAATGAATTGACTGAAAATATACAGTAATAAAATTCAGGTGTTACGTTTAGTTTAAGAATTTGGCATTATTTACTTCTCTTTTGTTGTTTTTGCTAAAAGCAGATACTCCTTTTGATCTTCGAGAAAACTTTTATATTATGTTGTTATCTGGTTCTGAATAAAAAAACAAAAATTGATTTAAATCATGAATTCAATTTTAAAAATCAAGCGATTTGAATCATGATTTTAATCGTGATTTCAATCACTTGATTTTAATCAGCCCAACCCTGATTTCAAGCATATAAAAATGGAGTCAACTAGATAGCGTACATAGGAAATATCTACACAAAGCAAAATGGAAAGCTATTCGTAGAAAAAATCTCACTCACCAGAAAAAAATTTCATTCCAGCCTCAGTTCGCTCAGAAAAAAATATTTTTGGAGTTCTTCAGTGGTAAACACTACCACTAAAGGCTCCAGACGATTCCAAAATATCCAACTCAATAGTTTTAATTGATATTTCAATGGCATTCATTTTTTTGATATCCAAACCAGCCATCTTTATAATGATTATTATATTATAATTTTTTGTGTACTTTTTCCGATATTTTGATGTATACTCTGGGATCGAAGGGGTATTATTATGCTCAAAAATTGTACCTACTAACATAACGAAATTAAATAAAAAATAAAGAGAAGAATCGTCATTCTAACTTAGAAAAAAATCACGAAATCGATAAGTTTGAAACATTTTAAAAACAGCCAGCAATCAACATGGTTGTTACTCGAAACTACTTATACAGTTACCTTCAAAACAAGCCATCCACTATATAGCACACCGTTCGACAGGATGAAGAAACGGTTATATTTATCTACTGTTGACAAAAATTCCCGACAAAATCTAAATATACGCATGAACTCTAACATGCTCTGCAGAATAGGTTATATACTTTACGAATCTGCTTCCTCTTCCAAGCCTTCTGCCATAATCCTTTCAGAGATTTTGGTTTTGCGTGTTGTGTCAAAATGTGACACTGGTATGAGTAACTAACAATAGTTTTACCAATTATTGATTTTGGCACAACCTACTTCGAAGTGAAGCTCCCTAGTTCAATTTCCCTTTTTAGAAGAGACGTCCAACATTGAATAATATTCAATAAGCGATCTCCTTATTTCCGTTTGATAATATACAAGTTGCCTCCTTGAAATTCCTCTTCATACCATTCTGTTTCATCATGAATTGATCAATATGATTTCATTCCACCATGTGTGTACTTTTTTTATAATATCTGTTCAGCTAATTTCGGCATATATTTCTGGTCTTCTCAAGTCGTTTTCATGTTCAGCTGTTCTTATTCTTAATGGTCTCGATGTTTCGCCAGTATAAACACTCCACATGCACATGGAATACTGTAAACACAATTTCATGAATTGTTATCTGTGTTCGAAGGTTTGTTTCGACTCGACATGGATCTGATCGTGATCTTTGTTTTTAATATTGTTTTTTGATTGGATATCTCACCTATATGTTTGATTCGTTCTCATAAACCATGGATATGAGGAATGATCATTTTCAACTAAGGGATTGGTTGGATATTGGTGTTTGCTCTGTGAGAACCTCTCTCAAACTTTTGGGTGGTTCTATGAACAAATTCTTTGTTATAAGTATTTTCTTGATGGTATATATTCCTGTCTGCAATAACATTCATAAACGCATCAGATTTCTTGTACAATATTCAGAATCAGCAGAATGCAATGGAAAATTATTATATTATATATTATTATATCCATATTTATCTGGAAAACACCTATTTCGAACATATGTTGATTACTTCAACAATCAGAACAATTTGTTCATTTATCAAGTTGGCATTTTCAGATGATGATGATGTCTTTTCCATTCCCTACAATCTACAGTTCCTTTGAAACATCGAAGGAAAAAACTGTTTGTGGAATTTTTATCGATATATTCAAACGTAACAAACAGACTTTCAGTATACATCAAGGGTGGCGGATACGGTCATTATACCAATCGTTTCTCTTCCACTGAATTTTTCAATGATTGATGAATAATTTCATGCTCATTTTCAACAATTTATTATGGTACTTTTATGACATGTTCGAGAGATTTTTCATTCTTGAATAAATTATATACCTTTGGAATGAGTGTTTGGTTTATGACAGCTGTTAAAATAAAGTATTATATTAGAGGCGTCAATTCAATATTTTATGTATCGTCGCTGGTAGGGCGTTAATGGATTCATTTTCAACCCTCAATATCGTACCTTATTAAATGAAAGCAATATGTGCTCGCATACAAGTACCTTGATTCAAATGATGATCTGGAAGAATCTAATCATGGCGTCTTTCAATTAACCATTAATTTGCTATACACTGGAATGTGTGTTTGATATTTTTGGAGATTATTTGAAGAAACTTGTCCAATATTTCAGTCGAAAACTCGAAATATTTCAGCCAGACATATTTGAATTAACAATTTGTAAAGAAAAATAACTTGAAGTTTCCTTTGTATACTTCTACCTCAAAAGTACCACAAGGGCCAAACTCGGACCTCTTCCATTCTTATTTATTTATGACCTATCCCCAAATGATACTTTTGTGAATTTTCTCACACAATATCAAGTTGTATAGATGGTCGAACAGTTTCGCTGGTAGAAACTGCCAGGAAGACGTAATATGCGAATGAGGTTTTAAAAAACACATTTGAATATATCATGAGACGTTTTATTATTCTCTTGAGGAAATGATGCAATAAAATTCTCCTATGGAATCGAAACTAATCCAATCAGTCGAGTGAACGAAATTAAAGACCTTAGGGTTTACTTCGACAATAAATTCACATTTATATTGCACATAAATAAAAGTATCTCGTCAGCTAGTCGGATGCTAGGTTTTATATGGTGAAACCAGATAGATCGGGATTGTCAATCCATTTATCAAACTTTTCTGTGGTTTGTTAGGAATGAATTCGATTAAGATGAGAATGCAAGATGCCGAAGGTGTTGAAGATGTATTTCCAGAGAATATTTTTTAATTTTCTAACCTCAAGGTACTGCACCTCAATCAGTTGGATTGGTTTCAAATGTGATATCTCATTTCATTCCAATAATTGTAGGTTATATTCGTATTCCTGTGAATTAATTATAGGGAAAATATTTTTCGATTATCTTTTCACTACTCCGACCTGCTAATTTTCTTTCATTCAATGCAAAATTAAGATTACGAACTGAATGAATCCTACAGAGTCGAAGAAATGCCATAAAAATCGAGGAAAACATAATTATTTCAAACGATCCAAAACAGACATGGTGTTTTGTAGAAAACGGAGTTGTAGGCTAAAACGAAATGCTGGAATTTCGGTTGTCGATCGCTTGTAATATTCTCAAAAAGAGCAAAACTTGAGTTTGCCCAAATAGAAAATTTTGATTGTAGCTCGAATAATTATTCAGGTGTTCATTATTGAAAAAGTCACCGTCACCAAAGATTGATATTTCAATTGAAGATTTATTTACTGTTAACATTATTGGCTATTGTTCCAACTTTTTTACGCCTACCAAAGGACCCCCACAGCAAAGTTGAATGTCTCGAAATGATTTCCTGAGTGTTGCTCCATCAAGATATGGAAAAGTCTTGTGTATATGCATCAAGTGAGGAAAAAAATTGTAAAAACCAAAAAGTTTGTAAAATTCCCAGATTCATTTGTATATAACTCGAAATCGAAAAAAGAGGGATTGATTCTGTGAAAGCCAGTGTGTTAAACGAGGTTCAGTTACCCTTGTACAAAAAAATATAGAAAAAATCATTGATTTTCGACATGAAAAACAAAAAAATCAAGATATTTTCAAACGAGTCACTACCTAAATGATTTTGTGGAGAATTCTGCACAGTGATATCGGAAAAATTAAATTTGTTTACGTTCAGAGCAACGTTAATAATGTTAAACCGAAAACATTGGATTCGCATTTCTGTGTTGATTTTCACTCGCTTCTTTCTTTAAATTTTCCGAAGGAACTACAACAAATTTGTATGCCTCGAAGGATTCGTCTGAGTTCCGCTCTATGATTAATGGTAGAGTTGGTGATGCACGAAGTGAATTGAAGACGTTAATTCGAAAAAAACGAAAAGTGAGAATTGCTTCCAAAATAATTTGCATATTGGTCGAAAACGAATGAAGAAAGGTCAATTCAGTCAGGTCATTTTACCGTTGTACCCGAATGTCCTGGAAAAATTCGAAAAATTTTCATATTTCAATGATCAAAATCAAAAATATCCAAGATATACTTGATTCTGTAGAAAATTTTGCTACTGTCTTAAAAACAGAATATAACATTTTTATGTCAAGAAAAACAGTTATGAAACAATTTCCGATTCTTGCGGTCATCCAAAATACTCGAAACTTTTGTTTACAATTGCCTATAAATCTTCGAAGAAGATTGAAAATTGGGAGAAGTTATTCTCGCAATGTTATTTTATTTTCCTTTCACAATTTTTTTTGGAAACAACAAATTGAATTCAATTTTATTTGCTGTTGGTGATTCTTCGCTCACTGAGTCGCACACTTCTTTGGAACATCGTGGAAGGAACGGAGACTTGTCTGTCTTCTATAGATATTTTCTCGGTCGGAGCTCTTCTGAATTGTCGTCAATCGTTCCACCCTCAGAAGTATCAAAACGGATGACCCGACGAGTTCAGAATTCCCACCCCATTGTTGTGAGCTCGGGGACCTGTCAAACCTCTATTGCTCAGGGATTTTTTTAGATGAAACAGCTCATATTTGGAACTCCTTGCAGAGATAAGTTTTTTCTGAGTCTTGAAAACTCAGAAAGTTCAAAGTTGATGTTAATTCGTATTTCGTTTCTTAAGTTGGCGGGAATTCGTTCGAAATGTTGAAGAAAACCAATTGTTAAATTGTCGACGTTTCGAAAAGTTAATTGTTTCATTTTCAAGAGTATTTAGGGCGGCTTTCCGAGTTTAAAACAATTTGTTCATTCCATCGTGTCTGTGTCAACGTCTTTCGTGAACCTATGTATGTACTTATGTTTTATGTCGAACTTATTTATTTCACCCTTCTTAAACTTTGAAAGCCACCCCAAATAGTCCTGAAGTTGAAAGAATAACATTTTCGAAATGTCGACAATTTAACAATAATTGTGTTCTTCGAACATTACAGGACTTTCCTTCCGTGTGGATCTTATATATATATATATATATATATATATATATATATATATATATATATATATATATATATATATATATATATATATATATATATATATATATATATATATATAAATAGTCTTAACAAGGGTAAACCGCTCGCTCACATAGGATACAGCTGGCAAGGAAAGTGTTAAAAAATTTAAGTTGTGTGTAGGTGCCAGCCGTCGCGCACGCCAATGGCCCGGCAGCGACCTCGCGCTCTCGGCACAGCCTCCCGCGCTCCAGCAGCCATTGTGCCGCGGCGGCGGCGGCTGGAATGCGGCCCCGGTCTTCGTTGCTTTTCGTTTCGTTCCGTTTAGGCCGTAAAAGTTATGCGGCCCAATCCAGACCGAACGGCCACGAATTCCGAAGCCGCGACGGCCGCGTCTGTCATTGCGGAAGAGGCACGGGCACTCTTCTTCTTCTTCTTTTCGAGAGATGCTCCTCGGTCCGACGATGTGGAATAAAAAATCGAAAAAGGCCGCCAAAGTCTCGGAATGCACCTCGACGGCTGCTGGAAGATCGGTAATTTATACGCGGTGCGTGTACAGGGTGATTGGAATGTTGTAGAACAACTTGCATAGATTGTTCTTGGATCGTACCATGAATATTCCGCAAGAATATTCCTGGATAATCACGTAACGTGATAGTTACATTTTTCACGAATATTTTAGGAATAATCCACAAAAACGTTTCTAGATTGGTTCCAAACAATTCCAGAGGAATATTCACGAATGAAAAGTGCCCACATATGGATATTTCAGGAATATTCCACAGATAATTCGGGGATTAATCACATAACATTCTAGTACAATTCATATTCACGAGTATCATATGAATAATCTGAAAAAACATTTCAGTGTTAATCGCGAACAATTCTGTGAATATTCCTCTGGAATATTCACGAATGAAAAGTGCCCACCTATGGATATTCCAAGAATATTTCACCGATCATTCAAGAAGTACCCACATGAAATTTTTGTAATATTTTTCACGAGTATCTTATGAATAATCTGAAAAAATATTTTAGGATTATTCCTGAACGATTCAAGAGAAATATTCACGAATGAAAAGTGCCCACATATGTATATTTCAGGAATATTCCACAGATAATTCGGAGATAATTCCTCTGGAATATTCACGAATGAAAAGTGCCCACCTATGGAGATTGCAAATATATTCCACATATTTTGCGAGGAGCATTTTCATAACAATGTAATAATATTTTCCACGAGTAACTTATGAATAATTTGATAAAAACGTTCTAGGATTGTTCCCAAATAATCCCATGAATATTCCTCTGGAATGAAAAGTGCCCACCTATGGATATTCCAAGAATATTTATTTCACCGATCATTCAAGAAGTACCCACATGACATTTTCGTAATATTTTTCACGAGTATCTTATGAATAATCTGAAAAAATATTTTAGGATTATTCCTAAACGATTCCAGAGAAATATTCACGAATGAAAAGTGCCCACATATGGATATTTCAGGAATATTCCACAGATAATTCGGGGATTAATCACATAGCATCATAGTAATATTCTTCACGAGTATCTTATGAATAATCTGAACAAACATTCCAGGATCATTCCTAAACAATTCCAGAGGAATATTCACGAATGGAAAGTGCCCACATATGGATATTTCAGGAATATTCCACAGATGATTCTGGGATAAATCACAAAACATTATATTAATATTCTTCACGAGTATCTTATGAATAATCTGAACAAACATTCCAGGATCATTCCTAAACGATTCCAGAGGAATATTCACGAATGGAAAGTGCCCGCATATGGATATTTCAGGAATATTCCACAGATGATTCGGGGATAAATCACATAACCATATATTAATATTCTTCACGAGTATCTTATGAATAATCTGAACAAACATTCCAGGATCATTCCTAAACAATTCCAGAGGAATACTCACGAATGAAAAGTGCCCACCTATGGATATTTCAGGAATATTCCACAGATGATTCGGAGATAAATCACATAACATCATAGTAATATTCTTCACGAGTATCTTATGAATAATCTGAACAAACATTCCAGGATCATTCCTAAACAATTCCAGAGGAATATTCACGAATGGAAAGTGCCCACATATGGATATTTCAGGAATATTCCACAGATGATTCGGGAATAAATCACATAACATTATATTGATATTCTTCACGAGTATCTTATGAATAATCTGAACAAACATTCCAGGATCATTCCTAAACGATTCCAGAGGAATATTCACGAATGGAAAGTGCCCACATATGGATATTTCAGGAATATTCCACAGATGATTCGGGGATAAATCACATAACATTATATTAATATTCTTCACGAGTATCTTATGAATAATCTGAACAAACATTCCAGGATCATTCCTAAACGATTCCAGAGGAATATTCACGAATGGAAAGTGCCCACATATGGATATTTCAGGAATATTCCACAGATGATTCGGGAATAAATCACATAACATTATATTGATATTCTTCACGAGTATCTTATGAATAATCTGAACAAACATTCCAGGATCATTCCTAAACAATTCCAGAGGAATACTCACGAATGAAAAGTGCCCACCTATGGATATTTCAGGAATATTCCACAGATGATTCGGAGATAAATCACATAACATCATAGTAATATTCTTCACGAGTATCTTATGAATAATCTGAACAAACATTCCAGGATCATTCCAAAACAATTCCAGAGGAATATTCACGAATGGAAAGTGCCCACATATGGATATTTCAGGAATATTCCACAGATGATTCGGGGATAAATCACATAACATTATATTAATATTCTTCACGAGTATCTTATGAATAATCTGAACAAACATTCCAGGATCATTCCTAAACAATTCCAGAGGAATACTCACGAATGAAAAGTGCCCACCTATGGATATTTCAGGAATATTCCACAGATGATTCGGAGATAAATCACATAACATCATAGTAATATTCTTCACGAGTATCTTATGAATAATCTGAACAAACATTCCAGGATCATTCCTAAACAATTCCAGAGGAATATTCACGAATGGAAAGTGCCCACATATGGATATTTCAGGAATATTCCACAGATGATTCGGGGATAAATCACATAACATTATATTAATGTTCTTCACGAGTATCTTATGAATAATCTGAACAATCATTCCAGGATCATTCCTAAACAATTCCAGAGGAATATTCACGAATGGAAAGTGCCCACATAGGGATATTTCAGGAATATTCCACAGATAATTCGGGGATCAATCACATAACATACTACTAATAATATTCATATTCACGAGTATCATATGAATAATCTGAAAAAACATTGAGTATTAATCCCGAACAATTCTATGCATATTCCTCTGGACTGTTCACGAATGAAAAGTGCCCACGTATGGATATTGCAAGAATATTCCACATATTTTTCGAGAAGGAATTACATAACATTGTAATAATATTTTTCACGAGTACCTTAGAGTTTAGAGTTTTTTTAGAGTTTAGAGTTTATTTTATTTACCCAAGAAATGAATACATACGAATATAAAAACATATTTGCATAAAAATATTCGGGCAAACATGGTCAGGGTTCAACTAATAATATGGTAATATTTTACACGGGTATCTTATGAATAACCTGAAAAAACATTACAAGATCATTCCTAAACAATTCCACTGATATTCCTTTTCGTTCACGATTGAAAATTGATATTTCAAGAATATTCCACAGAATTTTTGAGTAATCGCATAACATTGTATCAGTATTCGATCAGTAATTCAAAAGAATATTCTAGGAAGTATCCTGATTAATCATATATTTCACAATTGTATTCACTAATAAAAAGTATTCACCTATGTTTATTCCAGGAATATTCCTGAATGGTCACGTAATATTCCAGTAATATTCTTCGAGAGTTTTTCATGAATAATCCGAAAGAACGTTCTTGGAATAATCCTGAACACTCATTCAATATCATAGGAATATCATTTATGATCATTTATACGCGGTGCGTATATAGGGTGAATGGAATGTTGTCTAACGACTTGCCTACAGATGCCACGAAATTGTTTTCAGATCGTTTTAAGGACATATTAGAAACTGGAAAGTAACCACCTATGGACATGCAAGAATATTCCACAGAATATTCGAGAATAAGCACATGTCACTGTAGTAATATACTTCACAAGTATTTTCGGAATAATCCAATAGAACAAGGAATAATCCTGAATAATGAATCATATGAATCTAGTTTTCTGAATTTTCATTCTACCATCTGCACATATAATTTCCACGTAATATAACCGTTTTTTCTGAAATGGAGGGAATTGGTAATTTTTTTTTGCTTCTGGGTGATATAATTTCATTTGAAAAGAAACACTTTTTATCAGTTATTGGTTTGTGATGGAGATAAGTCATTTGAGATCGATTGCTGAAATTGCCTGGTCCCTGATACAGAATCTTTTACATCCTCCTGATGATTGATGGGGCACAACTACAGCTTGTTCTGGAATTTTGTTTATATGTTTGGAGTTCGACAAAAAAACACGCATTCATGTTATTAAATGCAAACACGGCCAATTCGTCTTGTTGGTGATGTTTTGCTTACGGACTCACACATTTCTCTAGAACTCTGGGGGAATATACGTTGGCAACTATCCCTTCAAAGATGATCTCATGACGGTCGTTGCTCTTCTGGAATTACATCGGTAGTTCTGCCTTTGTCAATTCCCTTGCGGTTGACCAAACGAGTGCAATTTTCCCACCCTTTTGTTGTGAGCCCGGAGATATGTCGAACCTATCTTTCTCAGTGGTCTCTTCTCAACACCGCTAAGACTATGAAATCACTATTGAAGGGATTCTCCAGAGCTCAAAACATTCAGAAATGAAAAGAGAAATAGTGATTCGTATCTTATTTTCCTTATCTAGCGGAGTTCTTCTTCCCGATGAGGTAAGTGATAAGTATCAAATTAGTTCCATCTAAACCATTTGCAAGAGTTCTGACGATTTATTTCGAGTGACAGACCCGTAATAAAACGTTAACCACTTCTGCCGTAAAACTTACCGCAAAATGATGTGTCTTTGTGCCGGACGACCAGACAGGTCTCTTTTCTTGCCGGTTGATTGCAAAAATGACACTTGTGGTTTGAAAAGGCTGAGGATTATCGTTGAGATTTTCTGATGGTCAAGGTAGTTTGCAGGTAATATTATGACGACACAGATGGGTGTTAATAATAAAGAGGGGTTGGAAGAATACATTGTGGTAGAACTGTGGGTTCAGTTCAACCCCAACCGTTGTTTTGTGAAGTTGCCTATATAGGCCAAGAGAATTTGGCCCACAAAAGGCAGTTACGTGGTGTGAAAAAGTTGTTAGTGGATATGGCTCAAAAGTAATGTATCCAATGAATATATTGACTTTCGTTATCGTAAAAAGTTGAAAAGGATTAGGACCTGCAGAAAAACAAAAAATTTGCGGATATTATTCAATGTGGCTCGGCAAATATGAAAGTTAGGAGAGGAAAGTACTCAGAATTTGTTCCTCATATATCTTATATTTCAAAAGGTCATGAGTAGGGAAAATGCAGATATTAAATAAACGTGGTTATTGTAAACTAGTTTGCAGGTAATGAATCATCCAATTACACAATTAATTTAGAGTCAACGAATTCAAAATGGCAAGAAATAATATTCAAAGTGACGTTTGTAATTGGTCTGATAGTTTCTCTATGATATGATTGTTAAATAGATCCAGTATGAGAATATAAATTTGTTGTGTTTCAAACTTCCACTGTCTGAACAATTCAAGAAAAGATCTTATCACCTTTCTTTTCAATATTTCTTGATTTTTTCTCAGCTTTTTTTCAATTCCAATTGGAATATTTTTCTTTTATAAGATCTTATTAGCCCTCTTTCCAGAATTTCTCCAGTTTCAATCGAATATAGCTCAATTTCGTTCGATAAGATTTTTTCTCTTCAAATGTTCTTCAATTTTTATCTGTTATATATCATTCCATCATTCTCAAAATTCCAACCAGCTTGTTTTTGTTTTGTTGAGCATTATAATTTTGATTCGAACTACTTAGTATTTTATAACATATATCAAAGGATTTAAATAGTTTAGATGATTGAAGTTGGGAAAAAAATTAATGGAAGTTAGTTCCTTGGGTAGGAATACTGTAATTCGTCTTTTATGCACCGATTTCGATTAAAAAATTGTTATAGAGGAAGTCGACTTTCAGGGCTTTCAATTGAGCAACAAAAATACCCTGGTTCTCAGAAGTAATTCCATATAATATGTACTGAATGTTATATACCTATATATCAGTTATAAAAATATAACATTAAAAATGCTGAATTTGAAGTTATCGTCATATTTCCATGAATGATCGCTGATGATGATTTTTTTCATTTTGCTACATAGCATACTAGGCAGCGCAATAGAAGCAGAGCTATTCCTACTTGAATAAATTTCTGGAACTCATTTAGTCAACTTCAAAATTTGCACTAACAACTGTTAAGATTAATAATTTAGATATTTTGTTGATTTTAAATGATGGTCTTTGATCCAAGAGTCATAAAGAAACAAGTGCCAATTAATATTCATAAGTTGACCTGAGAATACCGTTAAATTGTTAATTTTCACTATGCACTTTAATCAACGGTTTGTTACATGCAAAAAATAACTGAAAAAAATCCAATCGTATTTTCGAATACTGATTTATATAAGTAATTTTGAAGTTGTCGAATCTGAGTGTATGATTTCTATTCTATTGTCAACGACAATAAACGATGAACGAATTTTGTAGGAATTCTATCTTGTGTAGAATCTTCGAGTTGATGAATTCAAGTATTATTTTCTCCCTAAACTGCAGATTTTCCGAGCTATATTGAAAATGTCATCTTGCAAATATCACACCTTTTTTCGATTGCGGAAGTCGTTTTCATCAGATACAAAATTTCAGAGCCATTCCTCGTGAAAACTCTTTCACGTTACTTTATACTCAACCAAAAAGCATTATGCGGTTGATCTGTTAGTTCGTGATCGTGCGTTGAGATCAGTTCGTATCCAAATATTGCCTTGAGACTAGAAAGTTTGGCAACATAGTGACATACAGGCTTGGCTTTTGAAACTGGTTTTCCTAACGACAAACTTCGAGAAGTGGCCGGCAACCGAACTCCGATGGGGAAAGCAAATCGTCCCACTTGCCAAAGAAGCAGCCGCCCGATCAGTTCTTCATGTGCGATAGAAGATTGAGTTTCGATCTCGAACGTTTTCATCTCCACACTCACCTTTAGTGCGGATCGTGCCGGTGTCACGTGTTTCGGAAATGTGCTAGCGCGGTTTTCCACCACGAACATGTGCCCTCCGTTTTGATTACTTCCATGGAACTGATATTTTCTTTGGTTATCTAGCTGTATGAGTATGTTGAACATCATAAAGCTAGGTTACCGGAGTTAAAACCAGTTTCCATATTGCAGCATGATCAACAGGTAGTCCTTCTGCGACCATTTTAGGTAAAAACTACAATTTTTTTTCGAACGCTATATTCGTATTCTTATCTATGGAACGAATATACCTACGAACTAACAATACGAGTTGAAATTGGTAATAGTAGATTAGCAATAGTAACGAGTAATACACTAGAAAGTGCTACAGATCCGGTTGCTGTGTACATGTACCTGATGTTCACCCGTATTTGGTCAGGATATCTGCAATCATTTTCTGAAAAAAAAAACATCAGGTCACTTAATGTTCATGAGACTGGTCAGCAGAAATTCCATGAAAATCTATATTTGTTATGCAAATTGGATTCGTTGAGGTTTGTTTCACGAACGACGCATGTCAAGCATTATCGTGAGAATTTTTAACAATCATTTGGTGAATATTTATTTTTCGTGTCTGGTTGGAACCATACACGTGTTCCGAAAGTGATATCTACCAAGCTACTTTTCGTACTTTCCCGCCTTCAACATACTTCTTATGCTTATTTAACATACCATTTATCGCTCTTTGTATAATTAAAAACCACTGATTCGTCATAAATGGCTATTTCACAGACTCCGAGGCGTAAGTACCTAATCGGAGTTCAGTTATTGGAACTTTTTAGTTGATCGCCCACTATGAAATGATTTTCATTTTCCAAGCTCTCCCACGAAAATGTGTTTATCGTAAATGTGAAATGTCGAATTCAGAATTGGTACTGAAAAATGTTTCATTTGACTTTTATCACGAATAGACCTCAATTTTTTTGAAAATGGCAAATTAATTGAATAATGCTACTTTTTATAGAGATCGAAATGAAAACTGCACCATTTGAAAGGTTATTCTTTAATATATTTCGAAAACAATTTCCAACTTAGTTGAGTTTTTTTTTTCTAATCTCCAGGTTGACACGAAACTGAAGCAAATAGCATTGTTGAGTTCAGTTGTGGGTTTTTCCTCCTCTGAAAATGAAAAACATTTGAATTTTCATATTATCTGTTCTTAGAGGGCAAACTGTTATATTTAGCCCGATAGGGCAGTAAAAACAGATAATGTAAAAATTCTCCATTTCGAGGAAGGAGAAAACCCAAAATGATCTCAATACCTCGCCTACCAAAAACATTCAGGCAGTATTCATATAACGTCATCAGAACCAAGAGAGATTATACGGATTAGAATTAACTCAAGATTTCTTGAAGAATTCATACTAGATTTCCACAGCTGAATACCATCGAGAAATATAACTGACTTGAATCTTGAAACTAATATTACTTACTTACACTCGACAAGCGTTTTGCTAACAAGGGTGGCATCTTCAGGAGAACAATATTGACATTTCACTTGTCTTCTCCTGAAGATGCTAACCTTGTTAGCGGAACGCCCGTCGAGTGCAAGTAATATAAGTTTGGTGTTGGGAAAATTGATTTTGAGAGAAATTTTTTTTTCGAATCCATGTTGAAAGTAATGGGAATGCAACAGAATTTTTTGTCCATAATTTTTCGTGATGCTGAACGAAAAAATGAATCAGTTGGGCTTCGCTTTCCACTTTAGTTCCCAGGATGCGAGTCAGAATCTCTGATTCAAATTAAAATAACCAAACATTCCGGTAGTGGTGGCAGAAGTGTTTTCTTCCGGCCGGTCATGCATTGTTTCTAATTAATGGTTATGATATACTCTGGCCAGACGGCGAATGTCCTTGGACTTCCTGTCATTCTCACTTTTAATGATATTCAGAAAAAACAGCCGGGCAACGGTTCATTCCAAACAATTCCAATCTGATATCCTTCACTTTTTAACTCTGTGTTTTTGTTTCAGCGAGAGGCGGATGTATTGATTTTGTCGATAGGTTAGGTACAGGTTGGTCATCGATTTTGGCGCCCTTCGGCTTTTATATTAACTACATATTTTTTGCAGAAATACTCCACTCGAAATAGACTTTTGGGATGCATGGATTTGTGACATTGTCTATGTTGATAACGTAATTAAAACACTATTGTGCGATTTTCACTAGATAGTTCACACAATCGCTACACGTGTTTCCCTATACAATATGCTTTTCAGACATGTTTTGCTACTATAACCATCCGATAAGTGCTTCCATATGAATCTGATATTATTCACTATTTACTTTCTTGGGATAACTTATTACAGAAGATGCCTGGGTTCATCTGCAAAACTAATCCTGATTATTCATATTTCGTCATTAATAATCAATGAAGAAATATTCGAATCTATTTGGTCATTCTGGACTCTGATTTCTAAGGATTACAACAGTATGAGTCTGAGACCTTTCTTCTCCAAGGGCAATAGATCATAGTCATTATTGAACTAATGTCTTTCTGTCAGAAGATGATTTGCAAATGTTGGATTTGTCTTTTCATCCAAAAAAAACACTTCTATGCTCCTTTATTTTTTTGATGATGAGTAAAATACTTGAAAATAACAAGGAAAGTTCAGTATACAAGTTGACGTGTGGTTCTTGCGCCAAACGGTATATTGGTCCGATGGGGAGATAATTTACCGAAAGAGTAAACGAGCATAGAAGCAGTTTTCTGATTGAAAAGACAAAATGAAAAGAAAGGTCTGAAACTCATTTTGGTAGAATACTCGGGAATCGTTAGAGTCAAGACATTTGCTGAGTGACGAAACAAATTTGAATGATTCTCCATTAATCAACTCGTTTCCTTTTGACGAAATATGAGTAATGGGGATCAGTTTATCAGGTAAACCCAGGCAAGTCTGTGTTATTGGTTTTTCCCAGAGGGGCAAGTCCCTAGTAATTAAGACATTTATTCATATTGAAGCGCAGTATAAATCAGATCGTTGTAGTACCATAACACGCTTGAATAAGCTAATGTGTAGTGAAACACGTGTAGCGGTTTTGTAAACTGTCCAGCGAAATACCGTTATTCGATATTTTTCGGCATTGAGGGGATCTCTTGCTCGTGGCCTGTTCCTCCTCTCTCCCTTTGTTCTTCTTTCTCTGGTGGGGCCTCGTTTGGTCCTGGGTTCTTTGGTGGACGGCGGTAAAATAAATGTTTCGATCAAAATCCTAAGATACGCCCATTTTAATATCGATTGGGACACATTTTTATGCAGAAATGATTGTGAGGAATGACTTTCAGTCAAGGTTTATTATGGTATGGAAGTTAATGGAGGCCATTTCCAGCAATACATTCGTTAGTTTCTATCGATCTGGCCTCTTATTGATTTTTGAACTTCAAAACTTCATGGTTATTGATCGAAAAAAAAGAAAGAAAAAGGTCTATGAGAATCTCCTACAAATTTCTAATCATTTGGTGATTTTTACCCCCAGCACAGAGTTGGAATTGCACGAATTATTTTTGCATACGAATTTGTCCATCTATTGAGCTCGATATGAAGTTGTTTTGTTCAACTGAAGAACGTAAATGAGTTTTATAATCCCGTGTCATAGTCAACGTTTTTCCATCTCAGCAGGCAACATCCCATGCCCATGAATTTCAACAGTCACTTGTTTTTCTTTGATGTTCGAGTCACAATGGCATGCCTATGTCACAAAAAGTGCTGGCACATTCATCATTTTTCAAAACATGATCAAGACTTCATTCAACCATTTTATTGTTCCAGTGTGATATACGACCTGCTTTGGAACTTGTTCTGGATTCCCAGACCGACCCTAGCTAGGTAAAAAAGAGGCTGTCGTATAATTATTATTGAAGAATGAAAACCCGAAAAAGCTAATTTATTGAGGTTATTATTCTACAGTCGGATTAATGTTTGTCTTTATTAATGGTAGTAGTGGAAGTATCATCCATTTTCTTCAATGACAGGTGATGTTCGGTTGATTAACGCTGCGATTGTTTTTGTTTGTCGATTAAATATTTATTTTCCCACATGATATTTTGTGACAAAATCTGATGATCTGATTTTTCCAGCAGCTGAAATAAACACGAAATCGCTAAGAAAAAAAATAATTGATTGAAATGGTTCGCATGCTCAAAAATGGTTCTGCTGAAGAATTGTAAGGTAAAGGATCGATACTTTTCAAGAAAATACCCATCAGATTTGTCGTTTGAGAACTGTGGACTTATCAAAGTCTGAAAAGATGGTGCAATTAAATTTCGCAACTAATTCAACATTTGAAATCATTGTTCGGTCTTAAAATGGTTTGTTTACTCTCTCAGGGGTCGTTTTCAAACCATGCCTTCAAAAATATTTTCCAAGGCATACAATTTGAATATTCATAGTGAGTACAAATTTTTATCTTGTTTTACTTTATTCACGCGATGGACTCTGAACATTACAGGAAATTTCCTTTCCAGTGAAATTGAAAAAAAAACAAGAGTTGCCACATTCTTGAAAAAATCCGGTTGTAACTGAGCATTACATTCATCAGTAAGACACCCAACAATATGGTCGGTGGGGAGAGATTAAGCTGAGAAAATTTCTCCGGGATACTGTGTAACAGTAAGCGACTGTCAAGCTTCCGTTAATAATTCTACTCAGAAATCATCTGCGTATAAGCAACATTCAACAGTTTCATCGAAATCGTCTACACGATAACAGTCTTTTCATATCTTTTTATTTATTCTGGAACATCCGGAACATATATTGGTTAATAGGCTTGTTCCGACTGAGGACGGTTCTAGAATAGTTCGAAGTAGTCGCACAGTCATATATTGATGGACTTCTCACCCAAATATAGGACCAGATCAAATACGGATTTTTTAGAATTTTTCCACTGGTTATTTACATCTTACCATCATTAAAAAGAAGCAGCGGAGACAAATGAATTGCACTGGAAGTAATTCCAGTTTTGTTTTGTTTGTGTTTGGTTACATAGGTCATGGGTTCGATTTTTCAATGAGGCAGAGATTTTTTAATCGAAAATTTGTCTGTCTTATTGGGAAATGACTCTGCCACGTTTCATGGTTTACTTTGGGTCTACGAATAACCATGCTCCTGATGAAGAAAAAGCTAAAAATCACTACTAGTCCAGTAAATGAAGATCCGAAACTAGGGAAAGCTGTGAACAAGTCTATGCCTTCTTCTCTTGTGGCTCAATTTGTAGGTCGTCACAGATGTTTTCAAAGGACCCAAAACATAACACGATTGCGTTCATGGCAATGGCCGAAAATGGCCCCCCAAACCCACAAAAATGGGTTTCCCGCCAATATCTGGCTAAATATATGAATTAGAAATGACCCTCATCATTTTTTCCGAAAACTCAACAGTTTTCGAGGTAAAGGGACCCAGAACTCTCTTCATTTCAGCTGCCGCTTTCTCTATAGGAATTCTGTTGTCTATGCTATGCATTCGCTTGGAGGTGGGCGGACGAATTGTTTCATAACTGAGGCAAAAACTGACATTTATCAATGATTCAAAGTTCAAGATAACGAGGAAACCCGTAGCTATCATTCCATTATATTGAAGTTCTTTCTTATTTGGAAAAAAGATTTAATAAGCTGTGAAAGTTTTTTTTCGCACCATTTCGACACTGTTTCATTAATTTGTTTACATTTTTTTCAAAAAGAGTCTTTTATCGGAAATTCTTCATTATAATGGGTCCTTGGGGGGTCTTGAATGATCTCTGAATTTTTTTTTTTTCGTACTTTTCCTGCGTTCTAATAAATGATCCATTTGTTTATTTACATTTTTCATGCGATTTCGGAGTTATGTAGAATATGCGGTACAACCGCGAATTAAAAAATTATTAGCCATAAAAAATATATATGTATTCGGAAACTAGAGCATCTTGGCTTCGAAACGATGTGCATGGCAAGTCAATAAAATGGCTAATAATTTTTTAATTCGCGTTTGTTCCGCAGATTCTACATAACTCCGAAATCGCATGAAAAATGTAAATAAACAAATGGATCATTTATTGAAACCCGGGTAAAGTACAAAAAAAATCAGAGATCATTCAAGACCCCCCAAGGGCATTATAAAGGAAAATTTCCGATAAAAGACTATTTTTGAAAAAAATGTAAGTAAACAAATTAATGAAACAGTGTCGAAATGGTGCGGAAAAAACTCTCACAGCTTTTTGCCCAATAAAAAAGAACTTCGGAATACATGGAATGATAGCTACGGGTTTCCTCATTATCTTGAAGTCTGAATCATTGAAAAATTTCAGTTTTTGCCTGAGTTATGAAACAATTCGTCCGCCCGCCTCCAAGCGAATGCATAGACAATTGAATTCCTATAGAGAAAGCGGCAGCTGAAATGAGGAGAGTTTTGGGTCCCTTTATCTCGAAAACTGTTGAGTTTTCGGAAAAAATGATGGGGGTCATTTTTGAAGATAATGAGACGATCTTTAATTTTTGTATGAACGAAAATTCTCTAATTCGTATATTTAGCCAGATATTGGCGGGAAACCCATTTTTCTGGGTTTAGGGGGCCATTTTCGGCCCTTGCCATGAACGCAATCGTGTTAAGTTTTGGGCCCTTTGAAAACATCTGTGACGACCTACAAATTGGGCCACAAGTGAAGAACTCATAGACTTATTCACAGGTTCGTCCCTTCAGTTACTGGACTATACCCCAAAACTACATTTCCTTTACGAAAATAATCATGTTGCCCATTCACTACTACTATTCATTGATAGGGGTACTAATCTTCAACTAGAAACACTCCTGATGATTGATGGCAAAATACTGCCGGTGTGAAGAGTTTTCACAGCTATGGATTTGTTATTCATTTTGTCGATAGAACTGAACATGAAACTAATTTGTTGAAGTTCCCAAATAATCCCGAATATGTGACATGCTTCAGCGGAAACGCCGAAGTTTCCCTGACATTCGACAACTTCCGTCGATTACCATCATTCAGAAAGTTGTTCATGTCTTCGTGAGCAGTTTACTATAGATGACTTGCCCGCTGTACAAATTGGAATTGATAAATTTATCAAAACTTTATTCAGCCTCAAGGAAACTCCGCGTAATCAAATTATGTAACGAATGAACAACATTCAGGAGTTGAGTGGGATTGGGAGAGGCTTAAAGGATTGTGAACGTTGTATTTATTCTGGAATTAGGCCGTCAAGTTCTACTGGGTGTATCACTGTTCTCGAACGTGAATGGTACACGTTATCGGGAACATGGTTTTGTCGAAAAGTGTATCGAAAAAAATGTATCTGAACAATATAATCGAAATGGACATGGTCAAAAGATGAAATTGAAAATTCAAAAAAATAATTATAAAAAAATATATATAAAAAAAACGTATAGCAGAAATAAACACACTACGGCCCATCAATACTAAATGTGATATCACCTCATATTTTTTGCTTCTGGCTCAGACAATTGTTGGTTTCTTGGTTTCCAACGATCAATCTTGATAGGTAAGGTCTCTCTATTGAATAGACCTACACCTGGTAGCATTGTAGGTTTTCTGGGTTTCCCACGATTCAAATATCAAATACGCCACCAAAGAATACAAATATAATGAAATTCATATCAAAATAAGTGAAGTTGAGCAAAATAAAAGAGACCAGTTATCACCTGAAGATGACTGCGGATCCTAGATATCGAAACATCGATTACACTCTATATTCCTCTCAATTATTGACCCTTAAATCTTGTTGGACTTGGCTTTTATTCGTTTACATTTGGTACTATCATTCACTTCAACCTTGATTACATTATTTTTTCTGATTATTTACATTTTTAACCTATATTTTGATCAGTTATTGATTTTG
The DNA here is from genome assembly GCA_032362365.1 of Zygogramma bicolorata. Classification (NCBI taxonomy): domain Eukaryota; kingdom Metazoa; phylum Arthropoda; class Insecta; order Coleoptera; family Chrysomelidae; genus Zygogramma; species Zygogramma bicolorata. Next base: position 694,461 of record JAVJAQ010002096.1, read on the forward strand.
ATTTTTTTCAGTTTGTGACATGATTCAATGAATCATATATTCAATGGGACTTCAAAATAATACCTGTTGAGTAAAAACCAAAGAGCATTGTAAAAATGATAAATGTCTGTACTACTCTTTTGTTTTTTTCATCGTATGTGAAATATCCGGATTTATATCATTATGTGGCTACTATTCCACTATCCTAGAGATCTCTGCTGATATAACAGAAAGGTAAACAGAAGGATGTACTACTGTTAACCAATTCATATATGAAAGTTATTTTTAGGAAAACTTGTCAATGTAGCTCTACAATTACACCATTCTAGATAAGCTACTTAGCTAATTGAATAGATTCACAAACGGGATTCGACCCTATTCGATAATGATCATAGATGCCAAAAAATAGATTTTATTTTTTTCGGTGTGAACCTTCTTATCTGAATTATTACCCGGAAATTTGTCCTCTTTTCCTTCTATAATGATTTAGGCATTAGGAAATTTGATGCAATTTTGACTGGAGAGGTAAATAAAAATCCAATTCTGAATCTGGGTATTCTGTTGAATTTTGAGTGTGCATATGGTGAAATTTATTCCCAGTGACCAATTCTCTTCTCTTTCAGTTCAATTCTCCATTGATTTTTTTTGTAGAGATCAATAACCCTAACAACAAACAAACTGATATTAATCTTCATCTTCAGAAGAAGAAAATTGTAAAAGTAGTATCAATTTTCTTCCCCTGAAAATGCTTACCTTGTTAGCGAAACGCGCGTCGAGAGCAAATAATGTCAGTTTGGTGTTGGGCATTTGATCTCTATAAAAAGTTTTAACTTTTTCACCAAAGGTTTCAATCTTATAGTTTATTCAATAATTCATGTAAATATGAATAATTTCTGAAAATTGTATCAAGAAACACCAAACTTGTTTCAAAATTATGGCGATAGAGAGCGACACGGAGTTTTGGGGAAATTCCAAGTCATCCATGGGAAGTTTCAACAAAGTCTTGTTTAACTTTGACTTCCGCAGCGGTATCCCATTTATCCCGCTTGAACTACGTTCAATGTAGGCGAAGTTTGACCCGAGCTCAGCACAAGCACTAGCATATTTGCCAATTAACCAAAGGTAACTCAAGTCGCGTTGAACTTTGATATTCTTTCTAAGCCACGCAATGCTGAGTTTGTAACATTTTCAGCTATATTTGAATGTGGCTGAAAATTGGTACAAGTAACTTTTAATGAAATGACTATAAACGGCACAATCGTGATAATATCAATCAACTCTTGACAAATGAAAACGAAAAAAAAACACGTAAATCCACGTGTATTTTGTTGGATGTGTACGAAAGGATCACTATTTGTTTTGAAAATGTATGGATCAATACTACCAAATAAAAAGATATAAAAGAATTCAAAAGCGAATTTTCCCGAATATTTTATCAAAATAGGGATTATGCATGATATTTTGTTATGTCATAAATCGACCATTCACATCTTCATGACGTAGAAAAAAATATAAATAGGCTTGAAAATCTTCAAACAATTTTTCAAAGTGAAGATTAAAACATTGAATAAATTTGAGCCTTTCAAACGCGCTTTCGATGATGTCATTACGTACTTCTCAAGTATTTTATGGTATCAAAGTGCAAAAGCGGAAACAATAGTTTAATAATGAAAAGGGTTGATGTATCTTCAAAATCGTGTTTATATTGTTGTGAAATTCATTTCAACCTAAGTGTTCTATATTTATATACAGCTCAGTGTGATTTAGTCAGAAGTGAGCTTTGCATTAGCTATTTAGAAAAATCCGTTTTGACAATAACCTAACCTCGTTTACAAACATCGGAATATTGTTTTATCATATAGATCTCTGCTGTCGGGCATTCATGAATACCAATGTATATTATAGACTCGAATACATTATATAACATAATGTTCACCACGCAGCTTTCACCCATTTGATCTCTGCGTGCGTAAAATCAAGATTTGATGCAAAATGTGCTGGCATCATAAATGTATCTGTATTCGATGAGTTTTCTGATTTTTTTTGCATATGGAACTGCCTTGTACTGACGAGGGGCCAAATAGCCCGAAACCGGTCTTCAAGTGTGTCCGTCCCTACAATTGAAAATCAATTTCTTCATTTGTATCGCCAAAAGCAAATGCAGGATTTTCTTCTGTGAAGAAACCTGCACTGGCACCGGTCGGATATAATTCAATGCCCTTCGTGGTATTATCCAAGAGGGAAGTTGTTTTCTGACAGGTGCCAGCCAAAACCTACTGTGTAGGTTGGTTTGAGACTGGCCTGAACGAATTGTTCGAAAGATGATTTGACCTTTCATTGTATCAAGCCTCGACCAAAGCTGATGCGAAAAACACGAAGTTATTGCGCAATCTACCTTATGGACGAGGTATCCCAAAAACAAACCGAATTTGCTTACTGTACAGGTAGTTTGTAACTGGCCTGAACGAATTCTTCGAAAGATGGTTCAAAAAAACTTTGAGTTCGTATGCATGGTGTAAAAGTAGAAACTTTTCCTGGAGATCAGTTACTCTTGATTTCAATTTTCTTCTTCTGAAAATGCTAACCTTGTTAGCGAAACGAGATTCGAATGCAGAAATAACATAATAATAATATGGCTTTTATTGGTAGGAAAAAAAATATACAAAAAAATCATATCATAAGCTCCTATCAAACAGCAGGATTCAATTTCTGACTATGCCACGAAAAAAATCACAGCATGGGCAGACCTTGCTCTTCCATCCAACCGGATATCAGTTTGGTGTTAGGGTAATTAATCTCTTGGAAAAGTTTCAACGTTAAATTCATGTTTTTCAATGCTTGGATACCCTTGAGTTTCAATACTTCCCTTTGTTCCATTAATTTCATGAACAGTGACTTTTCGGCATGCCAATATTGCGTTTACTAGCTGAATTTTTCATTGCATTGCCGTCCAATACATATTCTGCATGTGCAAATATCACAGCTGATTCGCGAATTACCAGTGCATTGTGTTTTGTCTACGTGAACACGTATTGTTAATTACCATGAATAAAACGTGTTTACATTTTGGCTGATCATCGTTTGTTTGGGATATGTTGACATGCGATATTGAAACGAATCGAAAACTAAACAAATGTTATAAGAACATTCACAAACGAAATTCATCAGGTAATATGTCGGGTTTGGAATCGAAACTTTGCGCAATTCATGATTTATCCTATGAATGATGAAATATGAATGGAGCGTTTTTTTTCAATTCAGGTTTGAGTTCATTTTCTGTACCCATGACATACGCCAGATTTTGTATCCAGATGTCAGGAGTAATCATTCCTACAAAGTCAAGTTTCTCGATGCAAACTTCAATAATGTAAATTTGTTAATTCGTATCCCCTATCCCTTGACTAACGCGTTTTTTTTTGAACATGACAAGACTTCACTTTCGTGTGACTTGTGAATCTGTATATTGAAAAAAAATCTTTGCTATGTGTGTCAGGTAACGGAAAAGCAATCGATATGGAGCTTATCGGATATTTGGAATCCTCAGGAGAAATCAACGTCCTAAAACACAGTTTCCCTCATCAGAGGTCAAATGGTGACCTATCATCTCACGTTTCCCATAAATGAAATACGAAGACCCCTCGTCAGGCTGCCGTAAAGTGTATGATACCTGAATCATAATTTGCTTGGGATGGCATTGGCATTTTTTAGGAACGGTTGATCAGTTCTTCAAGTGCTACCCATTTGGGAGGAGTCAACACACTGCTATCAATCATAAAATATTCACGATTCAAAATGTATAATGAAATGTTCAAAGAACACCGCGTGGACAAGGATCAGGAGGAACTTCAGATTTTTGAAGTTTGTAAACCTTAGAAAAACTCTCCTCAGCAAGGAGTTCCAAAGTGTAGCTGTTCTATTAAAAAAGATCCCTGAGCAAGAGAGGTTCGACAGGTCTCCAAGCTCACAACAAAGGGGTGAGAATTCTGCACTTGTTGAGGTGTTGATACTGTCAAGGGTGGAACGATTGATAACAATTCAGAAGAGCATCGACCGTGAAAATATCTATAGAAGAGACAAGTCTCCGACCCTTCTACGATGTTCCAATGAAGTGAGCGAGTTCGTGAGCAAAGAATCACCAACAAGAAGGATTGCCTTTCTCTGAATAGAATTGAGGAGCTCCAATGACTGTTTCGATGCTGAGCCCCATACATATGAAATATATTCCAAGACAGGGGCCGTATCTGTACATTGTAGATCCTAAGAAGCTGACGGGAAGTGAAGTATTTCTGGCACGAAATAGAAATCTAATACCAATACCTTATATGTCCCTCGTTTTTCTGAAAAGATAAAACGGATCGGCAACAGGTATGATATAAGAACAACATTCAAAACAACGAATACTTTAAGATCAATACTCACACATACCAAACCAAATAACCCATTAGAAAACATAAAAAATTGTATATATCAAATTCCTTGTTCGTGAGGTTAAAAATATATCGGTGAAACGTCTCGACCATTGGAAGTGCGGAAGAGTGAACACAAGATGTACATCAGGAACAGACAGATAGGTGGTTCTAAATTATCAGAACACATTCTTACTGCCGATGGAGACCACACAGTAGAATGGAACGACACTAAAATTATAACGAAAGAAAGCAATGGCAAGAAACGAAAATTAAAGAAATCTGCTTTCATCATGCTGTCTGGTAAAGAATGCATATCTATGAGTTCGCTTGATATGGATCGCGGATGGCTGCCCCTCTTGAAGGACAAAATGTTATGTCAAATTTGAAATAATTTGACAAATGTCAATCACGAGAACTATCTTTACCAGGTATTTGCACTTGAAAAATAATTCGCCTAGAAGTTTTGAGAACGGAAACAGATTTAGTTTCCGAAACCTCAACAGATGAGTATTTTCATATATATCAGTTCTTATTATTTTTTTGATAGGCAAAATTTGAGTTATACGAGAAGTCGTTGACTAATTGGACTTGTTCTATCCAGAAAGAACTGTTTTTCAATAGACGCATAAACTTTTCGGGGTAGATTGAAAATCTGCCCTTCTACACTTGTATAGATTCCAATATCAATTCTCATTTTTTCAGATTGTGGTAGGTTACAAACCCAAAAAACTAAGGAAAAAATATTGAGCCACCACGAAAAAAATGGCGTTCAAACAATACTTAGAAATCCAAGCTTTTAGAAAGCGCCATTTGCGATTGATCTCACATGGTTCACCCATGACAGATTAATACTGATCGTAATTCCTAGCATCGCGATACTTGATTTTGTAGGAATAGCCATCCCTGACATCTGAATATTAGATGAAGATAGATCGGTTTTCTTTGAGAAGAGACACGCCTGGGTTTTCCCAGGGTTGAACTCCAGCATTAACTTTTTTTGGAGTCAACAATGTGTTCCATAACATTTTTTGCCATCCCCTAGAAAATAAAAATCGCAATTGAAATTACGGTTGAAACGTGACGAACACCGGTTACCGGCGATAAAAGCTTCGTAAAAAGGCATCAACATTATTGTTTGCAGAAATCGTTGACAGACCATTCATCCGGAGGCTTTTCGTATATATTTCAATTGTGTTCCGCCGCCGACGAAATGATTGTGCACTAAGCAGTTCCTATCGTTTTATTACTCCAGATAAACGTTGAAAAGCTCTTAGTCCAGAGAACATAGTCTTTTGAGGCTCAGCAGGTGGCGTGGGTTGGGTTTCTTTTTGATTTCGTGGGGTTAAGGGGTGTGCTGGCATCGTTATATGGAAAAATTTTCTCATTCCTATCCTCCTTTCAGGTTTGTGATGCAGAAAAACTCGAAGTCGTCTCCACAATTTGATATCGCCCCCAGATATTTGAAGGGTGAAACCATCCATTAGTTCATGTTTAGAACCTATATAGGCTCATCATCAGCTATTTTTCATTAATAATATGTCATTATGACCAATTAGTCATTGGTAACATGTGATAATTTCCCTTTCTCCATTAAAAATTTTCTTCTCCATAATTATTAATAAAAATTGGCTGATGATGAACCTATATAGGTTCGAAACATGTACTGATTGATGGTTTTACCGTTCTAACATCTGAGGGTGATCCCAACACATTATTATGAGCAGCTAACACACACTATCCCAATACTGATTGCCCAAAAAGATATAGGTACTTACTTTCTTCATCAAAACCCCAATCTTCTTTAATTATTGAAGCCCAACTCACTTTTTGAAAATGAAACGTTACTACTTCATCAGCCATTCTCCTGATTACAGCATCTGTTGCACTGTAGATCATCAGGCCAGTCTAAATTCATTGTTCATGATGCTGCCATCTGCATACGTCCCTGGTATTTCAAAGACGTTTTCCGAAAGTCCCAGCTCAGAATTGTGGTTATATTTTTTGCACAAAATCAGCGCCCTTTCATGGAGCTGTGTTGAAAATCAAAGGGCAAAACGTGTCGGCCATAGAGTCTATCAAGGAAATTAATCGTCTCCGAAATAACCTGGCACTATAAGAGGGTACGATTCTCCTTTCTCAAATCGTCCGTAACCTGGTTATAGAATTACAAAAAAAAGCTGCTGTTGACTAGCAGAATGCAAAAACTGCGGCGGCTGAGTTTCGTTAGAGAAGTAAGGAATACTTGGAGCAGTGGTGTAAATTCAACACAGAACTAGAAATGTTCAAATGGGCAAATCCAACAAAAGTGTGTACCTGGGAAGAGGTACAGGAAGTGCTGGATTTACTGGTCACCCAAGGGTTCATTAGCACCAGCCAAGATACGAAAGTTCTTGACGACTTTTCACTTATTTCCAACTTTGCAACAGATGAAAAATCTGGCTGGAATTCCGAGAACGTTTCTACGGAAAACCGTTGGGTCGAATTATTCCAGCACTTGCGTATCAACAAGCTTCATTCAATAAACTTTTCTGCAATTATTTTGTACGTTATGTGTCTGTCTGCCTGGGAATAATGTTTCTCAAGTGAGCAAAATATGGACGAGTGATGAAACACAGTTGAGTGTCGCAGTAGTAAAAGGTGATTTGATTACGAAGATGAATATAAATAAATCATATACTGAGTTCCACACATCCAAAACCAAGACCCGATATTCTGAAAGGAATTTTTTCAGTCGACAAATACAAAATACGACTTAGAAGTCACGCCACTACTGGGGCTCAGTAAGTCGTGCCTGCTTAAGTATTTTGTGTTATTCAGTGATTTCATTATTCTGTATTATTCTATCTTCTATAATAAAAATCTTGTGAAACACTTAAAAAATCATTATAATTCTGCAGATGTCCCGCTTTGGCAAAACAAATGGTCACGTTATAAATGTGGCAATCTTTGTGACACAACTGAGATTTGCGAAAGAGAACAAACACTTTGTTTTTTTTCAAGTCTTTTTTTTTCGACTATATTCCCTGGAATATCTCTGGTATATAATGTCCGTATTGCGAGAAGGTGGCGATCGTGATTGGAGGAACATTAGCGCTGGTAGTGAAAAATGTAATCCGCAATCCAAATAAAGGCCTGAAATGAGTAGGTTTCAGAATCGAGGCCATTATAAGTATTTCCTTTAAAATATGTTCGCGCCACGGAATCCAGACCATTTCGTTGGCTTTATGTTTATGTATCGGATATATTCTTCAGATATCGATTGAAACGAATAGGTTGTTGTTTGTGTTCCGGGAATAAAGAACAAAAACATATTTTTTGTCGAGAATGATTGTATTCCATGAACATGTCTTTGTACTGGTTGACACGAGCCTTCTTTCGACTTGTTTCAATTTTGCGATAAGTCACATGGCGATCACAGCATCATCTTTTTCTGTTCCAAAAACCTATTCTGACTTCTCCCACTGAGTTCGACAGCCAACGAATTATGGTCAAGAATGGATCACAAAATACCATCGATATTCAGCTTATCCCATCCAACTTGGCAATACAATTTGTTTCACTTCCGCTGCGCATTGAAACTGCTTGGATCAAATGTGTTCTCGATTGACTCATCAAGAATGTACCTTATTTCTTTCGATAAGGGCAAGTTTCACCAATTATGGTAGTTTTTATTATCACTTAACTGATGACCTGCTGGCTCATTGAACTAAATGCTTGGTACCTCTCGTGAAATGCATATTAATTTCTAAGCCCATATGGTTTGAGTCTAACTATTGTGCTACCAGATAGTCCAAAATTGGCCCTGGATGGACAAGGTGACGCTAGCCTAGCATTCATTGCATAAAAAAATGTTGACAAACGTTGCCAGAACTCAATAAAACACATTACGTATCTTTAACATACCTGGGATTCAATTCATTCAATAACACCCTGGTTCTGGTACTCTCAAGCAGAGATACAGAATCTAAAAGTGAATGCAAGATTTCATAGAAAGCAAGCAGAAACTGTTGAGTATATGACTCAATTGCAATAGACCCTGTATAATTTCGTTTGGAAACATTAATGTTCGAATGTCAAGTGCAATATAACGTCTTTACTGGGATGTCATAAAAACGTTCTTGAATCATAATATTCAGATATTTGATGTAGGCAGCAGAGCCAAAGATAATGAAAATTTCATCGACTTCTATAGTTTGAAGGAAATATATCTTCACGTGCATTTTTGGGCTTATTTTACAGGGCTGTAGCCCGACAGCCCCCGTGGGGTACGCTGATGGACACGGATGGAATCGTAGGCCAAGACTAGCTTTGCTAGAGTGCAGGCAGGCCCATTCTTCATGACTCTCTAGACTCTAGAGTACCCAAGTGAGTAATTATTTTTTTGGGTTTATGTTTGCTCAGATCATCGTCAATTGTGCTTCGAAAGTTTTTCGATTCTACCTGCTCTTGTATGCCTCTCACCAATAATGAGAGGATTTTTATGAGTGGTGGAATCAGAATAACTACACAACAAAAAGGTGTGGTATTTGAATTCACTTATTTTTCATGACGAGTCTAGTGGGTATTGTGTCAGGTGTTGAACTTGAGGATTGAACAATTGACCATATGAATATAATTTTGATGGCAGATGTATTAAGGATTTCGTGGTTGGCATCACTAAAATTGTCATCACGTAACATGAATAGATGTTGCCACCTCGTTTTTTGTATTGAAGTTCAAGATTTCCAAAACATCATTTGTTTATCAGAAAACTAATAATAATTCTATATCATGGAGAATTGAATAACGTATACTACAATGGTACAAAAAACGATAAATGCGGAAATAGAAATGAAGAATCTGCTTATGGGTACAGATAAATGCCTACAAATATTCCAGTTAGCAAGATAACCCAGATTAAAGTCGTTGATGAAACCGGGTCTAACTGTTCAAGAATAGTCTGTTTATCTTGCATGGTACTAGGGTGAACCCTCTGTTAGTAATCTATAATCATTCAAATTGCTTTTGATGTATATCGCCCAATCATTCATCTTTGGATAGAAAGGAGTCACAATTCCTACGAATCCATCAGAATTAATACCTGTTGGTTCCTAGATGAATGTCTTATTTGAATAGACCTAAGCACCTGGTACTTCAAATACTTGGGATACGTCTTCTCAGAAGTTTCTGACATATTTTGTTAACATATTAGATAATTCCAATACAATAATAATCTGGATATATGCATTTTTAATAATTCCCTTTGCCACATATTCTTGTATTAGATTAGGAGAGGGAATTGGAGAATGAGTAGCTCAAATGGAACAAATTTGAACTGAAAACAGATGGTGAAAATATTGATCATAATGTAGGTATTTATTCCCAAGCAGTACTCGTTGTAGTCCAGGAATGGTTCATCTCATCATACTCAATTTAATTGGCGTCATCAGCACCAATGAAGCCATTATATTTTCCACAAAATAAATAATAAACACCCAAAGGTAGACTCAACGCTAGAATTGCCAGTAAGGCAACGCGAAATATCGTATTATATTCCAAGTGAAGTTCGGAAAACTTTTAATTAGTTTCCAAGTCGATGTTCGACTACTTGTGTTCTTACGTTTGAAAATGTTTATGAAAAACGCGCTTTCTGTTGGCAGAAATAATTACCTGCGCATCTGATTCGGCTCGAATTCCCCTTGAGTGCGAATAGCAGGTCGCACCGTGAATCCGGTCTACAGAAATCCTTCGATTTAAAACTGATCTCACCGTTTACAGTTATCCCTTTGCATACTCTGTCGTTCGTTGTGTTACTTTTGAAGGCGCAGACAACCAGTTCGCCATAATTGCTATTTATAAACTGAAACAATGAAGTTGTGATCAAAATCAATATCCGGGAAAGGAATTGGGAAAAGCGGAGAGCTCATACTCAGAGGTGTATGTGCTAATGCATCATTTTTTGGGGTCAATTACACTCTCATACTCAAGAAATTAATTGTCGATTTCAAATATAGAGATTCCCCTTGTGAATTCATCAATATTTTCAAGTGAAACTGTTTCTCAAAATGCACCTCACCTTACTTGAAATCAAAAATATCTTAGGTTTCTGGAATATTGGATTTTCATTCATGGAATTCCAGATATCACCTTTTTGGACTATTTTTTTTCGATTGTTCGTTCAACTTCGGCCTTTTTTCGCTACCAACGCCAGTTACCGACGCCGGTCCCTCAACCGGAAATTTTGCCCAACATCCATGGACTCGAGAACGCCGGCTTTTACGTCCCCTCCGAAGAATGGCATATCCTCAATATATCTTATGCTCATTGATATATATTTTCTGCGAGCTATGATATGCTATTTTGCTGCAGTTGTATGGGCTTTCGACGCGGTCTTTTTCTGCATAGGGTCAACCATTCGAGTGCTAACCGCTCTCGGCGCTGCTAAACATCAGATATCGAATGACTGTTAGTCAAACTGAAGAGTTGAGCCGTGCCCTCAGATTCATTTTATTTTTTGGAAAAAAGAAAATAAAAAATCAAGTTATTAACACCGTCCAGCAGCTGCCACTGAGGGCAACCGTTCCCCTTCAATCCACATTTTACACCACTGGTCCATGGACAAATTCGTTTCAGATTTCTGTTCTGTGTTCAGTTTTGCAAAAAAATTGCGGAGAGAATATAAAAAACTCTAATCCATATAATGAAGAACATGTGGTCTTTATACGTCCCTTTATTTGGCTACAGGGGATTTGCCAAAAAACGATTGCCAAATCGAACACGATATCATTCACATGAATGCATCAATATTTCTCTAAATGAAACAAACTGAAAATATCGATTTTCGATATACAGGTTGTCAAAATTGAAAACAATTATCCGCTCCAAAACTTCTGAAATATTGCATATTTTTTCATGTAACAGTTGAACTGGATTTTTTCGTTAACCAGCTCTCGTTCGTCTGCAAATGGAAATCCTCAAAACGTGAGCCTTGGGTAAGCGCAGGATCGACGTGGTCTTACTTTTCATCGAGAACCTCCCAGAGTATTGCTCGTTCTGATAGACATTTTTCACGTAGGTTCCAAAAAATGATATGTCCATAACTGAGAAGACTATCGTTTTTACAAAAATTGATGGTTTGGTATTTTGACTGTTTTGGCAATTCCCTGAACGTCTACATGATTACATGTTTGTGTTCACAGCTACGTTCATAGAGTAGGAGCAAAGAACCGAAAACATTTTCGATTCATACGAAAACATATGATACTAAAAAAACATATTCCAGATCGGTTGTATATCTCCCAAAACAGCAGAAATATGTTTTCAAGTAATTATGAAATAATTTTCCACCTTTTTCACCTCATATGGCAATTCAATGAGACTATGTTAGTTCAAGTTTTTACAGAAATAAATGAATGACATTCATGTGTTCATGTACTGGTTCATTCAAAACATATTTCGTTTCCATTTGTGAGATTAATCCATCTAACAAACATCGATGATACAAAAGCTCGACCCAATAATGTAACGCAACATGTACTTGCAATAGTCGCATTTTCATAGAAATCGTGGGCTAAAACTTGCACCCATACATTCACTTCAAATTTGTTTACACATGCCCTCTAATCTAGCTTGTTCAATAGAAGTTGTGGGCACAGCGAGTCCGCCGAGAGCGTGAGAAAGAGAGAGAGAGAGAAAGAGGCTTTCATTATGCATTTCACATTCACGCAAGCATTTAATTAACCCTTTCAAAATACAACTTCCCTAATGAATTGCGGCCCTTTCAAAGTACCATTGAGTGATTGCTGTCACTAGCCTGATTCGTTTGCATTGTGGTGCTGTCGATGGAGGACGATATTGTGAAGTTTCGAAGTGGATTTGTGCTCCGGTCCGACTACAGAGCGATCCAAATGGAAAGTAGGGCTCTGTCAGTGTGTTTTTTGAAGTATATGGTACTTACTGGCCCGTAGTAGAACAGTTCATTCAAATCTATTGTTTCAGTCACTAATACTGACGTTGCTTATTTGCAGCATTCCTCGTGACACATTAAACCGTTGAAACCAAACTAAATGCATTTGCCCAAGCTATGGACATTCAAAAAGAATAACAATAATTACATCTGTTGGAAGATTGATGTAGTTCTTCTATTTAAAATGCCTGTTTGGACCAGAAGGTATTGAAATCAACTTTGCAAATATTCACTTCGTTCACACTGCATTGATTTTGCATGAGCGATACTTAGATACATATTTCTCAATTCTGTATTATGTTTTTTCATCAAGAGAAACTACCTTACGTGAAAATATCGTCTAGTTATAACCGAAAATTTCTCGAAGACCAAATATTTTTCTCAAATCCTAACACCCTGTATTTGTATAACTGTGTATTATTTTAGAATTACTTTACAACTTTTTATATATTATTGTAGTTTCCCTGATGATGGACATTAAAATTTTCCGAAAGCTAGGACTAACTGAACAAGAGTACTCCTTTACTCAAAGACCCCACTCACTGGTCCGAAAGTATTAGAACGACACCCCCCCTATATATATATATATATGAAGCATGAATAGTGACATGAGTAGAGCTCTCTATGGAACGGCTTATAATAAAAAGTGAAACGAATAAAAATCGTGCTAATAATCATTTTCATTTACCTTGGTGTCAACGGATCCTCTTCTAATGTACTCTCTGTGAATTTCGTAGAAAACTTCAACATTCGGAGTAATGTAATCCTCGAAAATAACATCAGTGTCGTTGCAATAAAATTTGATTATATTCGCTGGAATCTCGCTCAGCTTATCTGAAATTTGTTGTACTAAGGAGACCACATCGCTGGAAAGTTTGATGATGGCGTCGTTTTCGTCTACAAGCAGTTGTCTTAGAGAATTCTGCTCCGTCGGTGATATATATAGCATCCTCACTCCTGGATACGAAGATTTGATCGTGTTGATGGACAGTCTTGACCTGGTAGCATCGTTGTCAGTGATTCTACCATCGGCACTGAATACCAGGATTGCATGCCCCATAGGCTTTATACTGCCTGTCGTGCAGTCTATGTACGTTCTGTTTTGGTAGTAGGATATTGCTGTTTGTAGGCTTCTGCCTAGTGATAAGTTTACTGGCCCTGGAAAGCAGTACAAAACTTCACATCGTTATGTCGGTTTTTCTGTGTCTTCTGTATCGACCTCCCTTCTATATTGGGCGGAGTTGAAGTTCTTTTGGGCTGGACCAGTTAACAGCGATAGAAAAGACAGGCTTTATGCCAAGGAAGTTTTCAATGAATTGATGCCTAGATCGAATTGAATATGTGCTAAATCATACTTTGGTGATGTTTCAAACTCAGAGAGACATAAGAAAATAAATCAAAATTGAACAATAGCGTTCCAAACCATATATCTACTGAAACTTTTCTTAGAGATCAATTACCCTAACACCAAACTGATATTTTTGCACAGGAGAAGAAACTTGATACTAAATCTAAACTGTTCACTAATAAGTTGCTGTGGTTCAAACCTGTGGTGAAACCTGTTACCAACAATATAAAGCTCTTCATTGAACTCATGATGAAGAAAGGAATACAGAAGAAACAACCATTCGTGGACGTGGTCACGCTATCAATAAAGAGGGCTAAGGATATGTGGGAGATATTCGTTTACAGAGAACTAACTCACACCAGATAATACCTGAAACAGCATTTCAATCACCATCAATTCACGAAGAGGCTAGTAGTCATGACATACGTCGATCTGAATTTCAGTATCTGCTACAGCACAGAGGATTTCGGTATCAAAGGACAAGGGGATCTTCAAAGGGATCTAGCTGAGAGGATTGTGAAAATCGAAAAGACATATTACATTTAAATCTAGAAAACTAAACCACCAAACAAAACCAGTCACATCTACTCTATTTGTGTTACTGATCATATTATATAAACTGAGAAATAGTAATTTTCTATTTCTCGAACCGAATATCTACTATCGTAATATTGATGCTGTGAAAATAGTTCAAAGATCAATTATTCGCAAACAATAGCTGTTTCCAAGACCGATACACCTGCTGGGATTTCGATCAAGAAGTATTTATGACATCATATGATGACAACCAGTTTTTACCAGCCAACGTCTATCTTCATATTATGAGTTATAAGTATTGATTCAAAGTCCAATTTTTCTCTGATTACTGGCAATAAGTTTGGAGAAATTCTTTTTATAGGAAAGTATTAGGCATTGACGAACAATTATAGTAGTTTTCATAATAAATGGCATTGACTGAAGGATTATAATAAAACCAATTAGATCCTTAAGTTGTTCACAATGGGATTAAATCGGGTAGTTTATTGCACTTAATAAGCCAATACCATTTACTGTGAAAAATACTATACTTTATGTGATAAACTGATGAGGAAATATATGTAGAAGAATTTTTGCAAGACCCATTTCTTCTAGAGAGAAGTTGTCTTTCCTCTCGGTCAGATTCATACACTTAGAGATTTTCACGTAGGATTCCGTACTAGTTTGATGAAAATCTGTTTCGTCTGGTACTGTTGTTGTGTTACTTTCGATTTTGCTTCGTATTTGTTTTTGAGATAAATCATCGGGCTACTTTATCGACTTTCCTTGTACGTCCGTCACCTCTAACCCCTATAAATTACAATCCTCCAATACTTTTTTATTAAATCCCTCTAATAGGTACCTGACTAACTAGACTTGGAGATAAATTGTATAATTATCCACTCACATCTATCTTTCGGGTCGTTCAGTTCTGTAAAAATCTGGAACATCTCCCTGGTAACATTCACTATCCAGTTTCCGGATTGTCCATTT
Source organism: Zygogramma bicolorata (assembly GCA_032362365.1). NCBI lineage: Eukaryota > Metazoa > Arthropoda > Insecta > Coleoptera > Chrysomelidae > Zygogramma > Zygogramma bicolorata. The sequence goes on from JAVJAQ010002096.1 coordinate 709,651, forward strand.
ATAATTCCCAACTTGCTGCCGTAATGGGACACCTGAATGGCTTCTGATAGGGTGCTGTGGAATATTTTAACAGATATAATTCGGAATGGTTTTGATCGACGTAATGGATGGGATCCTAAAGCTGTTTGATAATGGGAAAGTTTGAGGGTGGAAAGTGTGGTCGATCGTTCTAGCACATTTCATTTGTGTATTCATGATAGACAGAATACTAGGGAAACTAAGCGACATACATAAAAATATGGAACATTGTCTAAAGTTTCTTGAGTCGTATTTGCAGTCTGATTCAAAGTCAGTGGCAACAGGAATTTTTGATCATTCAGTTGTCAATAATCAATTTCCGAATTCACTTTAATGAAGTTGTTAACTGTTCAAAAATAGATTTTTTAAGCTTCATTCCAAGATCAAGAACTCTTTCCTCTGCGTGAAAATTGAGAAATAAAACTGTTTTGATACCACATATATTTGTTACTAACGTTACTGCAACTTCCCCCTATACGAACATTATCAAACGATAACTATGAACTTTATTTTAGTTTATACTATCCGTTTTAGTGTCCATATAAGACGAAATTATGGTAACGTTAGTTAATATAAGTTGTATAAAACTATGGGGAGTTTTATTCTACACTTTTCATGATGATTTCATACTTCTATCTATTTATCTTTCCTCTACCTTGATATTTGTGGATCGGAACACAGGTCCAGGATTATATCACCGTTTTCAGTATTGTACGAATTTGCAACCAAATAAAATATTGTTACTGTTTTCATCAGAACAACTCAGTATTATTTAGCTAGTTTCATTTTTTTGGTCTTCTTTGGTACTTTTTTTTCTGATTGATAATTATAGTTGACCGATCACAAAGATGAAAAATCATGTGTATGGATTCCTTAGTGATGTTACTCTCGAGTGCTAGTTCAGTACCATTTTGGTACCGTTTGAAAAAATGATGTTTTGTATGAAAATTCCATCGAGTAATATTTTTTCTCATATGAATAGAACTGCCGCACATTTATCATGTGTCTTGAACTCCTGCAGCATTATCATCGTCGCTTTGAACAATCTAAGAGGAGTCATGCCTTTTTACATTTGAAACTATCTAAAGATAAGATAATCAACGATCAGAAATCTCTCTAATTGTATTTTCCTGGACTTTATTCGTAGTTCTCTATTCGAATACAAAAATTGGTGTCATTTCTGGAATAAGCTAAAATTGTGGCTTTTAACAAAAATATTTGATGATCCAACTCAATGAAAATAGGCTGAAATAAGATGAAATAAAAATCATTATTAGATGTTGATACCTGATATATTCATACTAGAATGTAAACAGCATCAATAACGAATTGGCAAAAGGAGTCGGTCATCCTGAAGCGAGTTCCTAGGTATCTCAAGATATATCTATTAGGAATATCTACTGATCGAGATTTTATTTTCGTCTCCGGAATCTCGTCTGACTCACTTGATAAATCAATAACAAAATAAACGTACAAGATTCCCCGAAGGAGTTCGCTGCAGAGGTATATCGCTAGAATTAACTTCGTGAGTACAAAGGTTGACGGAACAAGGGAAGTGGATGTTTTGCAGCATAATATGCATGCTGAACTTCAAAAGCCTTGAATATTGGATATGATATAACTGGGTGGTGGAAGTGAAATTCGATTTCAAGTTCACGCGATCGATTTGTTGTGTATTGTTACACGCATGAATGTTTTGGATTATATTAGAATGTTCAATGCTACATCTGTGATTATATACAGGCAAAATGAGAATTAATATTGAAATCTATACAAGTGTAGAAGGGCAGCTTTTTAATCTACCCCGAAAAGCGGCTGCGTCTATTGAAAAACATGATTTTTTGGATAGAACAAGTCCAATTAGTTAGCAATTTCAAAACTCGTACACAAACTCCTAATCAAATGCAAATTTCTCTTGAAGGCAATCTTCGTAATTGACATTTGTCAAATATTTCAAATTTGACTTAACATTTTGTCCTTCAGGAGGGGCAGCCATCCGCGATCCATATCAAGCGAACTCACAGATATGCATTCTTCACCAGACAGAATGATGAAAGCAGATTCCTTCAATTTTCGTTTCCTACCATTGCTCTCTTTCGTCATAATTTTACTGTCGTTCCGTTCTACTGTGTGATCTCCATCGGCAGTAAGAATGTGTTCTGATAATTCAGAAACTCCTATCTGTCTGTCCCTGATGTACATCTTGTGTTCACTCTTTCGCACTTCCAATGGTCGAGACGTTTCACCGATATATTTTTGCCCTTCCACACTTGTATACATTCCAATATTAATTCTTATTTTTTCAGATTGTGGTAGGTTACATGAATCAGATTTTATGTTTTCACTTTTGAACGTAATGAAGTCGATTGTATTATTTTTATTATCATTATCTTATCTGGTGAATACCAGAAGAAATCGTTCTGATTTCTTTCATTACTTTTTCATCTGCATTATTCATCACATATTATTTTTTGGTATGTTTTCCGATAGTCCAATTGGTAGTATTTCATAAATAATTTGTTTTTGATTTGGCAGAGGTGATGGACAAGATTTCACTGTTCTGGAGTTTTTGCCTAGTTTGAATAGTGCTAGATTACACAAAAATGGAAATTGGAGTTTACATTGTACAATATATAATGATAATGAATATAATCGATATTAAAATTATCTTGTTTAGCAGGGATCTAAACACTTTTTAAATTTGATAAAATAAAAAAAAGATCGGAAAAGTTATTTCCTACCTCATCTTCTTCTGAGAGAACAATTGGTCACTTGCCAACCTGAAAGTAGGTTAGAAACAAGATCATTTTCAGATGATAGTGAATAAAATACCTCTGAAACGTGTTTCTATTTACAATAGGATATTGCTGATTATCGATCTTCTCTAATCGTTCATTTTGATTTAGTGGTATTCTCCCGACTATATTTCGCTTATATTTTAGTAAATTCGAAATGAACTTACCGTTCCAAATTAATGGTTACGAAATATCTATCGTACCGTTTATATATGCTTCTCCCCATATAATTCCATCTTAATGTTGTTTTGACACGAAATTTCACGCCGCCTCTGCCAAGTTATCGATTTTAATTCGTCAGGATGGCAATATTGTTCGAGACATCATCGTGAAGAACAAGTGTATTTCCGGGGAAATTTAAGGCCAAGGGAAATTAATCATCCTGGGTTTGTTTTTCCTTCCTACTTCACGAATGTGGTGAGAAATTATGCTTTAATAGCTTATTTTGACTGGGATAATGAACGATTGGGAATTTATGGTAAATGACCTGCAGTTCCGTGAAAATTTATTATTACGAATCGTTCAAGAAATATCTGCCCATGGATTATGCATCGCTTACTAATTTTGATATCACATCAGTGAAATTCACCTTTTCTCCTGAATTTCTTTTAATATCATAAATAAAAATGGAGATCACCAGACTTACACTAAAGATATTTATTTCTTCATTGAAGTTTCAAAATTTCACTCGTTGACAACTATCAAAAATAAAATATTTCTGGTTCCATCCTTCAAGTTCTCTTGAATTTCTTTGTAAACCACATGAAATGTCCTATAGGGTTAACATGAAACTTTTACATATGGAATATGGCATATGGAAAAGTAGTCCCACTGCTACAGAAGGGTTGATTGAATAAATCAGTCTACATTACATTACAATTTTACTATATTTGGTATTATTATTTTGTATATTTTGTATTGATTCCTCTGTTTTAAATGCTGTTTCATATTTAATTGTACTTTTTTATTTATTTCCTTTACGAACAATACTGATCTTGCGATTGATGAATTAATTGAATTTGAAGTAATAGACCTAAGGTAATTTTTTTTATTCTTGAATAGATAACATATAACCCTTTTGTAATGACTCTGCAACCCGAGATATTTGAAATTTTCTAAAAGGTAATCGTTTCCTGCTAACAAATGAAATTTTGTAATGCACCGTTTATACCAAAATGTACTCCGTGACTCAAAAATTTCTTTTTACATATTCTCTATTACTATTACTCGTTGAAACTTTGTAGTTTGTACATGAATTATTTCATGAGAAACTTGAGCACTATCGTAACTCGCATTTAAATTCACATTAGAGAAGAAAATGAAATGTACTCACTTGATCATTTGCAGTGCTTTGTAATAGTCGAAGGTGCCGTCAAGAATAACAATCAATTCGATTGGTGCCATCATTTGTTTGCCTTTCAGATACTCTATTTTGTCGTAGTTACTAGCTATTTTTCCTGAAACGATCGAATAATAATATATGGAATACAAACTTCAATTAACTCATCTCGAACTGTATTATATTGATTAATATTCGTTTCCTGTTCATTTACTACAAGAAATCAATATTCATTTGATTTCAACTTGCCACTGAAGCTATTCATAATTAATTTTCAGTTCCTGCGAAGGTATAATCGTATAGATTTAATATGCATACAATTATCATTTCAGATTGCTTAGATATGACAAAATAGTTGAGGCTTTCGCGGCCGAGGTGTTCAGTATCACTACTTTTATTCGGGTTTGAAGGCCGTCGTTTTTTGGAATTTCTTCCTGACGTTTCGCTGGCTCGAGTGGCTAGCTTCTTCAGAGGTTCATTCATCTTGGAATTCACTCCGATGACTGGAGATTGTTTCTTCTGCTTAGATATGTATTCTATCTGCTCGAGAGTGCTTAAATACATTAACAACATGGAATTGAACAAAAACATCTGAATATCAAACTGTTAAAGACTTGGGAAATTCAACTCAAAGTCTTCTACACAATATGTATTCAGAGAGACTCAATCATGAAGATGTTCCAAGATCCAATCATAAGTCTTAGTCAAATACTAAGTTTATAGCTAACGGTTAGCTGGTCGTTGAAAATCCGACTCTTAGGTATCTTACGATCAGTAATAATCTCTCATGGGAAAACCATGTGAGATCGATCGCTAAAGGTGCTTCCCAGAAGCTTGGATTTCTATTTCGTGCGAAGAAATACTTCACTTTTCGTCAGCTTCTAATGATCTACAAGGCACAAATACGGCCTGTCTCAGACTATAGTTCTCATGTGTGGGCCCCGGCACCGAAACATTCATTGACATTTCGTGATTCTACTCAGAGAAAAGCAATTCATCTTTTTGGTGATCCTTTGCAGAATTCTCTTTCCTTTGTTGTGAGCTCGATGACCTGTCGAACCTTTCTTGCACAGGGATCTTTTTTTCAATAGAACAGCTGAACTTTGGAAAACAGTTTAGCAATCGTGTATGCAAATTCAACCAAGGAACATTACCACCAATATTCATCACCAAACCACAGAACATTTCCAATGTTTCCATGGATATAACTAGATACAGCACCAAACCATAAACTGTTGGACATTAAATTTACTGAAAATATGATTTTTGATTCAATTTCACAAAGAATTGGAAACAAAAATTCGCTGAATTTGGTTTTTGGGTCATTGAATGTAATCATGAGATCAAATTCATCAGGTCAAATGTTACATATCCCATCATTTTGAAACTGCCGGAAGCGACCGCCATCAATTTAGATTACACCCGTATTTTAAATGAGCCATATTACCTAACGGCTGTCAAATACGTAATGAACGGTTTAAAATATTATTATTATTATTATAACATAATTTCCCTTGATGATTCCTTGTTTTCACGAAATACAGGGTGTAACTGAATAAGTGTAAAACATTCAAGGAGGTGATTCGTCATCGAAAAAAAGAGGATCTTTCATATAAAGAAACTTCATTGGAGCATCCGTTGTTAGGATACAGCCCCTGAAAGGGGGTACATAAAATTTGTATAACAATTATTTTCACAAGCACTGAAAAAGGTTAAATTAGTTTTGTTTATTACCCTTCAATCGTTTAATGCAGGTACTAACTACAAAATAACAATAAATCCAGTTCGCATTTATGATGATGTATCTCTGTAGTTGTTCGTAAAATAATTTTTGTTGCGAACTGGTTTATTTTTGGCAAAAAACCCAAGAAACATTTTTTGTTAAGAATGAAACAGGCTATCGGAAATAAATTTTCAAATGGTAAACAAATAATAAGACAAAAAGTTACATTGGAAATAAATTTTAGGGGTTGCGTTTTCCACCTCTTAGAACCATTGGGTAAACCAAATAAATTACTGGCTAAGTGTCTTCTTGCTACCTAGTACAAAACGTCAGGTCGATTCTATTATTGTAACTTTTTCAGTGCTTGTGAAAAAATTGTTATTCAAATTTTATGTTCCCCCTTTGAGGGGCTGTATCTCAACAAGGGATGCTCCAATGAAGTTTATTTATATGAAAGATCGTATCTTTTTTCGATGAGGCATCACCTCCTCAAATGTTTTACACTTATTCAGTTACACCCTGTATATGGTTGCCACAATAGGTGTGACTGCTTTTTTGGAACGACTTACATTTATTGACTTTGCAGAACACCTATGTTCACCCGGATGCTTTCGATAAGAGAATAAAATATTACACAGAAACAAATTATTCTAAATAATCTGTTCACTTCTTAGCGCTATTTTCTCCAACGGTAAAATTAAGTCTCCACGAATCGATTTGATTGTAAATACATTACATCATCGTCCAAATTTAGTATTCTGGTGCCCACGTAGGTATGACGTTGAACTTTCATAACTAACAGATTGTATTCGTTGTCAAACATGTTATGGTTCTGATATATCTGTGATGTCGTATTTTTTTTTGCTTTGGGTGTCTTTGATTTCTGTCTGCATGTTTTCAGAGCGAATTTTGATTCCAGTATTATTTCAGCTTGGGGGCCGTTCATAAAATACGTTCGCATACAAGGGGGGGGGGTCTGGCTGAGTGTGACAAGATGAGTCAAGGGGGGACGGGGGGTATACGGCAACGTGACGTTCGCCGTTTATTATTTTTTGACATGAGCGCCAGCCAGCGTGACCACTTTTGGTAGAAATCTACTTTTTCAGTAGATTTCTGACGAAAATTGAAAAATTTTGGTATGAAAGAAATCTTCAGTAGATTTTGGTAGAAATCTACATGTGCGACATCTTCTAACGAATTCCTGAACTCGTCAGATTTTTTAATCAAATCTATAGTGACTCCATCTTTGCGAATGAATTTTCAATTGAGAATGATTATGTAAAATATGTATATTATTTGTGGCCATCCATAAATAAATATTTTTAATTTTCAGAATTTGTGTACTTACTATCATTTGAAATTTATCATACTCAGCAGGAGGGTCTTAGTTTTTGTGACGAAATATTTCTAGGGGGGGTCACAAAAAGTGTGACACAGCGTGACAATGGGGGGGGGGTCAAAAAAAGCTGATTCTAGTGTGACGTATTTTATGAACGGCCCCTTGGAACTTAATGATCACGGAAAATTGCTTGTAATTTGTTGGGACTGTTCTTATGTTTTTCGAGGTTCAAACGACAGGAAGTGCTCTGTGATGTTCAGAGATCTGGATCATTATTTTGTGGTGGATGGATTGTTTTTTCTAGTTTTTTGGGTTCTTTACCTACCACTGTATGAAAAAATAAGAAATATCATTGGAATCTATGCAAGTGTAGAAGTTCAGATTCCCAATATTCCCTGATAAGTTGCTGCTATATTTCAAAAATACTTCCTTCTGAATGTAACACGTTCAATTAATCAGCAACTTTTCCTGTATTTCAAACTTGCCCATCAAAAAAATTCAAGGACTAATATTTATCAAAATACTTATCGTTGACGTTTCAAAACATTCTAAATATTCTCTTCTAGTTTCTTGTGTTCACTCTTTCTCACCTCTATAGGGCTGGACGTTTCACCGATATATTTTTGCCTGCACGAACTAGGGATTTGATAAATAAAATTCTTTGTGTTTTCTGTTAAGTTAGTTGGTTCAGTGTGAGTCAGTATTGAATGTAAAGTATTTGTTGTTTTGAATGTTGTGCTAACATTATACCTGTTGCCGATCCGTTTTATCTTTTCAGATAGTCGAGAGATATAAGGTATAATGTTTGTTACAGGATGTGTAGTTCGTGCAGGTTGTATGTTTTCACTATTCAATTTTTCTATAAAATATCCATTTTCCTTCAATATTGATTTTATGCACTTAACCTCTTCACTGATTTTTTTCTGATAAATTGCTTACCATTTTTGTAAAGACACTTTACTATACCCCTTCTGACACTTTCATGGTGATTTGAATCATAGAGATTTTTGATTTCTTTCCATCACATCAAGGAAAGGAAGTTCATCGTTCCTTCATATTTTTATTGTAAACTTTATTGTTGATTCTTGTTTGTTAATGCATTTCAAAAAATGTCAAGTTCATTTCGACCATGTATAGATTCCAATATAAATTCCTATTTTTCCAGATTGTGGTAGGTTGATAACCCAAAAAATCTAGAAGAAAAAATATTCATATTTAGAAGGGCTTCGCAGATGATGATTGTACACTAATTTGTGAAAACATGTTTTGTTAAAGAATGTTTCCTTATATCAATCTTTTCTCTTTTTGGATGATGTTTTTTCAATTTCTTCTAGAATAAATGTTTTTGGAAATTTTTATCATTTCGCAAGTCGAATATGACATCACTGGATTATTGTCCAAAAAACTCACACTGTTCAGAAATAGTTTTGAAATCCGAATATGGCGTAGCCATTGGCAATACAGCAAATATCCAAATCTTATTGCTTTTCCAGGTCATTTACGTTTGGAACGACCATTCCCTTGGTAACATTTTTTTTGGACGCCCCTGCTACTCTTGGATAGAATCGATCATTATTGCTAATGGATACTTTTGCGTTGAATATAGTCTGAGTAAATTGCCCCTTATACTGACTTGTCAAAAATGAATAATAGACGTTCTTACCTGCTACAGATTTAAAATGCCCGGTGGCCGTTTTGGCATATTCTCTGATTCCCTCGTCTGTGAGGCTGACTTCGTAGCGTCCTATGGCTTTCAGCAATTTGGTTGAGCCGATTATCTGAAAAGGTCTAGGAAGATTAACTCATCTCTGCCACAATCGATGAATGAGTCTGAATTCTCTAATTCTCACGGGTTGCCTCTCGACAGCAGGGAAAATCGGTGAAACGAATGAATTTGCGAATAGTTTTTTTTTATATGGCGATTCACACGAGAGGGAAGCCCTGTAATGTTCAAAGAACACCGCGTGAATCAAGGGACAGGAGATAAGAATTATAATGCCTGCTGGAGTAATAATATTGAGGCTCAGATATTTAAATAAAGACAATTTATTGTTATTATCATTATTTTAACGTGAACGTTTCTGCTATCCTCGCCTTTGATGTTCATTTGAGCAATATCATAGAATCTGAGAATTTTAACTTTGTTATGAGTGTATATCCCATACCGAACTAGCATTAAGTTTATAATATGACCTCTCACGTCGTGACTAGGAATTATTTTTTGAAACCCCACAAAGACGAAAGTCGATCGAAGGTCTGGCGTGTTATCATAATTCAAAATTTTTCATTTCAATTGAAAAATTAACTAATTTCTTCTCTCAGTGAATTCGAAAGAATCAGGATCTGAGAATCAAGTTCAAATGGAAAGATATAAATATTTCAGATGCATTGATTTTACGACATATTTACGTTTAAATCATCTTTCGAACAATCTGTTCAGGCCAGTCTCAAATTACCTACACAGTAGGTTTCGGCTGGCACCTGTCAGAAAACAACTACTCCCCTGGCTAATACCACGAAGGGCATTGAATTATATCCGACCGGTGCCAGTGCAGGTTTCTTCACAGAAGTAAATCCTGCATTTGCTTTCGTCGATACAATGAAGGAATTGATTTTCAATTATAGGGACGGACACACTTGCAGACCGGTTTCGGGCTTTTGGCCACTCGTCAGTGCAAGGCAGTGCCATCATCAACATAAAGTCGATGACTTCCCATAATTAAAAATCAACATCATTCAGAGTATCAAGCCCCGACCAAAGTTGATGCGAACAACGAAGTTATTGCGCCATCTACAAATGGACGAGGTATTCCAAAAGCAAACCGAATTCGCCCATTCCTTCTGCAAGGAAAATGTAAAAACATTTGACATAGTCGGTGGGCATACTTGAAGACTGGCGTTAAATCAAATCATCTTTCGAACAATCTGTTCAGGCCAGTCTCAAATTACCTACACAGTAGGTTTCGGCTGGCACCTGTCAGAAAACAACTACTTCCCTGGCTAATACCACAAGGGCATTGAATTATATCCGACCGGTGCCAGTGCAGGTTTCTTCACAGAAGTAACCATCGCGATACAATAAGAATTGATTTTCAATTATAGGGACGGACACACTTGCAGACCGGTTTCGGGCTTTGGCCACTCGTCAGTGCAAGGCAGTGCCATCATCAACATAAAGTCGATGACTTCCCATAATTAAAAATCAACATCATTCAGAGTATCAAGCCCCGACCAAAGTTGATGCGAACAACGAAGTTATTGCGCCATCTACAAATGGACGAGGTATTCCAAAAGCAAACCGAATTCGCCCATTCCTTCTGCAAGGAAAATGTAAAAACATTTGACATAGTCAGTGGGCATACTTGAAGACTGGCGTTAAATCAAATCATCTTTCGAACAATCTGATGATCTGTTCATCTGATGATGGCACTGCCTTGCACTGACGAGTGGCCAAACAGCCCGAAACCGGTCTGCAAGTGTGTCCGTCCCTATAATTGAAAATCAATTCCTTCATTGTATCGACGAAAGCAAATGCAGGATTTACTTCTGTGAAGAAACCTGCACTGGCACCGGTCGGATATAATTCAATGCCCTTCGTGGTATTAGCCAGGGGAGTAGTTGTTTTCTGACAGGTGCCAGCCGAAACCTACTGTGTAGGTAATTTGAGACTGGCCTGAACAGATTGTTCGAAAGATGATTTGATTTAACGCCAGTCTTCAAGTATGCCCACTGACTATGTCAAATGTTTTTACATTTTCCTTGCAGAAGGAATGGGCGAATTCGGTTTGCTTTTGGAATACCTCGTCCATTTGTAGATGGCGCAATAACTTCGTTGTTCGCATCAACTTTGGTCGGGGCTTGATACTCTGAATGATGTTGATTTTTAATTATGGGAAGTCATCGACTTTATGTTGATGATGGCACTGCCTTGCACTGACGAGTGGCCAAACAGCCCGAAACCGGTCTGCAAGTGTGTCCGTCCCTATAATTGAAAATCAATTCCTTCATTGTATCGACGAAAGCAAATGCAGGATTTACTTCTGTGAAGAAACCTGCACTGGCACCGGTCGGATATAATTCAATGCCCTTCGTGGTATTAGCCAGGGGAGTAGTTGTTTCTGAAAGGTTGCCAGCCGAAACCTACTGTGTAGGTAATATGAGACTGGCCTGAACAGATTGTTCGAAAGATGATTTGATTTAACGCCAGTCTTCAAGTATGCCCACTGACTATGTCAAATATATTTACGTTTGTTTCAAAAACTTGTATTTTTCAATTGAAACTGAAATTTCAAAATCTGCTTTCATTAAGACACCCAATCGACTTTCATCTTGGGAGATTGACCATGAATTTTACTAAAAAATGTACTAGTAGTAACGTGATGATACAAATTCTATAGTTTATTTTCACTACATGAGTGCACCGAGATAGATCCTCTCAATGGTTGCGCAAGAATTTCTTGTAAGGATATCCTCTGGAGGAGGTTTTACCAGGAAAACAGGATGAGATCAGTTGTGGTCTATATGGAATTTCAACATATCTACTGAAAAGCTGCTTTTGCACTGTCATTATTCCAATCGTTAATTATTAGGAAGAAAAAATTAACGAACAACTGTATTTCGCCAATATGTATTTTGGAAGCTGCCTAAAAAGCTGTAATGGTCAAACAGGACGGTATCTTAAAACACGAGTTTCAGAACACATATGAGACTCCGAAAAAGGGAAAAAAACAGCTCCCGTAGAACATAAAAGGGAACATGGACACATTTTTTTTTTCGATCATCCAACCAATCTAGATGTTCAATTATGTATATATTCATCCGAAAGACTTTTGAGCAAAATGATACATATCCTCAATCATGATAGTGTTAACATTAGAAGGGATGCCGATGGCTTGAATATCGCATATTTCAACTTAATCTGTAAAATACCTGAATGATTCCCGCCTTTTTTATTCTCATTCTTTCTGTCATGGATAAAAACAGATACCTTGTTATTCGAATTGAAGAGGAAGCCATTCGTTTGTTTCATGTCGTTAGTGTTGGTTCTCTAAATATTTTGTTGCTACAGATTTTTTTATTATTTCATTATGTATCTGATAATATGTCTGATGTTTTTCAAAATAGTTATCTATAAGGTTAACACGAAAAAACTTCTTTTTTGTTGATTTGATTTGGAATTAATCATTTCTTGTAAAATTGAAACGACAATAATCTCATAAGTTCTGTGGGAGGTATATTCATGAAAATTCATTGTTACAGAGACCTGAAGAAGAATTTGATTAAATTCGAAACTTCGGTAAAAAAACAACTGTTTTTCAAGAAAAAATGATACTATTACCCAATCAATAAACCAGTCAACTGTATAGTTAATGACAAAATGGTTAAGGCTTTCGCGGCCGAGGTTATTAGTATAACTACTTCTCTTCGGGCTTGAAGGCCGTCGTTCTTTGGAATTTCTTCCTGATGGGAAGGAAGAAATTCCAAAGAACGACGGCCTTCAAGCCCGAAGAGAAGTAGTTATACTAATGTATAGTTAATATTATGAATTTATCGGCCAATAATAGAACTCTTGAAGTTATTTGTAGAATAAATCCTCAAGTTTTTGTGTACAAGAATACATTTTGGGTACACTAAAACAACAGTGATTAACCTACTGGTTTATCTGAATGAATGAGATGAAAATTTCGGTTTGTTGTGCTGTATCCATTTTTTTCTTTCTGAAAACTCGCATTGTGCGCTAGTAATAAAGTTTTGGTGTTAGGATAATCAATCTCTGATTGAAGTTTTCACTTTAACAAGGAATTTTTCAATCTTACCCATTACGTGTATGTATTTACCTGTTCTTCCAAGTTGACACCATTCAGTAGCGATTCAAATGAATGAGATCGGTTGGTGACTCTGTAGCCGAATTCAAAGGGAAATTCCCGTTCTGAATAGTAAATATCTAGAATTTGCGATAATCTTGTACTCTCAAGGACGTTCAACCATTCACTGACGTGGCTTCCCAGAATGGCACCTAAATGGAAATAATGTTAGGAGAGATTCTCTGAATTCATTTCAAGTTGAAATAAATATGACAATGCAAATTCCACGACCATCAGTTCACTCCGGCAAATGACTGAGTATCTTCTTGAATGTCTTCATCAAATTTCATTCGGAACTGGACATTACACAGAACAGTTACTTTATTACAATCCAATTGATTTGCTGTATTTCTGAGACACGAGAGATTCGGTTCGGCAAAAATCATATCATAGATACGATTGTGATTGAAGTTTACACATCCATCAGAAATGAATACTGCCCCATTTAACCACATATTTTAAAACATGATTGTTTCCAGTTGGGATATATTTCATTCTCAGCTCCACACAAAAGATGAACTTCCATAATATTTACAGAAATCGTGCAATCAGAGACATAAGAAATATGATTTCGTTCTTATGTGAAATATTCAAAGCCCAGGCACTCAGTTTTAACGCTTCAGAAAAACAGTGACAATGGAACTATCCATTAAGACCACTTTTCTGAAGTGTATCAGGCTATTGAGCGAGTTTTGTGTGATGCGTCATCGACAAGATGGTTTGTTTTTTTCTGAAATGAACTTCAGTAGCTTTTATGTTTGTGTTGGTGCCGAACTCCGTGCGTAGGAACATTATTGCAATAATGAAAAATATTCTGGCTTATTGTACTCTCATCTTGAAAGTATGTTGAACTATCAGACGGGTGAATATTATTCTTATTCTGTTGAATATTTCGAGAGACGAAAGTCATATAATTGATAGCGACTATAATTAACAAAATTATTATTAATATAGTTGCCTCGAGCAATGAAAGTGATCGTCAACAGGATCTGAACGTCGTTAAATTCCATGCAGTTGGTGAGCAATTCAGTGAGTTATTCGGTTTATTACCTAATTAAATTTCTCTCTTCCATATCAAGCAAAAGTTTGAAAATAAGAATATCACTGTTAGATCGATTCATTTGATGGAGTATTAGAATTCTTGATACGAGAGAGTATGAGACACCTGTTTCTTGGTCTGGTAATACTCAGTGATTAAGAATATATGGAACAGTCACAATTTATCAAGGAAAAACGATGCAATATTGAATTAATAGTTATTTGCCCCCAGTTCGGACAGAGACAATAGAAATTCGAAACCAAAAATTGAAGAACTCAATTTCTCAAAGCATTGGAAACAACTAGTTGCTTATGTAGTTTTCTACATTGTGTTAAATGATGATGATGATCGTCATATCTCTCATTCGAACAATTGCCTCTTAATCAAAGTTCAAATAATTTTCATTTTCATGCTCAGCATTCACAAATTTAACGAAATGTCTTCAGATTTGGTTCCTGAAATGGTCGCATTTTTGTGTCAATTTATATCTTCCATTTCACTAACGTTTTTTTAAGAATGAGTGGTTATTTAATGTTTTGATAGACATCGGAATCTGAATAGTTTCATTGTTAATTTTGTTATTGAATTTTTTGAATATTCTGAATGAAATTGTCAATCAGAATACAAGTTTTGGATTGAAATTCGTGTGATGTTTCAGTTTGCATGTTGAAGTAAATAGAACGACCTGATTTTGAAAAAAATTGATCTTTTGTGCTATGTATGGCATATATAGAGACTAGTTTATGTGAATTTAACTTTGAAATCTTCAGAAATTGTTAGTATGTTAAGAGGGTCTATCTCGATAGTAATCTGTTCAATCATGTCACTACAGGTGTCATTATTAGACCAGATTTGAAAAATTCAGTTTAATTTGACGAATATAAGTTTATGGAATTAAGTTAAAATGCTGTGAAATCAATGGATTCGAAATGTTTGTATTTTTCTATTAAACTTGAAATTTCCGAATCTGGATTTATAAAGACACACAATTGAATTTAATCTTGGGGGTTGACCATGAATTGTTTCGAAAAATTTTCTAGACAAAGCCGATAGGTACCTTATTTTTTGAATCCATTTGAGAACAGAAATCACTCTTATTTTTCAGTTGATCAGTAGATTTCGAATTCTGCTAATACACAGTTTGAACTGACAATGATACATAATTGCCATTTTGAACTGACGATTAGGTATAATTGCCAGTTCAAACTGACAAATATGTATAATTGCCAGTTTGAACTGAAAATAATACATATTTGCCAGTTTAATTATACATATTTGTCATTTTAAACTGGCAATTATTAAACCAGATTTGAAAAATTCAGTTGAATTTGACGAATATAAGTTTATGAAATTAAGTTAAAATGCTGTGAAATCAATGATTTTGAAATGTTTGTATTTTGCTATTAAACTTGAAATTTCCTTATCTGGTTCTATAAAGACACGCAATTGAATTTAATCTTGGGGGTTGACCATGAATTGTTTCGAAAAATATTCTAGACAAAGCCGATAGGTACCTTATTTTTTGAATCCAGTGAGAACAGAAATCACTCTTCTTTTTCAGTTGATTAGTAGATTTCGAATTCTGGTAATACACAGTTTGAACTGACAATGATACATAATTGCCAGTTTGAACTGACGATTAGGTATAATTGCCAGTTTGAACTGACAAATATGTATAATTGCCAGTTTGAACTGAAAATTATACATATTTGTCAGTTCAAACTGGCAATTATACCTAATCTTCAGTTCAAACTGGCAATTATGTATAACTGTCAGTTCAAACTGGCAATCATACATATTTGTCAGTTTAAACGGGCAATTATACCTAATCGTCGGTTTAAAGTGGCAATTATACCTAATCGTCAGTTCAAACTGGCAATTATGTATAATTGTCAGTTAAAACTGGCAGTTATACACATTTGTCAGTTTCAACAGGCAATTATACCTAATCGTCAGTTCAAACTGAAAACTATACATATGTCATTTTAAACTGGCAATTATACCTAATCGTCAGTTCAAACTGGCAATTTTGTATAATTGTCAGTTCAAACTGGCAATTATACATATTTGTCAGTTTAAACTGGCAATTATACCTAATCGTCAGTTCAAACTGGCAATTATGTATAATTGTCAGTTAAAACTGGCAGTTATACACATTTGTCAGTTTCAACAGGCAATTATACCTAATCGTCAGTTCAAACTGAAAACTATACATATGTCATTTTAAACTGGCAATTATACCTAATCGTCAGTTCGAACTGGCAATTTTGTATAATTGTCAGTTCAAACTGGCAATTATACATATTTGTCAGTTTAAACTGGCAATTATACCTAATCGTCAGTTCAAACTGGCAATTATGTATAATTGTCAGTTCAAACTGGCAGTTATACATATTTGTCAGTTTAAACTGGCAATTATACCTAATCGTCAGTTCAAACTGGCAATTATGTATAATTGTCAGTTCAAACTGGCAGTTATACATATTTGTCAGTTTAAACTGGCAATTATACCTTATCGTCAGTTCAAACTGGCAATTATGTATAATTGTCAGTTCAAACTGGCAGTTATACATATTTGTTAGTATAAACTGGCAATTATACCTAATCGTCAGTTCAAACTGGCAATTGCAGCTATAATTGTCAGTTCAATCTGGCAATTATGATATTTTCATGCATGTCCGTTCAGCCCTTTCGTACAATTGCTTATCAGATCAACAATATTATTCTTAGGGTGAACATGCAATGAATATTATGTATGGATGAACCATGAAATTACCATCGATTCCTGCGAGTATATCAGCCTCCGTCATATCCCACGTGTTACTCTTCAAATAATACGCTCTTGGTAGGAGGGTGTCGTTCCAGAAGCCCTCGTTTCCAATAACCGGCATGCCCCTCGTTTGATTTAGAATGCTCCTGGCTAAACCTCCCGCCATCGTCGCCAGCCACACGCCGTTGACATCATTCGTACTTGTCTGGAATGTGCCGACCGACTGGCCAACATCACCGTTCCGTTCGATTCCCTCGACGATGCGTCCGAACGTCACTTCATTATCCTGTAATCCCGCTGCTATGCCCGTTATCAAGTTGGTGCTCGAGACCGAACCCCATTTTGTGCTTATTGTGCCTTTTCGAAGAGGGCACTCGCTTTCGGCACTGGATCTCCCAATTTCGCTGAAATATCAATAGGAATTTCAGTAATAACCGTGGAAGTTTTCTCCATTGAGCGGGATGACGATGCCACTTGTCTTCGTAGGGGTGACGGCTGTAATGGTTTCGGAATGGGATATTGAACCTATTCTGCTTGCATATATATTGGTATTATTACAAGAAGCTGGTGACATTTTAGAATAACTAGTCATGTTCGCTTTTTAGTTTGCTTCATTATAGCTGTGATATCTTCTAGTTTTTTGGGTTCTCGACCTACTATAATCTGGGAAGGCAAGTACTTTTTTATCCTGGGGCTCGAACCTATACAATAGCATTCTCACCACAGGTATGTACACATTTTTATTGTTCTTTGTAATTTTTTGGGTTTCTTGCCTACCACAATCGGAAAAAATAGTATTAATATTGGAATCTATACAAATGTAGGACAAATTTTCAATCTACCCCGATAATTTGCTGCGATTATCTCCCTCAATGCGAATAAACGATGAAACAGTTGAAGGCTAGACTGCTTTTACAGAGTTTTACAGCGATTAAATGCACTAGACCTTTCAACCGATTAAAATGTTAGAAATAAACCGGGCGTTTGGATCACCTTTCAGGTACTATCTCTGGTACTATATTGTTCTTGTGTTCGATTTTGATGTTTCCTGAGTTTACATGTTTTCTGGAAATAATCTAAACATATATCCCTCCTTCACCAAGTTCAATCGACCAAAATGCGTGCATTTCCATGATTTTCAAAATTTTGCTTTCAAGCAAATGCTTTCGTGTATAATAATTTAAAATGAAATCCCTCGACCTGCGGTCTCGGGATTTTATCAAATTATCATACACTCAAGTCATTTGCTAAGCAAAATTTCGAGAATCATGGAAGTGCAGCACACATTTTAACCGAATAAACTTGGTGCACTCGGGATATAACCCCCGATAATTCAAAAACACCACCACGATAAAAGCAGATTCCTTCAACTTTCGTCTCCAGCTATTGCTTTGTCTTGCTATAATTTGAGTGTCATTCCATTCAACTGTATGATCTCCATTCGCAGTGAGAAGGTGTTCTGATACTTCAGAACTACTAATTTGTCTGTTCTTGATGTACATCTTATGTTCATTCATTCGCACTTCTAGAGGTCTGAACGTTTCACCGATATATTTTTGACCGCACAAAAAAGGGATTCAGTAAAGATTGTTTTTGTGTTTTCTGTTATATTAGTGTGTGTCAGTATTGAACTTGAAGTTTTCGTTGTTTGAAAGTTGTTCCATCATACCTGTTGCTGACCCGTTTTATCTCTGCAGATAGTTCAGGGAGATAAGGTATAATGTTTGTTTCAAGGTGTGTAGTTCGTGCAGGTTTTATGTCTTCACTATGGGGTGTCTTACCATTTTCAATTTCAGACAATGTATTTTCTTTAAAATCATCCATTTTCCCTCAATATAGATCCTATGAAATTAACCTCTCCATCGATATTTTCCCAATGAATTGCCTAATTATTTTCTGTTGAAAAGACATTCCACTATACCCATTGTGACACTCGTATGGTGATTTGAATTACAGTTAAAATTTCTGTTGTATGTGTTTTCTTTCGATATACACTTGTGTCTTCATGAAGTGTTGATTTATTTCCATAGCGAACTTCATTATTGGTTCCCGTTTGTAAATGAGTTCCAAAAAAATGTCAAGTTCATTTCGACCATGACTCCATAAAACATCAAAAACATCATCAATATATCTCCACAGTAAACATACCTATAGTGAGATGCTTTTATATCGGTTCGCACCTCAGGATTAAAAAGTACTTGCTATATAATAGCTCACTTATTTCCCTTGGTGTATAATATACTATTGCTTAGAAACAGTTGATTAATTGGAAAAAAAGTGAATCAGTATGACAGAGTATTAATATTTACTTCCTCTTCTGGAAAGTGAAAAAGGTTCACAGTTATCTTTCCTACATTTCGAGCTATGATTGTTGAAGGTTTTCATTATTTGCATTGATAATATTAATGGATATAAACAATAATAAGTATATGAAACGTGTATAGCATTCCTACTAGCCGAAATCCATGGTTTTCATTCATTTGTGTACATTTGATGTTAGGTGGATTCAAGTTATATTGTGGATCTAGATAGATGCCGTAAGGGGTGGTCAATTTGAATAAGTTGATGGTTGCGGGGTAGTTCAATGTGGTGGTACATACATCTTGAAAGATAGCACCTTACAAGCTATCTCGTGGCTTCAGTTCATTTTGAATTGAATTAAATGCATCAAAGTTATGAATTTTTTCAACACTGGAACTCACTGGACCAATTATTGTAATTGGTTCAAGAAGTGTATCAATTCAAAACAAACCCGTATTATCAGAAAACTGAACAACGGTAAGCGAAGAAATACTCTTCAGTGTTTTTCATTTGAACAACCGATTTTACATCATTGAAGTGTTGGTATTCTGTATTATAACTAAGTGTATTATTGGAAGTATGCTCAGAGAGTTCCGCTTCTGGCATCTTATTTGTCACGAGTGAACCTTGTAAACTCGATTAAGTTTTATTCGTTCTGAATATTAATTTCTTGTCGGCATATTTTCATTATTCAACAACATTATCAATGACTAGCTAATTCCGTGTTTTGTTGAACGTTGAATCACATTTTAATGGCTGTATATAAAGAGCCATTTTCTGAATTTCTCTGACTTTACGAAATTTCCAGGTTCACATGGAAAAAATCCTGCGAATATCTGAAAACATTAACAGAAAGAAGAGATGTGAAATAGAATCGATCCTAATTTCTTTGTGGTTGTGAGCCTTGATTGAAAACCAAATTCTAAGGTATTCAAACTTGCAGCAAGTGAGTGGTAAAACTATTCTCACCAGGTCCATTGGGATGAAACTATTAAGATGGATCATATGATTTTATTTCGGAAAAACATCGATTGATTCAGTACAGATCCTTACGAGACTTCAGCTTGGAGTGTCTCAGATAAAACGTTAATGGTAGTTTCGAACAGACGGCTTTGACATGATTTTTTTTCTATGCATATATAGATCGGATAATTTCATTGTAATACTGCAAATAACTGTTCAAGTAACACTAGTTGCAAACCTCAAATAATTTGATCTGAAAACAGTGTTTTCAGTTCATTTCCGTTCATCACTGAAACTTCTCTTTCTCTGATATCATTCAGCGAGATTTTCTTCGAAATTGAAATTGCTTTTAGAATATTTTATCAGGCGTTTCTGATCCCCATAAATCCGAAAGCATCCTTCGAATGATACGTTGTTTTGCATCCATATAATACCAATACCACAAATGAATACCATGAGAAGTCTATCCGTGACCGCTGTTTGAAATGATCTCTTTGTATGTTCTAGTCTATTTAATATTCCCTCCTTGTTTTTGACATCTACTTCCTACATACCAAGCGAAACCTTTACATGTTCATGAGAATCTCTTTCAAAGTTCACTTCGAATATACCAACTTATGTGAATTTTGCCCACAATCCGTGTCTTCATTCACTTCTGGAAATAGACCGGGAAGCATATTATTTCATAGATGATATATGTTCTGAAACTTTTCATTTCCGTATGTCTGGAGACGAAAGGAAATATACTCACAGTGGCATACTTGATCGATCGTCGCATGTCGAACTTTCATTGCTTTTCTCGAATGGATCCACTGTGCTGGATAAAATTGAATGGAGGAAGCAGAGTTCTGAAAGGCTGAGTGAATCTCTGGGAAATAGCTCAATCTTTCCCGGTATCACATAATCTGTGAGCAGTCTGTAATTGTAAAACTCTTCTCCGGTGGCTCTGTAAGGGATGAAGTTCGGGTTGTCGTCTTGGATGTCTCTTGTTCGTCTTATTCCGTTGAATAACACACTGAAAAATATTATGCAGAACTGAGATAATATTAATAATAATAATAATACTCTATTCTCCTGAAGGACAATACAAACATTGTATAGGAGTAGTCATTCAACCAACTAATCTAAGGTGTATATGAACTGTATAACATTACATTCAGTTATGTAGTAAGTAGTTCAAAAAAAAACATGTACAAAATAAAATAACCACAGAAACTTCACAAATACAATCACAGTGCCTGATCAACTTTGTAAAAACATCTTTCAATTAGAAATTGTTTAAGGTTATTTTTGAAATTTGACAATGTTGGACTATTCTTCACATAATCAGGTAGTTTATTAAATAACAAAGGAACCTAGTGAATTTGGGCAATTTTTAGATATTTGAACTCTAGAAAAGGGTATATTGAGCTGATTTTTTATTCTGGTGTCATATGCATGAATACTAGATCTGTTCTCAAGTTAAGTAATTGGTAGGTAACAGAATTCAACTTGTTTATTAAGATTATACAGTGTTCTTTCCAGACAAGATGTTTATCTAAATAAAATCCAAGAAATCGAGTGGACTCAATGATTGCAAATCACCGAAATCAATGTTACTGACTTTTTTTGTCTGTTATGAAATCGCATACATTTTGTTTTATCTCTATTCAAATAAAGAGAATTAGCCCTGAACCAGTGATCCATATCCAGAGAAATTTTGTTACATTTCAGACGTAAACGTGATTCATCCCCATCTGACACGATAACCGATGTGTCATCCGCGTAAACAATAGTTGAGCCGTTACAGATCTTCACAATATCATTATGTATAGTAGAAACAAAGTAGGTCCCAGGACTGAACCCTGAGGAGCTCCTACTTCAGAATATTCACTATATGTTGATCGACTATTGTTAATTTTTTTTCAATACATTGATAATGAGGAATTTCCCCAATATGAGGAATGTTGGTGTCAAATTTCAATATGTTTAAATGATAGTTCAAATCCAATTTTTTGACTGAGATGTCTCCTTCGTACCATATTATGCATAGTAACTGAGTACTTCTAAATGGTGGATTTAAAAATGAATACGATAATATATTCGAGAGAAATCTCGAACATTTGGTAAGAAATGCGACAAAAACAAAAGAATACATTCCACAGCTATAATATCACGTATACAAGATGCTACAAAATTACCCGTAAATATTTTTCAGCCCGATTTTCGTAGTCAAAATCGACATTTTTTTGAAATGTGGGATCTGAGATAATATGATTTGAAAAAATTATTACTGCCATATTTTCGTGAGCGATTTTTTTCATATTTATACAGATTCACACGGAAGACAATCCCTGTAATATTCAAAGAACACCGCATGAATCAAGGGACAGGAGATACATTTACTTTAACTTTTGAAGTTTGTAAGCCTCGGGAAATATATATATATATATATATATATATATATATATATATATATATATATATATATATATATATATATATAACAAGGGACAGGAGATACATTTACTTTTACTTTTTGAAGTTTGTAAGCCTTGAGAAATAAATATATATATATATATATATAAAATGGACTGACTGAGTTTTCTACCGTATCTTTCCTTGGAACTCATACAGGGAGTATCTCTTGAAAAACTAATTAGAATTCGATGATGTTTTGCATTTCTTCTGATTCATTTTTCGAAACTACACGAGGATAGTAACCGGAAATTTCCAGATAGTAACCGGAAATTTCCAGATAGTAACCGGAAATTTCCAGATAGTAACCGAAAATTTCCAGATAGTAACTGGAAATTTCCAGATGATAACCGGAAATTTCCAGATAGTAACCGAAAATTTCCAGATGATAACCGGAAATTTCCAGATAGTAACCGGGAATTTCCAGATAGTAACCGGAAATTTATTGATAGTAACCGGAAATTTCCAGATAGTAACCGGAAATTTCCAGATAGTAACCGGAAATTTCCAGATAGTAACCGGAAATTTCCAGATAGTAACCGGAAATTTCCAGATAGTAACCGGAAATTTCCAGATAGTAACCGGAAATTTCCAGATAGTAACCGGAAATTTCCAGATAGTAACCGGAAATTTCCAGAGAGTAACCGGAAATTTCCAGATAGTAACCGGAAATTTCTAGATGATAACTGGAAATTTCCAGATAGTAACCGGAAATTTCCAGATAGTAACCGGAAATTTCCAGATAGTAACCGGAAATTTCCAGATAGTAACCGAAAATTTCTAGATAGTAACCGGAAATTTCCAGATAGTAACCGGAAATTTACAGATGATAACTGGAAATTTCCAGATGATAACTGGAAATTTCCAGATAGTAAGTGGAAATTTCCGGATAATTATTTGGAACCAGACGGATATTTAAATATTACATTGGCCCTTCAGTGCCATCGTAGCTTAGGTATATGTATTAATCATTGAACTTTCTCATTAAGTAGATACACCAAACAACATCGGAAAATTTCTATTTTGAGTCGATTTGCTCAAAATAAAATTCTCCTTTTTGTGAGTGAATTGAATGTCTATCATAGAGAATGTTTACAATATTTTTTCATGTTACTTCTCCCTAGTTGCCTATAAATATCGAAGTTCTTACCCATGTAATATCGATGCTGTCAATGATCTTGTACCAACAGTGTTTCTTTTATCCGTTTCAATTTTTCTGATTAGTTCAATTAATAATGGCAGTGTTAACGGAGGTCTGGCTGCGATTGTAAAATTACTTCGATAACAGTTTTGGATAATTTCTGGAATAGCGGATGAAGTTTCCCCCGTAACATTTTGGATAATTGCATAACCTGAAAGTGAACACTCGAGTACAACTTGACTTCCCTACGCTGCGTTCTTACCAAACACTAGTAACAGTTTGAATAAGCACTTGCACTTCATTCTCGATAATTACATTTTTCTTTCATTCGCTAAAATTGATTCAGTGATAAAACACGATACCTTATCATTCCCTCTCCCAATTTAACCTGAATATATAAGGTATATATTTACTTAGGATAGAGATAGCGAAACAGCGAGAAATTTCACATTTGTGGATGTGTAAGTACATCGATTGTTTTTATGTATCACACATGTGTCACATTTTCCTAATTTCAACTATTTGTTTGACTTGATCACAAACAAATTATAATGTTTTGGTCCACAATCATTCTCAACTGATTGGTTTATACTCTGAACGGAACGTGTGAAATGAAAACACACGATTTGAACCATTGCTTATTTCCTTCATTCCTTTGGAATACTTGAAAATGTTCACAATCACTTTGAAGATAGTCTTCATGAGAAAGCTTCGGTATAATAATAATCATAATAATAATTAAGGTCTTTATTAATGAGAGTAACAAATTTCATAATAGATAGTCAGAAAGTAGGGCGAGGTTCAATTCATGCAGTCTCAAGACTGCACGTCTGTTCTTCCACCTAATCCATGTTTCAGTTCAACTTGAGATTCATATGAATTACATTTCGCCCCTTCTTTATGAGAAAGAGAGTCATTTCAATTTCAAAAACACAGGTCAAAATTTCACAGATGGTTCCGAATGATACTTATGGACTCACCATTGTATCATGTTACTCACTCACATTCCAGTGGATAATAATATTACGCAAATTCAATTAAAAATTAATTTCCACAGCCTGTTTTTTTCTTGAGTTACTAGTTTATTTAGTACTATCATAATCAGGTCCGACTGTATATAACAGTGTACTATGCAACGATCATGTATTGATGGTTATCAATACACGAGCATCAACCGGGATACGAAACGAGCCGAAGGTGAGTCTATTAATAACCATAACATGAGAGTTGCATACGAAATTTTTTCTACACCCGATAACAATGAACTATAAATATTGAATGTATATCTGTATTGTGGGTCATACTGATCTGGAAGTGGAAGGAATATTGACATATTTCTCTAGTGCTAGTCTCAATGAAATTCAATGTTGTATTGGATGTAAATGCTGATTTTATTCTAAACCGAATTTTCAATGTAGCCTCCTGCCACTGAGTTAGATTATCAATTGACTGAAAATCTGTATCGTAATGAAAAATCTGTATCATGATGTGATGTACAAATTATTCATTACAATCCTAATTTTTTTTTTTATATGCAGATTCACACGAAAGGGAAGCCCTGTGATGTTCAAAGAACATCGCGTGAATCAAGGGACAGGAGATACGAATTAACATTTACTTTGAATTTCTGAAGTTTGTAAGCCTCAGGAAAAACCTCTCTTGGCAAGGAGTTCCAAACCTCAGCTGTTCTATTGGAAAAAGATCCCTGAACAAGAGAGGTTCGACAGGTCTCTGATCCCACAACAAAGGGTGGGAATTCTGTACTCGTCGAGTCATCCGTGTAGATATTGCCAAGCGGGGAACGATTGATAACAATTCGGAAGAGCATCGACCCTGAAAGTATCTATAGAAGAGACCCTTCTACGATGTTCCAATGAAGTGAGCGAGTCTGTGAGCGAAGAATCACCAACAAGACGAATTGCCTTTCTCTGAATGGAATCGAGAAGCCTCAATGAATGTTTTGGTGCCGAACTCCACACATGAGAACTGTATTCCATGACAGGTCGTATCTGAGTCTTGTAGATCAGTAGAAGCTGACGAGAAGTGAAGTATTTCTTCGCATGAAATAGAAATCCAAGTTTCTGGGAAGCACTTTTAGCGATCGATCTCACATGGTTTTCCCATGAGAGATTATCACTGATCGTAATTCCTTACATCGAGATATTTGATTTTGTAGGAATAGTTACTCCTGACATCTGGATATTTGATGATGATAGATCGGCTTTTCTTGAGAAGAGACATGCCTGGGTTTTCGTAGCATTAAATTCCACCAAGTTCATCGTACCCCATTCTATTATTTTTGCCAAGTCGTCGTTAATTTTATTGACGTGAATGTTTCTTTGCATTTTTGGTTCTCGAGCTGGTATGGGGACTTTGGAAGAGAAACTGGTATGAAGAGTACTGTCGTCCGCAAAACTATGTATTGAACAATATGTTTTCTCGAGCAAATCATTGATATGAAACAGAAACAAAGTAGGCGCTAGAACTGAACCCTGTGGAACACCTGCATTAATTGGGAGAATATCAGATGATATAATGGATCTCGGTATGAAACAGATTATGTGCATAAAAGTGTGCATATAAGTGTAGAAAAAACTTATAACAATCCCATCGGTCAAATAGCATGGCACGATCAAACCCCTCGTGGCTCTTCCTGCCCGCGCAGGTATTATTTAATAGAATATTATGTTCCACTCGTACAACGAATATTAATGTTGAAAAAAATTGTATTCGCAAAATTGTCGAGAGCATCTGAATGCCTAATGCTGTTTCTATGTTTCACGTAGCATCTAACTAGATTATATTTCCCGACTGAACTGATCCAATTATATTTGTCTTGCACCCTTCGATATTCTCTGCGAGTAGTTGTTCGAGTCATTTAGTCGATTTGTTTCCCCTTGGCGTCCCAATTAAAATTTTTGATGTCTGGAAATAATAATGGCCCGTTTACAATTTCCTCGAGAACATCCTGTGACCCGCTTCGAATGGAGTTTCATGAACTTCCGGGGCACCGACGGATTTACAAGATTGAATTCGAATTATTATTTGTTCGAGACAGTGGAGTACTTCGTCAGTAATACGTGCTATTTCGTAATTGAAAATATAGATATTTCTCCTTTTCATTCAGTCTTCTCTCACGGGAAGTTTTGTTTAGTCGTTTCCATTACTTGCGCTTCACGGAACTTCGCGGTTTGAATTACGTAGAATGAATCCAACTCGGCGAATTGAATGGCTCGAGTATAATTTGACGAAAATATTGCTCGAGGAAAGTACATTAATGAAGTATAAAGAGTAGAATGAATCAAAGTTCTCGAACAGGGTTGGCCAATGAAAACAGAGCTAGGCAGATTTCTCAGAGCTACTTTTAGAAGAAAAAAATTGCTCCACCACTTTTGATAATAAATGAGATCAGGGGTCAAGCGATACCTCGTTTGAAGGTATGTAACATTATATAGAAAATTCTTTAAAAAAACTAATTGTGCATAAACTCAAATTTATTCTCCAATAGATTGAACGCGTTAAGAAACTTGTATAGTTGGTACCAATACGATAATTATATAAAAAAAATACAAACATTCACATACAGAAACAACATCAACAAATTGTAAGAATCATTGTATTTAAGAAACAATCATAACACTCCATTTTGTATAATTGGACATATATGTGTTGAAGTGTTAAACATTTCTCCCTAAGTAATTTCTTTGACCTACTCTCAAAATTGTCATTTTTAGCTTTGTTGTAATATCAAACGCCGCGCCGGCAAAAAGTGATGTTTTTTTTTATGAAATGTATGGCGGACATTTCGCGTGACCAGGTCATTTTCATTTCTCGTATTAGGACCATATGTATTGAAGAGGTCCAGGATATAAATAGAAGCAACAGTAATTTTTTTTTGTCTCTGAATGTCGAACCATGACACGGAGTCTGATAGGGAAGGTCAAAGAAGAGCCTAAAAATTATTTTTTGTAGGATGAAAACTCTCTGTGAATAAGTCGCTTGGCCCCATAAACTAATGCTGTGAGAGATTGCAGAAAAAAATTGATCTTTTTACAAGTACTGCTTATCTCTAACTCCAATATTGTTTCTCCTTCAGAGATGATATTTTTTACATCAATTCAAGAATTGTACAGCTCTCCACAACCAAGCGTCGGAAAATTATGGCGGACATTTCCTGACCAGGTCATTTCATTTCTCTATTAGGACCATATTATGAAGAGTCCAGAAAAAAAACAACATAATTTGTCTCTGAATCAACATGACACGAGTCTGAAGGGAATCAAAGAAGACCAAAAAACAAGAAAACTCTCTTGAACATCCACCCCAAAACAAGCTGTGAGAGAGCAGAAAAAAAACAAACCACACCAAAAAAAAAAAAAAAAAAAAAAAAAAAAAAAAAAAAAAAAAAAAAAAATCATTCAAAATACACCTCACAGAAATATTG
This sequence comes from Zygogramma bicolorata, assembly GCA_032362365.1. Classification (NCBI taxonomy): domain Eukaryota; kingdom Metazoa; phylum Arthropoda; class Insecta; order Coleoptera; family Chrysomelidae; genus Zygogramma; species Zygogramma bicolorata. The sequence continues at coordinate 737,844 of JAVJAQ010002096.1, forward strand.
TCTTCAATTAGTATAGCGTTCGAAAATTAACTTAGCTCTTCTCTTTTTGTTCGAAAACTTGCGAAGTGTTGATATCTCGATTAAAATATTCAATCGGAATCATAGTTTTCCTTACAAAACTTCACATCATTTGCGTGAATTGCAATTGCATCCGAAGAATCATAAATTAAAAAACATTCATGGAGTTTCCTGTGAGATTTTCATTACCTGTAATGAAGTTCCAAAACCTTAATTCACGTGTTGCGGTTATATCAACCCTAGTGTAATGAAATCACTATTATTGAAACATTTCCTTCTATGTGGAGAGTAGCACGTTTTTAACCTAGGTAAACAATGGGGAAACTGTCAATAGTGTAGTAGCTACTTACATCAATTGCCGCTTTCCTAACTTTTAACCACTATCACTTGAATGCTCTCAATTTTTTGTTTTCATTTACAACTTCATCTGGAATTTTCAATACATCGCCGAATTTCGTTGTTTAGTGTTTTGACAACTGGATTCCTTGGCTACTTTATATGCTATCAAAATTTTAGTAATTTGCTTGATAAATATGGTGGATGGCTTTGCTGCTTCAGTGGAAATGAAAATCTGAATTGATAGAGATTTCGATATTGAATTGTTAGTAGTGGAAAAAATATTATATATACCTCGGCTGTAAATGCTATTATAAAGCTTATTTTTCACTCTAGATGTATAATATCCCAAATAGCACAAGTACGTCCAGTGGACGTACTGCATATGTACGGTGAGGATGCATTGTACGTATTTAGGACGTACTTTTGTCTCCGACAGACGTACATAAGACCTCCCTGCGACTTACCGTTTCCGCATAGTCGGTAATCCCAGGTACGTACTTTTCTAGTCCACACAGGACCTGAAATGTACAGAAAGGGGAACTGTTTGGGACATTCCGAAAACGTACATTTTCCATTCTGTATGCGCTATCCCAAGTAGAACAAACATATTTGACCAATATTGGTTCAATATTACGGGAATATCAACCTTATATTGTAGATGATATCAATAGTGGCCACAAAAAAATGTAAACATTCGGCGATATTAGCTCAATATTCGAAAACAACGTAATGATACATCAAGTTTCGACTTCTGAGGGTTGACGTTCGTCAGCTGGTTAACGAAAACGAACAATTTTAGAACAATTTTAGAACAATATCACTTAATGAATCTAAGTTTTCATATTGGGGATTATTCATTTCTTCTTTACCAAATAGTCAAGTTGGAAATTTTAGTCATTCACGTGTACTAACCATCTAACCGAATACTTACCTGGAAAAAGACCTGTCTGCTGCGGGGCTTGAACTCTCGACCTTTTCTATGGAGATATTATTGTCGACCACTGTTACGCTCTACGGCACGGAGAGACTTGTTTTTAAGAAGGAGTTGGGTGCTATAGATGTGATGACTTCAAGTTAGTTTTATTCGAGATAATATTAAAATTTCAGAAAGTTCAGTAACAATGAAAATATATTCGAAAAAACACTAAAGGATCACTGTCTCATGTGATGGCGGTTTTGGAATATCAAACTTGCTGTGCAAAAAATTCTGTATGTAATTTTTTGGTATTTAAATTCACCACATGTCGATGTTTCAATTTTTCCAAATTTTCTTAGGAATAATTCATTATGAATATTCCATTACCAATATTAATATATGTATGAATACACTAAGTGATCACTCTCAAAATCCCAATACCCCTTGAACCGAAAGGGACCCAATACGTACGTACTTGGGAGGTCCAAACAGTATGTACATACTAACAGAAATGTAGAAAATGAAAGGAACCCAATCCGTACGTACTTGGGAGGTCCAAACAGTATGTACAAAAAAGTACGTCAACGAGACGTCCAGATAGTATGTACATACGATTTCCAAAAATGTACGTCATTACTATTATGTCCCGCAAACGTTTCGAAATATACGTATCTGAAAGGGACTCAATATGTACGCACCTGGAAGGTCCAAATAGTACGAACATAGTTCTTCCAAACATGTACGTAAATGATACGTCTGAGCAGTACGTACATGGGATTCACAAAAAAACACGTCATTGGTATGTCCCTAATTCATTCCGAAAAGTACGTACCTGAAGAGGAGTTAATGTAAACCTATCAGGGACACTTAATAAAGTACATTCCGATTGGAACGGACCAAGTATGTACCTACATGGGACGTCTAACCAGTACATACATGGTACATCCGGTAATGTACGTTCTTCGAATGTCTCCTATCCGTCCCGGGACGTATCGACGTAACTGGGACATAAATGGTTCGTCTTCAGGACGTCGTGTGCTATTTGGGATACTATTGATACTTGAAATGAAGTTCTAAATAGAAAACAGTTGAATAACCTAAAAGTATATAGATTTTGAAGTTTACTATCTACACCTGTCTCGTGAAACGTAGACGTCATAGCTGTTGAAACGCACTATATTAGCTTTTTTTTTCAATTTTGAATTTTATATGCTCATACCCTGTTTTTTTCGGGAAGTTTTTCCTGAATTGATTCCACTGTCGTCCTTGTCTAGTGATAATGTTTCAATTGATTTTGGAAATAGTCTATCAACAATACAATCCTCATTAGATTATATATTTATATATCTATATATATATATATATACATATATATCACATTTACCTCTTGAAAATGGCTCCAAAATCGGAGCCGAAACGTCGAGAACAAAACTCCAGACGCGGTTCAACCCGAACTCAACTACAACACACAACTGACCGCGGAAACCTATCCGAACACATATATATATATATATATATATATATATATATATATATATATATATATATATATAAGGGATACTGTATACTCTAGATCTTTTAAAATGAGATACCTGACAGCAGCATGTTTTTCATGTTACCAAAAATATATAGATTGATTTGAATGTCGTTATTAACAACACTGATAGTATTCATAAAAACTTCTGTAAAATCCTTTATTTATGATATCAATAAATATGTACAAAATGATTCATAGTATATAATTGTCTCCTCATTCAAACATTTATTTTTCATATAGCTTCCATTCGGTAATCGAAAATGTCAATAGAAGGAAACAGGCTGTGTGCGATATGAGAGTCCCAGTCACATACATGAAGACATTGGAGCTTCATTCAATAAAAAAAGTCACATGCATTTATGATATGAAGTGATATCGATTCATGGAAGTGTTTAAAATCGTATGAAAAGTATCCAACTGAATACCAGAATGAAGTTGGCAGCTATGCGGATCGATCCACTCGCACAGCCAACATTTTGGAGAGTTATACTATATTTTACATTTTCTGGGAAACGGCACATAGCATCTGTAACAAAGAAAAATGTTAGTACTCAGTTTTGTCGGGGACACAAAAATCAAAAATAGACAGTAGATTAATTTTTTATGAAAGAGCCTTTCTTTTGCTTGAATTGTGTGCGAAAAGATGTTGGTGTGTTACTGAAAAAATCGAATTATTGGGACTTTTCGATTTTACTTGAACACAACTCGCAAACTTAAAGAGATCGTCGCTTTGGCATCCAAGCTAATTGGCTGACCCTTGCCCGCACAAGGTTGTACCTTCTAGGCGCAATCGTAAGATTGTTTGGCAGGGGGAAATATAAAAATGCCAACTGTCCCAATCATAGCAGCGAGAATATTTTTCCAAGGACTTGTACCTACCTCTACATTTGTGTAATGTCGTATTTCCTGATATCGAGATGTATATTGGAGAACAGGCAGAGATCGTCGCTCCATCGCAATATCCCGATGTTTCTCTCGTCAGAACTCTCGACTGTAGTGTTTCGCACTCGCTGGTCTGGTTGTTCGGCCTTGTTTGATCTCTGGAAATGCATACGGTGATGCTTCCGTAGCCTTGCTCTCTGATTTCCAGGTTTCTCGTCCCTTCTCCTTTGAAAAAGTAATTGGGCGATATTTTGTAGTAGTTTATTCCGTTCAATTCTACGTAGTCTGTTAGAGTGAATGTGCTAGTTGATCCGATGAATTCTGACCCACAAGATGGGTTCACGATGGATCTTGGAACTGAAAAAAATGGTTCTCTATAAAAAGAAAAAAGGGCGATTTCATGTCGAATGAGATTGAGCCTCAAATAAGAAGTTCAGAGTATGCCAATATATTTTTTGGGAAGAAACGAATACATATAATGTAAAGTTGAACAAAAGGGTTTTTCAGTTGTCGGGTATGCAACTAACCTAATTAGGAATTCGTTGTGATCGCTGATTTTCTTTGACCAGCAGCTAACTTTTCTCTTGCGTTTATCAATGTATCAATACTACTTGTATCACTCAAAATTAGATGGAATTGGATGCTAACAGTAAATACAATTTTTATTCGGGACAAATGACGATTATTTTCAATTTTATTTTACTTAGCTCTGTTCGCGCTCTTATGTCCTCTATTCTTCTATTATGACGTGTGTATTCAAAAATACCTTCATGACGTGTGTAGTGTGACAAGTCAGCCAATAGGGCTTGAGTTTTCTCAGATTTTCCTCAAAAGAGAATCGGAAAAACGCTAATATTCATTCATTCTTATATTTTATTGAATATGTAGACAGGAACTTTAGTTCTGAAGCAAATCCTCCCTCAACCGAAAATTGAGAAAATATCCCGAAATATATATAATTAAAGGAATCTGCTTTCATCATGCTGTCTGGTGAAGAATGCATATCTATGAGTTCGCTTGATATGGATCGCGGATGGCTACCTCTCCTAAAGGACAACGTTATGTCATATTGAAAATATTTGACAAATGTCAATTACCAAGATTGCCTACAAGATATATTGGGATTTGTACAGGAATTTACGTATCAGTTTTGAAAACGGAAGCGGATTTAGTTTGTGCCACCATCATCCAGCACAAACCAATTCCGTTGTACATTCCCTCATCCACAGATCTATCAACCTCCTGACCTCCGTAACAAACCCGGACTCCCACCAAATCGCCCCTTCAATGGATTCCGCCACATTGACGACCACCGTCCCCCCTCCCCCCCGCCCCCCCCCCCCCCCCCCCCCCCCCCCCCCCCCCCGAAACGTTAACGTATATAGTATATATATATATATATATATATATATATATATAGCCCTATATACATGTATAAGTATAGTATACAAACATCAACTTGCTATCCGAAAATCAGACCCATATATAGCTCTATACAAACATCATAAAGAGACAGGACATAACATAGACTTTGAGAACACTAAGACCATCACCACAGCAAAAACACTACAAGCTCGTATAATTCGCGAGGCCATTGAAATCGAGAAGTGACCTTCCTGCTTGAATAAACGTGACGACGGTCAGAGACTTCCAACTGCATGGAAACCCCTAATTTCCAGATGCCCAATCCCCACCAAGACATCCGACGGTGCTTTAGCAGCACCCGCTGCTATAAATACTACCCAACATCCCTCGATACCTCAGTTCGATCTAAGGAGTAGGCAGATTGAGACCTTAGAAAGAACCCGTGACGAGACCTGGGGAGTAGGCAGATTGAGGCCCCGGCGTCAAGTCACAAACCCTTGCCCCCTGTTACAACACCTGAGGAGTAGACAACTCAGACCTAGACGTAAGGTCACTCAGTCTTGAAAATGGCTCCGAAATGGGAGCCGAAACGTAGACAAGTAAATCTTTCCAGACGCGGATCAACCGGAAGTTCCAGCCAGCACATTTCTAACCGCGGAAGCCTAGCCGATCAAATATATATATATATATATATATATATATATATATATATATATATATATATATATATTTGCTCTTATTATTTTTTTGATAGGCAAAATTTGAGATATACGAGAAGTTGCTGACTGATTGGATTTGTTCTATCCAGAAAGAACTGTTTTTCAATAGACGCAGCAACTTTTCGGGGTATATTGAAAATCTGCCGTTCTACCCTTGAATAGATTCAAATATTAATTCTTATTTTTTCAGATTGTGGTAGGTTAGGTTAGGTTATATGGAGGAGGGTAGACTCTGTATATGATAAGCCGGCAATAGTTTTCTGAGATTCTATTAACTTGTTGTAATTTTGTAATTCGCTGCTGGTAAAATCCAAACAAGCCATTACCGACCTGCCATCACCTAGTATTTTGATATCGGGAGTGATTGTTCTTACGAAAGGATCAATTATGTTTTCTGTACTCAGTAAAATAATAATGAAAGAAAATAGTGTTGCTTACCATTCTTTATTCTTTCGACTACAGCTAGACCCACATCCTTGATTTCATTTTCGTTTACTGTTTCAGTCAGTAGATTGAAATCTTTAGGGTTGAAAATCACTGATGAGTAGTCTGCTTGAGTTCCGGATCCCAGAACTAACACACTCAAATCTAGAAACGCCAAAAACAGGTTCAATTACGAATTCAAATTTTGTAGCTTGAAATTTTCGAACGATATATATTTAAAAGTATTGGAAATAGTTATCAAACGGCTGGAAATTAGAAGTATTCAAAAGTTGCAATTATGTTATTTTGAAGTTGTATTGCTTTCAGCACGGTATCCATATTTCAAGATTTCGAAGTTCGAAATCTGTGCTATTGATCGAGAACGCTTCGCTGTTTGTACTACTGATTGGTAGGTGGCGCGAGCGTTCACTTTTCTGTTCGATATATAACGCAGTGTTCTCATTACTTTGTAAATTTTTTGGATTCCCCTTCCCTTTCTTTTCTTGATCTTAATATTTGTATATTCACGATTCCTACTTAGCATACACAATTCATTGAATTCGATTTTGTTAATAGTTGTATCTCTTTCAATATAGCATATTTTTTTCGAATGTTCAAAATTTAAATTGAGTTGGTTTAAAAACCCAAGCCAAAGTTCCATTTCTCTTTCGAAAAAATGTTCTTTTCCGCCTCAGTATGTTATTTAAATCGTTAGTACCTGGCATATACTGCTTGATTATTTCTTTCCTTTGGTTCAGAAGTATCTTCTGGTTCTCATCTGGAATCGTTTTAGGCATCAATAGGACAATTGTCGATTCTCCTCCATTGTAGGTTCTGTTATTCAGCTTTGATTTGAATAATGATTCCATTGTTTCGTAAACTCTGGCGTAGTCGAAATTTCGTAGGTCTGAAACATTATTGTGTTCGATTGATATGCAATTGAATAGAACTAGTCGATATTGATGAAAATCATTACAGTGAGATTTGCACGCGAAAAAGTTCACGATGAACTAGAATGGGGGGATTCATGCTTGGAGTTTAATTTGGTCATACCCAGAGAGCATTCATAACTCTTATGAAAGAACACATAAATAGTTTTCATGATAAAACAAAATCTTCATAAGCACACCAAACATATCCTTTGAGAGTTTTTACGTTTACACCAAATATTACAATTTCAGTGATCAGTACTGAGATCGGTGGGTTGTAAGGTATAATGTCGGACAATTTGAATTGTATATATAAAATAGAGTTTGAAAATCATTTGATCATCTTGCCCCAAAAAGCTACTTAATAAATTTCATTGAATTCATTTGAGTTTGTGAATCGACTGGTTCTTCAATAAAGAAATATACGTACCCCTTTGGTGAACTGTGATATTATACTGTTTTTGAAAGTCTAATAGGTATCTCGTTCCGTTGCTCGTTATGTTGATTGCGTCGTGTCCACCGAAAATTGTATATTGCGAACCAAACTTGTTGACGTCAATATTATCCAAAATATACCTGAAACAATCAAGTACAAATCGTCGTGAAACTAACATTTCTACTATATCTTCTGTTTGACGAATAATTTGAATTCAATAGATATGATCCATCCAATCAGAGAATTGTTTATAATTTTTTGAAGGTGTTTTAATAAGGAGCAAAAGCATATACAGAAGTTGTGAAAAATCAGTCACATTCTTCAGGGCTTCTTTTGGGCTTCACATTTCCTATGATTCAGAATTTTCTTGCCAAGGTTAGAATATAATTTTGCCAACTCAAAAACGGATTGGAGGGATAGTAATTTTTCAGATATCACTTCGATGTTTTTAAAAATGATAGGAACCGTGTTTTGCTGATAAGTCGAAGTAATTGTCTTCGTGATTATTGCTATGGTTTTCTGCAGATAAAATCGCAAATATGAGAAGAAATCGCCCCTAACCCGCACGTTCTCTGCTTCTGCATACTATCACAAAAGTGCCAAGTAAGATTATCGATAAAA